>CM063722.1:2400000-3600000 GCA_032441835.1 Slavum lentiscoides | reverse complement strand
TTGTTTTTTTTCTAATATTCATTGTAACCCGATGATGACTTACGGTCGAAACTATAGTCGTTACAATTTTATAATTTACAAATATACTCTCGGCATTTTTTCTTTATATAAATATATATTGTTTTGTAATATATATATTTTATTTTCATAAGAGTATTACATTTTTTTTCTTTTAAATTATTTTTTTTTTAATTGTATTTATTAATTAAATAATTAAGAATTAACTACGCATATATACATATTTTTTGTATAAAATCTGTATGACTTTCAATTGAACTGCGTATAAAATTACATAATAGTTTTTGCAGAAAAAAAAAAAAACCTAACTAATACCTTATAATGATTCGACTTATATAATTTTGTAGTACAAAAAAAAAAAAAAAAAAAAAAATCAAAAAAAGTAACCGGTCCCGGTCATACAGCTGTTCGGACGACCTCGGCCGTCGTCGGCCCTTTGTTCGTCACGCGCGCGTTATTTGTTGCGTTTTTATGGGTGACGGCGGCGCGGCGTGATTATGTTTTTATACGGCGAAAGTATAATATCGTTGGCGTTGTCGTTGTGGGAGCTCCGCGGTGTTTTGGTGGGTGGGTGGGTGGACGTTGAAGGGGGACCGCGAGTCGGCACTCGTCATCGCGTACAATGATAATACACACACACACACACGTCGTCGAGATCGTTTGCCGTGACGTCAAAAACGCGGTCGTGACGTCACTGTCGATTAAACGCGCGTCCTCCCCTCAGACGTACTCGTGACGTACCCCGCGCCGCCGCTACCGTATTAATACGTTACAATAATGTTACACGTCACAACGACATAGGTACGTAACAATATATTATGTGCGTATCGGTTTTTAAACCATTGAAAATACTGCAAAGCGCGTATTATGCGGTTAAAATCAGTGGCGTATATACCAGTGGCGTACCTACTTTATGGGGGAGGGTCGACGAGGCCTGCCCCCCACCACCGAGAAGCTTTTTATTCTTTTGCTATTAATGCGTATATATTTATTTTTGATTATTTAATAAGTTTTCAACAACGTGCGAATAATAATAAAATTAATCGATTTGTATTTTTAACGTATTATTATAATAGGCTTTTGCATACCGTATACGCGAATAGTTTGATTTGTAATAGGTATACTTTCCGCGTTTAAACTTTGGATTAAAAACACTCGGTTAAAGTCGAAAATGAACGCGTAGTCGGGTTTAGTGTAGCTCAATATATTCATCATAGACGTATAGAGTCATTCAATTCGATTAAGTAGCATCGATATAAGTTTGCTGGCACAGTAAAAATGAAAGAAATTTTGGGTTTTGTATTATAATTAATTATTTTAGTACGTATTAAATATTAAAAATTGTAATAATATTACAATTTTTATATATAAAAAAAAAGAAAATAAATGACGGCATAATATAATATAATAAGTACTGAATAGTGCCTAATAAATAAAAAAACTATTGATTATATAAAGAATAAAGTCAAAATTGTTGTTATTTAATACTAATATAGTTACTATGCTGCTGTTGGACTTTTACATTTTAATGATATTAAAGTGAAGTATTTAATATTTTGTCCACATCCCACAACAAAAAAAAAAAGAATGTTTCACGCGTACGCCATTGCAGTGGCGCACTTACAGATTTCTCTCTTGGATTTACACAACAGAAACTCCGTCAACAAACGATTTTTATAAAATATATTTCGAATTAAAATTTATTTTTCTTCTCCTATAGTGTAATATAAATCGAATCTATTAGAATATTTATAAAACAGAAAATTACAATAAAAATTCTGTAATTTATTTATTTTTTATTATTCGCGAGATTTCAGTTAGATGTTCTTCGGATGTTATCACGTTCTTTCCGCCAATCGCGTGAACAGCTGTTAAAAATAATAAAATAAATTTTAATTTAACGTTTTATTTAATGAAAATGACTGCGATACGCGTTCGATGTAGAATTTCTCGGGTACTTACTACTTAGCAAGCCTTCCCGACTTCCCGCGGATCTTCACTATGTGTTGTAAGTAGGTACTCGCTTTTGTGAGATCGATAAAATCTACTTTTCATCATAACCGCATTTTCTTTGCACGTCGAGGAATTGGATTAACGCGTGTTAGCGGTCCATTAAACGTGCAGTTAATATGCTATAATTGACAGATTCTCAATGATATTTTAAATTTACCTTTCCGTCCCGTGAGGCCGGGGATTTAACCCGAACTCCCCCACCCCTCTCGTAAATACGACATTGGTAAAAAAAAAAAAACAGTATTTTTTCGAGGCGTTTTGAAAAAAAAATAGTTTTAATAGTAATTATTAAAATTTGTACTAATAAAATCAGCTGTTAGATAAATAATAAAAACACGTAATCAACGTACGCGTAAATTTATATATATATAAGAAAAAATATTTCATAAAAAAGAAATTGATTTTTTTTTTTATTTATAGGTCTTAATTTTTTGAGTGAATGGCTGGTTAATTTTAATGTTTGCTCTTGTAATTAAAACGTTCGGGACGCCACTGTAAACATTGGTGTTTTTTTTTTTTTAATGGAAGTCCCCTCTCCTCTCTTCGGAAAGTATATATATATTTTACTATAGTTTAGATTTTTTTTTTATTTTATAAATGTGATTAATTCGCGCGAAAACACAACGATTTTTTTTTTTTTTTACGTTTTTATTTTACGCGAGGATTACTACGTTATATCACTGGGGCTTTATGTCCCGTCCGCATGTTTTTCCCGCGCGGTATTTTCGCTTTTGGTCGTGACTTAAATGTGCGCCATTCGCGGTATAGCGAATATAGAGGGGAAATAATTTACATATACTTCGGTTTTTGTTTAAACAATACACACGTGACCATATAAATCAAACAATAATGACGAACAATATAAATACCACTCCACGAAATTTGTATCGCTCTACTCGACGTCTTTAAATCCATATATATATATAATATACCGCGCGTGATATACGTGCCTGCGACACGATTTAAATATGTCCGATATGCCGGGTCGGCTATTTACGAGTGGGCACGGGTGGGCTAACGGTACTTCTCAGGGACAGCAATAGTTTTGGTAAAAAATTTTTTTTTTTAAAAATTTGACATTTTCTTATATAATTTTTATAGCTATTATTGTACTATAGGCGCCTTTTAAATTATTTACTCGAAAAAAACCCCCGTTATACAGTCAATGAAAACACTGATAACAATATGCGTCTATATACATTATATTAAAAAAGTGTATTTTTAACGCTCGGGTGACTGTTGAATTTACACGACACGATAAAAATTGATTGTTGAAACAATAACGTGGCTATACGAGTATATACTCTGTCGAAAAACGATAAAAGTAAAAAAACATTTATGATTTACAAATACACTCTATAGCGACTATATAATATCGCAGCACACAGCTGGAACGGTCATATATTATATTCAACGTTTCGTCGAGAGTGAAAACATATTCAATAACGGATATATCGGGTTAAAGATTAAATTCATTAGCGATCTTCGACATAATATTGAATCACGCACGCTTAACAAAATTAACACTAATTACGACGAGATAATTGACAATTTTCCCAATATTTCGAACTATAAAAAAAATTATTTATAATTCTATTAAAACAAATCGCCAACGTTTAATAATGTTATTAGGATATTGCTTTGTTCCATTATTATTAATTTGAATTTTTCTTATTTTCGTATGATTTTACAACGTAACAAGAAAAAAATAATGTCTACGGAAAGTCTCAAAACGTATCGCACGCTCCAGAAACAGAATAATAATAATAATAAATTGTAAATACTAGTGGCCATGGTCACAAAATTCCTAAATATAGCCCTGCCGCCAATATGGTTTCAATATAAATATAATATATTTTTTACAAATTGCAAGTTTACCAACACATTTCGTTTGTGACTGAAATTTTACGTATGGGATCGTTCAAAGCAGATTTTTAATTACAATGAAATCGAAATAGCATAAATACTGTATTCGATACTATATACGTATATTTAAGTGATGTGTTTTCCAATCAATTTTTAACCGACGTTGTTAAAAAAAAAAAAGAAAAAAGATTTCGATTTTTTTAAACTATTATTTCAATACAGAAGACGCAAACATAATATATATTCTAAAACTTTTCCCTGTTAAACGCAAACATTATAATTCTCGATAAAATTAATAATGAAAATCTATTGACATTTCAGAGAAAAAAAAATGTATAAATAAATTGATTTAGAAATGTTTTCGAAGTAACATTAATTTTTCACGATAACGCCCGAAATGTGTTTCAATGTTTAAATAACGTAATAAAATCACTATACACAACGCAGTACAATACATACAGACTTTTGACGTATAAAATATACGTTACATAAATTAACGTATTTGTACAATATCAAAACTATTATGAGTAATAATACTTTCTAAAATATACCGAACTCGTTGAAGAAACTATATATGAAAAATCTAACGATTTTCAATTATTGTACCGCGTATTAAAATTTGATAAACAGTCTAACTTTACCGAACGTTTATAGAGAAAACGTATTTTTCGATTTAAAAACAGTTTTCGACACTTAAAGTACGTCGTCGTACATGACATTTTCAAAAATCATTTGTAGTAATTACTGATAAAGCGAACGATGAGAAATCTCGAGGTTTCGCGGTTAATATAGATACAATGACCAGCTGCAGCTGCGCCAGAGGACAGTGTTTCTATTATTATAGTAATCTGCGGACCATCAAATATCTCAATACGTCGTACGGATTTTATCGATTCCGTCTGCAGTGCAACGTTGCCTTTGATGTTTTATTGATCAACACACTCCCCTGCAGCTAGGCCGACTATTTTCAAACACGACCGAATGGGGTGATAAAAGCAAAAAAAAAAATATATATATATATATCCTATTGTTCGTGCCCAGTAGCAGATGGTTTAAATGGTGTACGATGTCACATCCGACTGTTGGTGTTTACGCAAAAAAACCGCAAGGATTATGATTATCATTAGTACTGGTGACGTCACAAAACGTTAAATATTCTTTACCGGATTTCAGCTAACTATATATCTTTTCATTAATAATACTGTACGTACAAAAATAGTACTACGAATAGTGAACGTTGTATACGTTAAATAGTGTTATTATTAATTAAAAACGACTGACTAATTAATATTTATTATAGAGAAATTATTGTTAACCACTTTTACAATACGCCTTATTATGATAATTATATACGAATTTTCAAATAACGTTCGGTATTCGCGGTGTATTTTTTATGCAGTATTCCAGCGTATTTTATTCATATACGTAACGCGTCGTTTGTGCATGTGTGATTGTGCCGCAGGTAACGAGTTAGAATGTCAGATGAATGCTAACCGTTATCGTAATATTATACTCTTTATCGTCTTCGACGTAATATAATTGTCGTTAGATTCCTGAAAATTAACGATTCCATTTCCATCAGTATTTTTGAACATTTAACTATGTTATCAGTAGCATCATTGAATTATAATGTATTTAAATATTAGATCTTTCACTATTGAATATATAAATAACTGTTATATGTCAAAATAAAACCACATATACATTATTACGAGTAAAATAACATGTAATTTCGAAATATTACGGATTTTTTCAAAGAAAATATCGCTTTACGTGTAATTATATTATTATTATAAATTTAAACGATTTTATTTTTTTATCGTTATTCGTGTATAGTTCATAAAATGCGCGATTTTAATGCGAAAACGAATGAAAAAAAAATATATTTAATCGCGAACAATACATATATATATATATATAGTTTTATAGCTAAAACCCCAGCGTTCTGGCAAAAAAACAAAAACGAGGAAAGTAATTGTAAGTTGTTATTTACATGTAAGTATACGTATAATGCGTACAACACGAGTAGCTCTTTACACGTTACTTCCTCTACACACTGCACTTATATAATATGCTTATAATTGCCCCTAAGAAATAATACGCTTTATGAATAATAATAATACAAAAAAGCGTATACCTAATTTTTTATTATTATTTTTTTTTTTGTTTCTTCCCGGCTCCAAATTATCGTTCTTCAAACATTTTTCGCGTTGTATAATATGTTTAGTAAACAGTCATTATAGCATATACGAATAATATTATAATATTTCAACTACTGTATGTAGAGATTCGCGTGAATTCAACACGTCATACGAGTTGCTTTGTTTTTATCATCGGATCGCATTGCAACGTATTCACTGACGCGTGTGTCTATATACACGCCATATTATTATATAAAAATGTTTATTATAGATATTTCGTTTTTATAACGACTTGTATAATACAGCTCGAAATTACACTTTTTTTTTTCTCCGTTATAATTTTCGAATTTTTGACGATTTACCGCGCTACTTAACGATAAAATTATATTTTAAATATATTAACGATAAAATATAGTATATATTATAAACATTGACGATTATTCTTGTGAATGTAAAAAAAAAAATTACTCTTTAATAATAATTTAACTGATTCTATCGTGTAGAATTAAAATAATAATACCTATCAAATATAACTTTTGCAGGTTCAGAATTCAGGCTTCGGAAGATTTCGAGGTCACATATTATTATTATATAATAAGACACGTATTACGATTTTTCCACGAGTCAATGCTGTGTGTATCCGAAACCGTTGTGCTCGACGACTATTGCATTTAAATGACCAGCAATGAGGAGAAAAGTACAAAATCATCTTAAACTCTCTAATATCCTTTAGACAACTTTTAGTCCGTAATTTTCGCTGTCCTAGAAACGCGTTATCCGGCCAGTGTCAACGTCACCGTCAATTCGACCATTATATACAGTACATACTTTCCTCTGCTGCAGTGCTTCATCTACACTTTATATAATATCTACGAGGTTTTTTTTTTTAAAAAAATATAAAAAAACCGCCGTTCCTGTTCTTTATACATTCGCAAATCATAAATAATTGATATAGATAAAAAATAAATTCAGAGAGAAGGATAGACATTAAACACATGCTTATATACATATAACTGTAAATACACTCAGACTGCAGAACAAGTGAACCGGTGTATTTTTTTTCTTTATATCGTCTAGCAAAAATGCTGAGAATTTTTTTTTTCGAAATAATATGACACAAACTATTATATTAATTATTCGTCGATTTCTACAACAACAAAAAAAAACACCCAATTACTTTTAAGAATTTTTTAAATATTCATAAAAACAAAATATATTCTATTGATTATTATTACTGACAAATTAGGAGTATAGCGTATAATATTATTATCACCACACAATAATTTCCCATTGCCGAAAAGTCAAGAGAGTAGCAAAAAAAAAAAAAAATTTCTTTATCGCTGGTTATAACCGGTAAAACGCAACAAACAAGACGCCCTATCAAAAAAAAAAAAAAACTACTAATTTAATGGACATTTGGTCAACAATTTGATTTGTTTGACGTAACGTCCATATAAAATTCGCGAATGATTTACGCGCGGTACAGTATATAAGACTGTAAATAAAATATCTGTGGTGCAGAGCTAGTGATAATATTTATAATATACGATACGTCTGTTAAACGCTTTTCGACACACGTTTTCTACTGATATTTTCCTTTCGATACGTGTAGACGTTATTCGAGAGAGTTTTCTATTTGTTTTTTTCCTGCGATATTCGTCAAAGGATACGATATTCATCATGGAAAGAAAAACAGACGGCAAAAGAACTCGAGGAAGTCCGCGTAAATCCTTCTTTAAAGAAATCTTCCTATGGATGGATTTTACCTCTTATCAACAATTTAAAGAAGACGGCAAGTGACAGACATGAATGGGTACAACGACAAGGCTTGGCCTTTAGAAGCTAATAATAATTCGTCAAAGTGTTTTAATGATACATTATACGTATACTGTCGAAGAGTTTAAAAAATAAAAACGCGTAAAACAATAATCATAGCCTTAACCCACAACAGCGTTGTCACAATATTCTATTAGAATACTTTTTTTTATTTCTATATAATAATAGGTCCGTTGATATTTCCGCGTGTTACACCGCTGCAGAATAAATGTGTAATAGTGATTTTATGTTTTACATTTCGTGTACGTGTTAATTGTGAGTTGTTAAGATGAATAAAAAAATCAACACGTTACACCGATCTATCTCTATACACACAATGTATGGTTAGTTTGACGCGATACCGAATATTATAATTTCTACGCGTGTCTCGAAAAGATTTTTATGATAAAAATTGGGCCTCGTGTATATGTTCGTACAGCGTATATATTATTGTGTATTGTCAATAGACGAGCAATACGCGTATAATACACTACAGAAACCTCTTGAATATGTAATACCAATAAAACGATTATAGCGCTCGCGTGATATTTAACATTATACGAAGAATGGAATGAATAAATAACTAATGACGTTCGGTAGGTATGTGTACGATTGAATATTATTTAGAAACAAAAAGAGCCGTCGAAATATTATAAAACAGTTTTATTCTACGCGATTTAAAATACAACGTAATATATATTTTTTACACATTTTTATTCAATCTACATACGTATATACTCGTATAATCTGAACGCGTAGCGTAAAAAAAAAAAAAAAAGATTATTTTTTTAACGTTACACAATATTATAATATTTAAACTAATTATTTGTGAAAATTCAAATATCTTTTTATATAAACCTGCCGCAGCGATATTATCGTCATCGTGCGTATTACCTATTTCACGTCATTATCAAGGTACGAACAATTTCGCCTTGATTAACGTCTTATACATTATATCGAACAGAAATTTTTTTTTTTTACATTTCATAATATAACACGCACAATAATAGTTACGTAAATTATAATATAATAATATTAGTTTATATAATACGAATAATACGCCGTGCACGCGCGTAACACAATATTGTATATCACTTGTCAATGGGTATATAATATATTATAATACCGCGTAATATATTTTATTATTATTATTATTATTATTATTGGCGAAATAAATATATTGATTTTGCGTTAATTATTTGATAACGCGATTGAATATTATTAAACGATATGAGTATTATTATAATATGAATTTTTCTCGAAACGAATAGTCCGGTGGATTTATATGATGAAATCTATTGAACATATTACGCGCGTATTATATAACATATTTTATTAAAACGTTTAAACGTATACCAGTTGTTTAAATGACGTCGTTGCCAGAAGTGTTGTCAAATTAACGTGGAATTATATGTGTAATAACGAAAGAAGAATCTCTCTCATAGAAAAAAAAACAATTGCTTTAAGTTGATTACCGCAAAAAATACACCGCCACCACAAAAAAGAAACCCTTACGAGATCATTATTATATAATATATATATATATATATATATTGTTTGGTTATTTATTTATTTCCCAACGCGTATTTTGTACAACACGCATTGGAAACCTTGCGAGTAATAAAATTCTTCTGTAACTCGTTAATTTTTATTACATATTATAATAATGTTTTTGTTCGAGAAAGAAATTTTAAAATAATTAAAAATACATAAATTTAAACAATATTTATGTGACAAACTGGTTTTAAGATTTTTTTTTTTTACATGTACAGTTAAAGTAACGCGGGCGTCTGAAATCCGTCTGAAATCCGTAAGCCTTAAAACCTAAAAAAAACTACCACTTTTATGGATATTAATTACTTCAAAATCTTTAATCGCTAGCAAAATAGCCCGAAATTCAGGAAATTTGTTTTTTCTAATATAATTTAATATAATATTACGCGTTCGCGGGTGTGAATATTTCAATAGTCGTTCGCCGTAACCGCGTTATAGTTTAGAAAATCACTAATAACGATTTCGATGAGGTACCGCGTTTTTATGTAGTTTTCAAACATTTTTTTTTTGGCGCTTTTGAGAAAATCGAAAAAAAAAAAGGTCTCTAAAATACCGACTATATATAGATATATGCAATTTGCTATACCGGAAAAGATATAGTTACTGCGTAAATACTCTTTTCCGGTAGAATTTTAGGGTATAGGGGAATAAAAAAAAAAAAACATACCGTCAAACCGATATACATTCCTATCCGCTCAGAATATAAAATTTATACAATTTTTTTTTTCAAATTTATTTATTTAGTATCACGCGATATTCGTAACTGGCACTCGATTATTATCGACTCGAGATTTTTCCGTCGTAGAAAATAAAATAAAACGAGCGGCGATTATTATTATGTAGGTATAATACGCCGCATTCGTCTCATCCTCGCGCGCGTTATATTGCCCCAAAACCGATCCGTCTCGTCCCGGCTCCGTCGTTTACCGCGGCGGTTCTCGCGCGCACAACGGATCGCCCCCGCGCGTACACTGCAAAGAAACACGCGACGAAGGGCGGCTGCAGCGGCGACGGTTTTTGTGTATTATCATCGCCGTATATACGCTCACAAAGGGACGCGCGTTTCTTTTATTTATTTATTTTTTTTTTGTGATCCTCGCGGCGGACCCCTCGGGACACGATTCCCGACGTCTCGGCCGGCCCTGTACACCGTGCGTAGTCTTTCTCCCGAAAAATAAGTGTGTTTTCTTCTTCGTCCGTCTGTTCTCCGCGGTACAGTTGTTACGAACACCACGTTTATCCGCGTACCCATATACATATTATAATACGTTTTCAGTACCGTGCGCGCCGCGTTATTCCTCTCGGAATCCGAAACCGCGGTCTATCGAAATATACTACGAGGCGTGTCCCAAAAGTAAGGTCTCCATGCTCCTAGAGCCAGAAATAAATAAATTTTTCAAAATTTGGTGACACTGTTGTATAGTGTCGGTTGTACCCTTTCCAACGAGAGGCGGCTCAACTAGATCCGATGTTTAGTTTGCGTCTGACACGCGTTTAAGATGGACGTTTTTATGTCGGCCGCCGCCACCTCTATTCCCGTGTATGCTCAATGCGAACTTCGCGCCGTTATTCGTTTTTTGCATTCAACGGGTGAAACACCAATATCCATTAATCGAAAACTTTGTCAAACATATGGTACGGGTTGCATGTCTTTAAAAAATGTTAGAAAGTGGTGTAGAGAGTTTTCAGGAGGTTTCATGATGATTATTATTGAAAGAACAAATTGAAAGAGAGCTTCGTGAAGTGTGACGGTTCGCTATTGCGGATAATAAAGTTTAAAATGTTGACTATTCTTCAGGCCGCAGTGGCGTGATCATTTGGTGTGGCGGATAATAAAGTTTAAAACTATTCCAGGCCGCAGTGGCGTCATTTGGTGTGGGGCAGGGTGGGCATTTGCCCCCTCCCCCCTCTTGTTAACAGTGGGCCGGCGTGATGGAAACGTTACAGTTATTCTAACCGAATCTGTAGTGATGACTAACGAGTTATGAGTAAAAACAAATCGCGTGGCAAACAGTGGATTAATGTATTAAATTACTATAATAAAATTAAAACGTATGCAGGTCATAACAACGATTTAAAGGTGATTAATTCGTGGTCACAACTTACCGCGGTTCTGGATTTTTTTCGATAAACGCGGTTATCGTTACCTAATGGCAGTGCTCAAATTATTATATTCGAAGAATATGCACTGTACGTTTGATGGTTTACGCACCTGTATAGCGTACGACATAAACGAATTTGTTTAGCCGTTCTTGAACGTTTCGAACGTATGTTTTATGTATATATATATATATATATATAATTTGTGAGTGGCGAGTGTAAAAAACTAAAAAATGAAAAAAGCTAAAGGTTGTGCGACCAAGACGGCGAGAAAGAGAGAAAAAAGGCCAAACAAGATGCTCAGAACTGGTTACAAAACGTCATTTTTATCGTGTTTAACGTCACAAGGGAAACTTGAAAACTTGAATCTCATATGTACTGTATATAGCCATTTATCATAGTTGAAAAAGTAATGAATTTCCTCCCCCAACCCAAAAAAAAAAAAAATTATAAAAAATATCGGACAATTCGTGCCCATGATAACGAAAATATCAAAATGACGTAAAACAGAAATCGTATTGAGCTAAATGTAAATGGAAAATGGTTAAATGGGACGGTTAAATCTTTTGCCTCCCCCTTTCGAAAACTGAAATGACGCCACTGTTCCAGGGACCTTAATCCAGGTGAAATAGTTTTCTACTGCATGCATTTTCTCACGGTATGACAGGTAGGTATCTATAATTACTGATTTCTGAATCTTTTCAATCACACTTACACAATGTTTAATATTCAGCATGTCAATGTTCTGCTTCAACTGCTCGGTATGAGCCCATTACTGGATATTATTACTGGAACAACATTAATGTTGTCTATACTCTCCACTGGCTCTTCAGCTCAACTGCCAGATCAGAATACTTAGATATCTTCTCAACACACGTCTCCTGCATGTTACGGCTAAGGGGAACTGCAATGTCTACCAACAAAGCGGATTTTTTATCTTTATTGACAATCATAATATCGGGCCGATTATGTTCTCTTGTACGCGATGTAAGAAGTGTTCTGTCAAAGGTGATCTTAACTATATCATTCTCAACAACAGGCTCAGGGTTGTATTGACAATATTGCGTTTTCTCAACTGGTTATTATTATTATTATTATTTATATGTTTATTTATATATGTACGCCGAAGGATAATTCGATTTTATTGCTGCCGCACAGTGGCGTAATTACGAATGTTATATATGCGGGAGGGGATATAAAATTTAGCATTGGACAACCCATAATACTGTAAGAACCCTTCCAACATTAATATCAAAGCTAAAGTGATCGATACTCGTATTTTATATTTGTATTATTTTTTTTAATAAAAATAACATATTTCTATAACATAATTTCTAATTTTCTTCGGTTTTTAGCTAATTTATCGAGTACTTCTATTATACTTACTCTAATCCAGTGGTTCTTAACCTTTTGTAAAACACGGACCCCCGATGAAAGATTTTTAGAAATCGCGGACCCCCTACCAATTTTTTGTCGAATACCTTTTTTTTTTTTACAAAACATTTCATATTATCATAACCAAAATTATAATAACTATTTTATATTACAAATTATAGAAGCAGACGTAACAAAATATACACATTTATATTTATTTTTATTAAACTTAATTTTTCAATTTAAACTTTAACATCGCTAAACACTTTAATTAAAAAAAAATTGTAATATAAATTATTTTATTCTTAATATTCTTAAAATTTAAGGCTGCCGCGGACCCTCGACATGAGTATTGCAGACCCCCAGGGGGCCGCGGACCACAGGTTAAGAACCGCTGCTCTAATCTATATTACACTGTTTTTAATTCGATATGGGTAAACATTTCTTCGGTGACCTAAACTAACCGCACTGTATCATTTGGTATAGTTACTGGTCAATAAACTGGGGAGTACTATGAACCGTGATAAATACAAACAAATTTTGTTAATATAAAAAAAAATATTATTTTTATTGTTTTTAATTATTATAATTTTTGTACATCAGATGTTATGGAAAAAAGAAAGCCCACGGGAGGGGATGCATCCCCCATATCCCCTCCTCCCGTAATTACGCCCTTTTTGACGCTATGTATACGAGGAACGTTCGATTTTCAAAAATAATCGAACCACAGTGTTTTCGGTTCGAATGTCGAACATTGCGGAAAAACGAAATTCAAAATGAATTTGCCCAGAAAATAGAGTTTGAATTATTATTTTTTTTTTTTGGTTGGAAAGTATAATTTTTTCCCCTAAAAAAACCTTCGTTTTAAACGAATTCGCAGAAATGTAATATACCTAATTAACAATAATAACTAATTTATCAATACCCAGTAGTAGCAGACGATTAGTTGCGAAATTCGTAACGCGTATAATAACGTGTAAATCGATAAGGCGTATGATGTGATATTATATTCTGTTGCGTATATTATTATTACTGAACGTTGCGGGAAAACGAAAATCGAACCGAATTTACCGGAAAATAGAGTTTGTACTAGTTTTTATTGTATAAAATACAATGTATAAGTTGGATATTTATTTGATGAATTGATTATTATAGCAAATTCGATTAATTTTTTTTTAAATCTATCGAGTATTTTAGCCGTTTTGAATAGTTAAATGTTAAATTATAATTATAATAAATAATAAATATTAATAATAATGTTGAATGTTTAATTATTAAAATTTTTTTTTTTTTGTTCGCTTCGGGTTCGAACGAGAAATTTCAAGTCCTGTTCCGTTCGACCTCAAAAATCTGGCTTCTTAACTAATTAATTCTAATCGTTTCGCTAATTACAATTTATTATATTTATTTTAGTGCGTCATTAATTATTGCCTGTACGTTACACGCGAAATGCCTGTATGTTTATTGGCTGCAAAGGCTGTTATAAGGGGGTGACGATAGGCGGATCGCCCTTCCCCATTCGAGATTCGATTAGATTTCACAAATTATTACGCAGCATGCCCGTATTTATGTGGAGCTCGGAGGGGCAATTGCCCCGAGCAAGAGGTTTAGGGGCGACAACGTTTTGCGTTTTTTTTTATAAATTATAATAAATATTGATTGTGTCTGAGCTATGGTTTATATTCATGTAAGTAACTATATGTACCACGTAATTCGAAACGTGGAATTAAACACGTTTGTCTCGGCCGATAGTTCTAATTATTATTGGCGGAAATAAAAAAAAATCAATTTTATTCAATATCACTATATTTTCATTTATTCAAATGAAATTCGCCTGATTACTGCAGTATACTACGTATATATCGTATTTTAGAGAGTTTATTTGTACGTTTATCGGCTCGTATACTATAGGCGTGTGTACATATATTATCGATAGGCAATGAAAAGGGTTAACCGCACTTTAATCGATATTCAACACAAAGCGATTAGATATCCGAAACCTTTTGATTGTGAACACATGCATTTCAATAAACCGCGCGGACCTAACCTAACCTAACCCGACCGGCGGCGATCGATATTAATATATTACGTACCTATAACGTCGTATAATTTCTATAATCTCTTTGTACACGAGCATTTTTATTCGCCTTCGCGCCGGCTACGCCTCCACCGAGTCGGATTATTATTAGTATTATTTTCAACAATAATTAGCCAGAATTTAATAATACGATGTGTTCGGTACGGTATTAATGCAGTTGTTTTATTCACTGAACTCTCGGTTGCTTTATATTTTCATGATTTCGTTAAACATGTAAGAATATTCGATAAACCTGTATACAAGCGTTACAACGAAAATCGATACAGTGTAGTAGGACGCACACTTGCCAAAATATTTGTATAAAAATAGTGCGTATACTCTCTGTATATTAACTGCACACGTATGTGTTACTGAACGTTCGAACGTACCGAACGAAAATGTAAAACGCGATATTTATCTACGTACGGTTATACACTAAATACGTTTTTATAATATTTATTATTAATATTATTGCAGTCAAAAGCGAATATATTCGATTTTCAATTAGGTGTCTTTAATAAAAAACAAAAAGAAAACATCCAGATTTTTGGTAGCAGACGTAATAACAGATTTATAAGTCCGCGTCAAATGCTCGCGTGTATACTCATTAAAGTCGTTAATTAGATTCGGTTTTCTGTCATATAATAGCCATGCAAAATACGCGATTTATCGACATTTCTCGAAACCGTTTTCGACCAAGAAAGAGTTCGAGAGTTTTTTTCTTCAATCGGACACCGTTCTTATCCGTTTTGTCAGAACACAGTACCACACATAATATGTATATAAATATACCTACGTATAATACACGTGTTTTGTACCGTATATAGTGTATATACAGCCTCGGGTGATATATAGCGACGGCAGGTGTAGGTACAGAGGTGCACGCGTTTAGTTACGTTAATACTCAAGTGAACGTACAAAACCGTTTAACACCGCGAAACATTATTAAAACGAATACTCAGCATCTACATACACACACACACACAGACACTACGGAATTTCATCGGTTTTCCATTGAATATTTTTGTACAGTAGTGAAAATCTTCTTACGGGACTTCGTATGAACTATAACACGATACACTAACGATACGTCCTTTTCAAATAGGATTTTTCTCGATTTTGTAAAAAATTATTAATAATAAAAACACTATGGTGGTCAAAATTTCGTAATATATATATATATATATATATATATGATTTTATTATTAAGATAAATAAGACCGAGACACAAATACTAGTGTCTAGTTTGTATATACAACAGACAGCAAACACAACTGTAAACAACGTGATCGAACTAGATACGGTGCACATGGTTTTACATATCTAGAAGTAAAATGACGTGTGATTGGAAAGTGCGATGGATATGAAATTGATATGAGAGCACGAGTGTTTATAAAAATTTAAAAAACTATTCACCACAGATTCAATTAAAACGCTGATAAAAACACCGGTATGGAGCAGAATCATGCGGCTAATGCTGAAGACGGACAAGAGAAAAACGGAAGCGTTCGAAACGCGGAGCTGGAGGCGGATGTTAAAAATATTTTGGACAGAAAGTGTGTCAAATCATGCAGAGGCGTATATAATAGGATAAAAAATAAAAAAAAATCTATGTGGAAGAGAATCGTGGAAAAATGTTGGAAGAAATGGATAACGCACCTCATAAGGAGTACCTAATACGCACATGATGGATGACCACCATAACAGAGGAAAAAAATTATTAGGGAACACAGACGTATTACGTTGTACGTAGGCAAAGGAACTGAAGGAAGCTGCAATGGATATAGAAGTATAAAGGAACTAATTTTCATCATTACACCAATATGTATGGATTGAAAAAATTTAAATTGAAAAATCGACATACCAGCAATTACTATAATATTGTATAAATTATATACATCCATTCGATATATGGTGCAGTAAAACATTTTCGAACAGCCGAATCGCCGTGTCGACAATTATTATTGTTATTGTCTGCGCGATTACAATCATTATCTACGTTAATATCATCATGGATTAGTTGTCAAAAACATATATACACCATTTCGTGCCTCGCAGCACACAACACGAATAATAAAACGCTATATGAGCTCAACGAATATATAACAAAACGTTTCGTGTACACAATTCTCCTTTAACTGTTTAATAAGAATTTTATTTATTTTTATTCTGTTGGTATAGTCCGACTACCGTAGTCGTACTATATATTATAAGTACCAAAATAAGTAGTATACATTCCATTCGTTTTAGGCGCATATTTGCACGCGTTTGTTTAGGTTTTTTTTGTTTTGTTTTAAGACGCGCGTTAAATTCCGATCGTTGGACATAAGTAAAACGTGTTCGAGTATCAAAATGTGGGGCCGTAGAAAAAAGAAATCGAGAAATTTATTGTATTTCACCAGTTTTAGATTTCAAATGAAAATTACACGTTGAAAATATACGAGAGTCTTTTAAATATTCTGGAATAGGGCCAATGCCCGTTATAGTTACGATATACTAACACCGCTATTTTATATATATATATAAGTATATGCATCTGTGTAATATTTTTTATTGGTATTCTATGCACGACACATATATTACTTATTACACGAACTAAAAATAATCCGAATAATTAAAAGTCGGAAACTAAAGTAAATTATTTTGCGGTCAATAAAAATATAAAGCGTATTCGAACAAACGACAGAAAAACTTTCTTCATTCTCTAAAGCGATGTTCAGTAATGCACGTACGATAATATTATTATTACTGAATGAATTGGTTTAAAATTAATTTTTTATACATTTACTATTTATGAAGTATGTGCGTAAAACCATAAAAATTAAATGCTCGTTTTTCAGTAGCTACGCGACTGGTACGCACTGGAATTGTATGACTTCGTGATTTTCTTTTCACTGCGCCGACGACGATAAGTATTTGACAAGTAAATCAATAAATGTATAGAGTTCTATAAACACGTGTCGTTTGAACACAAATAATAATAACCAGCTGTCGGGAAGTCAGCGCAGCTTTTTGTCGTACAAATTTATATTTTAACACTCGTTATTCTTGCATATAATTGCACGGGCAAAGGCCTCCATTCCCAATGGGATTTTTTTTAAATTGTATATAAAAAAAAAAAAGTTATATATTTGTTTTGTAAAATATATCTAGAAAAAAAAATTTTTTTTTTAATCTTTGTTTTTCTTAATAAAATTCAAACATTGTACGGAGAATTCGTAAACGAAATTGTTGAGAAAAGTTTAGTAGTGTGTGGAGTTCAAAAAAAGTGCCAGACACCATACGGATTCATTGCAGTTTGAAAGGAAACTGAATTACACTTCATTTTATGAAAAACAAAATGTGATAGCCATTTCACTTCCAGTCACAATTCGTAGTGTTGAAAAGTCGTTCGGGTATATATTTTAATATTTAATTAATCGAAAATTCCAAAGTAGACGTTTTAATTGTTTACAGTTTGTTAAAAAGGTAAAAAAACAATCAATTCGATCTACGAAGATACAGATTAAATGGTGGCAAAAGCTCTATTGTATATACATAGAGATGTGATTAAAAGGCGAAGAGAAAATGTTATCGAAGACGTTATACACGTATATATCATTTGGTATGCGAACAAGGCGCGTACAATTTCGATTTAATAATATTATAATACGATTTAAATATATATACAAACTCGTAGGAACATTGGAATAGTGATATTAAGTCAATCGTATATAATGAAACTTTCATTTTGATTTATTTCGGGATGGATATGCCTTTTAATCATAGAAATAGCCCGCACGCAATCCGCGGACCGCGCAGTGAGAACCGGACATACACTAAAATAAATTGACCGAATATTTTGGCCTTTGAATTTTGATTTTATGGTATTTTATCGTGCAAACGCGCTTGCATCAAGCAATAATTGGCTACGCAGTCCTACGTCGTGACACGACGATGATGGCGTAAAATCCAAATGGATATTCGATCTTCTTCTTCTTCTTCGATCTAAAGGTTGCAATGCTTTGTCGTAACGATAGAATAAACTCCGTCTCTGATGCCATTGTCTTCAAATGGTAGTGTACCCGTTGTGGTCGTGTCTTATTAAGTGTACTATCAGTATAGTTGTCCGTTTCTCGCGATCTTAACGTAACACTCTCTTCTCTCCTACTACTATATTTATTGTAAAAGTTCTCTTCCTTTCCGTCCACGCAGCCAATACGAAGTAATACCTTCTCAAAGTCCATATCGCTACTTTATATACAGTCTTCTTCCACGGTCTTGTACCGTTTATTTTCACGTTTCACATTCCGTACAACCGAATTCATACAACTTTTAACGAATTTCATTTTTGCTTCGAAGCCAATAACATTGTCGTTTTTTAGTGAGTCTTTTGCAGTATTCCCACTGACCGTCTGTTATACAGCTGTTAGTGTATCGCTCCTCGGACATTTAGAACCACTACTATTGAGCCTTAACAATCAGTCGGGTTAATCGCGAATGTATTAACGACGAGTATCATAACGCATTCAACTTTTTTTTATTCGTATAAGGCATAGTAGTAGCCAGGTGTTGAGTGAGTGATTACAAACACGTAGCCCGAGCAGTGATTGTCGCACTGCACGTTGTCTCGCATTACCACGCGTATAGCAAAACGTCATCAGCAAATCCCATCACAGAACGCAGTTTATATTTTTACACACCGTTAGTTTCCGTCTCGGTGTAACGACTTCTTCTTTAAATACGGTGACCATGCGATCGTTATTAGCCGCGCATACTGCAGTCGATAATACGAAAAATCAGTGGCGTAGCCAGGATTTTTTTTTTTTGGAAGGGCGCTGAGGCTGAAGCGTAATTAATTAATGTGTTAATCAGGACCAGTTCAAAGCGTAGGCGACGTAGGCCCAGGCCTACGGCGGCGTTATATAAGAATGGCATATTTTGAATTGAATACGAAAAAATTATTATATTATAATATCAAAATATCAAATGATTTTAGATTTGCCTACGTGTTAAAAGTCGCTAGCACCGGTCCTGGTGTTAATAGTTAATACTCGTATGTATATAGATGGTACCTACTAAAAAACTGATTATTTATTCATTTTGGATGAGGTCTGCAACACCGTCAGCCCCCCTCCCCTGCGAAGGATAATAATAATACACGCGCGTTTTAAGCGATTAATTCCAACTTCATTTTACTACATCGTCTTTTCTCGCGGCGCACAATTTTTTTTCATTTATACATTTTTTTCCCATTCGGAAAACGGGCTATACACGCGTGTAATACGCTCGGTCTATTAACTCTTATATATTTCGTTTTCGTGTCATCTCCTGCGCATATCTCCCGACGACGAGAACATTCAGAGTTGTAGTAGTAGTAGTGGATAGCAGTAATAGTAGTGGTAATAGTGGTTACTATTAGTAGTAGTAGTAGTAGTAGTAGGACTGCGTGTTGTATGTGATTCGGGTCGTTGCACCCATCGACGCGTTCCGCGTGTTACGACCTCTTTCTTTTGTTAAATACGCTAGCCGCTCGCCTGCCGAGAATTTCACGGGGAATCTTTCTTTTTTTTTTTCTGTCATTAATCAACAACGTTTCAACGAGTATACTGTAAATATACACCCGATACATTGGCGAAATGGCCAGCAATTAAAATTTTAAAAATCACTATGATCTTCGTCAAAGAGAAAAAAATAATAATATCGAGCGGACAGGCGAAAACCGTATAGTTCTGCTGGAAGGCTAACGTATTCCACTCGAGTTAAACGACAGAGAAAGTGTAGAACAGTAATAGCTGTGTGTACTCGCGGTATATTGTTCGGTTTTTACTTACGTCGAAAATCCTACGAAAACGTTTATGACGTCGTATACACTTTAAACCGCCCAAAATTTTCACGAGTAGGCCTTAAATTAATATTTTTTTTTTACTTATGCATTTTTTTCTAAATCCTTTTTGTTCCGACGAATTAACACTATTTTAATGATAATTTTTTTTTTTTAAAAATGGGAAACGCTTAAATTAATTACTCGCCTTATAAAACGGAGTCCAAATTCGGTGATATACGCGCGAGTTCGTAAACAGAGACGGCGCTAGTCATTTTGCCGCCCTCGCATCGCTAAATCTATGAAAACGGTACGTTGTAAAATTACCTTTCCACCAATAATTTAATATTATAATGTGCATAAATTTCTACGCGAAACGCAACAGTCTTGAACCCTATAAATAATACGAGTTTTACCCAATAAATGATCGTAATACAAAAAAAAAAAATTATTTTGAATCGAAAAAAGTATCGATATTTTGATAATTACGATATTTTTAAATGACGTAGAAAAACCATACAAGTCAAACTTTCCGGTATATAAACATAATCAGTGTCGGATCCAGTATATTTTTTACTCGTGGCAAAGTATAAAATTAGCGCCCTCTTATAATTAAAACTGTTATTACATATCCTCTTATTTTTTGTTAATTTAGCGCTCCCCGACCAAGACTTCCGGGGCAAGTGCCCCGGATCGCCCACCCGCCCCCCTAAATCCGGCCCTGAATATAATACTTGAATCTTGTTTTTCCGAAATTAATAATATAAAATAATTATACCCAAAGAAAAGTATAAAAGTGGCCTAATATAATATCAATACATGTACATATATAAGGATAAAGAATAGGCGTAAACGCGGAAAATGTTGCTGGATTTCGACGCGATTCATTTGAAATTTCGAAATGCCTATAACGTTTCGAAATCCCCGTGTATACTTTAATAGTTTGTCGTTGAAGAAAATTGCCGCCCCGGGCCGTCGCACAGCTCGTCTCTGCAGCGTACCGCAGCCACCGGTTCTGTTTGTAAATATTTTTCGTACAGTTTTCTCGTCCAGTTATTTGCCGACATATAAACGTTTATCGAAATGTCGTAACAATTCGAAAACGCTAAATTACGTAATATTAAATAATCGGAAGGAAAAAAAACCGTGAAATACGTCTTAAAAACTGGGGGAGGGGAGGGAGGAAGGACGAAATATACAAGTACGATTTTACGCTCTAATTCAGAAATACACCACGAAACGTATGTATGTAGAATACGATATAGATCAGCAAGACTCGCAGCAAAAAAAAAATATGTGTGTAAATCCATATAGACTTATTATTGTTAAAAATGCAATTGACTCGTTTTAAAATTTTTACATATTATTATAATACCGTTTATACACGGCCACGCATCTATTCGCTATATAAATACGAGTAATTGGTATAGGTTAAGAAAAAAAAAAAAAGAAAAGAGAATCCTTTCGTGTATAATATGTTTCCAAAGTCTTTGTACAAAAGTCCTTTTGTCACTTAAACGTAATTTTTATTTTTTTCCAAAACGATATTTTCTGTTAATTTTTTTTTTACTTTAATTACGCTATTCCCGGAAGAAAGAACGCTTATTTATTAAAAACAAAAAAAAAACGTTTACTGTGTCGCGTTTGTTTATGAATATAAAAAAAATACTAATATAAAAAAAAAAAAATCTCTTATACGAAATTCATCGCGCTGTGTGTAAAGTGCAGAAACTCTGCGAGTCCGTGCAGTCTCGTTCACGGGTCGTTTCCGAAAAACGTCCCAACTGACACGACACGCGTTACGCGCGTATCTGCAGCCGTTCAAATGCGATGATATCGCCTAGTGTTTTTTCGTCAACAACACCTACGAAACAATAATATTCGTGTAGATTTTTGATTGAAAATCGCAGTGCGTAGTATACGCTTTGAACTCTAAGAAATATTGTCACGTTCACCGCGATATGTACACGCTAAATCTAACTGTGTATATACAACAGACATATAGTCGAACATGCACGAAACGGAGGTTACCACTCTTAATAATAGATTAACAAAGTAAAACACCATTCGACTATTCAATTCGGATACCGAATACTTCTGAATGTCTTGGAATTATACGCAGTGTGCAGTTGACAGGACACTCGCGGTGCAAAAAACACATTACAAAACAGCCCTTATATGCTAAAACGACGAGAACGGATCATCTCAAACCGGTAGCGGCTACTTCGATTATTACTTCAGCAACGCCTATAAAAATGGGTCGGGTGATAGATTCGGTGCGTGGTCAACGTAAACGATTATGAAGAAACAACTTATACTATATTTATATATAATATATTACTCGAATTATTAGTGAATTTCGTGTGCAACACGAAGACATTTTCAAAATACTTCACAGAACAAAGTACAGCGTATCGGCCAAGATATAATTCATAACGATTTAATTTTTTTTTTGTAATTTAACTATTTCATTCGTTCAAAATAAGTCTCGTTTATTTGAGCAAAACGCAAACACGACGCAATGCACTAAACATTTTTATCTCGGGCCCGTAGAGAATATTTAATGCGAAAAAACAGAGAGACGCGTATATAGGTGAGGATAGATAGAGTGCTCGTCGCAGTCTTCAATTTCGTAGACAACAATTTTATATACGGGTATGATCGATTCGTGAAAAAAACGAATCCGGATCTGGGAGGCCGTGCAGTGGTCCATTGGAAATATCTTCAGCAAAGCCAATTTTTCGCCATGATGGTCGCCACCGTGCGGTGAACAGAATCCGGACCGCGGACGCGAAAGACGTGGAGGAGAAAACGTTATTCTGCAAACGGTGCGTGAAAGACTCTGCTCCGTGCTTGTGACCATCTCAAACAATGGAACGTATCGTATATAAATTATACCGGCCGATCCGCCGTGCATTCGATATAAACCTATCGAAGAGAAATCCACAACGTCTCGAGTGAGGCTTTGACCTGAATTCAGATCACTTGACATTGTCTTATAGAAAGAAAAAACAAACCTTAATATATGTTTTATGACTAATTTCGGTTTTCTTGTTTATTAATTGTACATCGAGTCGTGTTGCTCGTTTAAATATCAATACGAATCAAAAACCCGAAGAACCCGTGCGTAAACTATATATGTCATTAATATTTTCGAAATATTATTATAAATCATCGCGACGTGTGTATATAAATGAGTAAGCTAGAATCAAAAGTCACATGTTCCAGAAATCACTTTTTGTCAGAAAACGACAAAAACTAGAGGGAAGGCACTGTAACATTAAATAAAACCAAAATACATCGTTATTGTATAATTTATGTCGAGAAACACAAGTCTTTTATAAAAAATATGATTTTCGTCGTTTAAATACTTTTTTTTTAAGTTAGAAGTTTGGAACATGTGAGTTTTGATATCAATATAATATGGAACTTGTGAGTCTTGATTATAACTACAATGGAACACGTGAGTTATGACATATAACTCGATGGCACTAATGTACTAATGCACATTATCAAAACACAGATCTATATAATATGATGTTATAAAACGGTTCTAAATTTATATACTACTTTTATACGCTCTAATATGTACATAAATATTGTTCTGGGATGACCAACAACAAAATGTATCAAAAACAACAGTAATTATTTACGTTTCTGACGCGTTATGTTATTATTCGTTACAAAACTCACATGATCCAACGGAACGTGTTACTTTTGACACTTACTTCATATTTCTTAGTGAAATTTACACGGGTTCTCGTGAGTTTTGGAACCAACTGATTATAGATTCTAATTCCCCGTCAAAAGTTCTATTAGACGGTGTCGACAACTCATTTTACCATTTTTTGAAACATGTGACTTTTGATTCTAGCTTACTCAAATATTATTTTTGAAAAAAAATAATATTCTTTTCGGTATTCGCGAATTTAACGATTCGAGCGATCGTTCGGAGTTCGTTATCATTTTTTTTCCTCCCTCGACGTTTTTGAATTTGTACTTTGAAATTTAACGGAACAGACAGAATCCGTCGCTGCACACACAGTGTGTATTAAATGTGTATAAAAAAAAAATAATCGAATATTTAGAAAAATATATAAACTCCGTATACGTATAACGCCTCCGGGGTGTGATGTGGACGGTGTAGCGCGCAGTGGGCGCGAAAACGAATTATCCCCGCGGCGGCGGCGGCGGCGGCGGCGGCGTACACACACGCGCGCACACCCGAGCTCGTGACATCGTAAAACGGATTTATTATACGGCGTATAGTCTCCCCGACCTGGTGTGCCCGGCTAGCATATTACGGTATTATTGTCGTTGTCCTATCGATCGGCTGGTGTTTTTATGTGTGGCGTGCGTCTGTACAATAATAATAATAATAATAACACGACACGAACGTGTGCGCGTCCGTTCGTCCACGCGAATAAACGGGACAAAGGATGAAAAAAAAAAAAGAGGTAGTGAAAAATAGCGCTGCGATCCGCGTACGTCCCTGAATTTAGATTCGCGTTCCGCACGATTTAACGGCGCGATTCCCTTCGGATTGACAAGAAAAATTAGCGACGACAATATTTCGTCTCTAGAGAGATGGGTGTAATAGTTCGTGAGTGAGTCGGCTCGAAGAATCGGATCTTTTTAGTGAATTGAATGAGTGCGACTGTTATAAATCAGCGACTCAACCACAGGCGGAAATCTATTAAATTTTCTGGGGGCTAACATCTATAACATCAGTCATAATCAGTCAAATATCCAAAATACATACAAATTATAAGATATTTGGGGGGGGGCTTAGCTCCCCTAAGCTCCCCCATTTCCGCCTATGGACTCAACGATTCAATGCAACACTGCCAAGCCGTAGTAAAGCTCGTAGTAACACAATTCAAACAATAATATTGTATTCGGAATATTCGTGTTCGGCGAACGAGCGAGGGTCCGTTTTACAATTCTTGATTTAACTCGAGTTCAGCTGAACGTGGTTCAGAAACTGATCTCAGGTTGACTCGTTGCCGGTTTTTACAAAGATTTGGTTCTGTTCTGCTGAACCGTGGTTATTGAAAATTATCTGTGATAATAATATGGTATAGCCGAGTGACAATAGTTTGTGTGTGACGATTGATAAATTGATCATAATTAAAGAGATCAGATTTCGTTCAGCTATCAAATACAAACAATTTTGAAATAACCGTTCATCAAAATATCTGCAGTGTTCATTATCAACATTAATGAACAACCAATCAAATTGCAGGTTATCTTTGAATTCGGTTTAACTCGCTGAAATCGGCGGACCAATTGAACTTCAGTTTAACCTAGGTTCAGTGAATGGTAATACGCATTTTTTGATTTGAACTACATAGGTTTAAACTCAGACCGAAGGTTAAACCACTATTGTAATACGGACCCTGAGTATGACTCGCTATGGATTGAACGAGTCGAATTTGAAAGATTCCACTAAACAGTAAAGTGCAAACACTCTAGTAGGTACACGTCTTATCAAACGTATTGATCCGATTTACAATAATGATTCGTGATTTAGGTTCAGGAGTGATATTTTGATGTATTAATTGGAAACGGATTCGTGAATCGGGAAGTAAAAATGAATTGAATTGCGTGAATTCATTCATATAAATGAGTCACGATTCCCATCTCTAATTGTTTCTGTTACGGTATCGTTTGAACACGACGAAAATCAGGCAATACCAAAGAGTGTTAATACAGCGTCCTTGCGAATGTAAGCGATATAACGGATATTGTCTATCGTCTGTTTTGCCACGTTTGTCGAACTATCGACCGTTATTCGTTTTCCACTGTAAAAACTCGTGCGACTTTAATTTCGTGTAATTATTGTAATATAACAAATGTTCGCGATACGTCTTGAGAATAATATGTGTTTTAAATGAACTTAAAAACGATGTTTTACAAAATACAGTCAATTAAGTGAATATCACAATGGCACATGGTTACAAAAATAAAAAAAAACAACCAAAGAGGTTATCAATACGTAACATCGTCTTTGGTTTTCCCTGTCCAACTCCATTTCTCTCGCACCAAACGTGTTTGCGCGCAACGCCTTTCTCTTTCTGCGCGCGGTCTTTTTCCCAAATACGTCCACGGTGGTTGATACCAGAAACCGAAAGTCACTGTTCTCATCTTGACTTTTTATATACCTTATCGGAACAAGATAATAACATAAATGCGATTTGCCAATTTATTCGCTACCGCGGTTTCGGCAAAAAGTCATCGCGTGCCGTGTACAGTAAACGAAAAAAGAATGAAAAAATAAAAAAATTACGAACATTATGGAAGAAAAAAAGAAAAAACCACCGAGTTTAAAAAATAAATACAGCAAATAAATCGAGTGAATTAAATAGAAAGAAAAAACCACTAAGACGTATTATTAATATTATTTACTATATGTATCGATATATAAAAAAATTATTTTTTTTTTTTAAATCTGTTTGTACAGCTGATACAATCGTACGTGTAATAACACGTATACGCCTTCGCATTAGCTCGTTGTCGTTCGGTTATTATATTATATTTATTGTGCGAACGTATTAAATATTATAACATTCGACGCGAAAAAAATATATATTAATAAAAAGTGAAAACGACTCGAGGATCTTTGGTCGTTAACAATGTCGAAATTTATCGCGGACCGATGTGAAAAAATGTATACTGTACATATTGTTTTATGTCAAAAAAAAAAATGAACGAAAATGATAAAACTGAATTTCCACCGTCAGAGAACGTTGGAAATCGTTCAAACGGCTAAACCGTATACGCGGGTTTTACGGGAGTTTAAAGGGTAATAATATAATATGTGCGCTTTAACTAAGATTTAATCTTTTTATTCGCAATATTGGCCGATATATTTCTTATGATATATTGTTTTTTTTTTGTGATTTCACCGAGCCTTTTACGCTTTTTCTACCGCGTGGAATTACGCGCTTCTATAATCGTCCAAAAACCGAGTCGCATTCTTTTCGACACGAGCCATACAGTCGTAGGCGGTGATATATTATATATATTTTTTTATTAATTTTCCACGTTGTACCGTATTATATGGACGGGAAAAGTTCTACAGCTTCTACACAATTATTTTACGTGAAATTCGAAAACGATATAACACGTAGAATATTATTTCACACGTATATGACGAGATCGCGCTTTCTCTAGTCCGTTCACTCTGCACTTATTATTCGTCGCCGACTCGCGAGGTGAATTTTGTTTTTTTTTTTTTTATGTATCGCCGCGGATTCGGTCGGGATTTAGCCCGCGCAAACACCCATATTTATGTATATATATATAAAAACTCTTAAAAATCCAAACCCGTTATAAACCAAACGGTTTTTACTTATATCTGAAAAAAACTCGAATTAATCCTGCAGTATCCGAATCAAATAAACGACGATTCCTCCGGGTTAACCGAATTAAATAGCTTAATGATGGGATTTAAAAAGAAAATATATAGTACGCGATATAATACAGTTATTTCGCGTTAAATGCGACTCATTGTTATTAGTGTATAAAAAATAATTATTTTTTTCCCATAATTATTGTGTATTACGACGAATCGAATTTATTGGTACTAATTTTTAAAAAAAAATGTATATATATAAAACCCAGCAGACTTATTTACAGTTTACACGGCAATGCACTATATTGTATATATATATATATATGTGTATAAGAGCTGTTGTATTAAATTTGCAGTTTATATTTACTGTAGCGATTTCGACGAGCACACTCGTCGTCGACAGGCAAAAAAAAAAAGTACAATTAAAAATTGAAAAAAAATTACATTAAATTATGAATATGATTACAATAAAAAGACATAGAGATTTTTAAATAAAAAAACAACAAAGTAATTGTGTTAAGTTAAAAAAAAAAAAATTAAGTCGTATTAATATTATAGTATATAATGTATCGATATAAAATATTATATTTTTAAATTTGTACATTTAAAATGTATTTTTCTTTTAATTTATAACGTTTAATTTACGACTGTTCCAAAAACAAAATTCATATAAATATAATTTTTTCTTTTTATGTAGTCATTATTATGAATATAATTTTAATTATTTTATTATAAAATTATTATATTTTACATAATTGTTATATAAAATATAATATAATATAAATAATTGTATACGATTATATTTTATTTCTTATATTATTAATTATTTTATTTTAAAGTTTTAATTATTTTATTAAAAATTCGAATACGGATTAGCTATTATTTTTTTAAATTATTTTTCAGAAACGTCTTGTTTTAAAATAACGCGTTATGACACACGATCGTCCTCGACAGAGAATAATAATAATAATAACGATGCAAACTGCGCGTTTATTCCCTATTTAGGAGAACTTATAATAATAATAATAATAATAATATATACGACGATTTACAATACAACCGCACCGGTAAGAGAACAACCTTCGACGACAATACGCCTTCTCGTGTGTCTGTACAGCCCGCGACGCCGTTTCCATCGATGTGTGTGTGTGCGTGCGCGTACTTTGTGTGAAGAAAAGATTCTTTTTCTTTTTTTTTTTTAATCTTAAAAAACACACCGGTACGATTATAAATTATTATATATATATATATTATTTATTTATATATTTCATAATTCTCGCACGTGTCCGCAGTGAGGTCTTTCAAAAAAAAAAAAAAATGTTTACTAATATTATTGTAGTAAACACGAAGGATTCGGAAATGATCTTCGTTTTTTATTCTGATTTTGAAATCCTTCACAAATCACTCTAAAAAATCGTTAAATTAATAAATATTCAAATCGATCAGTTTTGTCGCGCAACCGAAAGTGTTTTACCGTACACCAGGTTTTATAGGTTACCACTGTGGTGACTGATAATGTTTTGTCGCTCGAGATCACGTTATCACTAGAGATATAATAAAATTAATTTATATATATATATATTAAATTCTTACGACAAAACTATTAATATCCATAGATACTATATCACTGTCTATGGTGGTATCTACCAGTAACCAGCTGTCATACCTCGTTAATGGCAAAACATTTTTGATTTCGCGCCAAAACAGATCGTTTTGAAATGGTCAATCTATATATATAAAAATGGAGCCAAAAATGTATAACAATTCATCAATTGAGAACGGCTGGGCCGATTTGGCTCAAATTTTTTTAATTGTTCGTAATTGCCAGGAGAAGGTTTTTACGAAAAAATTTTGGAAAAACCCTTTTTAAAATTTTTTGATGATTGATTGGCAAAACAACGTTTGCCGGGTCAGCTAGTTTTAAAAAAAAAAAATCACAAGTCCTAAAAAAATGAACCAAAATCCAAAATAGTATTGTATTCTCACTCGGGCCAACCTACACAATTAGGGAAAAATACAATTGGAAATCGCTGATTAAAAAACGTATAAACGGCGCGGAGGAGACGCGCGCGTGTCGTCGAGCTTCTTTTTTTTTCTTCTCATTTCTCGCGGATGTTGTTTTAAGAGTACACACACTGGTTCGAGGACGAGTAAATCGATACGACTATACACACGCGCGTATTTATTATTATTTCCACTTCGGTGACCTTCTTTGTTCGTGTGGCTGCGGTGGTGGTGGTGGTGGTCCACCGCGGAGATGATGATCATATTTTCGTGGTTATTAACTTAATGTTTGCTCAGAAAAATTTTTTAAAAAACACCGCGCACGTCAAGCAATGCACTCGTCGAAACCGAATGATTCGTTGGGGTTTTGGCCGGTGGCGTATTTAAGGGTGAAGGCTAGGGACGGCGATCGCCCAGGGCATTACGTTTTTAATGGCAACGAATTTTCACGGGGTTTTATTTCAATAATAATGTTATTACTCGTTCTTGAAATATTCAATATGGTTTTTTCACAGTTTGCAAAAAAAAAATATATAAATATATTTATATATATAATCGGACAATTTTCAGGTAGCCAATTTCGGCACATTAATATCTTAGCAACGAATCGTGGGAGAAATGTAATTGTTGCGCCTATTCGCACATAACTTTTCATCGTATTGTTGAATAAACCTATTTTGTCAACAAAAAAAAAAAAATGTAGCGAGCCGCGGGGTTCTGTGATTATCGTTTAAGTGAATTGCTTGGATAAAGATTTAAGAGTTTTGTTTTTATTATAAATTTGAAAGCAATGATAAATCACCGGTGTAATAAATAAACGACAATCGATCAAGACGAAATCGCATTTTTAGCGTTTTTATGTAATTTTCGGTAGTTTTTTCTGACTTTTGAAAAAGGTATTGAGAAAATCTAAAAATGACATAGTACAAACTAGATGCGATTTGCAATCAGAAAAGGTGCTATACGAAAAGATCGGAGCACTCCTTCTGGTAGAATTTTTAGGTGCAGACATAGAAAAAAACACATCATTGTAAAACCAATACATTCCTAGCTCCGCTCAGAATCTAAAATTGAATATTCTGATAGTTGTCCTAAACCCTTCAATCGCTATCATTAACCTGCAGCACTAATTATTTATTGTTTATTTGTTTATGACTAAACGAAAAACAATATTGTGCTGAAAAAAATTGCGTAGCAGATAAAGTATACTTTATACGTTTTTTTTTTTGCATGCATTTGGGCGGTCAATGGTGGAGGGGGCAACAAATAAATGTGTACCTAGGGTAACGAAATTCTAAATACACCACTGCCTTTTGAACGGTGTCGTTTGTAGAGTACGTTTGAACGCCAATATATAATTCAAAGGCCGGTGTGAGGTAAAAAAAAAAAAAAATATTATACCTATATGTCTGAAATCGATTCGTTTTGGATTTATTCGCAAAACGAACACTCCGGAGTGAGCGAAAAAAAGTCATTACGAATTTCGCTTCCTTTTTCAACTCCGTACACGTGTGAATCAGCAAAAGAAATAACAAAAACCAACAAAAAATAAAATAAAATTTTACGCTCAAAGATATTGAAAGCGGATTACGCGTAGGTTTGTCAAACATTCGCCAATCACAAAAGTGTCACACTGATTCACTTTCATAAAATAATAATATTTTTTCATTCAAATACCTACCTTAAACTGTTTTAAATTTTAATCGTGTAAAAAAAATATTTCGATATTTCTTTATCAATTACATTTTATATCCTGCAGTATACGAATAATAATTGCGTTTAAGCCGTTTTTTTAAGCATTTGCACCGCACTTCGCCAAAATTACTATACACAATCGTAATTAATTATAACGTTATCCGTGTTCAAATTTTTTTTTTTTTATTTGACTGTTGCTCGATAGCATACGGTTTGACCGTACACCGATTGACTACAAAAGCGTTAAAATATATTAAAAAACGAAATGTTCGGAATTCAAACGAAAACTTCGGCGCGTGTCGTTGTGTGTTTATATATTAAAGTTTAAGACATTCTTGCGCCACACGGATATAGAGAATCGACGACGTTTAAAATTTTCTCGAGTCTACAGCTTCTTCCCGCACAATTAAAAAAAAATGACACCCTCGGGTTACGCGTTGGTTTAATGTGCCGGTAACCGTATAAATATATATATATATATATACTTTATACATAATATTTTATTATATATATTTTGACCGGGTGGTAAAAGTTTTCCTCGAGAAATCCAAAACAGACTTTCGGCTGTGGCCGCGGAGAGAGCAATTAGAATTAAAAACGACGACGATAAAAATAATAATAAATAATATTCGCAAATGGTACCCTGCCGTCGTTTCAGCGCCAGTGCTGCAGGTCTTTCAAACTTTTTAATTACTATCCTTCCACCGTCGTCATCGTCGTCGTCGGTTTTTGTCTTTTTTTTTTTTTAGATATAAAAACGACGCGAAGTACGCACAATTATTACTCGTGTGTTTAATATTCAACCGAGTCGCCAAAGGGTTTCCGCCGACAACGACTGCAGTGACAAGTGCAGTGACAGACAGCCGTCACAGGAACGTTAGGGACGGATAGAGTCCAATTCTTTTTTTATTTGTTTATCAATCAAAACGCTTGTACGATTATTCCGCACGAAATTTAATCAAATGCATGTACCTACCGCGAGAATAGTTTTACCATCCTAAGATGGGATAAACGCCACGGCTGTAGATGTCGGTCTCTCTCTCTCCTGCGTGTTCATCCTTCTAAAAACCTCGTCGTTACATGGAATTCTCAACGCTGTTCTCCGGCACCTAACCGCAATCACATATATCAGTACCATAGATTATTGTAGGTTGTAAACGCGTACGGTTTATTTAGTATTTCAATCGGAATCAGATGTATTAATTCGTTTTATAACGTAACAAAAGTCTTATCGTTTATTCCTTTTTGCGGGACAAAACGTTTGAAATTATATTATAACAGTGGCGTTTATAAACCCCGAACTTTTATGACGATTTTCAATCGCCGACTCGAACGTACAGCGTTTCGAAATGAAATATACAATGGCAGCACCTTTTAAAAAGCGAAAATAAAACAAATTCCGATAGAAAACGCGAAATGTGTGTATAGAGAAAGTCCCCAGCGATCCATTACCAGGGTCTCTTTTAGATTCAACTCGAATAACTCCCTTTGCTGCAGTTTCGGAACAACCGTTTTGCGTTTTTTGACACTGAACGCACTAAACATCGGTTATACGCACACACACACACACACACAAAGACTCTTTCAGAGGAATAAAACGGGCCCCAGCATTCGTTCCATTCTCTCGTTTGTAAATCATAATAATATATGAACGGTAAAATCGACATGTCCACATTTTAGATTGCGCGGTGAACGATATACGTATTGCTTTCACATAACAACGCGGGGGAGGTTTTATTTTTATTTTGTCTGTGGACGATTTTTCGTCTAGTACGGAGTGAAGGATTGGATGATATTTAAACGCAAATCGTATCTAGTAGGTGCTTTATTTGACGCGTAGTGATCGATTTTTCCATTAGTTTCTTTGACTCTATGACTAAATGACGAGAGCCCGATAAAATTGTACGAATTGTGTACGCTTAAAAGATCAAGAAACACATTATAGATTGCGTGTAATACAATATTTTGACGATATCGATTTCGTATTCGTTTTAATTGTAATAAACTGCTGCTAGCGTCGCCCACAATCGTTTTTCCAATACAATGATTTATCGTCGCTTTTGAATTGAAAATAATAATTAAGAACCGAAATCCACAACAACACCGGCGGCTCGTTACCTCGTTAAAATCATTATTGTTTATTTTAAGTTTTATATGCGAGAAAGTAAAACGATATGAATACTGGTTTATTAATATAGTACGGTTTGGTTTTGATCTATACATAAGAATTTTGAGCATTTATCAGATTTTTAACGCGCTCTTTAAGATTGGCATAAGCGATTTTACGTCGTCCTTACGCGTTGAAACACAGTAATCATATTTACCGAAATACGTTTTTTTTTTTTTTTAAATTTTTGTGACGAAATATTATTTTTTAATTGACAAGACCGTATCAATTAAATGTAGTAAACGAAACAATTAATATTTTAACAAACACTGCACTATATAAATAGAGAAATCAAAATCAGATGATATGTAAATGGATATTTAATATAATGCATATTAATTATACCATTTATATTCTTTACGATTATTGAATTTGTGTCTACATTATTTTAATTACAACGAACATCGTTTTTATAACTAAATCAAATCGTTTAAAATAGTTTGTAAGCAAAACAAAAAAAAAAACGATGTTTTTCAAACTTTAAGTTAAATATATGGAAAAATAAAACGGAGATAAAAACTCTTTTCATTAAAATATTTTATAAAAGTTTTTTTTTTCCCCGAACGAATCTTGTTTGAATAAAATTAACATTTTCCTTATCTGTTTATATTACGCGAAAAAGAAAATAATATTTCAATAAAATATTAATTATATATATATATGTCGTCGTTCGTGTTCTCTTCTTTATTTAACATTATACAGTTACCGTTTCTTTGTATAATATCTCGTTAACGAAAACTCGAAATACGTATATACGCGTATCGAGATAGTTTGGATTTTATAATTGAATGAAAATAAGACGTGCGAATTATTTCTCGTTGAATTCAGAGCAACGTATGGGATGAAGAAAAAGTCGTTCGCTTTAAGACTATTTTATGTACTGTACTATACTTGTTTTATTAAATTAACACCTGTTTAAAAAAAAAAATCCTAACAATTTAGTTTTTTTTTTTTGTATTTCCAATAAAACACGCTACCTATATAATAAAATAAAATAGGAAATTATAAAATTCCATTGCATGCGTTATGTAAATTATTAAAATATATAATATTTCTCCGATGACGTCATAGTATAATATTGTGTGCGAGTTACAATAGCTATATATATATATATATATATACGAATGACGTTTGTAATATTATATATGTACAGGAGTGATTTTTACCACTCTCGGTGAAATATAGGTCATGATGTCTATATTTCACTTTTGTCGCGTGTGTGCAGATATAATTTTTATTTTTTCAAATGCTAATAGTGGTTCATTGAATGTACTTTTTTTTATATACGTACTTTTGCACGAAAACACCCACAAACCATCTGCGTGACTATATATGCGATATTTTTCATGCAATATATTACACTAAACGTTATTGTTCGATGTGAATTATCGTACGACCGAATGAATTGATATTCTCGGTACACTGCGGCGATCGATGAAACATAGATATCATATTATTATTGTTCTAGTGGGCGATTCACGCACCGGCCGATACACGTAGTTTCATTCGATTCTCGCAATAATACCCAACGGATTAGATTCTTTTTCCCGTTTATTTATTCGATTTCTTGTCAGCAGTCTCGTGCGAGAAAAATATATATATATTTTTTTTTTGAGAATCGATTAATTCGACAATATTTGCGTTTAAAACGTGTAGGTACGTTATTATCGCGTGCTAATCAGCTGTTGAACTTGTGTCGATATAACGATTTGTATATATATATATATATATATATACATAGTGTACCTATATAATAATTCGGTGCTTACGTTGATAATATTTTTATAGTTGAAAAACTAAGCGATTATGTTGTTTATCATACGTCAATAAAGAATATGTTGCTGGTTCAATATTATACCGCACGATCGAAAAATAAAACAACCGGACGAAATAATATTTTTATTATTGCAGACTCCCGTTTATGAGGAATAAAAATAATAAATATAGACATAATAGAATATGAATTACGTATACGTAATATGGAGAAATTAAACATTTAATATCAATAAACAATATAGTTGTTTTTTTAAAGATTTCATTCACCGCACAAACAATAATTTCTACGCTGTTTATTATTCTACTGTAATATTTATAATTTCCTTCTGCGTAATTTTATTCATTTTCCTTTTTTTATTCCGCCGTTGTTTTTATACACAACGATAACACTTGATAATGACAATACCCGACGACGGCAAATTTAATACGTTTCCTATAGGATTTCTTATTATTTTTCCTAATACTCTCTGGCTCGATTGCATATTGAAATATGCATTTATATATATATATATAAATACAATAATTACGTATAAATCACACGTTTCCCCCTGTCTCGATTTTTTTTTTTTAGTGAATACCATTTGATTTCCATATTCTGACTCGTTCGCGCGTTTTCTGTTTATACGAATTTCGTGTACATAGCGTTAAAGTCAAATCAAACGTTTTAAACGTAATAATTGTCAATAAGACCACTGGCGCGTAAACCAACTCTCGGCCAGTCGTATAAGTGGACCGAAAACGAAACGAACTCCACCACTCGCCTGCAGTTTATGTAAGTGTATATATGCGGTGGTACAGAAATCCTTTAATTACTTAGGCCTGGAGACAACACGCCGCACGAGGCTTATTGACAAACGCGTGCGTATAGTTAAACGGTTGAAAACTACGTAGTGAAAAAACATTTTTTTTATTGGCAACGATTTTTACGCGAAAACTTTTCCATTGCACAAACAAACAAAAAAATATAAAATCGAAACATTTAAATACGTTCGATTCGATACGAATACTCGACTCTCGCGTAAAACTTTTTTTTTCTTAAAAATGGGACATTATATATTACGTTGGAGGATTCGATAATACCACACAATTGAATTCCGATTGATACACTTCATACGCGCGATTTTCTGTCGATTCGGCACTAATTTTTAGTTTTTTTTTTTTTTATTACTCTGTAACTCGCGAAAAAGTCAATTTTGTGGTACGATTCCTGTACTAAAAAAAAATATTATTAATACACTCAAATACAGACGAGCACACATACGGTCGTAGACATTTCCTGTTACGTCCCTGCAGAAGACGCGCCTGATGCGGTCTTCTTCCAGGAAAGTCTGTGCACGTTAAATGTGAATAAACCAAAAACTGGTCTCGTAACGTTTCACTTATTGTTCACCCCACCCTGCACAATGATTTCTAGAAATGTATAATTATCATCAGACATTTTTGTCTCCATCGTTCTGACTATAATTGTCCTGATCTCCCCAATTCAAGCACCGTGTGTATATATACGAGTATATATTCACGTGTAAACAGTAGCGTGTTTACGGAAAGGAGAGCAGAGTTCCCTGACTCCTTCCTTCAGAAGCAAAAAAAAAAAACAAATCATACAAATTTAGACTTCAACTATTAATTTGAACATTTTCTAGTGTATACGAGTGTATACTCGAGGTTACAGTAACATTTGCAATGTTATATCCATCATAATATTTTCAAACGGTACGATTACTGCAACTATATACGGAGGTCGTAGAAGAAAGAATAAAAATAAAATAAACGTTTACCTTTTTCAACAATGACTGTACTCTTACGCATATCAACGAATGTTTTCGACGTTTTTTGATAGCAACGTAGTAGTCGAACAAGTCGAAATTTATCAAATATATGTACGTAGATATAACGAATTTTTTAGTTTTTATTCAATAATAAGGAATTATAACGGAACGAATCTCGCAAAAGGAGAATTCTGTTTTTTTTTTGAGTGGACTACGTTATACACTTTTATGGTTTTCAACGAAATAATTGATACACGCGGGAAATAATTCTGAACGCTAGTAGCTGCCACCGAGCTAGAGACACCAAATTCTTACACAAAATAAATATTACAAGAATAATGCGCAATAACGTATGATATCCTGCGATTTTAAATAACTTTAATTCTAAAAATGTTATATTACAATATTATTTTATTAAACTCGCCCGCCCAGAAAAACGAGGAGGAATTTTTTTTCGAAAACACGCCTACGTATGGGTACCTACGATAAATAAATAAATCCGCGGAGAAGACGAGGAACCGGAATACGCGTCCCCGGCACCGCCTCTGAAACATTTTGATGAATGTATAAACACTTGATACCTAATTCGTTAAATGAAAAAAATAAAAAAATTCAAAACGTTTTTCATGGGCGGGGCTGGAGACGCGTACACGCTAACGGTACAGTGTCGTTCTTTTCGTATTATATGCACCGAACTCGCAATATACGCACGGAACGAGCATTCCGCGTATAATTCTCGTATAATATGAAAAATGGATCGCCACATGCATTCCGTTTCTATTTTTCCTGTTTTCGTTACCGATTTTTTTTATGTAAAAATAACCGATTTCCGTGCTGACGTCGATAATAACGAGCACGTCGTTTTGTGTCCTGCAATTAACTCAAAGTAAATAATATAAAAGACGGTAGTGTCTACACTGCATGCAGATACGTCGGTACGTGTACATGTCTTGTATATATCTCATTTATTTTTACACGTGACAATAAGTTACCTATAGCTTAGTACTCGTCTCGCTCGTACCTATAGACATGTACACGTACCGATGTATCTGCACGCAGTGCGGATACTCTTTAATTTTTTTCACGTATAAAAAACGAACGAGTTTCAAAGACAACGTGTGTTTATTAATTTATAATTTATCGTCGGCCGGGTGGTGAGTAGAGCCGGGTTCACGACGTCATGGTAACGTTATCGTTGTCGCACGTATTTATATAGAATGACCCCAGCCGTAAGACATAATAATATACATGTGAAAAAAAATGATAAATATCGTGGAAAAAATTATATATCATCGTTTCTTCCACGACTTTTAGAACGCGTATGGCGGACTCCTGTCTGGGGCCGGGTTCCGATTGATATACGCGTTCCGTGCATCGAGTTCGGTGATCGTACGATTGAAAAAAAACGCCAATCCCTTTAGAAATCGTCAAGAGATCGTTTCCTGCGCTGTCGTTCGCTCCACCGTGCCGCAACATCGACAACGGCATATCCACCACGACACCGTCGTCTCGGTGGCACGCGCACACCAGTGTTGTAAAAGACACTTTTTAAAAGTATTCAAATACAGATACAAGTACTCGTTTTTGAAAGTATTTAAAATACGTAATTTCAATTCTTAATGAGAAAATTATTCGAGTATAAATACAGATACTTGGTAAAAGTATTTACAAATACTTGTAATTAAATTTTGTTTAACATTAGTTTTACTAACGATTGGACTCTTAAAACTAAAATCACTCACTCCCTTGGACTAAAACACGTTAAGGGGATTGAAAGCGGGTATTTTCTCTCTTTGTCTTACACACATGAAACATAGCAAAATAGACGTTTCGTACTTCCAACGTACCGATCGATCTATTGGTGCGATAAGAAATTTGAAAACAGATTTGAATTCCTCGTAAATTTTACTACAAAACGACTTTCCCACTTTTTTCATTTTTTTCCCATAAACCCTTAAAAAAATTAACCGAAAAAATTTTAAAAAAAAAATTGTTAATAATTCATTTTAAAGGTCTTAAAAAAAATAAATAAAAAAAGTGGGAAAGTCGTTTTGTAGTAAAATTCAAGCGGAATTCAAATCTGTTTGCAAATTTCTTATCGCACCAAGAGATCGATCGGTACGTTGGAAGTACGAAACGTCTATTTTGCTATGTTTCATGTGTGTAAGACAAAGAGAGAAAATACCCACTTCCAATCCCCTTAACACTACCTATAACTTTTTGTGTGACTAATATAATTATATTCTACGCAGACGACACAACTCGCGGCACACACGAGTACACGACACACGAGACGTACGGAGGAACGTCCGGGAAAGAAAAATTACAAAAATATAATTGTATACATTATTTGATATGTTTTACACATAAATTATACGGTGACCATTAACAATGGACTTCGACCTGTCTCGATCTGGGATAACAGTCCAATCGGTCTGATCGGGATTACCTACATCGACTTGGAACGGAAAAATCACAGCAGTGGACAACGATACCCACGACCAAAACGGTTTGCCAACTCGTCATAAACGATTATTATGAAAAACGACAAAAATTTCATCACAATTTCATGTCGCTAAGAATGATTCAAAAGCGTATTTGATTTTAAATACAGATACTCTAGAAAAGTATTTAAAACACGTATTTGAGTACCATAAAAGTATTTGGGATACTTTCACTCAAATACTTTACAACACTGACGCGCGCGCACACACACACACACACACATATTTGGCGAGGGTGTGCTCGTATACGTGTGTGCGCGCGCGTAAACGCGCAACAATTAGTGTGTGTGTGAGTGTGTGTGTGAGCGTGTAGGGCGGTCGATTACACGGGTCGGTTGTGTGTGTGCGTGTGTGTATTTTTTTTTTCTCCTTTTCCGGGGACGAGACTGCACGCACGTACGTACACGCGCGTATTGCTCACTTTGTCGAATTCTCTTTTCTCCACACGATTCTCCTCTTCTTTTCCCTCCACCGCCGCCGGTCGCGTTCGCACTCCACGAGGGGTGGTTTTTTTTTTTTTTACACAACGCACCCGCGCACGCGATTCACGCGGGACAGGGATGGGACGGGCTTATGGCGCAGACCCTTTTATCGGTTCCTCTAAAGGATCTACGCGCGACCATTATGCGTATAATAATATGTGCCCGTGTCTACTGACTACTACTACTACCACCACCACCACCACCACCACCACCGCCACTACTACCACGGCGTATAATGTAAATTATTTAAACGTTGAAAACCGATGGCTACGCGACGATAATAATAATAATAATAATAAACAGTTGTGAGAGAAGGGGGAAGGTAGGAAAAAAAAAAAAAAGAATATATATTTCGTCTCTTGTTCCCGTCGCGCCGCCGCGCGGTCTCTTTTTATGTATTTTTATAACACATCGCCGCTGTTAATACAAATCTCTTCCCCCAACCGTCGGCCACCTCAACGAGAGCTGTCTACACACACACACACGCGCGCGCGCTTGTATACGACGTGCAGCAGACCCAGTGGTTTCCAAACGGTGTGTGTACGTTTTTTTTTTCTTCCGATTCTGAGATGAAACGACGTTTTTCTACTTTCTGCGCAGAAGACATTTTGCGACCGGAAAATTACACTCTGATCATTATCTGCAATATAGGCAATTATTATTTAAAAAACGTTTTTATTTCTCGGTACATAATACGCGTAATAATTCCGAAAAAAAAATTCGGGAGAAAAACTATTTTCTCGATAGGTTTCCTCGGCGCGCCATTCCTCCTAAAAAAAAAAACTACCAAAAAAAAAAAAAAGTGGTCCACGGAGTCACGAAATTTCAACAGATTTCTACCGATTTCGGGCTGTTTACGGTAAATTAACGTTGGATTACTTATGTCATAAAAACGGATAATTTTTGGTTTTATATACAAAACAATAGTACTTCAAGTGTATTCGAAAAAAATCTTGACGTTCCAATATGTTACAATTTTTTTTTTTTTGTATTACGTTATAATTTTTCGACATTTTTTTTTTTATACAACACAGCGGTTTATAAAAGTGCTTTCAAATTTATCATTTTTAATAACAGAAATCCTAAAACTTCAATATCACTTAAATGACAACCACAGCACACGCTATTCAATTTTTCATTTCAGCCGATTTTTTTTTTCTACTACTTTTTTAACATCAAAATTCCGTTTGAAAATTACAGAACAAATTGTTGGAATACAGTAACTTTTCGTTCCCAGAGTTACGTTTTGAATTGCTTATTTGTGTTTTTTTTTTTTCTACTAAATTATTATTTCGTCGTGTCGATCAAGACGTTTTTAAAAATATTTCACTTGCTCATTTAATCGTCCAACGAGTTCACAAAATGTATAAATTACACGAAAACGCGCTGTATATTAATTAGTATTTGTGCGCTCGAGTGAACTTTGTGAACCACTGGTGTAGACCGGAATAACTATATTATTAAGTGCGTAGTAATAATCTGAAGGGTTTTAATTTCCCATTTCGTCCGTGTAATTCGAATATTTTGAAACGAAACAACACAAAATATATATATACATACCTATATTGTATAAAATGTATACAATAACATTATACAAGCGGTATTATTGTATAGGAATTTTACCGTATCGCATCGGCGGTAGCTGCTTAGGTTAAGTCCCGGATTAAATGTATTTATAGGAAAATAAATATTATTTTTATAGAACGCCGTCGAGATTTCGTCCTTGCAGTACACTTTATTTCGAATAATCCGAATTTTCGTATTAAAAAAGTAATCGTATACGATAAACGATTATAACCGAAATCCACGCCAAAGCACGTGAAATCTTCCATAAATGGTTACAGAAAAAAAGGGGTAGCGAGCCGCGGCTGGTATTGTGGGTGTCGCTCAAGTGCAGAATTACCAGGACAAAGATTTTAGAGTTTTGTTATTGCTATTTTTAATTTGAAAGCAATGCGATAAATCGCTGCAAACGATTATGAACGGATCTTCGGTATAATATTATTTATTATTAATTATATATAATATAGTGTGTATTGAGAGTATTGGAATTTACGATTAACGCCTTATAGTACATCATTTCAATGCGTGATTTCTTAAAATAAACCTGTAGGTAGCTAAAAATGTTTATAAATCGTTTTCGTTTATATATATATATATATATTGTACAACTTACATGTTTGGTAAAAATTTCAAGAATCTATAGGACTGTTATAGTTTTGAACAAACGTAAATTTCCAGTAAAAAGACACTTTGTCGAAAAATTTGAAAATTTTCAAGATTTTTTTTTTAAAGTATAATCGAAGTAACGCGTACGTCCGAAATCGTATTAAATTCGTAATCCATAAAACCGAAAATTACCTAAACATCTATAAATCGCTATAAACAGCTCGAAATCGAAAGAAATTATTTGTTCCCTTTTATACAATTTAAAACATATTTAGTGAACGTTTCTATGACAATTAATTGCAGAATTACGAATAAATCGCTTTTTTTATATTATAATTTTTCGGTATTGTATCGGTTTGAATTTTCGGGCGTTTTTGAGAAAATCGAAAAACGACCGCTCTAAAGTACCAGCTAAATGCGATTCGCTATACCGGATCGGAGCATTCCTACCGGTAGAGTTTTTGGGTACAGACACGAAAAAAAAAACACACACACATCATTTTAAAACCAATACATTCCTCGCTCCTCCGCTCTGAGAATCTATACAACGTATTTTCGATTTTACAACGTCAAGTTATACTCGTTCGCGTAATTCGGCGGACACAAAATTCGCATTCGCGATTCGAGTACAAAATCGATATTTTTTTTTGCTTCCGATCGATTCTGACAAGGGGGTTTCGTTTTTGGAGGAAAATATAATATTTTGTATTGCACGATACGAACACGAGGACAGCTGACGATAATAATCGAAGCGCGTTCGGTCCAATAACCACACGGGTTTCGCTGTACCGCCGCCGTTTCGCTTCGGCCGATCGTTGCGGGGACGATCCACCCTTTAACGCGCAGCGCATCCCTCGCGAGCGTAAATAATAGTCCTTCACTTGTTCATCGCAGGCACTCCTGAAACGCTCGTATTCGCAGCGCATGTCATCGACTAATTACGATAACGTTTCTTTCTTTTTTTTTTTTCCTAACATTATTATATTATTATTCGTTTTTCAATCGATTATATATTCTACAATACTCGGACGTATAACGACGCAATTCGTTTGCTCGTTTATTCCGTTACCTACGCGTGTAGCCCACACGTATAGTACGTGCCAAAAGCAATAAGCGCACTGAATTTCCCGTAAGCCGGCAACTAAGTTCGTCTTATTATAGTGGCGCGCGTTTTTAAGGTAATCGTCTTAAAAGCACAGACAAGTTTTGCTACGGTCGTTTACGCGCAACGGACGTCATGTTTTGTCACTGTTATGTTGCGTTTGCGATAGACGACAGACACATTGGATCGTGTGTGTGAAACACAAAAATAAAATGCGACGGAAACTTTGACGAGAAATATGATTTTCGAAACGAGGCCTTTTCAAAGAGGGCCGAGAAACGTGTTGAACCTCGTGCATCGCATCAAAAAAAAATTACGAAAACGCGAAATTCGTGCGGGTCGTACTCGAGAAAGACGGTCGATTGATCTCCTATGAAGGATTTAAAAAGTTATTCAGGATTTTCATGATGTCCTGGGACGATTTCGAAAACGTCGAAGTCACATTTCAGACGCGCGCTACACGACAACGCACCTGCTCACACACCACTCTCGATTCTAGAGTAGGTACAAAAAAAAAGAACAAAATATACGTTTACGGCCGACGTTTCCACGTCCTTCTTGTAGCCCTGACCGAGCTCACCGCAGTGAATTCTATCTCTTCCCTAAACGAAAATCCAAAGTGAAACGCGAAAATTTCAAAAACTGGGTTTCCGAAGGAAACTAAACGTAGCTTACGGACAACGAATTCGTGATATGTCGTTACGAACAGTGAAAAAAAATGATTGTGAACGATTTTTCCCAATGCAGGTCGTACATTGGAGTAGATGATTTCGGGATAACAAATCAATACGCTTACTTTCGGGACGTACGCGTCTGTATATACTGTAAAATTATTACTCGATTGTGTTTTTTTTATTAAAATTAATTGCTGAAAAACACGACGATTGCTCGTGTGAATACACGAAATAGAAACGATTTTACTACAATAGTCACGGAGATTATAAGCGCTATTCGTGAAAAACGATTAGAAGAATATATATGCGTTCAAATTGGATTATCAAGTGTTTTATACAGTTAACATAATAATATGTATATGCGTTAATAGTAAAAAAGATTTGCATAACACGTTGAAACAAATGAACGAGTGGAAATAAACGGTTATTTCAGTGTAGCGTTACGCTCTTAAGGTTCAAGTCGTTATCGAGTGAGTCAAAGGTACTTCAGTCAACCGAGACCCGTAGTGAAACTTGGTCAGTAACCAAAGGAGATATTACAGCAGAATATAAGTGTAATCACGTTTGAAAGAAAAGTATCGCGAACGCGTTGTAGAGACGAATTTTTTTTTTTAGAAAAGTAACCGAGAGACGGCAGATACGCACTTTTTTATTAGGAGTAAACGGTTTTTTCTTGTTTTAATTTTTTTTTTTTTAGTAAATTTGTGTTCAATCTATATAAGAAAATTAATAGACACAAACAAATTATGTTGTTCATGCATCTATTGTTTTTGGTTTCAGAGACCGTCTCGTTGTGTACGATCCTCGAGATGTATCGGTTGCACGTTTTTTTTGTTTTAAATTCCATCACAGACTCGATAGACACGATCGATTACAATGCGAACATAACATTTAGTCAATACTAAAGCTCGTCGTCGTTTTCAAGATCTTTCCCATCGTCCTCGCGGTATTCGCCGTCTGTTCACCTACAAACGCGTATTTTTCACTTTTTTGACCAACATTTTTACAGTGCTAGATGTGATTTCGATCATCCGATTGTACAAAATCGATCGGAAACACTTACATTTTGTTACAAAAATTCCGTTCCACTAATAAAAAAGAAGGCCGAATGGGGTATTCGACACTCATAACCCCCCTGATGATTACGCCACTGCGTATATAATTATATTGTATTAATACGTTTACTTATAATATGAAATTTTATGCACCCGTTTGACCTACACACTATGCAATATATGACGTACAAAACTAATTAAAGCGTATTCCAATTTAAATTTCGTTTATATAGTGAACGCCCCCGTACATAGCGTTCCCCTTTTTTTTAATGGAAATTAGTATTTTTTTTTTCGAGTAGCACAGCGTGTATGTTATGCTACGCGAACAGATATTATATTTCGTACAAATTCGCATAACACTATTATAGTATACGAAAACGTCCGATTCGTCTTGCTCTCAAATTCTACGACAATTTTTTTTCTCTTATACCCCGCGCATAATTTTCGCAGTTGTTTTTACGATTCTAATTCTATTTTTTTTTTCTTAACTGTCGCGCTTTTTATTTCACTATGCCGATAACGATCAAATAATATATATATATATTCGCCTGATAATATGACTTATTTATTAACGAACTGTTTTATAAACGTTTGAATAAAAACTATAAATATCGCTTCTATAAAATTATTGAAACATTTTCAACGGGAATTCGTGTATTTCGACAGTACGTCGTATACATATTTGTTGAAAAATCATTCAACAGTTTGTGTTCGATACGCGATTCAATTAGAATAATTTTTCAACTATATATTATATATATTATAATATACTCAATCACAATTTCCTCCGTGCAGAAGGGACAGAATGTTATTTTATCGTTTATTATTTTTTTCAATTCATATCATTTTCACCGTGATTATGTCCTGTTCTTTATACAGTTTCATCATTCTATACATATGTGCGACACCGAGAGCGTTACCACGACGTCATGAACCCGGCTCTACTCACCACCCAGCCAAGTCCCCCACCCCACTTCTATACCGCCGTTGCCAGTTACATTGAAACGGCGATGGCAGCGCCATCTATATATATATATATATATATATATATATATATCTATAGATCTATAGATCTATATGTCTATAGGTACGAGGAGACGAGGACTAAGCTATAAGTAACTTTTTGTCACGTGTAAAAAATAAATGAGATATATACATGTACCGATGTATATGCGTGCAGTGTAGATACTCCTGTTTTTTTTTTTTTTTGTAAATCAGCTTCGAATCATATAAATTTGAGCGTAGGCCGTTTGAGCATTGCTATTGTTACGAATGACCTTTTTTATAGACCGTTTGCGCATCGCTATTGTTAAAAAAGGTAAAGGATTTTTGGTAATTACCATTGCTATGAATTACCATTTTTATAAGGTGTTTGCGCACAGCTATTGTTAAAAATTAACTCTAAAAAAAAAAAGTATCGGAGCTATGCACAGACTGCTTATATATATCGTATACGATATCAAGTACAATATTTATGATTACGAGGTTTACGAACCGTTTGTGTTGAGTAGCACCTATTAAAACGAATATTACTTGTATTAAATATAAAATCTATGTATCTATAAATTTAATCTGTAGTATGATACGATATCGACCATTGGACTGTAGGTACTATGTTAAATAACGACTACGATAATATAACCACAAACTACATATTATATCATATAGCACGATGCTTATAAGTTATCAGTTATTACGAACTTATTACTTATTAGATTATAAAAATATCTAATAAAACCTATATCCCATAATATGTGTTATTGGTTTATCATGTAATCGTGTCATCGTACTACCTGTTCTACAGTAAAATCGTGCGATGCGCAAACGACCGCACAATATCGTTTACCTGTGAGGTTAATGATGCGCAAACGACAAACTCCGATAAATTTTCAATTTTGCATTCAGTATTTCGTAAAAAAAAAAAAAAAATATTCCTCGTCTCTGTATAATAGCATTATATAAATAAAAGTACATTAACGTAAGCCTTTTATAAATTAAATCGTTAAAAACTATTAAACGTTTTGTGCGTATATAATACGGGTACAGTTAAAATCAAATTAATACGAACGATAAACGGAATATTTTTGTTTGAAAAGCCGACCTTGGCACAACAGTGTACACATATATCACATATAGTTAAAACACATATTGTTGTATGCCGTACGGATATTATATAATGTACTTTCAATGTCGCCCGACTGAATGTGTTTAAATCGCTTAAACATTTCACGCCTATATTATAATATACGCGTATTTATATTATATTACGTGTACACACGCTGTGTTCGAACGATTTGACGGTCGTCGTCGTAGTAGTAGTTTTCGTTTGGCTATACGCTTCAAGTGCCAAATGTCCCGATAAATTTTAAAACGCCACGCTTTTCATCCCGTTTTTTTTTTTTTTTTATTCGTATTTGTATAGAGAGAGTTTTATAACGCATTTCAATGGTTTACAGACAAATTAAGATTCGTATACAATATTAATGTAAAAAAGTAACTATTTTCCATTATATTTTTAAATTGTTGAGTTGTAATAGCTACCGGCTAATAAACAAAAAAAAAAAAAAATTAATGTAAGAATCGGACATGTGCTTCGAAATGACGAGAATGTCGAACGGAATCGAATGGACGAAAGCGAAAACGTAACGGTACAAGTTTAGGAGGATTGAAAAAGAAAGGTTAGAAAAACAGAAAAAAAAAACGTTTACAATAAATCAATTCTCGCCCGTAGTTATTATTGAATATTCATCAGTTAGTCCAGTAATAAACTCGTTTTACGGAAATATTTTTTTTCACTAAAAAGCTATTGGATTAATTATTATTTCATATACATTTTACACTTAGGTATAGTCTCACGAATTTCTTTCGAGCGCACGTCGTGTAATAATCGATGAGCGGCGAAAATTCTCTAGAGAAATATATATAAAAAAAAAGCGAATATATATATATATATAGTCAAAAAGGAATTCGAGAATAATCACGGAAATTTAAATCGTTATCGACCAAATCGTGGTATAAAATGTATATATTATGTATATATTCTAATAAAATAATAAAATCGTAAAACACGCGAGGAAATTTTCTTAATAAATTTTCTATTAAAAAAAAAAAAAAAAATCAATAATGTTTATCGTAATTTTTTTTTTTTGCTATAGGTATACTATAAGAAGATTATGTGAAATAAAATTTACAAATTTATAAATTATATTATTCCATTTAATTTGATATATTATACAGATAGTGTAATTAAAATATTAATGTTAAAAAATATATATATATATATAAAATTATATAACGTTATTTCTACTTTTAAATAATAATAATAATAAGTGCGCAATAGGACGCATAACAATATAATCGTATACCTATATAATATATACCGTTATAATAACATGTCGAACCGCCTGTGCTCGTCGAACGTTTTCATTCGAAACGCGTCGAATAATAATAATAATATTCCGTTGAAACGTTCCGAGATTTTTGTCGGCAGAATACTCGTATATTGTTTGTGTTCTCTTTTTTTTCTTCCCGGTACGTAAACGACTCGACGGAGGGATCTGTCATATTATCGACTGGAGAATTAAACAACATTTTTCTATAACACGCAGCGAACACAATGGTTTTCCGTTTTAATCGCCGATCGATTGTTCCTTTTTCCATTCGAATATCCTTGTCGGACAGCGCGTATTTTTCTTTACCCCCGTGTAATACACTTAAACGGTACAATATACACCACACTCTTTAGGTTTTCATATTTTTTCTCCCCGTACATACACCAAACGAAACACCGCCGCCGTCGTCTGCGTATAAAAACTTATTTTATTCGGTACGATCGACCGTCGACAGCAATATTATATTTACGAGTATGTATCTGGGCAGCCTCCCCACGCCCGGGACCAGAAAAAAAAAAAAAAAATATTTTCGCGTTTTTGCTATAATCCACTGCACATCTAACGCGCCGATTACTCGGATTTTTTAAAATTATTATTTAAGAAAATGCAACACGAAGATGATTATGATACGGCGACGTCACAAAAGAAGGAAACCGAAAAGACTCGAGAAATTCTACAAACGGAATACGGAATATTAATCGTTTTTATTATAACGTTCGTTTAAAATTGGTCTTGATTTCGCATACGATTTTTCATTATTACGCGTATTTTAGTAGTTTTCAAAAATATAATAATATACGCGTACACTGAAAACGGTAAAATAGTTTTAATAAACAAATTAATTTTTTAATGTTTTTTTTAAGTTAATTTTTGCCCGTATAAACGACGAGTCGTCGACCTTTTTGTTCGATTCGTAAAAATAACGTATTTTTATTTCCGAAAATCTATATCCCGAGTCTCTATATAGCAGTCAAATGCAGTTAAAGGATATACAGTTAAAATCGAGTTAACGGAGATCTCGATACTTAATATTCGTTTTAAAAAAAAAAAAACGTATATTTTTTAAATTATATACCAGAAAATAATCCGAGATCGCGGAAATACAACAGACGATTGACGAATACAATAATATATTATTATCCGAAATAAGATAATTGTATAGTAATGTGTCGTAATGTACTCAATTTCAAACGAATTTTCGATACGCCTACATAAATAACGGCGTAATAATAAAAGTAATAGAGTTTCAGAAAATATTCTCCGTTCGGATTGCACCGATTAAACGCGCGGTACCGATAAAATTTTACGTTTTAATTTCCAAAAAGAAAATAAAAGTAAAATTCGTAAGTACACTTTCCATATATATATATACATGAGTAATCGTTATACTTTGTGAAATTAGTTTTTCCAAGACAATAAATTTCGGATAATGCAGCGCAGTATGTATTATAATACTGTTCGATAGAATTTTATCTCGAACAACAATCACGTCGTAGTGGTGTTTGAACGATCAAAGTAAATGTAAAAAAAACGCTTAAGCGATACATATAATATTACATATTATATAGTGTTTGTGAAAATTATTGAATCGTTTACACGAAAGTTATCGGTTAATTAAACATTTTTTTTTTTTTTTTTCGCCCCTTTAAAAACGGATATTTTATTGCGTACACACGCGTTACGGATATGTTTTGGAAAATTAAAAACAATTACGGCCCGGAAGTTTACGTGCCGAGTAACGGAAAAAAAAATACTACCGAAATGTATACGCGCGCGAATTTATTTAAATAATATTATGTTTTTTTTTTTTTTTTTTTATACGTAATACGCGTTTTTTGTTTTAAATCGAAATTAATCCACTCGTTATTATTGCACGCGGCGTATTCCGCGGTATGTTCGTATGACGTGCTACGTCGAAATCGTTAAAAAAAAAAAATTAATAATAATTCCATCGCGTAAAAATGTTTCACTACGCAATATAAATAATTACGTAAAAATGATTTTAAAAATATCTCTCGTTTTACGTACTTGTTTACCGTCGCGTTTATTTATTTTATTTTATTTTTTCCTAATTACAACGAAAACTCGATTTAAAATCTAACGCACCGAAGCCTAAAAGAAAAAACAATTTCAAACGTATGACGTTCTATAAAAAAAAAAAAAAAAATGAAATTGTGACGAAAATATCGACATACCCGGGAAAGCATGATAATAATTTGCACGCCTCTAAATAGTGATATTAAAAAAAAAAAACACGAATTCGACGCGGAGAAAAATTGATTTATTAATATAAGTAATTACGCCAAATCATTACATATAAACGCTCAAACTAGTGCGCAGTAAACGTTTTTTTGAAACGACAACGCTGTATATATTATACGAGTATTTATTTTACTGGTGTTTTTTTTTTTGTTCATAAAAAAACATTTTATTCGTTGCGTAACTCCAATATTATATTTAATCGAACGATATATAAGAGTAAATATTTTTGGAGTCTCGCGTTTTTCCATTGTGTTATCAACGGATTTTTTTTTTTAATCTTTATATTAGCCGTAACGTAAACGTCCGAATTCGATACACGAAACGCGTTTAATCGAATATTTATAGTAGAAAAAAACGCGCGATTAAATAATATTATATTGATCGTGATATCGTCCGATCATTATTGGCACACGCGGTTCGGTCGGCTTAATATACCACGCGCGTACACCGTGTTATTTATAATATATCAAAACACTATTTTTTCTATAAATTAATAACGATTGAAAGCTATATAATTAGATGAAAAAAAACAAAATTTTATTTACAACGATTGGAGTACTGTGTATTACATGGAGTATAATATTATGTATACTCGATATATGACCGCGAATAATATTCGGTAAAATAAATTACTTTTCGGTTCGGCCTAACGCGAAATCTGTTTCCAATTATTATATACGTTAAAAATATTTCTCGACTCTTTTTTGCGTTCATGAAATATTATTTAACGACGTTCGTTCGAGCGTTTAAGGGGATTGAAGCGGGTATATTTTCTCTCTTTGTCTTACACACGTGAAACATGGCAAAACAGACGTTTCGTACTTCTAACGTACCGGTCGATCTATTGGTGCGATAAGAAATTTGAAAACAGATTATTTGAATTCCTCGCGAATTTTACTACAAAACGATTTTCCCACTTTTTTCATAAACCCTTAAAAAAATTAACCCGAACAAATTTAAAAAAAAAATTGTCGATAATTCATTTTTGAAGGTGTTAAAAAAAAGAAATAAAAAAAAGTGGGAAAGTCGTTTTGTAGTAAAATTCACGAGGAATTCAAATCCGTTTTCAAATTTCTTATCGCACCAACAGATCGATCGGTACGTTGGAAGTACGAAACGTCTATTTTGCCATGTTTCATGTGTGTAAGACAAAGAGAGAAAATACCCGCTTTCAATCCCTCAATGAATAATTAATTTTTTTTTTGTAATCCGCGAGTTCTCGAAATACTTTCCGTTTCGAACACGTTGTACCTATACACGATTTACTGTAACAATTGCGCGTCGATCTGCAGACGTTATTAACATTTTAGAAATTGTTTAAATAATTTATTGTATACGTTCGTTTAAACGCGTTATAATATTCTCGTCGTCAGCTGTTATCCGTACACAAATACACGGACGCGAAAGGATTATTTTGCTCCCGTCTATGCGTCGCGAAAATTTCGGGAAAAAAAAAATGATAAATTCCTTGTCGCAAGCGTATTATTATTATTATTATTATATTTTCATACTGCGTAGAAAGGGGAGACTCGAATAACGGTCGGATTGCGTTCAGTGCTGCAATGTCCGCGTAGCCCGAGCAGTATTATTATAACATAATATACAGGTGAGATCGGGACACCAGGTGCAGTGTATTTATCGTACGCCGTTTTACCGTTGTTGTAAGTATATCGTAATCGTATTTTTTTTTTTATTATATTGTCGCGTATAATCCGATATATTTTTTACTACCACTCATCGGCATCGGTAATTAATTGTTCCGATCCAGTGGTATATTTGACTTTATTTTTTCAGAGCAGAGGAACTGTACGAAAACTTACTCTAAATTGTCTCGCTCGTTTAATTACTTTGTCATTATTATTACTCCCGGAATTATTTTTATAACGTTATATACGTATATGCGCAGCCGGCATCAGCTAAGGTAATGCAGAGGGCTGAGCGGACAACGCGGCCCAGAATCCTCTACAATTTAACGTCCCGTACATTTTTCTAATTATTTAACGGTGAAATAAAATAAAATTCGCATAATAAACACAATATATATTATTTATGTTATATAAACTAGTGTGTTGTATCATTTTGGCCGTCTGCGTGTAAATCGGTCGAACTATATATTAAGCAATGAAGAAGACCAATCGAAAATGTAACGATAATAAAAACTTGTCGGTGTTTACCGAAACGGCGCGGATAAAAATGTTGGAAACGAACTATAATTCAGTTTAGGGAATTTTATCGGATTTAATCAATAAAATCATTAATAATTGCGGCGAAAAACATTTCTTCCGTATAAAGCGTTGATTTGTAAAGAAGTCGACGATTGTTTTCCGAACGTTTAAACGGTTCTTAGCAATTGTGTTAACATTTTGCAGCACTGAAAGATCATTCGCTAATATAAAACACACAAAACAAAAAAATGTATTATGTGTACTTAACCGTCTTGCTATTATGAATACTCTGAGTGTGATATTTGTAAAAAAAACTCGATTTTTAACGTGTAACAGATGAATTATTTGTAAAATATACTTATTATATATTACAAGAAGAGTTTATAATTTTAAGTTATTTTAAGCTTCATTGTATAATTTTGCTAATTTAATTAGATAACGACTAATGATAATAGAAAACAATTCGTTTTGAGTAAAAAAAATATGTGCCCTATACAACACACACGAATATAACGCAATAAATAAATAAAAATATGTGTACGACTATCGGACGACTGCGTGTTGTATGTACATCAATTATTATGGCTGCTATAATTAATAAGGAAAAACGCCAATTAAGACATCAAGCGAATATTTTAATTAATTTTTTTGCAAATTATACTACGAATTGGTCATTATATGTGTTACGTAGCCTATTATTATAATCATGATATGGTTGTTTCTTTATATATATATATATATATATTGATTGATCATCCGATAAGGATTTTATATGTTTACAACTTAATTTATACGATGATTCGATATACGTACGAGATACGAAATATATAAGTTATGTCATCGAATATATAATATCACGTATTATGTAATACCGATGGTAGGCGATTGACTCCATGGCTCTCTCTCTCTCTCCTCCTCTTCCTCAAATATATACGCCACTGCATTAACGACGGTCAATAACGTCGTTCACTTTATTATTATTTAACGCGTTTCATTTTTCATCTCCAGTGAAATCGCTGGATTATTTTCATTATTATACTATTTAGTATAAATATTATAATATGACGTTAATCGAATCGTTATAAACCATCCGATCCCTCGGAAACCGGAGGAATAATATTGTTTTAAATATTTAAAACGTAAATACGCTATTGGAATGTATTGTGTATAGTCACTGAACAATTGTGCGACTGACGCCTGATTTAAGAAGAAATGATGGGTATAAAAATTCAGTCGAAACGCAATCGAAATAAGTAATCGCCATCAGGAGGCCGACGAACTCGACGAACCGCCGAGACCATCAATGGCAATCGTTCGACAGCTCTTCGGTGTTATCTCGCCGTTTGGTAACAAATATTGCACCCCCCCACAGATCATCTGACTAAAAAACTTGCGAGATTTTTTTCTCGTGGACCGCCTAATATATAAAAAAAAAGTGGTAAACAACTCTGAAAAATCCAGGAGTTGCTGCGATTCCCAAGCGGTTAGGTTATAGGTACAATGTTGATGATTTCTCGAACGCCATTAGCGCAAGAACGGACACCGTTCAGTTACAGTTTACTTATTTTATTCTCAACGATAAAACATTTTTGAAATACGTTATTGCTTTCTTTACGCTTTTGCGATAGTCGTTTCAAATTTTCGCGCGTTTCCCTCCAAGACCCCGTAGTACTTATGCTAATTTCTTATACGCGCTTTATAATATACGAGTATATATGTGCGTTTTTGGCGGAATCTGTCGAGCCGGCGGTACACACCCTAGCGCAATAAATTAAAGCGGTTAAAGTGAAATATTGATCCGAAGGGTGGAAATCACGAGGGAGCCATTTCGAGAACGTTAGACGGCGTTGGTTAAACATTTCGTCAAAATCCGTTTTTACACGCGGTGCAGATGTACAAACGTATACGAGGTTTTCCTGCGTACGAATTACACGCAAACTCGTTATTATTCATGCGGAGTGTGTATTGTTTTTCTCTCGATACGCGTGTCAGTCGGGTACATGTCGTCGGCGCAAAATGAACTGAGTGAAACAGGTAAAAAAAAGTAGATTTTCCATTACTGCAGACGTTTAAGGGTCTCACGTGTTTCTTGCAATGCTCGTCACGAACTTGGATGTTTAAAATTTCCACATTATTTCGGGGAGAATTAACGTTAGTTTTCGTACTGTCGTTGACAAATTTTGTTTGATAATAACGCTTTTTTATATATATATATATTTTAATACGCTTCGGTTTAAACATTTTCACTTAGCACTCATTTAATAATATAGTACGATAGAATTTATGTTATTCGATCTTTATATATTATAATAATGACCAAATCGGTTTATAAAATCATAAAAGGAAACCCGACGATAAAAAGAATTACTTTAAGGATAACTGACGGATTAAAATTATTGAGGACACTGCGAAAATCGAGAGTTACATCGTTTTTTTTTTTTTTACGAAGAAACGGAATAGTTTGATTCTAACAGAAGTTCCGCCGCTTAAACGCTGCGAGAAGAAAAAAAACATCACGCGCCGTTATACCGGGTGCTTCAAAGGTATTTATTTAATTTTTTTTTTCACCAATTTTTTTTTTTAATTTTGTGAGAGGCGTACACTTGTAACGCGATTTCAGATTTTTCGTCACAGATTATACAAAAACACCATGTTTATCGGCGTCGTCGGCGACGTACACCCATCACTTGCACTGCACTCCGCCGTGTACCGCACGTGTGTAAATAATATTTATTGTATACCGCGGTTATTGTTTACTCTAGACGCGCGCGTTTAAGAGTACAAATATAATATATTAATATAATTTAGTTAATATCTCCGCAAGTATACATTATTATATATTATGTGTACACACACACAATGTCGTACACGTCGGATTACGAATAGCGATGATCACGAGTGGTTATTAAATAGTAATCACGGTACCGCCGCGGTCGTGTTGTCATTGTAAATACGGTGTTTAGATTGCAATATTATACGTAAGATTATTGCATTGATATAACCTAATATAATATTATAATATTACAATACTAGCTGTCCGCTGATAGTTATTTCGAAGAAAAAAAACCGCTGCGGAACGCCACGGCGAGAGGCGTTTAAACGGAGACGCGCACGTATGAATTTGCATACGGTTTAATCGCACGCGCGCGCACAATCATTTCCATAAGTCGTCGTCGTCGTCCCCACACTTTCATTTGTCACGGTTTTCGCGTTGCACACTGCGCGTGTAAAAGGGTATGAAGGCTGTACATAAAAACGAGCTCGTGTACTATTTGTGTTTTATGTGAAGTATAATAAAATATATAATAATATTCCGTTGAAATGTGGGTGCGACGAGAGACGGGCTTATTGTATATAAAATACAACGTCTAAACGGTCCGAGAGCAATTAAATCCGTAGGATTGCGCGTAAACGAGGATATAAAACTGACTATAATACGATACGATGAAAGCGAAGAGAATTCCAAAACATTGACTATACGTCGTAACATCTATGTATATAGACTTGAAACCGGTGGATGTATTCGGATACGCAGGCGTTTGCGTAAACAGCAGCGATGAAACACGCGCGAGAATATCGAACGAACGGATGGATATAACATGTGTCTTAAGCATCGTGAAACTTTTTCTTCTTCTTCTTCTTCTTCTTTGGGGTTTGTCGGCCATTAAGACCATCCCGTCACACATCCAATTCTCCAGCCATCCCTATCCAGCGCTCGTACTTTCCAATCAGGTCCTCCATTCAGTGCCTCCACGTCTTTTTTTATCATATCTTCCCACCTCAACCGAGGTCTCCCCAGTGGTCTTTTACCAACTGGGTTCTCGTCCATGGTCATTCTTATTATGTTGTTCTGGTTTCGCGTAGCGTGTCCAGCCCACTGAAGTCTTCGGTTTCTAATTGTGTACACTATGTTTTCTTTTCTGAATAGACTTTCCAGTTCATTGTTTTTTCTTATTCTCCACTCTCCCGTTTCACTATCTTTCACTGGTCCAAAAATTTTCCTAAGGATTTTCCTTTCAAAGACCAGTAGTTTTCTTTCCTCATTCTTTCTTAATGTCCAGGTCTGAAATTTTGAGATCGAAAAATTATTGCCACGTAAATCGAACGCAATCCTATACCGGACAAGTTTGCGACCAGTACGCGAGCGTGACCTGCAGGTCGCTCCGAAGGAGACGGTAGACTTATAGTGATTATCTTCGAAAGAACGCGTATCCGTCGTGAGTCGTAACGCACAGACTATTGTTGCAGATTTACGAGAGAATAGACCCGCAGAAACCGTCTCCTTATTTTTACGGCACCGCGGTCTCCCTCGGGAGGATGGAGCGATCGTATTGCGCGGGCTCCAATACATTTTGACGTACAATAGCGACCTATTGGGTTCCGAAGCCAGGCTGTGTTCTCTTCCGGCACTTCTTCTTCCTTGGACCTTACCTTCAATAATTATCGATTCGAAAAGAAAACATTTGCTACGCCTCATACCGCATGCACTAGGTACCGAAATGTTTTTTTTTTAGTGAAAACGATTTCTTTCTAGCACCGCATTGCGTTTGTTATTCCAATCTATCCGTGACATTCGAGAAGCCACGTTTCGAAAAGGCTTCTATACGCGTTTTATAGTTTCTGTTTTTAATGTGCGTGTTTTCATTTCGTAAAGTGATAATATGGGAAACACGTGGCGACGCAATGTTCTCGTCCGCAGCTGCGTCCCAGCGGCAAGTCTGATGATGTCAAACGCAGGGCTTTCGTTTTCACAAAAGCGCCTCGGACGTTTACTGCTGTTCTCGAGACGATTAATAATAATCAATACTGTTACACGGCAGAAGTTGCAGTGCGATAAGCCGAATTTTCTGTCCTTCGTGAAAGTATATAACACCGTAATGAACGATAGGTATTGCAGCAGACGAACAAAACAAACGAGAAAACGAAAGACACGCGGGACCGGTCGTTTACAATTCGACGTTCGGACGTGTTTGAATAAGTTCTAATAATACGCGTTATTATATATAGTAGTGACATTATAATTTACACGTTTTCCGCGAGGAAATTGAAAAACCACTGAAACGTTCCGTTATTCGAAATTGAATTTATTATGATTTTTTTTTTTTATTAAGTGATAATATAACTATATAGTGTACGCGTTAATTGTGCATAGCAAAAAAATATTATCGGGACGAGTTTAATATGTTTTTAGAAGAAAAAAAAATTAATGGCGTTCACGAACAGGCGGGGGAAAAAAAATGCGATAAATTATCGTTTTGAAAACTCGATATTTTCCAAGTATTGCGTTATTGTCACGTGACACTATTTTTGTGGAGTAATGCAAGACAAACTAGAAATTACGTCATATTTCATTAGAGCGGCGACAAATCGTAATTGGTCCTGCTACGCAACGAAATAACGTCGACCGATCGACAGTAAATAATAAAAAAAAAAAAGAAAAGAAAATCGACGTTTCTCGAACGCATTGAATAACAATCGATTCAGCTCTAACAACAACAATATGTTTTCGATTTTAATCGTCGACGACGCGTTAAGATTCGAATTGTTTTTACCCCCGAACCGTGTGTACTGCTGCAGATGCGATTCTTATTTATTCCGAGAGCGTCGTTTGTCGACGACGAAAACGAACCAAAAAAAAAAAAAAATTTTTAAAAAATTAAAATATATTCAAAATAGGAGCGTTATATTATTATGCAAATCACCGCGGTCCGTCCGAAGACGAACGGTTTTATATCGCGTAATCGGTGATCGGTGGCGCCGAATAATTCATACACGCGTGAGCAGTCGTCTTAAACGGTGTGGAAGCCAGTTCGTTAACTCTATACACTGACCAGTTTATCATTATTTTAATAAAAAAAAAAATGTTTACCTATTATATTTCACATCAATTGAAACCCGTAGAAGAGAACCCCGGGTGAGGGAGAAAGCTCTAAATTGTGAACGTCGAACGTTTTTTTTTTTTGCGCGCGAATTCCGTTCCTCGTTTTTATAAGGATTCTGTGTACTGTGTATCAAATTTTTTTTTTTGGAAAATGTTAAAAAATACCTTTTCATTTTCACACAAAACAATTATCATTATTATTATTACTATTATAATTATTGCCAGTTTTTTTGACCGTGCGCGATAAATATAACATATTATATAGTAGAGGTTCATATACGGATCGCGTTTTTGTGTGTTTGTATAATATGTAAAACCGACAGAGCCGATATATAATATATATATAGCTTTTCGGAGTAAACCGAGCGTGGAGCGTAAGTAAAACTTTTGCACCAGAGTTTTGTGATATTATAATTAATTTTCGTGCCCTCGACGTGCGCGCGTTAGCCGAGGGTTCTCGTTACTGTTCCGCCGTCGAACAGTGTTAAAAGGAAGAAAATTTCGAAAAGTTCCAAGTACAATAATAATACGCGAGATATTCGGGAAATTTACGGTATGTTTATATAATGCGTTTGAATGTGCACGAGTATAATGCAGGCCGTAGTATTTTGTTTGTTTTTTTCCCTCCCCCCCTCGATATTTTCGACGATATTTTTTCGGATTCCGATCGACGAACGACGGTTCTATTGGTTTTTTTTCAAACTTTTGTTTTATTTTACACAATTTTTTTTTTTTTTTGTATCCATATATACTTCTTCTTGGTAGTCATCGGCCTTCAAGACCGTACTGACAAACATATGTTATGCCATCTCTCTCTCTCTCTGTTCATCGCTAAGACTCGCCACTCTACTACGTCCGGTACAATTTGCTTCACACACCTTTCATCACCCGGTCCTCCCATCTTAATCTTGGTCGTCCTATAATTGGTCTTATTCCTACCGGAGAGCCACATATCGTACTAAACGTATAAGTGATCCGACTTTTCACCACGCGTGACCAGCCCATAAGAGCCGCCTCTTCCTTATTTCATCCACTATGTTTGATTTTTGGTACATTTCTTTAATTCATTTATATATATATATCTAGAGTCGGAGTATGCCGATTTTTTTTCAGGGTTTTTCAGTTTTCCAGTACTTTCTATTTATATATAAAAGCACGCGGAAAACTAGTAAGTGAAAAATTTCGAGAGAGAGAGAGAGAGGAAAACCATATTAAAATAATAATTGCCGAAACGAATTTCGGGGGTGGGAAGGTGGTCTAGAAAAAAAATCTCAAAACCAACGCGAATTCTCGTTGAATCGAATAAGACGTTTTCGAATATTCATTACGTGCGTACAATTCCAGTGTTTACGAGGTAGGGGCGAGAGAAAACCTATTTGTTTTTTTCACCGTACGTACGAAAACAATTTAATACAAAGATTAGTTTAACCGGGTAAAGTGAATAAGTATTTCGTGTTTGGCCGACTAATGAGGACGGCGAGGTAGAAAGTTAAATATCAGAATATATATATATATATATATATATATATATATATATAACACGACCGAGCATAAAATTACCTTTCTTTAAAGAACAGAAGGAGAAGAAGAAAAAAACGGGATCGAATGAATTCGTATTCGTATTCGAGAAGAATAATACACAAAAGAAAACCTACGCTACGAGTGTATAAAACGCATTGCGATGTTGCCGTACTGCCGCTGATCGTCGTAATCGTGGCCCACGCTATTCCCGAGCGTCGTCGTCGTTATAATATTATAATTTCACAATAATTTCACCGTGTATTTTATAACAGGAAAAACAAATTCGCGAATAACGTACGGTTTTGGTTTCGTCGAGAAAAATTAAACGCGCCTTAAGATTATCGCTTATTATAGTAATCGACGTACAATTAATGTGAAAAAAAAAAATCTTACGAATGCGTTTAGACATTACGCGTGTGAACAATGATAACATAATAATGCAATCGACTAAGCGGCGGGTGATGTGTTTGGAAAAAAAAAAAATCTCTCGCCTGTACGTCGGTTCAGTAACGAAAATCTCTTAAATGATTTATCCGTGTGTAATAAACTCACACCGATATCTTTGTGTAAAATGTCGTTAGAATCGCGTTCCAGTCGGATTATTATTAACGGTAACTTTACTTCGAGTTTACTCGACACGATAGTGTTGCGGACAGACATTATTTAATAATAAACGAAGAATCGTGAAAATACATCAAAACGCATGGATAACTGAGAGAGCTAAACTAAAAAGGACATATACGAGAAAACAATCTACTAGGAAGGACGAGGATCCGTATGTAGAAGGGAAAGAGAGCCGAAGACGAGCCGGGGCCGTTAACGCGAGAAAAAGGTTAAAGTATATATAGTATGATCCGCGTATTTTAAAACGCGTAAAAACGAAACTTCAGTCTCGATCGCGTTTGATCGTAATGTGGTTATATCGATTGCGGGATCCGTCTCACAAGTCAGACATCATCGTTGTTGAAGACTGCGGTCCATTTCCCTTCTTACATCCTCACCTTGGAAATTTCTGTCGAAACCCGCAAGGCCGGAGGACGTTAGTATACTTATCGTTTGTACCCGATTCGAGTCACGTCGTTTTTACCTCAATGCTTTCATTGATATCCCTGCATTTTCATGCTGAGGCGATGAGCCAGAGAAACGCTTGCAAGCACCGATTTGGAATTTCGGTTTGAAAATTTCGTTCGTATGAAAAGTGCTCGTCGTTTGCTCTTCAATAATTTCATATAATCCTATTAATATATATATATTTTTTTAATACAAGTGTATGTTTATAACGTATACCGTATATCGTCTAAAACGTGGAAAATAATATTTAAAAGAGAACTGGATTCGAGTTTTGCGCACATATACAAATAATATATGCATATAATAATAAATAATAAATATGTATATATAATAACAAGTGGTTTTTATTTTCCCATCGCGAAATCGGTTTTTTTTTTGGACGGTTTTATATTGAGAAAATGAGTATTTTTCTTATTTTTTCTTAAACTGTACGTTTATATATTATAAATACTCTCGCGGCGACTTTCATCTCGTTTTATTGACTCGAAATCGATCCCCCCGCGAACAAGAGTTCGAAATTATAATATATTTCACGTTGTGCACCATCATAACGGCGTTATTTTCCGTATAGTATCCAAGTGTATGTGCCCAGTAAATCGCGGGGAAAAATCAATACGAATTCATAACGTTACGTGGAAACGATATATATTTGTTTAAGAACTCATTTTTGTATACGCGAAATCCAATTGAAAGTAAATAAATAAAATGTTCGCGTTTAATATTGCGGTGCACGAGGTGTTTGGAAAAAAAAAAAAGTAAAACTATAAAAATACGACGGCCGTTTAACGAGTATCCAAAAATAAATGTCTCGTTTTTAATATGTTTTTTCAAACGCACCTATACTACTTATTCGAGATTATTAATAAAGCCCTCGGATTCTTGTTCTCGTTACCCGTTCAAACGCAATATCTGATGTATATATACGAATCTGTAACGAATTCGTTTCCAAAAAAAAAAATATATTTGTATATAAGTCTCGTTGTATTATCAACGTATCGTGCAGCATGTTTAGGTTTCTCGCAGCAGACCATAGATGATAATACACAATGGATAAGCAATGTGTACACAATACGTGTAGCGCGCAGCGTTCCTGAATAAAGAAGAGAGATAGCAATATTAAAACAATATATCTCCTATCCTACTCAGCAAGACATTATTTTTTGTTCCATGAAATAATAATTTGTTCCGTGGAATAATAATTGAAAAACAGTGTACGCTGTTATCAACGTATCGGTAATCCGAATATTTGCTGAGCGAGACAGAAGATTCGGGAACGCCCGATAACGAATACGGCCTCTGTCCATTGACCGTTGTATAATATGTATTATCTGTGCAGCAGACACACAAAGCAACGCAGCAAAAACCACGGCGATTTTTCACGCGGATTTCTACTGCAGCTGGAAATCTGCGCTATAACAATGCGTGTAATACGCACATTTTTAACGGCAATTAAATTTTAATTCTCATTATAGATCTCACGTACGTACATATATATATATATATATATATATATATATATACAAGCAGGGTCGGACTGACCATGGCCGCTAGGCCGCGAACGCGGCCGGGGCCCCATCTTTTTTTTTTTTTTTTATATACCAATATTTTTGAACGCTATGTCTCCACCAGTTTTGACGTCTTCGCCTTGTACTATTATAATTTATAAAATAAAATAATGCAAAAATTAGTATTTGAGAACAGAGGTTCGAACCCCGAACACATCAAATCGTGGTATTTATCCATTGGACTATTAAAGTACGAACCGAAAAACGGAAAAAAATAAACCTATTAAAGAAACACGGTAAAATAGTCAAATTTCAAATTGCTATAACTTAACAACTAAATCCGACCACCAAATTCTAACTTCACCACAGATTCTTTTATTAACCTGTATTAACTCATCTATATGGAAACAGAAGGCGCTAGTCCAAGAAAAAAAAAATCAATTTTTTTCATACGTGGTCCGGAAAAATCTTATTTGCTCGGTAAGAATTTTAGAATCACTCCGTCCCTGGATCCGGGACACCCTTTATAATTAATTGTTTTTTATTGATATGTATTTTTTAACTTCATATTAAACCAAGGGGCAGGGGGCCCCAGAATAAAAAGGTCCAGGGGCCTTTGGTGTGCCAGGCCGACACTGTATACAAGCAAACGGCGAACCGTATAAATAATAATCCTATCGCCGCCGCGTTGTAAATGCAATAATATTATATTGTGTCTTTACCGAGTACGGTATTCCTCGTTGCGTGTATTATACGCGTTTCATAAATAATTTATATATTGTACATATTTGTGAACATAATAAATTCTTAATTGGTCGCATAAAAACTCCTTTTGTATGCGAGTGGGGCGAACACGCCGCGGTTTTCTCATTATTTTGTTTTTAACTTTTTTTTAATCGGTCCGAGTGCTGCGCGCGTTGCGGTGAATTAAAAACCCGCTCCCAGCGTCGATATCGCGCGTATTTTGAACGGATTGGATTCGGTCCGCGGGCCGAGACCCGAACTCGCGTATGTACTTTTACACTGTACCTACGGTATAAATACAGTTATTAATAATATTATACGTAGTAGTACATTTGTGTCGTACAGTAATGACGCGTATCGAAATACTGTACCGACTGACCGTTAACGCGGAGATTATTATTTTCGTTTCGACAAAAAAAAATCGATATTTCATTTTGATCGATTTCTATATTGCGTCTACGCGTGTACTCCGTACGTACAAGAAAAAAAATACACTTTAGGTATAACTATTGCTCCAGCACCTCCTTATTGGATTTAAATTATACCCGTTCGGAAAACAATAGTCGACGTGCGCGCGTTTGATTCGTATCGATTTTCGAAAACTCGAGTAAATATTTCTAATAGCAAAAAAAAAAAAAAAATCCAACGTTTATTCGGATATTTATTGTACACGGCTTATGTATTTATTCTTTGTTTGAATAATAATAATAATTATGTTTTCCGACTATTGGATTTGACGAAAACTGCACATTACATTGAATCGTGACGTATTTATTATATATTATATACATATGAATATATAAAACTTTTTTTTTGTTTTCAAAGAATATCGCGTTGAAATTTCGTTTAGACTATACACCAGCAGCACACTTTGAAATTCCAAAATAACAACATCGCGTATTCCGTACGAATAAAAAAGAAAAAAAAATCGTTGAAAAATCGTTTCTTATATTTTATAATATTATATAGAACTCGTGTGCAGTAAATATATATATATATATAAAATATTATACGTGTATATATGTGAATATACAAAGAAGCCGAAGAGTATATTATGGAAAATAACGAAATACGTTATACAATTCTGGTCCTGCGCACAGATTTGTACAACAGTGAACCAGTAAATTCGTGCTCGTAACGTATCCCCGCGTCCAAATTCGTATAGCGTGTACAATAATAATCGTTTTTCAATTGGAATAAAAGTTCCTACACCCGATCGTGCTTAATTTTCCGCGTGCGACATAAAATATTATATTTTTCTTTGATCAGTGCAAAATCGAAGTCTTATGCATATGTATATATAAACTATAAAGATTAATATATTCGCAAAGTTTTACGTATAAGCGGGAGATCGTTTCGTCTAGTATAGTATTATTTTTCTATTCTCGTTTTTCAAACCGAATAAAAATAAAAACGAATACTACTTTATACGCGTTTAATGAAATTAAACGTAATAAATTTCAAAACAAATTTTAAACATATAAACGAGTTTTTTGAAAATACAATATTTTATATCGATGTGTTGTTTATATTAAATACTAATACGCCAGAGTTGTTTTTTTGTTTTGCGAACAATTTGATTCACCGCGTACACAATTTTTTCGCTGTTTTTTTTTTTTAAATATTTTTTATTTAGACTCAGTGTAATTCGTTTGTTTTTATTTTTTCTACTGCCGAAGTATTATTATTTTTAGCTCAATATTTGCAGACGATTAAGCGTTTTTTTTTGTCGAAACCGGTAGTAAATTCAATTCAACGATTATTTTATATGCAATTTTTCGTTTTTCATAACGCTCTTTGGCTCGTTTATATAACATTATATTATCATATACACAATTATTCATATTTTTTTTTTATCTATATGTATATAAAAATTTATTATTTACGATTATCAATTCGTTACTTTTTTTTCCCCTCTATTTCTTTCACACATCATTTTTTATTCTTACATTGGATTTTGTTTTTTTATTATTATTATTCTGTAAATATATTGTTTTTTTCATCTCGGTTAAAGCGACGACGCCTCGTGCGTTCCATCTGTTAATACACACGCACACACATTTAAGAAATGTGTACGCTGCACAACGAACTCGTTATTATTATTATTGTAACGGCACAACTTTCTCCGTGTAAACAATGTGCACAAAACACACGAATACCTACGAGAATTTCGACGGTTTTATATTTTACAAAACTCTGTGTTTTATAGTAATTTGGCGCGGGCACAACGCGTACGTTAATTGGGCGTCGATGAATTTACTATCGCGTAATACGGCCGCGTTTAAGTCAATATTTTACAATATTATATAATTATCCCCGACGACGATATGCAGCACATAAACGTTTCTCGAATGGCGTACGTATATTATAATATACTGTTCGATCGCGTAGAAACCGCGGAAAAAAAACGAAAACTGAATTATTGGATTTTTTTTTTTTTTTACCAACGGCAATCGAGTCATCGTTGCTGCGATCGTGCGTTTTAATAAATACAACCACGCAGTAGTCTGGAGCCAATACAGGCAGTGGCGGACCTAGGATATTTTTATGGGGGTGCTTAGGTTAAGGTATTTTATTCTGTATACTCCATCCTGATGGCATGACCTTTTTTTAGTCCTAATATTGTGCTAAATATTTAAAAGGATAAACATAAGTGACGACTTTAAAAGTACATTTAAAACAAATCCCTTTATTTAAAAAAAAAAGGAAAATTACTTAATAGTTTTTTTTTTGTTACCAATTTTAATTTATAAACGCACTGAAAAATACGTATAGACATATAGCGTATAATATTTGTTTTTAACCGGGTATAAGGGGGGTGCTATAGCACCCTAGCATCCCCCTCTGGATCCGCGCCTGCATACAGGACTGTCGTCTCCTGGCTCGCGCGTACCTACATGAGATGATTACGCTTTGATTTAGCATGCAATTTTACTTTAACCCTTCAAGAATTGTTTGCTTCGTCACTTCGTTCTTACCGGCTCTGCGACGATCCGGTCCGACTCGGGTCACTGGGACAGTGTCTGCTGCTGACCGCGTTCCAACGTTCTCGTTCGTCATCCTCTTTCCGTCGGCGTGTCGAGCGAGTCATCGTCGACATAGACTTGCAGATCCGTGCGGACTACCTTCTGGACCGCACAGTACGTCTTCTACGTCCCCTTCCGATAGAAACGGATGCCGGAGACGCCGGGTGACCCTTCCGGCTGTTCGTTTCGGGCACACGAATACGGTGTGTAGTCCCGGAGATCGTCGCAGTACGCGCGCGTCTTGGACGGGGCGAACAATCACAAAACTCGTCCAGTAGCTATTGATTGAAACGTTCGGGTCTGTTCAATGCTTGGGACAGACGAGATCGAATCTGTTTCGTCGTTGAAGCCAACGGGCGAGATCCGGTAACGAGCGACGTGTCCAACACGCTTTCTCGCCGATTCAATCGTTTCCATTAGTGTATACACGTATAATAAACTGCATGACAATATTGGTTCCGTTATGGATACTATTTTATCGACTTCAAAAACGTTTAGGCGTAGGGCGTATTCACGGGCAACGGTCTTATCTGCGAAATCAGCTTCGATTAAATTAAAAACGTAATTTGTTAGTCGGGAGTTTAACGTTATATTTTATAGAGTCCGCTTAAAACCAGCATCCAGCTTTTACAGTCATATAAAATACCACCCGTTTTTATGTTTTCTCTGTAACCGGATTTTTAGCTCCGTTAACTGAAGACGAACGAACAAAAAACCCTCGGAAACGTTGAACGAAAATTTAATAATACACAAATATCGAGTGAAAGGCTATGTAAACTGTTTTAAAACAGTCAAAATATAGCTTTTAATGTATTAAATACTGTATCGTTTATATAACAGAGAAAAATGCCGAAACAACAGATCCACGTCTCCTCTTGGCCAGATCTACCAAAAAACATTCTAGCGCAAGTACAAATCACGATCGAAACACGATAAATTAAAATCCCTATTCAAACGTTCGATTCGACTAGGGAATCTTCACTCGTACCACCGACCTTTACCGCGAATACCGACCAAGTTATCACTGCATTTAAACGATAAAATAAATCATCAATATTATGATCAAAACGCAATGGATCCGTAAGTGATCCGTAACACATCGAATTTATTTCGTGTCGAAACAGATCGTTTAGAAATGACAAAAAAACAAAACGAAAAACTGTATAACCGAAATCAAAGAGATTGTTATTTTCTCACTCGAATCAACGATGCGTATTACGTATGTATACCTATATATACTAATACACGGAAAAAGAAACGTTTGAAATATACCATTACACGCGCGTACACAGTGACATCGGATGGATGTCGTAAAGCACCTGCAGGCAAAAATTAAATATTTATTATACCCTCTTATATATAGTTTAGAATAATTTGAAACCAAATATTATGTTTTTTGTTTTCCCCATAAACAAATTTACATCTTTTATTTATATATAAAATCCAAGACATACAACACTGTACACGATACACATGTACGAACATACATATTATTTACATATTTCGTGTCATTCATATACATGCGTATATTATATAATATTAGAGATAACCTCTACATAAAAAAAAATAATAATAATATACTTCACCAAATAAGCAACTACATTACACTGGTTTTCTGTGCGTACGTCTACAATATATTCTCAATACAATATACAAATACGCATATTATTGTTAATATTTCGCGTTTGAATTGAATTGAATTTTTTTTTTACCTCGTTAAATAGCCATTTAATAATAACTGTGAATTTTACGCCAAATTTCAAAAGTCAAACGCGTTTCTTTACATTTTTTTTTTTATTCTACGAACGCGCGTTCAGAATCACGATTTCGATTAATCCCAAAAAAGCGTCGTAATGTTTACTTGTGCGTGCACTCGTCCTCATAATATTTCAATAAATCGAAATTTACATATATAAATAAACTGTATTAGTCTTATTTAATCCACGGAAAAAAAAAAAATTATTATCATTGACTGTTTCCGTGTAAATGTATTAGCGAGAGTAAAAAGCGGTTACTGCGACAGCGTAATATTTGTATCGTTATAAAAATGTTACGAAATTATATCCACTGTGTTATTCTGGTGTAAACGTGTACCAATATTTTAAATGTGGTTATTATCTATATTACTTATTATGGAATGAAACCGAGTGTGCGGATATCAATAATCCGATAAAACACGTATTTTTTTTTTTTTTTTAATCTTTTTTTTACGAACAATATTATATTTTATTCTTTGTCCGTTATAATATACAGTATAAATTCATAAAAGTTGCATTTCACATCGAATAAAAATCCATTCCGTTTTCTCTTATTATAAATATAGACACAATATAAGTATATAATATAATATATCATATTTATTTAATCGCCAATTGTCAGTACACTATATATTATACAATATAATATTTGTGTATACGAAAAATGACGGATAATAATCAGTGACGGCGAACATAAAGATTGTTATTAATCAAAACGTATAATTCTCAAAACGGGTTCTTTCTTTCTTTCTTTTTTTTTTTTTTTGTCATTCACAAGCCAGTTGTAATGGAAGCTATTGAACGCGTGTGTCGTCCCACCCTCCCCGTATATACGTAATACGTTTTTTTTTCTCCTCCTCGACTATATAGGGTCACGGAACTTCTTTTTTTTTTTGTCGTGTAAACGTGCAGTCTCAATTTGCATTTTTATTTCGGTCTTTATTTTTACGCGTACGTATTTATTTTACCTACTGTACCACTTTATTATTATTACGCGGCGCGGTGTATTTAAAAACGTACCTGTTTTTTTATGTACCTATATATTCGACAGTACGTTTTAGAATATGTTATTATATTGTATAGGTCGCACAGAACTCGGGAAACGAAAAAAAAAAAAATACGCCTATACGAATTGATAATCCTCGCGGTGGCCGGTTCGGTTACTTACATGTATAATACGTATGTTTCCGAATCGTTTCCGGCTATCAACATTTTTTAGAGTCGACGATAATAATAACTACTGAATATTATTGATATTGTTATAAATATTTCAATGTTTCACGATTTTTAACAATAATAATTCGGTTTAAAATTACCGGAAAATTATTCATTTTTCCTTATTAAAAAACGGGTTTTTACAACAAAAAAAAAAAATGTTTTTTATTTTTATTTTTCAATCACTGAACCTTGGCTGCGGATTCAATAACACGTTAAAAATGTATTCGGAATGCCGCGAACGCGCGTATTAAAAGAAAAAAAAAGCGACATTTTTATAATCGTTTTGAAAAATGACGCTTTTAAAAATCCTTTTTTAAATTTTCCTAATTTAAAAATTAGGAGTGAAAACTTTTTGATTAATTATCCGTGTCGTTAACGCGCGTTCGGTACGATCGCCGTTCATATGTTGAACCGTTCGCCCACTCCTATATAATATAATATATAGCAAAGTATCGGATAAAATTACCAATATTATTATTCGTGTATAGGCTCATCGATATTAAACGCCGTCTCTGTACTGTGTAAAACACTAATTTTCCGGTTATTTTTTCGATAACGTAATTATTGTCTCTTAGGTTTGATTCGGACGCGTCATTTCAGTTTTTCTTTTTTTTTTTTTTTAGGTGTGCGAAGCGGGAAACGTCACCGGGTCGTATGAAAATATAATCACGAATCGCAATGGGCACGGAATAGCAATTTGAAAATTAAAAAAAAAAAAAAATAACAAATAGGTAATCGATTATAATGTTTACCCGTAAAAAACCAATAAGTATAACGATACGCGTGAGAAGCCGGAAGACGACGACGAATGCAGCGGAAGAAAAGCGCACGAGCGCATTTGTATTTTATATGTAAAATTTTCGTTCGAGCGCGGTAAAGCTCTAAGAAATATCGTGTTTCGAATAAGCGGATATGCCGGCGATTTTGTGTTTGACAAATACGTCTACACCTCTTTCTAGATCGATATTTGTTCACTATTCGTTTTCAGCACTGAGTGCCGTCACCGAAGCAGGCCGATTGTGACTATTGTGTTATAAATAAGGGTTGCGACCGCCACCACCTTGTTCACTTATTTCGATATACAAAAATTGCTCGGTTTTTTCGATAAAAAAAATATTTGTATTATAGTACATCGTTCTGTACGAGTGTAAGATTATTCTATAAAATAGAATATCAATCGTCGTATACGTACACTATAGTACTATAAGTGCGGCTTATAGAGAACGTTCGTCAAGGACGCGCGCACGCTCGTGGACAAATATACACGCGTAAGTAAATATTACATACGCCGTGGCAGCGAGAGGGAAACGGATTAACACCGCGCGGTTGCACACAAACGACTATATATATAACAGTATATATTCTATATTATATTATTACTATTAAATATATGTATTACATATAAACATATATACACACATACCGGGAGTCGATAAAAATATTAAACGCGATAAAAAAATATATAATATACATTTATTATATAATACGTACGCGTTCTACAAATATTTAACGGATATTTCGCGTTACAATATTATATAGTATATATTACGACTGTAGGGTTAGGACGATGATGATGATGATGATGGCGGCCGATGGGCAATCACTCGATCCCGAGTATGATTACCTTCTATTTCTATTGTCGTCGGTTGTGTGTTCTCCGATGTCTATATTGGTCTATATTGGTCTATATTGGTTTATTCTGGGTTAGAATGGATACATATGCATTTGCGTGTTTTTTTTGTTCCTATATAGTCCAAATATATCGGTTGTCAGGCATAGGCGGAAATAAGGAGGGCTTAGGGGCTAAGCCCCCCCAAATATCTTATAATTTGTATGTATTTTGGATATTCGACTGATTATGACTGATGTTAAAATGTTAGCCCCCCCAGAAAATTTAATAGATTTCCGCCCATGTTGTCAGGTATATTCCGGCTTATTCTCGATTAAATAGAATTCCAATTTTTTTTATATTTTTATTTTTTTCATATTTTTTAACGTAATTCATACGATTGGATATTTAGAGTTTTTGAAAATCTCGAAACGGTATTTCAAACGGTATTTATTCGATAAATGTCTTTGTCACATCATCGTTCGTCGAAAATACGATATTAATACCAAAAAAAAAAAATTATCAAATCGCGTCATTTAAATACGCTCCAGTAACGTCGTGTGATGCGTAGTCAATATAAATATCCATTCTTCGTTCGTTAGTGTTTGAAAATTTGTTGCGACACGTCATTACAACGTGTAATGTTTACGCGTTCGTAGCAAACGATGAAAATCGTTTGTTCTCATAAACTAAAAAAAAAAATCCGTTTTTCTCATTTTAAACGTTACGAATTTTTTTTACGAAATTAAAGTGGACGAGGTTCGCGAAAATTCAAAGATATTCGGCGAAGACCTCTGTCTCCAGAAGATTATACTTTTTCGGAAAACGTCACGGGTCGCTTCGCAGATTCGCGCTTGAATTTTGTTGTTTTATTTAAACGTCCGTTGTACTGCTTTTCGATTGACACAAAAAAAAAAAATATATATATAGAAGTAGTACGTAAAATTTATACGGATAACGGATTATTATAACAATTTTTTTTCTGTGAATAAAACGACGGATTGGTTGATTTTCGTCGTAGAGTAATATATACGCAGGCACGCGACGGGGATGTGGAATAAAACAGAAAGTCGAGAGCGGATCAAGAACGGGTGTTTAAAAAAAAAAGATTTCGGCAATAATAACGCAGAGGAATCAATTTTATTAATTTTTTAATAAAATCGAGCCGCGCGTCTACTATCAGTTAAAAATTCCGAGTCGAAAGTGTGTCTAAATTGATACAGCGCGTATAATCACGTGAGATTCGGTAGATTCTAAGTGAATAGCTGCTAACTCATTAACTGCACGTTGCAACGCAATAAATATTCGGCGTTTTATTTTTCTGTACGTCTCTGATGTGTGTGTTAACAATAATTTTTTAAAAAACTTTTTTCGATTTTCGTTAAAATGCAAAAAAAAAAAACATCTATCGATCGCGATTATAATAATTATAATATTATATTTAAATTTAATTTAATTATGATATATCGTATGATAATTAATTTATAATTATAATTTTTATGTACCTATATTTTGTTTCACTCGTCCGCCGTCTAATCGTTAACGACAATAAAACGCAATACTCTGCAATTTCAAACCGAAAAAAAAGGACGGCGGACCGACCACCGGTGAAAATTCTTTTCTCCAGCCCGATACGCGGTGAGGGAAAATCTAGACATTTTTTTTTTTTTTAGAGAGCGGGTGCAAAATTTTTCGTAATGATTTTATTATTTACTAAATAAATACTATTTAGGATTTGATTTGTTAGGCTTTCAAATACAAAGCGTATTAGGTACTCGCGTTTTTCCAACGCGAAAAGTCGAAAACTATATTTAATTTCCGACGAGTCGTATATTTTATTAACTCGTAGGTACGCAACATCGATATTATATCATAATATTTTATTACTGCAACTACGGACTGCCGAAGGGAGGACCCTTTGCCCTTCCCCACTTGAACGCGCCTGCACTAGGCGAAATAAACGCCGGATTAATACGCCATCGACGGTACACCGTTTTTATAATATCGCTCGCGTATATAATAATAAATATAATGAAGGGGTTCTTTTTTTATTATTATTATTATTATTATTATTATTACTGTAATAATATTCGTTGACGCCGGTACAAACGTCTTCCGCGGGCCTACGTCCGTCCGCGCGTTTGTCTGGACGAAAAATTACGTACCATCGGAATAACAATATATCCGTACAAAACACGTATGTACAGTGGTACGCGCACACACACACACACACCGACCGGCCGACCGACCGACCGAACGACCGAACTGACTGACAGGGTGGTCCCAGACAATGGGTTTTTGTTTAAGGACCAGAAAGGTCATCAATAACGCGTTGTGTGTGTGTGTGTGTGTGTGTGTATACCGTGTTTTTGTGTGGAAAGAGGGTAATGTTCGCCGAAGAACGCGCGCGCCATTATCGGCCGACTACCACTGCTACGCAGTAATATGCGTTTTATGTATATATAATGTATATACCGATATAATAATAATAATAATAATAATAATAATAATAATAATAATAATAATAATAATAATAATAATAATAATAATAATAATAATAATAATAATAATAATAATAATAATAATAATAATAATAATAATAATAATAATAATAATAATAATAATAATAATAATAATAATAATAATAATAATAATAATAATAATAATAATAATAATAATAATAATAATAATAATAATAATAATAATAATAATAATAATAATAATAATAATAATAATAATAATAATAATAATAATAATAATAATAATATAATAATAATAATAATAATAATAGTAATAAAAATAAAAATCAGAATAATAATATTAATAATGAGCGTGGTTCTATTGTGTCTAAAGAAAAGTAGTATTTGTCATTTATCGTGTAAATGATTAATACGCGTTTTAAAATCACATTACTTTGTGTCTTATATATACAAGAGTAATTTTTTTTATATGCGATTAAACGCGATTCTATTTTGAATTTTTTAGTTAAAATCCTTTTACTTTCTATCGCCTTAATTTCAAAATCATATCCGTACCGATATATACGTCGAGTACGAAACGGTCGAAAATATTTTGAACAATTTAAAAGCGATTTCATTACACGTTTTTGTTTTTGAATTTATAAAATTATTAACGTATTATAATCGACGTGTATTAATATTTTAGAATTTTTTTTTATGTTATCTCTTAAGTCGCGGATAGTCACTCTGTAATATTATATAACAAACAGAGTAATAAACATCAATCCGAAAGACATTTAACCTTATATAATATCTTTTTTTTTTCACTCTGGCCCATATACACTTATTATTTAACCAGTATGAGCTCATTAAATGCAACGCGATTTCAAATGTCATTCATTGTGTACAAGTGTTTGAAACACGAGTGATGTGTCGGGGAACAACGAATAGAAAGATCAAACGGAAAAAAATGTCAACACGATTCTATACCTATGCGTATTCGTATACGTTATTGTTATAACTCATACGAATATAATGTGTTTAAAAATATGCATAACCGTAGCACATAATGACGCGTAAACTGCACGGACCGACGGAGAGGAGAAAACGAAAAGCTCGATTTCTTTTTATTGCTCAAAACATGATTTACAGAAGACAAAAAAAACTCTCACGCTTCATCGTCGAAATCGTCAATAATATCGATTTCGATAATTTATTTTTTATTTTTTTTCGAAAACGAAAGAATTTGCTATAAGGCGTATTGGACTTTTGATTTTTTTTATAAAAACAAGGAAAAAAAACCACGAAAAAATGTGCCGAATAATTTGTTCACATTATCCGCTCTAATTATACGCGCGTATAGCGTTTAGAAAAAGAATTTTGTAAATCGAAACCAGTCGTAAGACGTCTTTGTCTTTACCATAAAAATGAATTATCAAAATCGGATAACCGTACGAGGTGTGAGAGAGCTTTTCCAGCAGTAGTGTTAACCTGATTTTCGTTTTTTTTTTGTCAAAAATATTCGAAAATCGCTTGTAGCCGATGCAGACGCCTCGTGTGTATCATATAACTGGTATAAGCCAGATATAGACATTTCACGAGTGAATGGAATGATTAAATGATGAATATGAATGCGGCGCACGTCAGTCGTGGGGGAAATCAATCGTCTCGTTATACTATAATAATACTACTAGTTGTCCCCGTGCACTTTGTCGCCCTTAAAAAATACCACCTGTAATACGATTCGAATTCTGTTCGAATACTCGCGGCGTAAGGATGTTTAAAACTTCAAAAAAAAAAAAAAAGACTTAAGTTTAACTTTCAACACAATAATATTGTATTTTGCGCAATTTCATCACACTTATTGCGTTCGTTAAAGTTTTTATTCTCTTATATTTTTATAAAATGCCTAAGAAAAAAAATATGAATAACAATAACCTTTTTAGCTCAGCTAAAGTAGTAACACGTCGATCAACGGCTGACGAATAACTGACTTCACCGACTTCATAAAACTTATTTCATCATAAATAATTTGACATTGTGGACATTGTCGACCCACCGCGTCGCAACGCCCGCCCACCGGGCTATCGCTTCGTTTTCGCTCGGCGTTGTTTCTGACGACTTTTTTTCTTTTTCCTCGACTCCTCGGGGTCGTAGCGTGCAGACGTCGTTAAACAGCCTATAAACCTTTCTTAAGAGTCGGGACGTCAAATGCGAAAAGAATTTCTCGAACCCGACTGGTAGTTCGAGAGATCAACGCGTTCAAAAAAAAAAAAAACGAACTCTTCGGCTTTATTGTATTAATACAGATACAGTCGGACACACCTCGCAACTGCAACACACGCGCGCGTAAAAAAAAATAATAATCGCGTTGTTCGTTGAATAATATAACACTACAGCAATGACTGTTTTATTGTTAACCTCCTGTACAGTAGTTTTATTATTCTAAACACGCGACTCATGTGTAGGTATATATGAAATACGACGGGGCAGGAAAATCGCTAAAAATCCAATTGAAAATACGGATTAATTCGAACGTCACACGTTGTACACAACGTCAATTCGATTGGCCGTCGCAATCCCTGTTGGTACGCAATATGTATTAATATAATATATGACTATTTAAAAAAAAAAAACCCCCCGAAAGGTTCGGCTGTTGAAAATGCGCAGTACACCTATCGACTCGACTGATTTATTGGAATCCAAAGGATTTACGTATTATAATATATGACCGATTATATAATTGGATACGCGCGTGATTCCTTTTTCCGGCCGATGAAATAAGAGTATACTATATTATAGTGTATAGAAAAATAATAATATTTCGTTTTATTTTTTCCATTCGATTCGCGTAATATTCGTATATACCTACGGTTTTTCGTAACGAATCTCGAGCTATCGAGAGATCGTATATAACACGCAGTGATTGCCAATCGGTGGTCCACGAGAGAATTTCGATGGACCGCGGAAAAATGTGAACGTTATTCGCAATTTTATTTCAATCGACCTTCTATACCAGAAGCTCGTCGTTTTTATAATTGCTCGCGTATAAAAATCGTGTGAATTAAAAAAAAAAAACGATTAAATAAGCAATTATATAATAGTTGTATATAATTCGTAAAATGGAAGTTCTTTAATCGATTATTTTATAAAATGTAATATTATAATTTTTTTTTTTAATCCGTTATTATAGTGGACCGCAGGATTTTAAATTATGAATTCGTTGGTCCGTGAGGTCGTCGATCGCCGGTATAGCACAGTGATATTCATGCACGACTATTGCAGGGTGTGAGCTCACGGAGATCTGATACAAATGTGCAGTCAAGTGCCGAATGACAAGGCATCGTCGGATCACGGTGAGACACTCCGTGTATTATAATATGCGTTTATCGGAAGAGTTGACAATTATTCAGGAAATGATGACAATACTATTAACACGGTACGAGGAAACGATATCGGCGGTTGTAGTGCTCTCGGCAGCGTTGTCGTTTTAGTAATATATTATTATTTTTATTGCCATCATCGCGGACTCTCGGATGTCCGAAAATGGTCCACGCGCGTGTGTTTATGAGATCCAACGGCACGATGGAACGTTCGAAAGATTTCGTATACGAGATCGGATGGAAATTCTCGCGAAACGAAGACACTTACAGATTTTTGACTCTCGCAGAAAAACCAATTTCACTTCGAGAAGCACCGGCTGTAAATTTAATATTTTAACGGTGCGCAAGTGTCGTCGTAAAACGACGGAATGTGCTAGACAAACAAATCCCCGGAGTCTGCAATTCTAAACGTCGTGAAAGCTGGCAATGTGTAAAAAAAAAACAACGACGTACACTACACTCAGTACCGTTATTGATGTTTCTTTTCTCGATAATTAATAACGTCAATCAATACGCGTAATATAATTATATAAATACCGCGCACAACTGGCGATCGTTTCTTGCTACGGTTAGGATGAAATGATAACAAGCAGTCATTTTCCTCACCACAATATTTCAAATTGTCGATTTTTCCGTTAAAACGTTGACAATATCCTTTATCGTCGTATTACCATCACTATTTTCTTCATTTACTCAACATTAAACCTTTTAAATACATAAATGTTTTGAAAAAAAATATATTTATTCTCTCCCCGATATGATTGTTTTTTTTTTACTTTACGGGCCATTTAGGTCCATTGCCGCAACAACCACTCGCCTCCACCCATCTCTGTCTTGAGCTAGTTCTTTTCCGTCGTTTACTCCCAACCTCGATGCATCTTTTGTAATTCTGTCGTTCCACCGATGTCTGCGCCGTCCTCTCGGCCTTCTTGTGTCCGGATTCCAACCCGTGGCCAATCCTATAGGACCTTCGGACCTCCACACATGTCCACCCCATCCCAGTCTGCTACTCTTACGGACTCCAATTATATTTTTTCGCCATATAGTTCTTCTACTTCTCGGTTTGATCTTAATTCAAAGTCCCTAGAGCGTTTCTTTTTGGCCCAAATATCCTTCTAAGGACCTTTCGTTCAAACGTAGCTAGTCTATTTTAGACATGATTGTTATGGAAAAAAAACGTGTAGAACAACAATTTTGTACATTATTGTTTAAACTATATAATAAATCGTATTATATACCAACGGCTAGACGATAATAGCATATATCGTGTTTTCATTTCGATAAAAAGACAGACTATTCTTAAAGACATATTAAAAGAAAAAAAATCACAATAAAATACAAGCGCGTAGTATTAAAAAAAAAAACATTTTTTTTCTCACTCTCTAAACGGACGACCGCGACGTATCGTTTCCATTCGAATCGCCGGTTTATTTTGTTATTTATTAGACAGAAAAGAAAAAAATTGAATAAAAATTTCATACGCTTATTAATAATATTGCCCATAAACATTTGCGCGTTTCGAAAACGAATTGGGTCACACGCAGCACGCGTACAATATTCACTGTATATTATACACTATATACAAATGCGTAGTACTCGAGGAATATATTTTTTTTCCGTTATCCGAACCACTAAAGATTAAATTACCGAGGTAGATATTGTCCATTGTCTACTCGCACCTAACAATGTATACGTACGTTTATATTGTACATTATTTATTCACCGCTGCAGTGGACGAACTGGTGCGGTGGTCATCCGAAGGAGACGAGGAGGCGTTTAAAATCAAACGTGTTCTTCGAAAATTATTTATTTTTACTGTTTCTATTTTTCTCCAATTGTCGACACCGTGTGTTAAATTGAATGATCTTTTCGTAAAATTGACGAAATCGAATAAACAAAATATTTAAAATGAAATTATTTGATGATTTCGTACCGACAAAAAAAAAAATGAGTAAATAATTAAAACGTTTTAGTTTAGAAAGAATCTGTTGCGGCCTGCACGTGTACTAAATGCGTGCGCAGTACACCGTCACGAGTCGATTCTAGATTTCGTAATAAAAGAACAAAAAAAAAATTTTAACGATAAATATAATGTATATAATTATTCAAATCTGTAGTTGTGACTATACCTCAAATCCGTGCGGATACCACACGGCGGAGTCTAAAAAACAAAAAAAAATGTTTCTAATTTTTTTTTTTGATTACTTTTTTCTCTTTATATAATATTATGCTTTCCATTCATTCAGAAGAGAAATATTTAAAACAAAATAGACGATGCAGTAATACCCGAGGAGGCCATAAAATCCGCCACTGATATTGCATCGGGGAAAAAAAAATTTTATATACATATATATCGTCTCATTCGTATACCGTGTTGTAGTACCTACTGCAGTTACTACTATACGAGTACAGAAAAAAAAAATGAAAATGAAAAAAAGCGTTACAAGTCTTTTATACGATGAAAATAAAATCACGTGCCGCAACGGGAGATTATTATTTATAGCCGTTTAAAACACGGATCGTAAACTACTTGTCCAATTACTGCGTATATACGTCCATAATACATATTTTTTGTTGCAGCAGCCACAGCCTCCTCAGCCGTTCGCGCGTATTATATTTTACTTCGGCACATTTTTATATAACGACTACTGCTATTACACTAGTCACTACCAAACAACTTCTATTGGGTACGCTGTGCTTGTGGTCCACGGGCAACGGCAGTAGCAGCTGTGAACGGCCGAACGGGTGAGAGGAGACGCGCGTATGTAGATATATACGTGTAGAGTCCGATAGGTGAACGACAATGAAGACCTGCTGGACGTCAATTTTATATCATAATAATAATGATATTAATAAATTAAAAATATATTAATTCTCGTGTAATCAAACGGCCTTTGAGTATAAGTTTTAGACACATGTTTTTTTTATAATTCTCGTATACCTAATAATATGTATCCCTATGGTGATCCGCCATATGCATTCCGTTTTTATTTCCTATTTTTGTTACCAACTTCATTATGTAGAAATAACCGATTTTGGTGCTAACATCGATACTATAATCTATGTTCTAGGATCCTCAAGTAAATAATAAAAACATGATAAATATCACGGAGAAATTATATTGCATTTTATCCTCCATGACTTAATATCTTACGGGGAATGCATATGGTGACCTTTTATGTGGGGTCGTGTTTTGATTGATATACGCGTTCCGTGTATTGAAATCAGTGATTTTAGATTCTGAGCAAAACGACGAAGTTATAATATAAATATATTATACAGGGCTCACACATATAGTACAATATTAAGGGATCCCCTATATAATAAAATTGTTTTCGGGCCCTATACCCCACTTGCAATATACCTCTTTGTATCACTTTTCCTACGTCATGTTATAAAATAATTACGAATTCTACGTTTAATTTTTTATAGTATTGGTATAACGTTCGATTTATTTAATCGGATAAAAATACATACATACTAGTTTTTGCAAAAAAACATAACACACCACCCGTACAAGACCAATATTATTCACAGTTACTGTTTTAATTTTATCAACTGTATGTCATGTGCAGATTGGTTTATTACGTTAACATTGTACTCGTGTAAAGAACATTGTGATAATTGTACAACAACTGTATCAAAGAGTTGAAAATATAATACCGTGTTATTTTTCAATATCATCTTTCCAAACACAAGATCAAATATACCGAACGCATAACCGACAGTTTTATAGTCATATATTATAATACCGTTGAACTATTGTATAAAACTGACAGCAATAGTTTTGTAAATTACACTGAACCTCAATGTTCTTCATGTTTTTCGAACATCATTGCTTACAGATTCGTAGTAATAATAAAACTCTAAAATCTCCGTCTGAGTGATTTACATTCACGACACCCGCGGCTCGCTATCTTTTTTTATCTTTGAAAAAGTGCTTTCGGTACACAAAAACATTTTCAAAGCAACATCTCAATCGAGCCGTGTGCTTTGATAGACATTAATATACTTTTAATTACATTCCAGACTATTTTGTTTTCTTCCCGTAAACTTATTAGGCGCACTCTAAAACGGACCCATTAATTTGTAAAATACGTTTATAAATCACTGAAATAATCTCTTTGAAGAATCGCAGCCTTCCCACGCACCTACACAACTACAGTAAACGGGAATAAAATATATTGTGTTCGTTATATGATAATTTTATTTTTTCTATCGCAGATTTCATTTTATCCGAAATTACCGTATCGAGAAGTCACACTTTAAAATTAATTGAATCACTGTCATCGATATGGCTGGACCAAAATAATAATTTTTTTTTTTTTGAAAAACGGATATTTAAAAAAAAATTGTTAACATTTTTGACACACTAAAAAAAACATCTGCTGAGAGTTTATAATGTTCATACTTCAAGAGGTGGTTTTTTCGGCGTGTTTAAGTATTTGAAAGACACCTCTCCTTATTATAACACGATTTTCTTGTAAAATCAATGACACGGATTTGAACATATTTGAATTTCTAATACAAATGATAAACAAACGGATGTTTTTATGTATAGTATCTTTTTCACTTTATTTATGACGATGACTATTTTAGTCGATAAAAATAAAAATAAACACGCATTTAATACGCACGGCGACAAAATATTTTTCTGTTACTGGTAATCGTAAGCTTGGAAAAAATGTTTTTCTATATAAATATATTATTAATGTTTTACAACCACAAACCGTTTCGAATAAATCAAATTCGACATTTTTTTCCTGTCATTCAAAGAAAAAATGTTGATTTCCAGATAACCTATATACGTATATAGTTGTATTCTATCTATATATTATATTAATAGACGAGCAGTTTTTTTTTTTTAATCTTTGGTTATTAGAGCGAGCTGTGTTCATAGATTGATAGATCCTCGGTAGTATTATTTGACTTTGTAAATGTTATTCAGTACCGCGGATTTGAACGAATTGAAAATTCGCTGTAGGCGCTAGACTGACCCATCTAAACTCAAAGCGATGCCCTCCTTGCCAGTGACTGACGTATCCAGAGGGGAGGTCCATGGGGTCCGGACCCGTCCCTCGAAATGTTTGTGTTCTTATATTGATATTATTAATATTAATATATTAACGTTTTTTTTGCAATATTTTTTTAAATAGACCCCCACCCCGAAAATAAAATCCTGGCTACGTGCTTGCCCCTTGCCGTCACTGGTATCCTCCTCTCCTCGAGTTTTTCTTGATGCGAACGCCCTTGGTGTTATCTGTATAGATAATACCAGAAAAAACACTGGCATGTTAATACGCGTATCGCAATGTTAAAAAAATAACGATGATTTGCGATTGGCGCCGCGACGCGACAACGGGAAAACTGTACGCGTATTAATATAGAACAGCAGCAACTATACTTCGGGCGACGGTATCGGGAAAACAATGGGTCCGAAATATATCGGGAACCGTTATGTTTCCGAGACGCGACGCATATGCCAGCGGCGATTTCGTTTGTGCGCTGCGTATAATATGCGCGCGGTCGGTCTGTATAGATATTGTACGGATAGGAATATCGCGTTTATTATAGCCTAACCTGACCTAACCTGTATAAAAATGTCGTTCCGTTCAACAAATCGTCTCGTACGCCAGCTAACAGTCAGTTTTCTAAGATTCATTTTTTATACAAACATTCTATCCTACAGTGGCGTAATTATGGTTAGGTCATTGCGTTAGTTATATCATTGATCAATATAATTTTTTACAAGAACAAAATATACATTTTTTTTTTAAAATAAATTTGTATACATTTCAATTAGACAATTAATAGGTACCAAAAATAAAAAAAATTACAATTCACATTTCAGATCGGTTATACTTTATACGCAATAATATGTAGTCATAAATTTTTTGTTGCGAATATTTCACGTGTCTATAACCGCATTGGTCTGGAAAATTGCGAGGAAATAACGCGTTAATCGGTAGTTAAATTTCTGACGCTTGAAAAAAAATATTGAGATGACCTCTCTTCTAAATAGTGTACCGCCGACTAGATTTGCTACCGGGTCGTATGACTGTGACGATAGGAGCACCGCACCTTCTTGTAGAATTTTCGGGTATACAGACGTAGAAGAAAAACAACACGTTATTGTAAAACCAACACCGTCTTCGCTGCGCTCAGAATATCTAAAACACGTAGGAAAAATGTCCGGCCGCGGCGTCGTTGTTCTCCAGCTCGGTTGTTATCATTGAACGACTGTTGCCGGTGCGATGATGATGATGCTGCTGCTGCTGCTGCTGCTGCTGCCGCGGTATACGAAACGACGAGACGACTGCAACGACTATCGTAGTGTGTCTTTGTGCGTCCATTCAGTGAAGACAATCATGCGTGAAGTAACTGTGCTGCAGTAGGCGTTATGCATGGACGAGACGAGAATCTGTTTACACCGCGGCCGTGTGTTTCTCATCCGTTGGATGAACTCGACTGGAATGCTGCCGCCGCGCTGAGTGTCTCGCGTGATTCCGATTAATCTTTAACGTGTTACCTACCTCTTTCCTCCTCACTCTCTCATCTCGCCGTCGTTTTTATTTTTTACGTATCCCCGCACACGGCTCCCGTGTCGTGTGTTTTTTTCTCTCTCTCGCGCGCGCGCGGTACGCGTGAAACACTGTATTTTTTTCCACTATTTTTTTTTCTTTTTTTTGCTCCACAGCTCCGTTTTAAACGTTTATAATAACGACGTGCGACATAATGTCGTCACACATATTTGCTTACGTTATAATAATTAATAATCGATTGATCATCTATTCGGATTTTGTGCAGGGTTACTTTCGTTTGAACCAGTGGCATATTTAGGATTTTGCCAAGGCTGGGAGGGGGGATATGTATTGGGAAGTATTTTATTGGTCTGAAAAGGGCTTCGCTTCTTCGCCCTCTACCATCACATTTCTTAAAAATGCTTAAAAAAAAAAAGCTCGAGGTAGGTCTATCCTCTACATCCCCCCTCTCCGTAAATACGCCACTGCAGGTTTGAATACTCGACCAGCTGCACCGTCGATCGAATCGGTAGATACCTATTTTTTTTTTTTCTGATTTTATGGAAAGCTATAATTTGTGTGTAGCGATGGCTTGTGTCGCAAATAAAAACGATTTTTTCGTATCCTATTATACGTTATACTATTGCGTGTGTGTATAACGGATGCTGCATTGTTCATCGTTTCGATCACATATAGAGGTATATTGAATATATATCATTATTTATAATGTACGCTGCAAGAACAGTGGAAATAGGTGCGTTGAAATTCGAATATTCGATATATTATAAACGTGAAAAAAAAAAATGTTCGATATACTGTTTGTTTTGTGCGAATAAACAGGTATAATGTTTGGCGGTCGTTATCGAGACGCGACACCTTTCATTTGTATTCAGAGTGCAGTACGAAACGTATCATCAAAAAAAAAAAAACAATGAAAAAATATTGGTTCTCGGCAACGTTTAAAAAATTATAATAATATCATCTAAACATTTGATTTACGTAAATTTTAGCATTACGTTTTTCAAGTATAGAAATTTTATTTTATTTTTTTCATATACGATATTCGAATAGACGTTTTGTCGAATTTTATTTTAAATCGGCGGTTAAAACTTTTCTTGACCGTTTATTTCATACGATTTGTTAGAATTTTTCAATTCGCGTATATATGAATTATTATTGTTATCACAGACACAGGTTAACTCATGGACCGCGCATTCCACACCTCCCGTCAATTCGTTATCAGTTACACGTAGAGTAAGAGAGATGGTTGACATAAAATATGTGTATGAATGTGATAGAGTTACGGGTCGGGAATTACACGGAATAAAAACTAATCCATTTATTTCATCCATGTATTATTTATATTCATTTATCAATATAAATGTCGATTATAGATAATATAAATTGTCATAGTAGTCAATTGTCAGTAAACAAAAAAGAAAGTGATAGTAGACCGTTTCAACTCGTAGCTCTTTTGCTCTATATCGACCACCTGATCTCTGTCTCTCTCTATGCGCGGTCCATGAGTTGTTAATATGTCTATGATTATTATTATTATTATTATTATAGAATATAAATTAATGTCACCACCGTATGTATTCATATACGCTTTTGTAAATGGATTTTTTTTTTATATTTATTGTTATTATGAGACTATTTAAAAAAATTAAACGCGGACGCGTAGAAATCATTGTGAAAATAAGTAAATGAATTCGATATAGAAAATATATACGACGTGTTCGCTAGTGTATACACATTTCTCGTATATTTGTAAAAGTGTAGTGTAGAAAAACATCCGTGACAATATCTGCACCATATATTATAATATTATACACAGATGCTTCGTTCATTAATATATAAAAACTCCGTAGAAATTTTCGAGAGAACGCGCGCGTACAAAACGTTCTCCACACGACTCTATATATTATAATAATATGTTATACGATATATTTGTACGTAAATATATATATTTTTTTTTAATTACGCAATAATGTTTAATAATTTTTTTTTTTGATAACGTCAAATTGCAAAATACAGCGATTACGGCCTCTGGAAAGACACGAAAATATAATACAAAGAATAATAGCACTCGTATTTCGATTGCCATCGATTAGTCCTCGCGCCGCTGTTAAACGCGTGCCGATAAATAGGTGTTTAGTATATTTTATATGTAAAATATATTTTATATATATTGTTAAAATAATAAAAATCAAATTACGCGTACCGGATTTGGAAATATCCGTCGTATACGCGTGGACAAACAATTTAAAACGTTTCCTTGCCCCCGCTAGATTCGCGATTATTATTTTCTTATTTTTTTTTCATATTTGTTCCGATAATACTTTCGTTTTTATAATGCTATAGTGAAACTCGTATAAATACGTATATTATAATGATCACCGCGGTGGTCTCGTGCAGCGCTTATATGACTTTTTTTTTATTTAAAATCATTCGAATTCTTTACTGCTTTACACGTGATAATAAAATTATTAGCCATTATGTAACGAGCGAGAGATTATTTTCAATATCAAAAAAAAAAAAAATAGATATTTTCTGGGTATCTTTCTTCTTACGTTACGCGTATCCTGTCGAAATCAGATGCATATATGATTCGTCTGATATTTTTTCTTTTATTATTACGGAATATCTCGGAGACACGACTCTACAAAAAAAAATACCGGGGTATTAAGATTGAGTGCGGTGTTTGAGAGGAAAATTCTGAGTAGATTGTGTACGCGCCTCTCCCGCCCGTTTCGACGACCAAACAGGAGCACGGAGAAAATAAGGATATAACGACGTAGGAATTATTCCAAAGGATATTATAAGAGAAATATCTCAAAAAAAAACACCGAATATTGGGCTGCAGGACAAAACGCTGACAAGGGTTTATGGTATAAGGACGTCGAGGTAAACTACTGTTGGAAAGTGTTAAACGTAAAGCGGAAAAAAGTGAAAACCGATTTCGGGAGAGACGGAGAGAAATATTTATATACAATAATATGATATGGAAAACCGAAGAAGAAGAAAAATATATGCGAATGCCGTAACACGTGTGAATATTATGATGTACTCGTATTATTAATTTATTACGAATCGCGTGACACCCGTTCATCTGTTGATTTGATTCGTTTCTACATTTTGAAAATAATTTCAACATTTCGTCGCTCGCGCTTATTTTTCGCTCTTCGATTGTTATTATCGATAGCGCTATTTATTTTGCCAATACGTTATAATATAATATAGATAGCATGCCGTTCAAACGTTATTAATGAATTCGGGTATATGCAGGTGACAACAACTACGGGCGTGTCTGACAATATTATCTCGCGGCGCGCGCCGAGTCCGAGTTTGTACAATGTGTGCAGTACTATTTTACCAACAATAGTTAATGGAAAGAAATATTAACGCGAGTCAGCCTCCAGTTAAAAGTTAAACAAAAAAATTGATTTAAAGAAATATATATTAACTCGGATATTGAAAAATGTATTTTTCGTTTAGACGTCTCGAATCTCGAGATTCTTTTTTTTATGAAATAAAAGTATTTTTCGCTATTTACTTTTAAATGTTAATTTGGTATTAGACGAGTTGTTTTTTTATTTTTATCAAGACATTTGGTATTTTCGTGGAAAATAAGAATCACTCGGATTTCGTACGGCTGCAGACCAGGATTAAAAACAAATATAATATTTAATAGCCAATATTGTACTGCAGCAGCGTACAATCACATTAAAAAATGATATAAAAATCCTATACGAGTATACGTCGAATACGTGTTAAACGTATAAAAAAAAAAAATTAACGATTTTAAAGTTAAGCCTCCAAATGCTAATTTAGATTAGCCAACGAACAAATTAATCGACTGTATTATGTCGTGGTTGAGTTCAAGAAATAATATCGCGGACTGATTAATGTCCACCAAATTATTATTAAAATTACACACGAAAACGTCCGTTAATGGATTTTTCAATATTTTTTTCTTAACACTGCAATAGAAAATAATTTATAATAACGATAACGCTGCTATGCCGCTGTGGACCGGCGTGCACACAATATAATATACGCCATCGATATATTATTATTATTATTATTATTATTATTATTATTATTATTATTATTATTATTATTATTATAATATTATTATAATATTATCATTTGCGCGCGCCTATGTGTTCAACAGCGGCGGGGCACGCTCTTGGTGCGTTGGCCGCGGGCACACGGCTGCGACGACGGTGACGACGCGCGCGGGAGAGAGACGCGCAGTCGAGTGGAAAACGCCATTAGTCCGAATACTATAACAGCTATACGACGGTATGTGTGTGTGTGTGTTATTATAATAACATAACGTCTACAGGTTCTGTCGAATAAACGCTGTGTGCGAGCAGGGTCACAGTTGAAAATAATAAACAGTAAATAATAAATAATTTTATTTTTTTTTATTATTATTTTTTTATTAGTTTTCAGTTAAAACTATGCTGTGCAGCTCAACGATCAATATAAGTAACAGAATAAAATAACATTTATATATATATAAATGATTTATACCGAAATTAAGATCGATACGATATATTATACGATACAGCTGCAGAGATGGAAAATTATTATAATATTTCGAGATAGCTGCAGGTAGTTAAATTTTGAAGCCGCGGTTTCATATATTACGGATAAAATTTTTAGACGGACTATTAATGAGCTAGCTGGTGGGCTGCGGCCCGAGTGAGAATTCGTGCAATATTCGACATTAAAAATAATATTTTTTTAATATCTGCTGGCATAATAATATGGTACGTATCGTAACATAACAGATTTCGTAAATCACTGCGCAGTATTCGTCATCTCAGTTATAGGCGAATGATACAAGTCAACGGGGACCGACTGTCTGAGTCCTAATACTGAAACGCGTGATCGTGGTGTAAATATTATGAGATCCATTAGGTAGTATTCGATGAGTCGAATGCTGAATACTTGAAAAAAATTTTCGGATAAAAAAAAAAATGTAAACGTGATAATCCGTTATTTATATTATTATGTAATATAATATTATAGAAGATTCGCGCACGATTTTACCGAAACACTGTAATAATTTTATACTCGATTATTGTACGAAATATAATATTTTTATTTATACCGCGCGCATCGTGGCAATAAACGATGTTTGTTTCTTTTTTTTATGTATACATATATACCTTAAGTCAGTATTTATACAGACAGCTGCAAACGTATAATATTCTAGTAATTATTTCAGATGCTATTGCGTCGTATAAGCAGCTGGAGGTGGAGGTGGTGCTATGATCGGTTTATTCAGTATAACATATAAAAGCGAGAATCGTGCTGTAAATTGAAAAAAGCGACGGATAAATCGTTACGCGTTAAGGTGAGAGGGGGGGGGGAAATCAAATAATTATTGAAACGTTCAAAACGTCTGGTTATTTAGCGAAAAATCGATGAAAACGTTTGAAATATTTTGTTATTCTCGACGCGTGCGCGTGTATAAATCGAGACAGTGGCCAGCAAAAGTTGTTTGGGGGAGTTGCTGAGAGTGTAAATCGTAGATAATACATAACGGATAAGCCGTATTCGTTATCAGGCGTTCCCGAATCTTCTGTCTCACTCAGCAATTATATTTAGATAATCGATACGTATAGATAACAGAGTGTACTATTTTTTTCGATTATTATGTCGTGGAACAAATTATTGTTTCATGGAACAAAAAATAATTTCTCGTCGAGTAGGACAGAAGACGCGATTTTAATATTCTTTATTCACGAACGCTGCCCCGCTACACGCCTATAATTGTATACACACGGCCTATCCATTATGTATTATCTATACGGTATAAATATGAAATAAAATAAAAATAATAGTATATAAATCATTGAATATTATTTTAAGAAAAAATTTCGGTTGGGGTGTGAACCCTAAAACCCTACTGGCTACGACCTTGGTATAAATCATCGCACTAAATACGTGTACCTAACTACGTATATAATATGTATAATAATCCGTCGAATAGAATCCCGGTGAAATACGGTCGAGTAATTTCTATTTTATTCGGAAATTATTGTTTTAGCGCACTGTACCCATTTAACCGCGATTTATTTTTAAAATTTTTTTTGTTCGAATTCCCGCCCTGAAAGTGAACGTTTTTAGATGAAAAAAAAACCACCGTTACAGTGGATTGTTAAAGATATCGTTATATTAGGCGTGTGTATAATAAGCGCGCGCGCGCACATAATACATTTCGAGGAGACGGTCGACCAGAAACTATATTATGTCCGTTCCGAATTCCTTTTGGGCCGTTGCCGCGTCCCGCTGCGCGCATAATTTCCAATATAGCCGACCGCGTCGCGTATGTGCGGCGTACACAACAACAACAACAACAACAACAACTACGACGGCGCATACACAACACAGCGATCTAATAATAATATCGATCTGCCGAGAGATTCTGAAATATAATCGCGTCGACAGATATTTTAGGAAATTCATCGAAACACGTAGACGACGGTCTGACGCGAACGGATTGTAGCCGGTGTGACGGATTGTGTGTGTTTTTTTTTACTTACGAACGTGTTATTTATATTATTACATAATAATACGCGCGTATAACGACATTATACGAGAGTGGGCGCGCGGTGTATTGTGTTTATATAGACGGGATAATATTTGTGTATAGTCGATGCGGTTTATCTGGGCCACGGTTGACGGCGGCGGCGGTTTTTTTTTTTTTATACGTATATTATTATAGTACCAGTGTACGAGTGAGAAAATAATTTCAAATCGATTTTTTTTGCTTTTTTCCTACTCGTTATTTTCGAGAAAAATCGTTTCGAAACCATCCGTTTTGGCGGCGTGAAATCGATAATTCGTCCAAAGTTAACGTGCAAAGATTCTGCACGATACATATAATATATATAATACGTTTTTTTAGTTACACGTTCAGACCTGTACGGTTAAACCGTTTAAAAACCCTACAATATTATTTACTCGTGTACCGATAGAGGATCGTGTGTGCAGCGTATATTTATTGTTTTTGCTTTTATTCGTTGTGAGCATACCGCGGGCACAAGCTGCGTTTATAATAAACACGCGCGCGTATACTGTATCGTATTTTAACCGTTCATTTCAGGAATTTATTATTGATTTTCGGAAATCATTTGTATAATTTTTCCGTTAAAAAAATTCAGAGCGTAAAAAGATAAACGCTAATACCATTTTATTATATATACGAACTCGTTTACAATCAATTTCGTATTTATATATTTTTTAAGAGATCACATTCTTACATAATATACATGCACGACCGTTATGGTTAACAGTAACAGACCGCAGGTCTTTGTAACTCGAATCTGTTTCTAATTATGTCCTTTGGAAAATTCAATAACATTCGCGGCAATGCAATAACGAAATTTAAAATATATATTTATTATTATTATTATTATTATTATTGAGTGAATGAGTGATTGATTGATTGATTAAGCCGCGGCAATACAAAGGCCATTGGCTATATAAAAATAATATATTTACATATATTTACACAATGTTAATATAATTTATACAAGTCAGAGTTTACAATAAAATAATTATAACCATTAACCATATATTACTTTTTTGTTTTTAGAAGATGACAGTTTAGGTCCTGCGTTAAATCGACTATATTCGAAAAAATCTTAACAATCCCAAGTCTTTTTTTTTAATTTGAAACTTTGTTTTACAATTAGTCACGACAAATTGTGTTTTAAAGTTAACATAAAATGAATTGAAATAAAATCAGTTAAATATAAATATAAATGTCTTGAATTAAATTGAATTAATCCTAAGTCTTAACAGTCTTAAAATCGTGCGTCTATACACAGACAAATGATTTTCGTTCCTAAAGGCCTGTAAAAATAATGTACCGCTGTAAAACTCATCTCTATGTATTATAAATAACTCCTAGGGATAGTAGTCATAACCCGTTTTACGACTTGAATAGTTCAACGTCTGACGTGATTGCGCTGCCACGAATAGTCCGAAATCGGAATACGTTTTTCGCGTACGCGTACAGCGCAAAGGCCACTGTTACAACAAAATTGTGTTCGGTGTACATTTCAATAAGACTCCAGAGCCGTTATTTCGGTAGTGGTGACAAAACTAGGTACAGGGACGGGAAAAAAAAAATGTTCGAATACTTATATACTAACCGCGGTTAGGTTATTATTATTATGATTAACCTAACTGCACGTGGTCCGCAAAAAAATTCGCGAACACTATTTGCAGGGAGCTTGGTCGTATATATTGTGACGTATAAAAACAATATGTAAAAATAATATATTTAAAAAACCATCGAATAAGCCAGCGGTTCTCAGCCTTTTGTGGCGAACGAACCCCTGTAAAAATGATCTTTGTTGCCACGGACCCCGAATTAATTAATTTATTTATTCAATAAGCGATTATAATTTTTATTTTTCTACGCGTATTTCGTAAATCTTTTAGATTCTGTGCGGAGCGAGGGATCTAGTGGTTTTACAATGATGTTTATTTTTTTTTTTTTTCTATCCTGTGTACAGATTTTCGACCAGAAGGCGTGCTCCGATCTACTCGGTCACAGTTTGTTTCCGGCAGCAATTCGCGTCTAGTTGGTATACTTTAAAGAGATCGTTTTTCGATTTTTTCAGTAATTTTTTAACGCGACGCGGTAAATTACCGAAAAATTACGAAAAACCGCTAAAAATGGGATTTCGTCAATATCACGTATAGTCTTTTCGCTATAATTTCGAAAATAATCATTTTATTGTGTTGAAATTTTCAACAAAATTGTATCATTGTACTACATCGAAATTCGAAAAAAATTTCAAAAATTTTCACCCAATTTTAGGCTACTTTATAGTTATTTTTAGATTTTTCATTCATAAAACAGTTAATTTTGAGTTTTTCCACTTGAAATTTTTGGAAACAACGTCAGACATATTATATTAATTTGATTTCGTACAAAAAAACAGTACAAAAAATCATTACACCGAAGTTCCGCTCGGAATCGTTTTATCGAACGCAATGATTTATCGTCGTCGCTTTCGAATTTATAATAAAAACAAAACTCTAAAATATTTCTATCCGAGCGATTCACTTAATAGCGATATTCACAACACCCCGCGGCACGCTGCCGTTTAATTTTTTTGCAAATTTCGCGTACAAGCGGGACCGCGGAATTCAGAATCGCGTGCGGATGCGTACGAAAGGCGATCGCCGGACGGAGTGTGTACGACGACATTTTAAACGTTTTTTTTTTTTTTTATCGTTAAAGGACCAGTGCTTGACTTGGGAAAAAAGTAGTAGAGGTACTCTGGCTATACTTTTTAAAGAATAGCGTCGTCCCTAGCATTTTAACATCCCTCGCATTACCGCGGGGGGCTTTTTACCACCTTTTACGATCCCTTAAGAAGCACAAATATATAAAACCATAAACACGTATCATAACAAAACTATGAATATAATAATTATTAAAGTAGCCGAATTCAGTGGCGTGCAGAACATTTTTCAAACCTGAGGCGAACTAGATAATTTGACTACCTACCCACATAATATATAATATAAATAATGTATATGAATTATGTATAAAATACATATAATATATATGTTTTTAACCACTGAACCTACCAATACCCACCCACCCGTCCAAAAAATTATCGTGAGGCAACTGCATCAAAAAATTCGGCGCGCCACTGGCTGAATTTATAGATAATGATGAACGGTTATCATTGACGGCTACTTATCAATTATCACATTTATATGACATATCTGATATCGATACGTTTCGTAAGCTTTATGTATTTAATATACATGTACACATTGTAAATTGAGCAATTTTATAAAAATAAAAACTTTAATAAAAAACCTGTCCCGCGCGTTCCTTTTAAAAAGTAGGGGGGTACTCTAGAATATCCAAAAAATTAATTGATGTACTCAGTGTCCCGCCCCCTCCCAAATCAAGCACTGACCGTCCCCCGCGTTCCTGTTTTAAAAAAAAAAAAATAGTAGGGGTACGTTCAAATATCTGAAAAAAACAGAAGGGGTACTCAGTCCCACCGCGTCCCTCTCCCCCAAGTCAACCGCTGTACACAACCGGTTAACGAATAAAAAAAAAAAACCGATTAATAAACGATCGCAGTGCGCGCATAGAACATCCGGACGCGCCTCGTGTGACGCGCCTCGTGTGGTACAACAACAAGAACGTCGTCGCGCGTTATAATAATATTTCGTTGCTCTTTGCTCGCGCGCGCGCGCGCCGGCGCGTTGTCCGTCCGTCGCCGTGGCGGTCGAAGCGTAATGGCAGTAGCCGCGACCGATAGTCGGTGTTGTGTATGTACACACACACACACACACACACACACACAAATATTTTGTACATCCGTTTAAAATTAGCCGAGCGACCGTATCGAAACGCGTGTCGCGGCGCGCGCGCGTGTGTGCTCGGCGCTTACGTTCTCTCGCACCCGCGCACCGCCTATTTCCAATCTATTAATATCGTATAACGCGTATCATACATACAGTGTCGGCCTGGCACACCATAGGCCCCTGGATCTTTTTATTCTGGGGCCTCCTGCCCCTTGGTTTAATATGAAGTTAAAAAATATATATCAATAAAAAACAATTCATTATATAGGGTGTCCCAGATCCAAGGACGGAGTGATTCTAAAATTCTTAACGGGCAAATAAGATTTTTCCGGGCCACTTATGAAAAAAAATTAATTTTTTTTTTTTTTTGGACTAGCGCTTTCTAGTATTTCTATATAGAGTTAATACAGGTTAATAAAAGAACCTATGTCGAAGTTAGAATTCGGTGGTTTTTAAGTTACAGCAATTTGAAATTTGACAATTTTACCGCGTTTCTTTAATAGGTTTATTTTTTCCGTCCTTCGGTTCGTACTATAATAGTCCAATGGATAAATACCACGATTTGACGTGTACGGTTCGAGGTTCGAACCGCTGTTCTCAAATCAATTTTTGCATTATTATTTTTTATACATTATAATAATACAAGGCAAAGATTTCAAAACTGGTGGAGACATAGCGTTCAAAAATATTGATATAAAAAAAAAAAAAGAAAAAAAGATGGGGCCCCGGCCGCATTCGCGGCCTAACGGCCATGGCCAGGCCGACCCTGCATACATACATGTATATTACAATAAAGTACATATTATTATATTTAATAAATTATTAAGGTGAATCCGAGTAATTTAAAACCAATATTGAGTGTATAAAAGTACGCAGTCTTATACTAAATAATACGTGCTCGGTACTACACTACAGTGGCGTAACCCGGGGAGGTGGGGAGTGATATGGATCAAACCCCATAACGTTTGATCATATTCTGATCGTTTATATTAGTTTTATTTATTATTAAATAACAACAGTATTCGATTTGTAACTCGAATGGCTTTTATTAACTTTCATAAACTTTTAAGAAACGCATTGTCGCATTGGCCGCACTTCGCATCAATGATTTTCACATAGATCGCTAACACAGGAACTGATAACACGAGTGTTATCGCACACGATAATATTCGATCAATGGCAGTTGTCCGAAAATGATAACAGATTTGAGATTGATAAAGGTTTGAACTCGATAATGCACTGCCAACCATTGCTAACAAAATTATATTTACGTTTCACAACACACTACAAAATTCCAAATACTCTATAAACTATAACATAAACAAATATAATTATTATCCTCTGTTAATATCATAATATAACTTTTATCATATAGCAAAACAGCACACATACAAAAGGAAAAAAAACATTGGTATTTAAATTTTTGAAAATGTTATGTTGGTACAATTTCGACGCCGCCATTTTCGATTTCATATCTGTTATCATTTTCGGACAACTGCCCCCGACCCGATAATATTTATAGTATTTGATATTAATTATTATACATCATAATTATCATTCATATAGTTCGTAATAATTTGTTTTAGGTATAGTCATCAACGTGGTAAATGAAACTCTAAACCCCCCCCCTCACCACCCATTTCAAAATCCCGGGCTCGCCACTATTATATAAAATCATTATATTGGGCCGGTTACGCCGACTATATTTTGTTGAATACACCGTGTTATACAGTTAACAATTCGTTTGAATTTAACGTCCGGTTAAATTATTTGAGTTTCACCGTTACATTATAATATTATTGTTATAAAATTCTATTTTTGTTTATAGTAACAAAATGTCAGTCGGGTTACCAAAACGGTTACCTTGCGATTCTATAACGCTCTCGCATTGGTCACCACGAAATATGATAACTGATAAGTGATAATAAAAATATTAGATTAAAACCTAATTTACTGTAGTGGGTCTATGGCATTTTAAAACGACGATTAAATTTAACAAGCCGATTTCGGCTGCGGTTAACTTATAACAACGTGTCAAGGTTAACAAATCTCGGTGAAACGTAATTTTCACTAACTATAATTGTTAAATACAATGAACAATACGTGTTGGATCGTTAACAAATGTTTTAGGCGAAACCGGCCGTATAGATATTATTTATTTATTTCTCGTATGGTTTAATCCAACAGTATTAAAATTAGTTAATATTATAGCAACAACAAATATTACAACAAGAAATATATATATATATAAAATGTTGATAAAATGTGGAAACATAAAATAGTAATAATTAGTTAAATAGATAAAAGAAATAAAATAAATATTATTTATTAGATATTATTAATTATATATTATATTATATTAGCGTATAATAGTATTGCTAACGAAAATCGTTTGTTTAACAGCGAGTTAAAAGTTATAATTATTATACCGCAAACGCGTCGCAGAAATACTGTTCGCATAAGTTATTTATTTGATTTTCTTTTTTTCAGAAAAAACTAAAACGTCTCAATTGTGAAAAATATGAATAACGACCAAGAAATGTTGTCTGCCCATAGCAACGTAATTGTGCAATCGCAAACAAATATGATCAAATTAATCCAATTAAGGAGTAATATATTAAAAAAAAAAAATTTTAAAATACTGAAATTATTAGTTTTACAAAGGATTTCGTTCTTTTCATCGTTGTATATGTTATTGCCTTCTAAATCTTTACAAAATGTAATAAATATATATTCCATATTTTGTAGTTATATATATATTTGTAAATAATAAATATAAACAAATTGTTTATAAAAACACTCGTCAATTTAAAGTAGAATCACAGAATATGATAATCCTCGTCAGTGAGATTATGAGCAACCGAATTCAGTTAACGAAGATTTTATTTGGTTGCTGATTTCAGTAACGTGGTTGCCACAAAATGCATTCGTCTACCAAACAATCGCGTCGAACAATCTCGCCAAAACAATTTGTTTTGCTGATCGAGCAACAACCTGGTTACTTAAAACTGCACCGCCAAAACACGCCTATTATAATATTATCGTTACCGTCGAATATATACGGTGCGAATCGATTTCCTTTCGCCATTTCTCCACACGCGAACAGGTGTTGGGAAAAAATTTAAAAATATAGTATGTGCGACAAATGTATAAGGACGAGAATTTATGATGACAATTTTATAAAAAACATACAATGACACCTCGCCTGCAGGTTTATGCAATTATTGTCATTATCGTATACGTTTATTATTATCGGGGCTCGGGACTTGTAGCGCTTCGAATCAATAAAATAAGCGCTTAAAACCATCATTATAAGCACTCAAATAAGCATTTAAAAAAACTTAAATTTAAGCGAAAACATTTAATCAAAAAAAAAAAAAACTTTCTTTTTACACGATAAAGTAGGTACTATAGACATAATTTGTAACTGTGCTAAAAATAATTTCGAATTAAAGATTACAAAAAATATTGAAACAAAATGACAAATGCGAAAATTAAACTCTGCAATCAAAACATTATTATTGTATTTATCACGCCTGTAAACCGCGACGGTCAAATAATATTATTTACCGAGAAATTAGCGATAAACTGATAATTAATAGGAACTCAATCACTTTCCCCGAAATCCAGTTCTATTTCGAGCGTTGGAATATTTTTGTTAACAACGATAATAACGTCTAACAACGAAATAACGGCGACGGGCTACGCGACAACGTAGATAAGATAAGAATTATTTTTAATTCTGTCAAAAACAATTTAAAAACCATAAAAAAGTAGAAGAACTGGTCAAAAAAGCAAAAAATAATCAGAAAAACTGGGAATAAGCATTTTTTTTTTTGAAAAATCGTTAAAAAAGCACTTTCAAATTTTATAATTGAACGTGTTGGTAACATGACATACACTATTCCATAGCACTCTGTTACATTTTAAGTCAATCCATAAAAATAAGCAAACGCTTTAAGTCTCGAGCCCTGATTATTATTTATTTCGTATTGTTTTACACAAATCGTGTTTAATAATATTGTAATACGTGGCCGATATTTACCGGAAATCCGATAATATCGACAGAAATACAGCAGGTTAATTGAAAATTATTTAAAATTATTTTCTCGATAATATTCTATACAAGTACGTTTAATATTTTTCGAAACGTTGTCCGCGGTATTTTTCTATACGTCTTATTATTGATTTTTAACCAGGCTCCATTGCTGAATTTATATATTGAAATCGTAGCAGCCAATGCTCATTTTAACGCGCGTTCGGGCACATTTTGCGTAATTCTAAGTAGAAAATGCGCATCTCTGATTTAAGAAATGCTTACTCGTTATATTCTTTAATAATTCAATAACTGTAAACATTTATTAATTATTTATTTCAAGTCAGAGTTTTCACATAAAATACAAAATAATTTTTTAAGAGTTCATCACAAAACGAGGCAAACCTACGTTTTATTTTTCATTTGGCCTTATTTTTTAAGCATCCTTATTCTACTATCCCTCTGTTAGTTTGGGTATTGGAATGGGGAGAGGAAGAATACGACAAGGACGTAGAGTATGGCGGAGTCGAGACGAAGTGATAAAGGTGATGACTTAAGAGATAGAAAGAGAAAGGATAAAGGGGGAGAAGTATGAAGGAAGGAGAGGATTCTAATAGTCGTAACTAAAACAGTTTTGAAACATGCACTGTTAGCAGCTATATTTGAAGTATAATATGTGTTTATGTGCTCGCTTAAACGTCTATATACGTTAAAAAAAAATCGATTTTGAATTCCCAATTTATCGTAAAACTCTCATTTTTTTCTCTCGTTTTCTTTTCATACGCATTTATTTAAATACAGGATTTATACTTAGGCCGAGTGATAGATACGCGAAAGGAAAGACGCTGTTATCCACTGCTGCAGTGTACTGTTATACGGTTTTACTGCAGCTTGTAATCGTTCGAGAGCCGTATCCGTTTTGTTTTCCGAATCTATTTGATCCCGCGCCAAAATCTCATAATATACACAATTACAACACTGGCAAGGGTTAAGTTTATCGCATGCGATCATTTCGTTACACACCAATTTTGCCGCCACTTATTTATCGAACCAAAAACGAAAGCAAAACTTAATTTTTATACGCGATAAACGACAATAATACATTCTACGAGCTCAAACACGTCCCGACACAAATATTATATAATTCGCGTAGAAAGCTACTCGCCGAACAGGAGATAATTTCGATCATTTATCGCAATAATATCGATTGATAAAAAATATAGATAAAAGTGTGGTATACTTGTGGAATGAAATTTCTTTACGATCGTTCAAAAAATTTGTGTTTTTAAGTTTTTAAAAAACTTTTGTTGGACAAAACACTTTGAATGTAACCGTGTAAATATTATAAATACGTTATGTTTGGTGAGTGTATTAATTATCACTATTATTATTCGTGTGCAGTAACATCGACACCGAATTATGCATACATTATATACGTAATAAAGGTAACGTCGAATAATAATGCGTTTCAAGGACGGCGGACGGACGGTGTTTATATATGGTAAGAACTGCCGTTATTCAATTATGAAAATATGTTATATTGTCTCCTTAACGAATTCAATAAATATTACATTAAAAAGGCATTTGATTTCGGTTTGGATTTTTTTTTTTTATAGAAATTTACTTGATACTTTTTTTCTTCTTAAGATACGTTTACCCGGCGAAAAGACATTCGTTCAGTAGTTACACACATTATTCGAAGACCACAGAAATTAGAAATATTTACATATATATGCATGTATTATATATAATTTTTCAATTCTCGATAATGACGAAATTAAATCATAAATTATAATTTGTATTCTTATAAATTGTTAAATAATAATAATAATAATAATAATAATAATAATAATAATAATAATAATAATAATAAACGTATGATAATAATAATAATAATATCAACAACATATGATTTCAAATTGCGAAAGTATAACCGACTTTCCATCTTTAATATTAAACTTTTAAACAAGTTTTAGATTTCTAACTGTCTACGAATTTGAAGCTAAAAGTTTTTAAATTATTTGGACGCCTTACATGTATAACACATAATATATATTTTATACGACTTTGAAACGTCGCTTTTTCTTTTTTTTTATTCAAACGTTTATTACAATGTCTTGAAACAAGTTTATTCGAAGAAAAAAAGAAGCGAGTCCCGTTTAAATTGGATTTTTATTTAAAATATATGATAATTATACGCGTACCTAAAGTACGGACTTCGTGAAATAAATGCCAATGAAATTAACTAATTGGACGACAAACGTATAAATATATAAAATGTGCATCGTATATACGCGTCTTATTCTCGTGAACATTTTTATTCACTTAATTTTAAGACCATCGAGTGTACCTTATTTTTTTCCATTATAATATTCGAGGGGGGAGAATCGCTTGCATATTATTATGTTACTCAAAAATATGTCCAGTAAAAATAAAAAACATTTATTCCGTTTTATTATAATTTATTTATTATTATTTTACAGACAATAGAGACGCGAACATTTGTCGTCGCATTAAACGTTTCTGTATTTATTGCGTCTCGGCGATAAATCCTTACGTTTTAATGGACCGCATCATCATCATCATCATCATCGAAAACACGATACTATATTATATTATATATATATACACACGCACAATACGACTATACACTATATACAGTCTCGTTATAATACGACGACGGTATGTCGTTTTTTCTTCTTCTTTTTAACCATTGCGAGGAAAATATTGCTCGCAGAGAACGACTATAAGTACTACATATATAATAGTGCGGCCGCAGTGGTGATAGCGGCGAGTTGAAATAATGTTATTTATATAATGCCCCGAATGACTGACCTATTGATTCTCCGGTCAGTTATAATGAGATAAAAAAAAAAAAATTTTACGATTATAAAAACTGCAGCGTTATAAAGAGTACTCTTTAAAAAAATTAAGTCTCTGAGATTATATACATATCTACATATATATATATATTATATATAGGTATTATATTATGTTTTCTCAAAGAGTAATAAATAATAATAATAATAATAATAATAATAATAATAATAATACGTTATTATTATAAAGTATCTCGAATTTTATTAAGAAAATACCTATACATTTGGAATGTATTTCGCTTTGATTTGATTCTCCCGTATAATATAATATTTTATTAGAAAAAAATAAAATCGAGTGAATATAAATATAATATAATATGCACCTTCGTTGAGTGTAAAATTAATGATATTATTGCTGTAACAAATAATTGACGGAACAGTTCACGCAAATAATTTGGATATTTTATTGAAAAGACTTACTTGAGGAATTCTACATCGGTGGTACATAACGTTAATTTAAATTCGGTTATTATAACAAGCCACAAGGAAAACTCAAACGTTGTTCACAACTGGCGGAGAGAACAAAATATAATGATCGAGTTACTTCTCGCACTAAACTCTCCAATAAAATGAGACGTTTTTTTTTTTAAAACAATTTTCTGTTTTCTAAAGTTTAATAATTAAATCAAAACAATTAAGGCCTATTACTATAACTAAAAAAAAAAAAAACAAGGAAAACCTATATATATTTTAATTATCAATTAATTATGTAAAATCAGAGAGAAAAATTGAAAAAAACCCCACTGTGTTTAATTCTATACGTGTGGTATAGTACTATAGTTTTTTCTTGATCTTGAGGAAAATCTACACGAAAAACTGACAGAAAATTACGGTGAGGGGAATTTTTTAAAATCAGTGGTTTTTGTTTCGTTATTTAAAAGAAAAAAATTCTAATAGAGTTGACATATCCACCGATTATATAATATATATATATAATTAATTTTTTTTATTTTAAAAACATTATTTCGATATAATGTCAAAAACGATTTTTTTGTAGTTCGATTAAAATTGTAATTTGAAGAATTTAATAACGAATAAAAAATAACATTCATACCGCATATGCAGTACACCGCACGTATAGGTACATATCCGCGTACTACATAACCGCGATGGAAAAACAAATTGTTTGAATTGAAATTGAAATTTCGTTAAAACGGATTATTTTCTCGTAACATGAATGTATGAAATACTAAAAAACGATTTCTATTTTATTGAAACGTGTGTATAATATACGCGACATCCCTCGATAAGTCCGCTTATGAATTTACATTAAAACACTGTAATCGATATATCGTTTGTTTAAAAAAAAAAACACTCTCAATTATAAACTATAATAATTATATACACGTTGTTGGAATTTTAAGTTTCGATTACACTTGCCAATATCGCCGGGTCGTCCGTGTAGAATAATTAATCGGATTTCAATATTATATCGACGGCCGTCTAATATCGACTTTATTGAGTATTATTTGTACGCTTATTATAATTCCGGATTTAGATTTTAACGTCTAATAATCGTTTTTCAATTTAGTATACGATAACCTTTACTATACGAATTCTAATATATATATATATATATAACAACGCTAGATTTGCAGTTAATAATAATAATAATAACAAACAGTGTCCGCGCGATAATCGAATTAATTGTTAGAATATGTTTTCGTCAAATCGAACGTATAATATTTACAGTAGTCAATCAATATTAAAACACGTCTACATAATACAGTCATTTCGAAACCGTATTTTTGCATTTTTTTCTTTTATAAACGTATTATCTCTCTTTCTCTCTCTCTCTCTTTATATGGTTTCAATCCGAAGATTGGTTTGCAGCTGATTTCCACTATTCCCTACTATCCGTTTTCCTTTTCATTTGCACATATAAATCACGTCCTTGTTCCCTTATTAACTGTTGGACGTACTCTCGGCCTTTTTCTATGATTCTTTCCTTCCACACTTCTACATTTAGTTTTAGTCGTCCTTCATGCCGATTTATACGTCCTATCCATTCATTTTTTACCACTCGGCGCTTTTCCATTATCTTTCTCATTTTTATAGCAATTATTAAACGTATTATAACGAGGGATAATATCTACTTTCATGGTGTTAATTATTTTTTTTACGATTTCCTCGAGTTCACGCGACATTTGTCGTCCAATTACGCTATAAATTTATGATACGAACGTAAATTATTTTCGCGTCGAGCAAAAAGAAAAAAAAAATTTATACACTCGAGACCGCGCGTGTATATAGAAATTACATAATACATAATTATAATTTTTTTCAATTTCAATCCGTTATTAATTGCTCACAAACATTTTGTCACGTATATATATAGGCGCGCGTAACAGTTAGCTTTAACTATAGGTATTTTTTTCAAATATACCGTATAAAAAAATGTTTTATGAAAATCGTTTTGCGATGTTCTTCGTTTTTCAATTCATTCGCGAAATTATTGAAAATATTATAGCGCTTTAAAGAGGTAGTATTGTAGAAAAAAAAACGCGGTGTACAAGTGTACAGGCGGTACGTACTCGTGAATTTCAAACGAAGTTTTTATTTCTAGATTTTCTTTACGCTTTTTTTTTTCTGTTCCGTACAAAATATAATACGCTTATATATAGATATATAGGTCTCGGGTACGGGACGTATACTGCAGTGTTGTACGGCGGGGTATAAGAGATTAAGCTGCGGAAAGTCAAACTATTCCATATAGTTCCCTCGGGAAATTCGAATATGGTTTGTACCGAGGCTCGCTATTTTTCAAATGCATCACGTCTAAAACGTAACAAGATTTATAGTTTCTCTGGTCAATAGGTGCGCGCTCGGCTATATACACGTGGAAAACAGAGTAATTGGAAAAGCAATCGATCGGCTTGTGAACAGTTTGTGCTTGTGTGTACTGTGTGTGCGTATATAGTTTTCGAAATGTCGACATTTGGGCACGCGCGCGTACAACACTTTCGTATATACGATTGCGTAAGACGCATATAATATGTAAAAAAAGAAATTGTTTTATATGTATACGAATCCACGAGCTTCGGTCGAATTTTGCACGCGATCATGTAATGTGTGGTGGGCCAAAAAGATCATATACAGTCGTCGTGTGCAGGACCAAAGGCTACTGATTCCATGACCCAGAACGGACGATTAACACTGTTTAAATTGCTATTGGATATAATGCTTTGTATTGCGTTCTCTGCTCCAAGCTGGTGTTCATACCAGATGGTGGGAGGTGGCTATGGTTGAGTTTGGTCAGGGTTTGTTGGTGTTGCGGTTGTTAAAACGTGATTGGGCGCATTACAAATCGTTCAATGGTGGACGGTCTTGCAGTGGAGATGTGTTTGATGTGTGCGGATAAGCGGAATAATGTGGACTGTTGTTTTGAGTTTAGTAGATGACTCTTCTATTTCTTCGCGCAGAGTGGTGGAGTTTCTAATAGAATGGTTCGAGACGAATCAAGGTTGTCCTGAAATGGTGCGAAGGGTTGGCGATTAGAATATTGTTCGAGCTTGGTCCAGTAATATTTCGGGAGGTTTGATGCCCAGATTGGTCCCGCGTAGTTAGGAGACTGGCCGTATGTATAGGTTTTGTACACGCAGATTTTTGTGCGCATAGACAGTTTACTTGAGTAGTTTATCACAGGTTGTGCTAGATGTATTTGGACTTGTCGATAGTGTTGGTGATATGTTTAGAGTGTATAAAATAATAGTTAGTAATTTATAATCCCTAAGGTTCAACCGATCGGCGGCACGAGTTTTTGTTGTATAAAAGTTTGTCGGCTTCGTTCGAACATTCAGGCCAAACAAACAGCTGCTGTCCTTTACTCTTCTGACCAAATCTAAATTCCGACGAAGAAAAGAACGAAACTAAATGGCAAAAAGCTATTCGGGTGTCGGAAACAATTGAACAACGGAACGTTCGTCTACACCACCGAGAGTGTATGAGAGCTTCTGCGGAAAGGACACCTCGTAGGAAAGAGAGCATCGTCTACTGAATGGGAGTTGTGGAGCTGTGTTTGATAGATTTTCTGTACGTGTAGGAGGAACGTACGAAATAGGTCAAGTATTTTGGGTAGTATTGGGCGAAAAAACTTTGGCAGCTAAAAGACAAACAGAACACCTACTGGACAAACGAAAAACGTCTTTTTAAACCTTCTAAGAGTTTCTGATCGAATAGAAATTTTACGTGAAAAAAATATGTAAAATATTTATTTAAAAACACAAAAAAAAAAAACTATAAATAATTTTAAATACTGGAAAACCGAGAAATGAATCGAATAATCATCGAAATTATAATAAAATTGATCGAATTGTCGTAACTCGTAACGTCCTATTAATAAAATATAAATGTGAGGTATAACAATAAGTTCTTTTTACCTTTTCGAAATGTCAATAAATTCATATTTTTATAATTATTAATATTAAAATATATATATATATATTTTGTATTCTTATATGCCGTTATGCATATCATATACTGCATATGTTATCGTTTAAGTAAATAAAATACTCTTCTGATAAGAACCGTTCGTAAATTGTGTTAAAAAAAAAAAAAATCAATGAATTAAAAACGAATGGTTTTGACGCAGAAACACCCGTTGTGCTTTATTCGAATACACTCGCGGTTATATAATATTATAAGCCGCAGTAAAATATTGTATTATATATATATATGACATATATATTTATCCTAAAAATTTCGATTTTTTTACACTGTACACGAACTTATACCACATATATATATTTGTTTACTTTGAAAAACGACTCTACAAGAACTTTCTATTGTACAGGTCGATTAAATACACGTAATACGACGACATATGCTCATACTTTTACTCGAATCGTTTTTTTTCTTCTTTTTTTAAGAAAAATAAAACAATCAATATAATATTTTGTTTCGAAATTACATTACGTAAATCGTTTATACGTGCGTGTTGACTATATATAATTTTCAATCGATAACCATATATGTGTATGTACGCGTATATAATATAATATTATTCGACGACGCTGCAGATAACGCCCCATCGAAATCACAATCAACGCGCAATTATTATAAACAGGAATAAATGGTATTTATATAATATATTTACAATATAAAATAAACGATATCTCTATGAACTGAAATCCGTGTGGACGTGTGGCGGTCACGTACGCCACCAATACGAATAATTTTTTTTTCATTAATACAAACGCTATATACAATTTCGGTGTTGTACATTACACACGAATATATTATAATACGTACAAGAAAACAAACCGTTTTTAAACAGCTGACAAATGACAATACGTATATTTAATTTTAGACGATGTATTTTTAATTGAATTGCCACACGTATAGTCGCTACGATTTTGGCACGTGTAACGCGAGTGTGTTTTTTTTAAGAAAACACTGCGCGATCGACGCAACGTTTTTTATTTTTACGATTCGAAAATGGCCGTTTTATTCGGCGGAATTTCACGGGACGAAAATATTCTAATACAGCGGTTCGTATATAATAATTGGCTTGTATATGATTTATGAACGGAGTGACTGCATCGCGCGCATTTAACGTTCATGTAATAATATACCGTTTGCGCTTTCGTAAACACCGGGTGAAATCGCGTAAAACGAGCGTTATTAAAAAAATTTACAAAAAAAAGAAATTGATTTGCGCGAATTAAAAAAAAATAAAAATAAAATTGTTAACGACCGCTTAGAATCAAAGTTATTCGCGTTCGTCGGTTAGTCCTGTGCCTAACGTACTCGCTACATACGAATAGTCAAAAACGTCAAATCGATCGAGTCTGCAGATTTCAATACGAAATTTAATATAATATAAAAATGATAAAAAATTTATAAGCGAACTAAAAATTATTTGGTTGGATTCGTCGTATGCGTTATAAAATATTAACGAAAAACTCAGGAACGTCTGTAACGACAAAAATTTAAAAGGCGAAAATTAATCGACTCTTAATATATTACATACAAGCGTAGTTGTAAATATATTTCGTTGGATACCTCGCGCGGACATTCGACTGGCACAATATCATTGCGATCGCTTTAATTCACAAGAAATTATTGTGTTCTACTGCAGTTATTAATTATATACGTATATTCTCTAGCTTATCGACCGTACGGCAAACGAACACGTATCTATATAATAATATACGAAATAATCGTAATAATAAATCATTGTTTTCGTTCGGAATAAACATTAAGAATATTATACGTTATTACGTATACTCATCGTTTTTCCTGGTTTTTTTTTTGACATCCGCAATTCAAGAAACTCGAGGAATATGATTTGGTAATGATTATTCTAATAATATCGTTTTACGAGCATGGCTCGTACAATAATATACGCAGCGACATAAAATGTATGATTTTATATTACCGCGTTAATTACAACTCTATCCCGTGTATATCACAGCAGAAACTTAGTAAAAAAAAAAAATTATTTTCTCCGACGTCAACTTTTCCCGCACGAATTCCTGCGAAAACCAGCAGCTCCCTCGTCAAAATTTTAAATATTATCCACGAAACCGGTATCGAATTTCAACAACTATACTATACGGTTCGGTGCAGTTAAAAAAAAAAATCGTTTATAAACGTTATATTTGTCCGCGTATTAGTATAACGTATTTTTTTTTTTTTTTTATATTTTCGCCGTTAAATTTTCTATTATATTCAAATATTATACAAATATATTTAATAACTTATAAAAAAAAAAATTATCATCGCATCAAATACACGTTAAATCTGCAGATCCGTTACGAAGTTCATAAACGTAAAATTCTGTCGATTTTTTTTTTTAAATACCACGCGTTTTTTAAACTTTTTGGTTATTTTTTAAAAACATTAAGACGTTTGCTTTTTTTCCCCTGCGTATATTATTATTGCGATACTCGTGTATTCGTCGTCGTCATTTCCCGTTTAACGTGTCGTTATAAAGATTTTTACACTGCAGCAGAGTTAAAATACTGATAAATCCGATTGAAATAAAAATGCACCGAGCCACGACTCGAGGTCACCGAGTTCAACAATAATTATTATTATAACGTGTATATATAACGACGCACTACATGCAAACGGACACGGTTTCTTTTTTAAAATTTTTTTATACATAATATCTTTAGTCGCGATCGCGGCAAATACACACAACATCTGATATATTCTATTACACATAAAATATAGCTGAGTTCTAATGAACGTAATTCGACGAAAACCGAAGAAAACTTTTTTTTTTTTTGTAATTCGTCCAAACAAATTCAACGGGTTTGAACTTCGTGTATAATTAATACGCGATTATCGAGCGTCGGTGTAATATATATTACGTATAGTTAATACTCGTTAACGATATACGCGTGTTTTTAATATATATACACACACACACAAACACTTAGTCAAAAATAATCGCGTGTTTTCGAAACGCGAGTGTAGGTATTAATTATAATATATATAAAAAAAAAGTTGTTTGATTTGTTTTGTTCGTGTTATCGAATCGTCTCTGCAGACAAAACGATAATCGATATAAATCCAAATAATACTTATTATTGTATAACGTTTTTGTTTTGGTCCAACCGAAAAAACAGATTAAAAATTAAATTTCATATGATATATTGATTACATTCATTTCGTAAACCAAATATGTCGGTAATTAAACGAGAAAATTATCGTTTAAAATGTATTTGCTAGAGTCTTAACGTGATGTAGTAGGTATATTGTAATTCGAATAATTAATATAAATTCGATTTATAAATTAATTTCCGTTTTTTTTCAAACGAATAAAAAACGCGTGTAAACACGACGAGGATGCGGCGAAACAAAATACTTGTCGAATTTATATACTATAATATCGAACGATTCGCTTATCTATATATACTCGAAAAAAAAAACTATTAATCCATCGATAATCGATAATACCGTTGAACTGCAATAGGAATTGTTTGATTTTTTTTTTTTTTAATAACTACAATAATATGGTACACGTAGTAACTAATATTCTTATCAATCAGACATATATTTTTTTACGAAAAACAAAACTGATACGTTATATTCAAGATTTCGCGGTCGGATTTAGCATTTTTTTTTTTTTTATACGTATATATCGACTAAAATCCTAATTAATTCCGCTAAAGTTTTCTATTTCTTATCGTTTCCCGTATAATAATATTATACATATATACGTTTGTATTTTTACGAGACTCTTTGTTTGCAGTGTATTATACGTTATACTTATTCGTTTACTGCCGTTCCTATATTATATACAGCTGATGTTAAATATAACTATAGGTACGTAAAATATTATGCGTGTAAAAACACGCTTTTGCTATGAAATATGTAAAAACTGCAAAAAGGGAAACGCTCGATTTTATTCACGATCCTTCGAAACGTGTATATATATATATTTATATACTCAACACTTATCCGATTCGGTAAATCTTATTAAACAATTCAATATTTCAATTGTGTTCGTGGCGCATATAAATGTCCGCGGATCATATAATATACTCATCGACACGACTTGTTTACACTTTTTGGCAGTGAATTTCAATACTTTTTATACCGACAAAAAAATACGTAATGAATAAACGTTGACACTGTATATTTTAATTTCTCTAGTTTCCAAAAAAAAAAAAATACAAATACAAATAAGCTCTAATCCGCAGTTTCGTGCGTAACGCTATAAAGGATTGGTGATATTATTATATGTTTTTATTTTGACAGCATAAGTGTATCGACAACTAATTCTCTGGTATTATCTATAAATGTGATCAAAGATTTCGGTGTGTTTCAGCAGCCTCCCTGCAAGAATTACACTCTTTACTCGAACGTTATTACGTTTTCACTACATATGCCATTGAAAATATCCGCGCACGCCACTGCCGGTTGTAATATATTTTCGGTGTGTTTCGCTCGGATTTACAAGTCGCTGAATTCAAATAAAAACGTAACGTAATACGTATCAGAGTTTTCTTAAAACTGTAAAAATCACACCACCGCGTATCGACACTTTTAAAATTAAAAAAAATTCTGCTCGTTCCCGCGGCATTTATGGGTTGAGTCCAGGTCAGTTGCACGCTGAGTTGTTCAAAAGAAACGAAACTGGTTTGTGATAACGAAACCGGCGATGACACGCGGAACGCGTGCAGCCACACGAAATCAGTAGGTAGTCCGGTTTGGCCGCGCTGCAGGGTGATATGGTCACGGAAGCGCAATGACCTTCGCCGTCACGATTTTTGCAAAAAAGATTCTCCGTCCACGAAGAACTCGCGGTTCACAAACGGAAGAACGTTTCGGTTTTCCAAAGCCGAATATTATTCGTCGAGGTGTACGTCGGTATTTCACACGGTCTTTTATTCTTCTTTCGCTTTCTTGACGGCCTGTACCGGCTGCGACTGCATGTCCTCGAGGATCGGCGTCTATATAGTTTTGATTCGTGCGATTTAATAGTTTCGTTTCAGCGTTTTAGAAAAACGCCGACAGGAAAACGACTTTATCCATAGCAATACTAAAAAAAAAAAATTTTAATTTTATCATTATTTACGGCTTTAATCTTTGAATTCGTGTTATTTTCCTTGTTAAATTTTAATACACGTCTTTTTTTTTGTTTCATCAATTATTATAAACGAAATAGACAACGAGTTCTCGCACTGTATTATTGTGATGACAATGAAAAGTAATCGGATTACCGCAATTACTATTAACTATCGATTTTTTTTTTTTTTTTCGGTACTTTACACTAAAACGCAGACTTTTTGACCAAGTCTTATAACCGTTATAAATAAGATTATATTTACTTTGTTTCGTGACGAATAAATACAAAATTATTACGGTCGTCTGCGTACGTCTTATTATCCTTATTATTTCGTTATACTTGTAAAGTAAAAAAAAAAAAAATGTTACCTAAAAAACGGATATATATATATATATATAGTCAGTGGCGTAGACAGGATTTTAGGGTTGGGGGGGCAATAATCAATAAATATTTTAATATTAAAATTTTTTTGCGATACATCAAAAGTTAACATGTGGTGTAGTTTACTGATTTACATGCTATCTCAACAAAAATGTACAATTTCATATAATATAGAAATTTAAAAAGTATGTATTAAATGTATCTAGTTATAAAAAATACATACTATAATTAATAGAAAAGATTACTATTCTTTCATATGAACTGATACTTGATACTACTGACGATAAATTTTTCCCTTTAATCTTTAGGGTGACAACTACAATTTTTAAAATAATAGAATATACAATAACAAAATTTATTTTATTTCTTCAGCACAATTTTATTATATATTTTTTAAATGTATTAATTTTTTAACAAATGTAATTATTAACTTAATTTTTTAGTAACTTGAATTAATTTGAAAAAATTTTAAAACAAATTATAATTAAAAATAAAATAAAATGTATATTAAAAATGATTAAAATATATGTATATTATAAATGAAAACCGCGACCGCTGCAGTGTGTGCGTACCTTTAAGGTATACCTTTAACGCGATAGTTTTTCGGCACGTCAGTTTCCATCGGTTGTCGGAAAATAACACATACCTAACTGCATATAGTGTATCTCGTAATATTCGCGGTTCAAACGTTAAATTATTTTTTTTTTCCATCTAAATATATTATATTTGTGTGTATACAATATTATATTAGGTATACTTAATCAGTAGCTGAAACGGAGACGAAAAACCGGTTAAATATAGGTACATACATATATGTAACGCGTTTTAGAAAACTGTACCGTATATTGATTGGATTTATGGAAGTATTTCCTGCACAGTGCGTATATGGTGTATGTGTACGCGCGAGATGTGTAAATTATTTAGGGAAAACTGCGAGAATATATAGTACATATAACGCGAGAAAATTCAAAATCGTACATTGTTTGTAATTGGTGTAGAAAGTTTACTCGACGTGATAAATTATTCGAAATCAAAATGATTTATAGACGAATATCTTATCAAATATTTACGTACATTTATTGTCGGGCGTTACTCGAGTTTTGGCGCGTGTATTACGCGAGCGCGAGAAAATTCAAAACGTTTTCTCTCTCCGGTCTTATTTTTTTTTCTTCTTTTTTTTTTTTAGTTTCAAAAATACACTCGACTGAAAAAAATACTATATAATACCGTACGCCGCCGCCTGGATTTATTATGTACATATTTTTATAGACGTATTATATAAACACGACGAGAATTTAAATACGTTTTTTTTAAAACCTATTCGACGTACTTTACGCAAAAAAAAAAAATTATTATAATTATCAGCCGTCGAACGGGTCACCGCAGCTGACGTGTTGCGCCAATTATTTTTTCCATTTTTTTTCCCTAGTGTCGTATTATTATTATTTTATTTTATTTTTCCGTAAATACGAAAGCGTACGTCTTATTGGCGAGATCGATTTGTACAGAGAGTGGCCGACTCGTTAACCGCTATACTAACATCCAGTGCCGTAGATAGGATTTTTATATGGGGGAGAGGGGGTTCAGTGTTATCTCGATTCGTGCATTATAATCGCGTATCGTAATGATTTATCAACACAAAAATCTATAATCACGTTTATCAGTGTTTATAACGGCACAGACCAAATTAAACATTTATACACATTGTTATTAGGTACTTATTTTTCATAAATAACAAATCTACTTGACATCAAGATGTTGGTAAAATCTAAATATGAACATACGTTTTACTGTAACATCTGCAAAGCTGTTGTGCGTAAAAAAAAAAAAAATTGAAATTTCTACTTTTCCGATGTTCAAGGGGGGGTTTGAACCCCTGACCCCCCCCCGTGTCTATGGCCCTGCTAACAGCTGCATTTATATGTATTATATATAATAATGCTGTTATGATTCGTGAGATTTTCAATTATTGCTTTGTTCGAAATTAATTAAATAGTATTTTGCGTCAGCATACAACGTTTTAAATATTATACGCTATCGACGGACGTTTGTCGAACTTTTAATTCGATTTTTTTTTTGCAATTTTCATTCTTTACCAAAAAAAAAATCCCTCCTATTCGAATTCCGAACGATTGATGATGTGCGCGTGGACAATATTGTTTTACTGCGTTATCGACCGAAAGTAGACGAATCGATTTGAGAAAAAAAAAAAACGTCGTAAACCCGTTCGCTCGAAATTTAAAACGTTAATACCACGAATATAATAAAACTCTCGAAAGCAACGTCGTCGCTATAATAAAAACACATTCAATAAGGCTAATGCGATAGTGAATCTATTAATATATACTTTATCGTGATATATGTTATTTATAAAATAATATCGAGACGATTATTTCAAAAAACATTAAAAAAAATATAATATATATTCAACGTCTTTCGTATACTAGCAGTAATACGAGTCTTATATTTCGTCCCAATTAAAACTATAATAATGTTATCATATCTCGGAATATCGCCTCCGAGTACATAATTAAACGTGTTAATATATACGTCTAAGGTGATTTTTTTCGGTTTTTTTTTTTGCTACTCGTTTATATATACTTTCCGCGCCGTATATACTCGTACAGTCGTACGCTTTATCGATTTATATTTGCAGCGTATACCAGCGTATTATTATTATACTCGTTTATATGCGCGCTATGTCGTTGACTCGTGTGTGTAATGTCTATTATGTCAATTTCGGTAAATTATTATAGATTTATTGCGCGAACGAAACACGTTCTTGAGGGATCCCTTAAGATTGTAATTTACATAATTACATTACGCATAACTCGAATGAGACGTCGACGCGTTCGCTTCTTTCGACGATCGCGACTGAACAACGCGTTGCCCGGTCTTAGAAAATTCAATAATTCGTACACAAATAGAGTTTAAAAATCCGACTTTTGTTCGGAATTCATTTTTATAGAAAAATGTTCGTCATTTTCAAAGCATTTTGTCCGCATAGTCCCGGTTTAACGCGTAGAATTATATGAATACAACATAATATAAATATACGTTTCGGCGTCGAACAGAATTTTTCGAATTTATTTTTTCGCAAAGTCAATGAGGTCAATGTGGTAAAAAAAAAATCTGCTAAAAATGAAGGTGTTTGCAATCAATTTAATATACATTGTTTCAATTGATTTTTTTTCATTTTTCGCGTTAAATCGTATTTTTATTCTAATGGCCGTTTCTAATTTCTCGTTTTTTTTTTTTTTTAGGGCATCAAAATACGCGTCCCGATTATCACGTAATTATATATTTTTATACTATATCTATATATATATATATATAAAATACAAACAAAGTTTGTTTGTAATCCTATATCATCATGGTAAATAGTTACCATGGTAACTGACATAGTTACCATGGTAACGCTCATATTTTAATTTGGCTGAAAGAAAAATTGTTCCAACTCAAATCGATAGTGTTATGTCTGTTGAACTATCGCGAAAAACAACAAGAAGATCCGGTAGTTTTTGACGTTGTCTGTAAGAACATGATTCACGGCCCATGCGGAGCATTGAACATGAATTCGCCTTGCAAGAAAGACGGCAAATGCATGAAAAGATATCCACGCCATTTGATTGATGAAACTCGAACTGGTGAGGATGGACGAAAGCCAGAAGATGCAGGATTCACCACCACCACCATTAGAGTAAGGAACGTTGATATTGACATTGATAACAGATGGATTGTTCCGTACAGTCCAATACTATCAAAAACATTTAAAACTCATATCAGTGTGGAATACTGCAACTCCATAAAATCCATTAAGTACATATGCAAATATGTTAACACGTCAGTGTTCGGGCTTTCAATTAAATACGATGAAGTCACTCAATTTCAGATGGGTCGTTACATCAGCAGTAATGAAGCTGTCTGGCGAGTTCTTGGTTTCAGTATTCACGAACGATATCCAACTGTTCAACATATTGCATAACAGATCTTAGTATCTATTACGTCAAGTGGTTTCAAATCGATTTCGAATTTGAAGGTCGGAGAAATGAAATACGGCGTGCAAAATTCGTTAATCGTCGATTTGCTTCATAAAAATCGGTTTAATTCATTTTCCACATAAAACATTACAGTATGGCAGAAAGAAAAATTGTATTTATTCACACGAATTTTCTGACCGGTTATACGCAAATCATTTTTAAACCGAGTTTAAAATATATTTATTGAACGCGTCTGTTGTTCGTGGAGTGCGTACATATATTATAATATATACTGTTTTTCAATCGTTGTAAATTTATTGTGTATTTTTGTTTTGGACCAATCGAAGTGTTAAACTATACGAAAATAAGTCTTTCTGCGCATTTATACAAGTTTCGAAAGTCAACATTTATTCTACCCGCGGCAATCATTCAGTCGGTGCGTTCAATATTTCTCTTTTTCGTCTACATGCGTAATTTAACTAATTCTTGTAGTAAACACTGCGCGAGAAAACATTTAAATATACATTTTTTTAAAATGTTTTTTAAACACCTAAACTAACTATGAATTTTATTTTATAAGCACATGCATTTTTAACTTTAAGCACTCTTTGAAATATGTAAAACGATAATTTATACGTTATGTATTTTTTTTTTTTTGCTTTATTCGTGCTATTTATTAATTTTTTTAGTGAAATTCAAAATATTTATACGAATATTTATATTTTAGGGTATCAACAAGTTAACGCAATAACACTTTGAATAGTTCAAATGCATTTTTAAATATTCTTCTAAATACACGAAAATACGTATTTCAAATATACATATATATTACTTATATTATTACTTTTATTGCCAGCTCCTATTACCTATGTTTTATACGAAATTATTCCACCACGATTTCTTATGAAATTATAATATATTTCTATTTTGCCATTCGAACATGTCTAATTAAAAGGAAAAATTAAAAATAAAAAAAAACCAGTAAAACATACACGTTCAAATGTTAGTATAATATAGTAAGTGGATTTTTTTTTTTTGCTTGCTCATTTTCAGATCCATGGCTATTCTTTAGTGTAAATTTCAAATAATATTTTAAAGCATTCAGTTTTAAAACGGTTTATTTTGTATTCGATGAAATTTTCTTCAAATTCAATCTTTTCAAATGTTTAACAAAATAACAGTATACATATCATAAAATTGTTAAAGCAAATAGAAAAAAAAATTTAATGGAAAATACGTGTATTTTATCAAAATGTTATACAATATAATTATTAATCACACATACATAGAAAAAAAATTTTGATTTAATATAAAAATATTAAATTAAACTTAAATTTGATTTTTTCCACGTTACGAAATTTATAGTGTATTTTTATTTTTTAAGTATTTTTTTTTTAACGCATTTCGTTTACAACCCTCATAACGATCTCGCAATATTATAAAATACTATAATACTTACTGCAGTAGGCCGTTTCTCTTTTTTCATAACGCGCACTCTCAATAGGTGTATTTGAATGAATATGAAGAAGTATATATAAAAAAAAAAATGAGTTGATTGGAATTTATAGTAGCCCAAGGTCTACTATTGTTCGGTCCGCGACACCTGTTGTGAACAATGTCAACAGGTGAAACTGTGGAAATCATTTACTTAAAATGAAAACATACATACCTACACACATACGCGGTATAACTACATATGCGAATATATAACCACGGCCTATCCCTTGTGTTATAACTATGGTATACGTATTGTTATACTTCATTCATATTATTATATATAAAATGGGATTCTTCGTAATACGCCCGCGGGACTGCTGCGCACGGAAAGGGTGAATTCAATTTTCGGAAAACCTTTACGGAATTCCTTTCATAAATATTTTCCATAGATACGCGCTGGCCACAGTCCACAACGTAAACATTTTAATGCGTGTGTTTTAGCCTATGTACATCTATACTATCCTTATGAATTATATTAAATATTCCTGCGTACATCACCATTTTGATAAGGAGGCTATAGCCTCCCCACTAGTTGTCCTTATTTAGTATTTTTAGTCGTTTCGTTTTTAAAATAAGTTGCACGACTTCAAAATCAATTTTTTTTTTAATTTTTTATTTAATTTCAATTGTATAATAGTATAAGGCACTATATATAGGTACTCGTATATCCTCGTTGCGAACTGAACCGCATGCGGTTATATCAGTTATTCCGTAGTAGAAGTTAACGTCACCGTCGTAATTCGTTATCTTTTCTGCGTTGTTACTATTGTATTTCGTTTAAATAATCATAAAAATATCGTAAATAGCAGTAAGTATAAAAATGTCAAATGTGCCTATTCACGAGTACCTATACGTGTTGAAATTGTCTAGTCATACTTATTTTCTCCGCGGTTCCGTCCTAAATGTTGTTACAAAACGTACGCGCAGTACGCGTTTATTTTTTTAATGTTAAACACGCAATATGAATATCGCAATCGTTCATCCATTCCAGAACGATCGTTTTACAACATTAAATCGGATGGAAACCTATTTACGGCCGTCAACTACGTCGCAGAAAATACATAGTAGCCTACTGGAATTTGGTACAACGAACGTAAATTAAAAAATAAAATGTGTTTCCCTACGACACTGAACTCGATACGCGGAAGACGCATTCTGTATGATTCTCGTATATAAAAAATGGACGCCTATAGTGTCTATTTTCCCGTTCTTGTTACCGACTTCGTTATGTAAAAATAATCGATTTCGGTGCTAACATCGATACTAAACGAGCACGTCGTTTTGTGTCCTGTCATCTCAAAGTAAATAATAAAATACGATATCATGGAAAAAATTATATTCGATCGTATCTTCCATGACTTTTATATCTTACAGAATGCATACGGCGGCCTCCTATCTGGGGTCATATTTCGATCGATATATACGCGTTCCACGTACGTATTGAGTTCAGTGTCCTATAGTGATTATGAAAAAATTAGCAGAGGGACGCAAAATCGTGAAAAATGCACGTCCCGAAAAACTAAAATTGTTTGATGAACTATCGCGAAAGGCTGCACCGCAAATAAATATTTAATTCGTTATAAAATATACACGATTTTCCTCCTTAGTATTTCCCTCTCGGTCATCTCAGTGGGCATAATATATAACGATTACAGGGCACGCCACTCAAACAGTAAAATTCTTGACCACATCATTGAATATATTATTTACCACTGAATAATTTACGCGTTTTTCGTAGGACTCGTTGAAAACAAACGTTTTTAATTGAACAAAGAATTTTTTTTTTGGAGTACCGTATCGATTTTCCGTCTACTTCGAAACTCGTATTAGCAAACGTAATTATTCCAACCGAGGCGGTTGTCCCACACAGTTCATAACGGCAAGAACGAGTGCCAAACATTAGCCGTATAGTAGCTAGTCTACGGACGATTATTTATATTTTATGTACCTAATTGGCATTACGCCTAACCCAATACCTAATCGCGGTATACCGCGAAAAAGAAAACATTCAAACGCGATATTTTATACGATCGTTTTGTATACGAGCGTGTTGCCAGCTCTTCGTGTATATTTATACACAGACGATTCGCTTGTAAAAAGTAAAAAGTAAAACACTGCACGGCGACAGTCCCGTCAAAACGATATTTTCTCGAGTACAACACCGGGGAAACGTTGTCGCTGGCCAAATGTATACACGTTCTGCACAATTAGTGAAAAATATCCGTTCGTATACCTACACAAATAAAATTACACTCGACATTTAACTCGGTATACGCACGAACCTAACCTAACCTAACCTAACGACGACGCCTTTCATATAATGTCCAATTAAAATTATTAGCGCGAACACCGATTATGACATTATAAAATGTTTTTGACGTCTTATTGTAGAACAATTATTCGTATTTATATAACAAAAATTGTATAATTTTTATTTAATTCGTACGCGCGTATTATTATAGTTTGAAACCCAAAACAATTTTAATTCGCACAAATAGCTGTACTCACGAATTTTTTATCACACACGTTTGTGTATTGGAAAAATGTTTCAACAACTTTTCCGTACACTTTAAAAATACAGTGATTTTTTTTTTTTTTTACAACACAGCCATAACGACAACAACAATTAATAATAATAATAATAATAGCAACAACAATTAATAATTCGAAGCCGTATTAGTGGCTGATGAGCGAACAGTAGGAAATTATGCGTACATTTTATAAACATTGTCACGGTCATACGATGATGAGCGTATATATATAGGTACGCTTTCTCTCGATTTTAACGCGCTGTATATACACGCCGTTGTATATTATATACGCAACACGTTAAATAACTTCCTTTCTAAAAAATAAAATAATAAAATGTATATATATATATTTTTTTTTTTTGTGTTCATTTTTTTTTGTGTAAGAGTTTGCGCATTGTTTGTCTCTACATATATATATTAATATATTGTATACAACTGTGTTTGTGTGTATTATATATATATATATAATGACGTTCTATATTTCAAATTCGAATTTTTCAAACAACTATATATTATTACATTAATTATATTTTTTGGAACATCAAAAAGATATGTAAGTTGTTTTTACGTTTAGATTTTGAAAATTTATAATTTCATTAAATATATATATACCTAACACGTCTCCTATCACAGTTTTAAGTATTAGATTATATTTTATGTATTAAAAAAAAAAAAATTGTTTGTATTTTATTGTTGTCTATAACGCGATAATCGCAGTTTCTGATTCTCGATAATTTCCAACGGCTTACACGTGAATACAATATTATTTTTATATATATATCGGCACATAATTCGCTGTACGTACCGAGGAAAAAAACAAACAAACACGTATTTATCGATTCCGGAACGAATGTTAAATAGCAAAAAAAAAAAAAATTAGGTTGCGTCGGTGTTACGTGTACGCTGCAGCACATTACAAGTACACCTATTCCATTTTAGATTCTATTTTGCGCGTATATAAGTGTATGGAAATAATTTTTTTTTTTTTTTCCCCGTTTACTTATAGCCGCGTTAACGTATATTATACCGCCTGTACGCAATATATTCTAATAAAACGACGTACACTTTAATTCGGACGGCCTTGCAATTATAGTCTCGAATGTAGGACATTTTTCGTACGATCGCGTGCTGGAAAATCGTGTCTCCTTATACGCGCACTACACGTATTATATTGTAATAAGATATTATACAAAATTAAATTTAAAAAAAATGAAAAAAAAAAAAATTGTCCTGTTCGCGTTATACGCGTTATTATAATGTATCGAAACGTTTCGTAGCACTTTACTGTATACAAAATGTATACACTTGTTTCGCACCGAATTGTGAGCGTATAAAAATCCAGGGCCGGACGTTATAACGATGAGAAAATAATTAATCACGTTAAAAAGTTAAAATTCGCTTGATTTCCACTTAAATCGTTTTGCCGCGCATTAACGCGAACTCAAAGTGTTTTTTTTTTTTAACCAATTTGTTTAAATTGGGGATTCTCGTTGCCGAGAGTTTTGTGAATTCTATCCAAACGCGCTCGAGACGAACACATAAACGACTTCAGGTTTTGCAAAATTTTTCGAAAAACGTATTTGTGTTAATAAATTATTATTGATATGTTTACTTTTTTTTTTCATAAAAAAAGAAATCAATCAAAAGAAAAAAATTTAACTCGTTAATCGAGTTACAGTTACCGTAACCGATGTATTTGCATTTTTAATTAATTTCGGTTTTTAACTCTGTTAAGAAAAATTAATCGACTTAATTTTAGCGGTGTTAAAAAAAAATCATTAACCTGCCCAGACTTGTAAAAATCATACACGTCAACGGTTTATTCAATCTTGGGTACCTTCATAAATGTTTTCAAAATGTTTTCGATTAGAAAAAATGTTACATTTTTTTTTTTTTTTTTTTGTAATACGACGAATGTACCGAACTCATAATTATTATTGTAAACGCTAAAAATAATATGAAAAATATTGATAAAAATAAAAAAACTTGAAATTTAAATACACCATCAGTTCCAAAACCCGAACAACCATGGAATTATAATAAATCGTGGTAAATCCCCTTTAAATATGTGTAGATCTCTTATGTTAGCGACAATCAAATTATTTCAGTGTTAAAAAATAATATAATATATAACGGCTAAAGGATTTTAAATGATATAATAACCAAATACTAACTGTGACAACTGCAGTGTTATTATTATTAAATTAAATAATGTTAAAAAATTTCTAAATATTATTAAATATAAATTTAATTAAAAGATAAAAAAAAAAATGTTCTTCCTATAACAAGAATTCTCTAATTTATTATACGTAAACAATAATAGTCGAAAATTCCGCTTCTTAAAGACATTCGTTTGTCAAGGATGTATATTATACTTTTATAGGAATTATACGCGCGACATTTATGAAACGTATCATATTTTTTTTTATTTATTTTGTGTTTTAACTCAATTTCGAGACAAATAAAAAATCGTATATTTATTAGATAACGATATTAACTAAAAAAAAAAAAAAAATGACCTAAATTGCAACTGTTGGAATATTACGACGCGCGACACTGTAGTATATAAAAAAATATTTATTCAATTTATAAGATGAATTAAAAAAAAAAACTCGCAATACACTTTGATTCGAGGAGGTTTTTTTTCGATCGGTTTAAAGAAAATATTATAACCCGACCTGACCGCGATCAATTTGCGCGGAAATGAGCACAACGCGCGTACATAATATTATTATAACCGCACTGTAGTGTACACGCGTGCGTGCCAATTCGTTAATTAATATAACGTTCAATTAGACGTAATTATTATAATATTAAACTACAAAATATATAATATAACGTAATATTATATTAGTATGGGCCGGACGGGAAATTAATTTACTTTTTTAGTTATTATAACGTATAAAACGTCATATAATATTATACGCGGCTCGTACACGCGCGCACTCACAACATGTAACGTATATACATATATATAATAATAATAATAATATAATATCTGTCGGTGAAAGCATCGCTAACAATATTTCGTCAACACCGGTGTGTATAAAATATAACGTGCGCGTATATAACATTATAATAACATATATATCATACATAGACAGTCAATTTTCTAAAAGAAAAAAAACGCGGCGCTTTTAAACACTAGTCGAAAAAACGTTTTAAAAAATAACCACTTAATCGCGTTCTAATCGTTTTCCAAATCAATTTTACGATCGAATTGTGGCCTATAATTTTTATTTTTTTTTTTTTAATTACGCGTTCAGAAAATCATTGTCGCAACCAGACCCAAATTTTAGAGGGTGCTAAAATTATGTATACGTCACTGACTAAAACACTCCCCACCCCAAACACATACATTTCAAAACCGTTAATAACGCAACTTCGACATTATTATCGATTTGAATATTTACTAATATATTGCGCTTAGAGTGTAGGTAAATATAATTGTAAATTATTATTACAATATAATATTTTTACATCCGATACTATAAATACAAAAAACATACGTTTGATATTAGATAATAAGAATATGAATTATAATAAATTTACTATTTTAAAACTGTACTCGTATTGTAGTATTTATCTAACTGATTCAGTATTCCTGTTTTCATATTATTCGCAACATGCCACTGAATATTTAAAGTGAACACGTCAGTAAAGCGTTAAATTTGAAATTACTTGTACGAGTTAGGAAAAACCTCGTTTCGAATTGTTTTTTTTTTCATTAAAAATTTAAATCTGAATACTTTGGGGTGATACTGTCGTGTATGGGGGTGCTAAAGTCCCCCTATCACCCCGCTAGTTGCGCCTATGCAGAAAATACTTACACTCACCAATCGGGTGTATAGGCCTATAAAAAAATTGCGTTCGATATTTAATTTAAAAAGTCGAAAAAGTGATACGAGTTTTGAATGCATCAATGATTGTCTCATCTACCCGTTCACTTTTTTGAAAATAATTCGGTAAAGAAATCGGTACGAATCGTCCAGCACTGTTTCTTTAAAACATATATGTATCAAGTATTACGAATGAAATGTCTGCGCGTGTATAAAATTCAACGATAATTTATTGTCCAACAAATACGGCGGGCTGCACATTCGATATTATAACGACGTTAATTATGCAATAATAGGAGTTATGACTTAAGGAGAAAAAAAAGAAAAAAACTAAAACGTACCGATTGTTATTGCGCGGTCTATATAACCCGTAACACGTTTTAACGATCCCACAATACTTTCCGAACCGTCGCCTAACGGCCCGAAATTTAAGTGGAACCATATGGCTACAGAGGGAAAAAAAACCACCCGATCGCCACGCCACTGGTCTGGACTAAAACAACAAAATCGTGAGAAACACGACCGTTTTTAAAAAGGGTGATCGCGTATATTATATTATTTCCACTAGTGATTATATTTCAACTTCGTCTATTGTACGACAGACGAGCAATAAATCCTTGGTGCGGTCACAACAAATATAATATTTATGTTCACGATTAACGCGAAAATTAATTTAAAAAAAAACGATAATATTGAGTAAAATACAAGTATTTAAATGTATATATTTTTTTTTTATATATTAAAATACTATTTTCTGGATACTTAAAAAAAAGGGGGATATCGGAACGAACGTTTTATTACTGGTGTATATTTATTCTCCTAGAAATAGTGTTTTTCTTTCCTCGACAACCGTCGAACAATGTACGCAATGGACTCAATACGTCATGTGGAACGCGTATATATCAATCAACACAGGAGGCCGCCATACGCATTGTGATCGATATAAAAGTCATGGAGGATACGACGAAATATAGTTTTTCCATGATATTTATCACGTTTTATTATTTACTCTGAGACAACAGGACGCAAAACGACTTGCTCGTATAGTATCGATGTTAGCACCGAAATCGGTTATTATAACGAAGTTGGTAACAAAAACGGGAAAATAGAAACGGAATGCGTACGGCAGAGGTCCATTTTTCATATATACGAGAATTATACAGAATGCGCGTTCCGTGTATTTAAGTTCTATGAATATGCTTTAGATATAGATGTAAAAAAATAAAATAAATGGGTTTTATGTTTTTAATAATAATTATGTAAACTAACTGCGCGCGGCCAACGTCCAATGACAATTTTTTTTTTTTTAGTAACAGCGAATTTCACGCGTTAGGAAAATTGTTTGTGATTACATAATGTATATACGAACGAGATTGAGAAGATTGTTTACTGTGAAAACGATTATAATTATTATAGTCGTATATAACGTGCAGTCGTAATCTTAGTGGCGCAGAATATTATCACAGCGAACGCGTCATATCGTATAATAATATATCGATAGATATTACACACGCGATTATTATCGTCGTATTTCAAATAAACGGTGTAAAATATTCATATTATATTACAAAGACTATATAATATATTCGAGAAACGAATAAACTCTTATGGAACTCTGTCGAATAGACAAAAAAAAAACGACTTTTTTTTACATTATTCGAATAAATATGTTCTCCGAAAGTATTTGTGTTTTTAATTACTCGTCGCGAATACTTCGAATAATCCGTATACTTTTTTTTTTACTCGTTTATTCGAACGAGTGGATTATGTTTATTACGAGTCCGAATGAATCGATACGTTATAAGTTATTATTAAATGCTTACTCAAATGCGAAGTACAGTGTGTAATAAAATTTTGCGGATGTTTTCGAATATAAAGTGAGCGGCGATTATTCGTCAAAAGATTTTTGTATCTTGAAAATGAACGTTCGACATCGACAAATGTGAATATTATTATATGACTTTTAATAATCTCAACTAATATATATATGTGGTAAACACGCGGCCCGCGCTAATTTTATCAAATAACATTTTTGCAGATATATTACGAGTGTACTATATTCTTTTTTTATCAATTTGAAGACAAATTTAATTTTAATTTCAAAATACACGTGAAATATGCTCTTAAAATGCGAATATAACAAAATATGCACTGATGCGTGAAAAAGAGATAAATATGCAAAAAAAAAAAAATAAATGTCTATAAACTCCTATAGTATTATGAAAACAAATTTCTATATCACTAAGCTATATGTTCTGAATGATTATTAAAAAAAACATGCAAACTCCTACAAGTCCCTAGTTATAACATTTATTAAAACATAATAGTATAGTGCATTATATTTCGGCGTTCTATAAACGAGCGACTGTATAAACGCGCGCGGTATACAACGTTTCGTTAATTTCCAGTATTTAAACGTAAATCGGAAACACATAATAACGACACAGTATAATATATACTCGTATAGGTACTATATAGATAACTCCATCACTTTAAAATTGATCTGAATATGCAATCAATATGAATACAAATAACCACATATTATATATTATAATAAATTGCGCGTGTTACGCGCGTAGTGTACGTATTACGCGTCTTATATACGAGAGTTTTCGACACTGGAGTAGTCGAAATTTTTTTTTTTCACCTCAAAAATTTACACGAAAATTCGACGCGCGTACACGGCGCGCGTGCGCGTATTTTTGTGAAATATATATTTTTTTATATATATAAATTCGCGCACGAAATCCTTGACCCGAATCTATTCTCGCGTTTATAGTGTAGACGATGACGAGCGAAGGAAAAGAAAAAAAAAATAACGCGCGCTCGACGTAATTTTTCAGAACGCGTTTTAGTCGAATCCCCGCCGTATAATATATTAATATTGATAACGTCAAAAGTCAAAACCGCGCGAATTCCATATAATCATATTGTAGTAACGAGTTTTTGAATTCGATTTTACACGCGAATTTTCGCTTAATTATTATTATTATTTATTTATATATATATATATATATATAGCTTCTAATTAGAATATTATTACCGGAGGATCGTTAATATTATTATGTTGCGCCGTCATCGCGGTCCGTACCGTCGGGGGAGTGGGAGGGGAAATAGTAATATTCATAAGAATTTATAAAGTACCATTTTTTTTTTTTCGAAATCCCACGACGGAGTCTAATTAAATCGCGCGTTAACGTCGCGGAATCGGCCTCGTTTCGATTTCAAATAACGCTAGTCGGGCACGTGCTGAACAGAGAGAGAGAGAGACGGTTCGTAAGAGCCGGATAGTACACGCGCGTATATAGTGTACAGCTGGCTACTTCGAACAACCTCCGGACGTAATCCGATTAAAAACGACCGACGTACCTACCGGTAAACGTAGCGGATTATTCGAGAGCGACATACGCGGCTAATTTTTTTTTTTTAATTGTGTTATATAACTCGTTTGAATACACGACGTTTCGCTTCTTTTTTTTTTTTTTTTTCTAACAGAAAAAATAAAAACCATTTCAATACAAGAACGGCTATTCACAAATCCTGTTCTGTGTTCTTTTTTCTCTCTCGTCGAATCGTTTTGAATCGACTCTTTTTTAGTGATTTTTAATAAAAAAAAAAAATGTATCTACGATATGAAGCAAAATGTAATTAAAACATCGAGGGCGTATTTAGAAATTTTTTTTTGGGGGGCTGAGGCATTGAGTAAATATCGTTGTTGAATTATTTCTAAATTCTAACCCAAAAACTAAATCTTAAAAATATGACAAATTACCAAATTCTCAACATTTTACATATTAGGAATTTATTAAAAATATTACATCATATAGCCATAGGGCATATAGGAATTAGTAAAGAAAGTTCCTGAAATTTCGGGGGCTGCAGCACCATCAGCCATCCACCCCATAAATACGCTCCTGAAAACATCGGTTTTTTGTATAATATTTTATTGATACGGACGCGTTGTCGACGAATATTATTATAATACGCACTGCTAGCGCAAAATATTTTGCACAGTTGTGTGTGTTATGTGTACGTACGAGTTATGAAAAATACACTATTATATTTCATTGAAACCGGTCAAGGTCGTAGACAATTTTTTTTTCTCGTCACCGCGTATAACCATATTATAATATATTATCATACAACGTTAAATATTTGTACAGTCGTCCTGCAGTGGTAACCCAATCGCGGTGGTATTTGAGGAGTAATATACGTTTTTTTTTCCAGGCGTTTTCGCTCGTGAAATTCAAAATGAAAATTCGATAAGATACTTGCTACTTTAAAAAAAAAAAAAAATCTAAACGTTAATGCGTGACACGCCTGTACGCGACGGTGAACGTCTGCACGAGTGAAAACAGACCATTATCGTTTGTTTTTTTTTTTTTATACGTATATAAAATAATATAATGTGTACTGCGCGCGCGGCCGGGTCATGATGCGAAGTATCGGTGAAAGTAATTTTTTAGGCGTAGTTTTTTTTTTTTTTACTATAATTTTATACGATTTTTCGCGTAAATAATAAAATAAAAGTAGGCGCGTACCTGAATAATAATTGAGGCGCGGAAGAAAAAAAAAGTTATAATAATTTCAAGACTATCGCATTAAACTATATATATTTGTATTTATATAATATAAAGAACGAGTATATAATATATTTATATAATAAAAAAAAAAAAAACGCAAATTATAAAGGAGAAACGGGGGAAAGAATAAGAAGAAGACGTTTTTAATTATCCGCTTTTTTTTTTTTTTAATATATATAATTAGCTTCCGTTTAAATATTATGACCCAATTCATTTTACTCTCACTCCGCACTCGTGTAGTACAGTATATATATATATATATAGTAGAAAGATGTTATTTCGTTTGAACGCCGTCGTATATATATATATATATATATGAGATTCGGAAATGTGAAAGTTTGAACGCAAACAATATACTTTTATCTTATTAATTATGCGTATAACTGCCGGCGACTTATATATATATAATATTCTCTTAGATTATTGATGAGATGTATATCGCGTATATATTTTAGTCGTCGCCATTTCGTGTTTTATTAAATCGCTGCGAATCACGCGCGTCCCGCCGCAGCGTATTGTAATTTGTAATATAAATATAATATTATAAAGTGGCTCGTAGCGCATAAGCGCAGTTTGTGGGACACAAGACCCCCCCCCAAATAATTTGTATTTAATACGTTTCAGTATTGGAAAGAATTGTTGAAAAAAAACATTTAATATTGTAAATAATAGTAGCCCCCAAATTTAAAACTCAAATATTGCGCCTATGGCTCGTATAGTGGTTTTTGTACAAGAATATATCGTACAAAAAAAAAAAAAGAATACAACGATAAATCAATAATATACACTATTTATTTAAAAATAAATAAATACGAGAACTACGAAAAAAATTATTTTGATTATTTTTTTATTAGCGATTACAGGTTATATATATAATGTATAATTCGAACACTTTCTTCCTCGGCTGTACAAAAGTTGTCTGTTACTGCGTAATCGTATATTTAAATGTATGCGATTAGATTTTTAAAATATATACATAATATAGAGGTGAGCGGGAGACAACCTTGTCCCGGCTATTCCATAACGATTTTCGAAACGTTTTCAAAGTTACGAGAACATATATATCGTTATAGATTTTCGATTAAAGATTCGTAAAATTTTAATAATTAAAAAAAAAAAGCGAAATTTCTCATGTGAATAATTTCAAATCGTTTGCGTTCTCGCTTACCGAAAAACGTCCACATTACACCGTGTGCTCGTTTTTATTTTATTTTTTTTTACAAAATTTGATTTCGTGTCTGACCATGTCTTATATTAACGATTTCGCGCGTTTATTTCCTTCGAGGACGCGCCGTCTCCGTCGCAGCGCGCTAGCTCGTGCCTTCGGTCTCGACCGAATCACGTGATATATAATATAATATTGAGTGCTTTACCGCGTTCATATTATAATAGTATATAATATTATAAAATAAAAAAAATTCTAATTTCTATGTGTGCACGGCGCGCGCGACGAAATTTACCGAGTATATACAACACATAACTATAATATAACGCGTATAATATTTTCGAATATACGCGCGAATATATTGTGGCGTTTCGTTGAGAATGAGAAAACCGTGATTTCGCATAGATAATCCAAATTACGTTTGCGGCGTGTTCCACACTGCAACATCCCCGTTTAATTATTTAAAACCGCGTGAATTATAGTCGTTCTATATACGAATATATATATATATATATATAGCCTTTTCTGCGTGTCCTGTTTATACACACTATATATATATATATTTATTTAATACGAATATGTATAGAGTATACACATTTTACCCAATACACGCGATTCTTTATGGAAACCGAAGATGTACGTTTACCTCGAGCCGTTTACTTACGATAAATCAATACAATACAACGGGTGTCAATTGTTATATTCGACATTTAAATATATATATATATTATTTTTTTTGAATAATTATTATACTAAATAATGCGTTAGAATAAACGTATTTTTAATTTTATTTAAATTATATAAAGGACCTAAACGTTTTATCCTATTTTAAAAAAAAATAAAAATCAAGGTATCCAATTTATGTAATATCAATTTTAGACAAATTTACGCTTTTAAAAATTTCAGTTGTGTTACGTGATTCGTTTTTAAACAATTTTTTTTTTTAAATTTGTTAAAATTCAAACGTGTTTTTCTCGCTATATACGTATAATGTACGTTACAGTATCGAATGGAATAAAAGTTGTCGCATTTGTCAGATCTCCGTGGACGATCTGTTATAATGTATATTATAATATGAGCCACGTCGTTTTGTGTCCTGTGATCTCAAAGTAAATAATAAAAACACGATAAATATCATGGAAAAAATTATATTTCATCGTGTCCTCCATGATTTTTTATACATTACGGAATGCGTATGGCGGCCTCCTATCTGCGGTCGTATTATGACCGATATACGCGTTCCATGAGTTCAGTGACGTGTATCCAGAAGAAACGTGCAATGTTAACGAAAACTATAATTAAGAAGACACGCCAAGTTTTTAAGGGGTTTCGAATAGCGAATTTTTTCGAAAAATCCAAATCTAACGACTTAAAAAAATTTTTAAATGTAGGTATTTTAAATGTCGTTAAAAACTAGTCCGGTTTCGATATCATTCGCGTGTTGATAAAAAAAAAAAAAAATTCGAACATTTACAAAGAAATAATTAAAATTATATGTTAAACGAAACAATTAAAAACATTGCAGCGACATACCTACATTTGGAAACTATACTATAAATATATCATTCGAGAAACCTTGTTCCTGGCAAATGAGTTTTACGCTCGAATTACCGGCGGCGTGACGTCCACTTAACTCTATAATACGTATAAAGTGTAAATAGAAGAAAAAAATGTTTTTTTTTTAATTACCCTTTTAACTCGGTTAAAAAGGCAGTTTAAATTTTTTTAATTAAAAAAAAAACAAGTATTTAAGTACGTAAATAATTTTGCAAATGTAACAAAGTTATATAGATTAATCTATTTTTTTTTTTTTTGTTTCAAACGTGTACGGACTATATACGTCGTACAAAGTGCCCCCGCTCGAACGGCGGTTATAGTATTCTATTACTTTCACTGTGCAGACGGATATGTACGTGTTACTATATATATATATATATATTATGCTATTATATATACTATAAATATAGTCAGTTCGTCACGAGTTGTTGATTATTTTATAATAATTTAACACCTAATAATACATACACTCGTTAATTAATGGTATTAAATAAAATAATAATAATAATAATAATAATAAACGTAATTCGTTCCAAATCATTAATTCAATAAAAGTAATTAATAGTTTCTAAACCGAATAGCAATTAAAACGATGATAAAAAAAAAGATGCGCACAATCGTGTTATCATGCGCAACGCACGCGTACGAACCATCGGTTTTGTATTTATTACAACATTTTTACATTTTTAAGTAAACAGTTAAAAGTACAACCGTTGTAAACTGCACATCCTATATATTGCAGTCATACAAATATATTTATTAAATTCAAATTAATGAACTCTCTTGATAATATTACATAACGAGACTATCTTTTTTAGTTTAAATATCAATATATTTTGCAACGATGTAAATATGATATGTACGTTTTTATTATTTTAAACGTTTTGCCGATTATCCGCGATATTTTATAATCTTCGATTTTTTATTTTTTTTATTTTGTAAAATCGTTTAGATAATAATACTGTACTTTTAATTCGTTAAAAAATTTAAAAAATGTTTTCGGGATGCGAACGTATATCCAACGGATTAACATAGAAAATCCCGGGACGCGGGTATTAAATTTTGCATGCTTTTGGATTAAATTAATCGACTATAACTTCGTACAAATGGTAAATAAGGTCGAAAATTTCTTCTCGTCTTCAAATTTCGTTACATAAGCGCTTACACTGTAAACGTTTCGCGAATTCAACGGGATTCTGTAGAGCGTTGTCCGTGTATTTTTTTTATTTTTTAGATAAACGGAGATGTAACGAATACAATGACCCGCGGGTGCTTTCTTAATATAATATTAAATAACGATTATTTTCGCGTGTTTTTATATTGTTCGGAAATGTAAGTGCACTTTTTTTTACTTATTTATACGGGGGGGTTTTTTTTTTAATACGAAAATATTATTGTATTTAAGTGTGAGAATTTTCTCTCTTTGTCAGTAGTAATTTAAATGTTACAATTATAAAAAATCTGAAAGCAGAATGGAATTCGTCGTGAAATCTACGTCTCGAGATAGATTTTTCCCGTGCCCTTTTAAGTTTTTTCCCCCACGAATCCGCCTCCTGCTACGAAATCAATCGGGCGAATTTCGATTGAAAAAAATCCGTGCTAAACATAATCTATAGGTATGACAACAGACTGTCCGAATTGCGACTCGGTCTGCGCATCCGTGGAAAAAACAATAATATCGTATTTTTTTCCACGAAACTGGCATCCGCTATTAAAAAACAATGATAAACACAACACGAAACCAAAACATCGTGCACAACGTTAACAAGTAATATGATAAAGATTTTTTCTTCCATGGAAGTGATAGCGCTTCCGTAGAAGAAAAAATCATACCTGCGTTATCACGAATCCGTTGTCATACCTAGATATTTAGCCGCGGGAAAAATATTGTCAACATTAAATTTTCGATGATCTTGAGACGAGGGGAAAAAAACGAGAAAACGATCGAGTATTTCAGAAACCTATACTGTATAGATCAATCCGGTATAACGTTATTGGAAGTGATATTTTAATAATTTAGTATTATACGAAGTATATTATATTTATATGGGTACGACGTATGAAATGCAAACACGTTGAACTCGAACTGTGTACGGTATACTTACAAGATATTTCTGTGTCCGCGCGACGTGTACTATCCAATCGTTTCTCATTTTTACTTTCCACATACATTACACGAGGTAACCGCAGTTTTAGGTTTTGAGGTTCATTTCTATACGCGTATATATGAATAAAACACTATAATATGTGAAATTGAATAGTGTATATCCACGACAAATATCGGTAAATATATAATATATACGCTTGCAGTGCGTGAGTTGTGTTTTTAAATCGTGATATGAAACCACTTTTTTTTTTTTTTATATACGCGTATAAACGATTCGAATATGTCTAATAGAAAAAAAAATAACAAAAACAAAATAATAATTGAAACTATACATAATAACGTTTCCGGCGTGTGTCGCGCGGTGAAAAAAAATCAAAAAAATAGTGCGTCGCGTTATAAAATACGGATTTCATTCGATTTTTGTGTTTTGTTTTTAGGGTATTATAATTTTTTTTTTTTTTTTTTTTTACCATATCGACTGTTACAAGGTGAAAAAAGACCGAACGAATACTATACGGCGCTTTCACTAACGACAGTATATACTGTTAGTGTTGGAAAATTATATTCTGATTATATATAATCGAAAATTATTCGCTTATATGTAAATAAATTTCGATAAACTTTAACTCGACGAAGAAGCAAAAAAAAAAAAGAAAATTTCGTTCTACTATGTTAGATTTTATTTTGAGAAAAATTGCCCTTTGGTCCGTTGTTAATACACCGCGTTATTGCCAACGGAGCTCTTATCCGTTGCCTTTTTTTTTTGCCTTTGCTCGGCACAGATTAGGTACTCGACGTACGATTACGACATTCTATTATACGCACAATTTAAAAACGAATCAATTCGTGAGCGTCACGCGGACAAAGCTCGGTTTTTGAATTTCGTCCCGTGGCCTAAGACATTTCCGTCATATTATAACACTATGGAAAACACGTGTTTTTAAAATGGAATTTAAATATTGTTTTCGCCAAAAAAAAAATGTTTATGCGCGTCTAAATGGTCGAAAGCGGTATAAGTAATATTTAGATGCGGTCGAGTATTGAATGAAATTAATTCGATACGAATTCCAAAACGGTTTAAAAAAAATATTTGTAAAAATCGAATAAAATGAAAGTGTACGTTATATATATATATATATATTTTTACTACCTTAAAATAAAGTAAAATAACCTTAAAATAAGTTCGTACGACACATATTCCTATCAAATCAAGCACAAAAAAAAAGGACAGCCTTACTAAAACAAATTAATAATAATATATAAATAAAATCGAAAATATTCAGTACTTTACAATATTATATATTGTTATATTTTATTTGTTCTCGTATAGTCGAATAAAATTCAACGGAATTAACGTGTCCGCCTCCACTCTGCAGACCACTATATATATACCGTACTCCACCTCTTGCAGTTTCGGGGCACTGAGTATAAACGAATTTTTTTTTATACATAGAACCGACTCGAATTCTATTTGTTTTTATAATAATTTCCGAAATTTACCGCAGTGTCGGTTTTCGTCGTTGTTTCATTTTTTTTTCTTCGCATAATTCAACAATATATATATATATAGACACTTGTTGTTTGTGTTGATAAAACAATAATTCGAGACCATAAAACGCTTGTAGAATATAATTAAAACGTTATTAACGCGCCACCAGTAAATAAATTATTTGTTTAAATTTAGATAGTCGGTACGCTTTATAAAATATTTACACGTTATGTATATAGGTGCGTCACGTATAATATTTTCTGATACGATTTTCTTTAGTTTTCCACACCTTTTCGCGAGAAAAACAGCCGAAATCGAGACCAAAACGTTCAAACTCGGTATTATAATATATTATTGCACGATATCGAATTTTCAAATTTCAAATGTATATTTTTATGTATACACGTTCTGTTGAAATTGAATTCGTATACGACGATTGTGTACCGTGTACAAAATAACAAATTCTGTTTTAACCGCGTGTATAAACAATATTAAATAAAAATATAACGATAATCGCTGTATGCATATATAATACGCAGACTATATTATATATTATAGTATAAACTATACGCACTACACGCTATATGTAGTACGTATACAGTTTTCGTCGGGTTCAACGCGCCTCAGAATATTACTGCGCATATATTGTATTACGAATATTAATCGTAATTGATACTAATTATTCGACTGAAAATTTATATTAACAGTGTACGTTTTTATTTAATTTTTTTTTTTTATTATTTAAATAAAAAAAATTAATAAAATATTTTAATTTTTTTTTTTTATTTAAATACACCTATTTTATCTAAACGTTTTGTCGCGAGAAGAGTATATGTACTGTTTCAGTTATTTTTTACCTCCAAGACGGTTAATTAAAAAATAGAAATAATTAATATATTTATGTATTCGAATTTATATAATATTTAAAACATACGACGTCAATTTGTTTTAAATTATTATGTATATATATATATTACGCGAAATATCGGCTATCCTATGAATTGAAATGTAATCGTTTTATTTTAGTTCCATACCATTAACTGACCATAGTAGAAGAATATAATATTTCAATCCGTATATTGACTCGGGTGGTACCTATCAGCTCTACGATATACGCATATGTGTATGCTTATTTTTGGACATAAATAAAGTATATAAATGTCGACGCAACGCGTAAAAATTATGCGAAAAATCGATACAACGTAATATGAAAATACAGAAGGGTGTGCTAAATAACAAAAAAAAAATGTAATAAAACAATAATACAATTTAATGTTTAATTATTGATTTAATTTAATTTCAATACCGTACGCTAATTTTAAAAAATCCAACATGTACTCGTATATTCGCGATAACTATATCTCTACACCGATCTGGCGTATCAGAATTCACATCGAATTTCAACGTCGATTTATAAACGTCGGTGTGACGTTGTAGCGATAAACGCTTGCTGTCTGTGTATCACATATTACACCGTCGCAGCAATTATATTATATTTAAATAATAATAATAATAATAACGTATAAATTATTATATTATAAAACGTTTCGAACGCGCGTTTTTTTTTACAAAAATGAAAGAAAAAAAACCATTCTTTCCGACGGTATCGTTTTATACGCGCACACCGCGTTAAATTAAAAAATAAAAATAAAAAAAATCTCCTAAGTAAAAACAAGTGACTGCACTCGAAATTTCTTCTATTTTTTTTTTGCTCTCTGAAAAAAATTAATAAATAAAAAAAAATACTAACGTGCCGAAATATTATATAAATAAATCGTTAGTTTCCCCACATATATATTATTATTATATTTATTTATAATTATTTATTATTTATTTATTTATTTATATTTGTATAATATATATATATATTACTCATCGTATTATATTATAACCTCCGTCGTCGTTACAAAATATAATACAAGAAATAAGAACACATAATATTATTACTTCTGAGACGGTCATTCTCGTCCGTATCGTCCAAGGTTTCCGAACACACCACAGGCACCATAAATATAAAAAAAAAAAAACGACATATTTACGAGCATTATTATCGCGTTCGTGTGCCTAATCCTCTGCACAACGACCACCGAGCGCCCGCCGTTCCATTGTGTGTTGGTGTACACGTATATAATATGTACGTAAACTATATCTGTAGAGTAGCCGTGTTATTTTTCCACGCATAATATTCTTTTAAAGATTGACGGTCACGGGTGTAAATTTCCAATCGGGGAACAGGGAGTGAAAAATTGTTTTCTAACGCTTGACGAAAATGGAAAAAAAAAAATAATAATTTTTTATCGAAAATAATGTCGAATAATCGATAAAATAATATTTGTATATACGCGACTTCAGTGATTCGTGTTGATTTATATTATTGCGCATTATATTATAATATTATTATTACGCGACTGACGAAATATGTTCCCGAAATACGATTCAATTTTTTTAAAATATATATAAAAAAGAAGAAAGAATCGATTTCACCGGTGCCCGCGCGCAGTCAATTGATCGCGGCTGAAATATCTTTATTATAAATAAAGGAATAATTTTTTTTTTTTTTTAAGGCACCGCAGTAATAGAAAGACACTCGGCGATTTTAACGTATATAAAAGCGAAATTTCCTTTTGGTCCGAGTAAAATCATTTTAATCGAAAACGCGTCGTTTTCAACGATTTCCCCGTATAGTCTATTATACAGTTCGAAACTTTCCACTAAAAAATATAACGGCAGAAAACGGCGTAACCGAACGCGTAAAAATATAAGAAGTTAGAATTATTTCATAACTGCACCGCGATAATAAGGTGACTTTTCGAATACTTCGCGACCGGCTTATCGACTTTTGCTGCAGGGAGTTACAGGATACGCGGATAATACGCCATTATTATTTTGTTTTCTCGCACAATATAAATCTGGGACAGAAAAAAAAAAGAAATGCATTACCACGACGTAAAATCGCTCTTTTATATTGTACTCTAATAATAAACCGTTTAAAATGAGATTTTCTATTTGATATACAAATAACGGAAAATAAATTCTTACCGAAATCATTTCCCTTTTCCTTCTACGGTGTTGTGTAAAAAACACGCAGACGCATTAAAAGTACATACAAAAGTGACCGATCAGCAGGAGGTGGCTTTTGAATTCTGCGTACACACCGAGGCGATTTCTTTGGAAAAACGTTATGTAATTGTCAAATTGGTAATGGGTGAAATCGAAATTTCATTAACAAAAAAAAAAATTATATTACGAATATTGTGATCATACAACAGGAAAAGACCGATTAAATGGACTTCTGAATATACTTCTATAGGGATATTAAATTTTTCCAGAGAACTTTATTGAAAAATGCGAAAAAAACACACCAGAAAAATACGCACTCGCAATATACGTAAGAAATTAAAATTAATAAAATTCGAGTGACGAATACATACATATATATTTTTTTCTCGATATTATATTCAATATATTTAATCTAAATGTATTGTATAAATAAAAAGTTTATTTTGAATATTGATTAAAATATTATTCTTACGTTAATCTTTTTTTTGTTTGTATATTAATATTTAAAAGAAAAAAATTAATAATATAAAAAAATTATCTAATAAATGTTTTAAAATTCCAAACGTAGCGAACAATTTTTCCAGCGTAAAAACACCACAAACGTCCGCCTGGTTTAAACCTTTTTCTTAAAAATGATATTGATTAAATACGTGAGTTTTCTCTTCCGTCGCATTTCAAACGATATAGTATTACACGCGTTTTGCTCGCCATCAAAACGCTGTGCGGTAATTGTAATGTTGCATTGAATTTCGGGAGAAAAACACTAGCCACTTTCGTTTTGTTAAAAAAAAAGAAAAAAAAAACGGAAGTTTGTAGATCATACGTTGTTGAATGTTTGTTGTACAGTGAAAAAGCCGAAAAAATTCACGCGAAATTTAGCCCCGGTGATTTTTGTGTGGCGGCGATTCGAGTGACGGAGAAAACGCGAGGAGCATCCACTGCTGTTTTTGGTCCATTTCTACTTTTACATTTCGCTAAATCCGCGTTCACATGGCCCGCAAAATTAAAGATCAGTCCAATTGAGTCATAACAAAGAAACGGCGACAAAAAAAGTAAAATCTACTATTTTAAAATACGCAAATTTCGAAATCCTATAACTTAAAAACGAATTGATTTGTGCCCTATTAATTTTTTCACCGTCGTTTTTAAACCGTTAATATCCTAAGGTCTATAGAAAATGAATCGAAGTATCCCATAAACTATAGACTCATTTAAAAAAAAAAAAAAATGACAAAATGCGTCGTACATTTGATTCGTAGCCCTAGTCCAGAACAAACATAATAATATTACAATCTAGTTGGCCGGCGCTGAATTGGGCCGACAATTTCGAATTCTCACTGGGCCGAATACCTCTTCCAGTCCGCCTCCGGCGTAGTACATTATAATATTGAGGCACGAAAACGAACTGCAGTTTTAGAGAAGGGGAAAAAATCACCGAGAACGTCATACATTTTGTGTCGAACAAACGATTTCCGGAAGCTGGACTATCCAATATAATACAGCTACACCGAACTGAAGAGCGTTATAGCCCGGGGACGCGGGGAAAAGGCGGAGAGCGCGTATCACGTTTACTGGAAAACCAACCGCAAGGCTGACTAGCGAGAAATAAAAAATTTTAATTCCGTTTTTTTTTTTTTTTTTAAGTTATTATTTATAATATTATCTCGACACACGCTGGTCGGAGGCTTTCGTCCACGACGATTTCATAATATTATTCGTGTACGACGTGCTCGCGCATAGCGGTGCGGCATATAATAATTCGTCCGGCGCGCGGCCCACAGTCGAAACCGTATAATATACACACGAGTGCAACCCTCCTATATAAAAATAATATATCATTATAAAGCGCCATACGTGAAGTAGCAGTGCTGCTCGTGTCGTTGCTACTAAAAAAAAAAATATTTGATAATATTACGGAAAAGAGGGCGAATTGATTTTTTTTTTTGGATTTTATTACAAACGACAATATTATTGTTAATCGAAATGTATTTCGTCTACAAACGTAATAATAATATAAAAACGCGAATAATTATTAATTACAATATTATTATATTAGAATGAGTATACATTTTATTATATCATTTATTGTATATTTTTCTGTGATAACAAAGCGGTTTGGCTATATACATAATATATAGGTAATTCAAAAAAAAATTTGGAAAAAAAATCTGTTCCTCCGCAATGATTGTCCTTGAACGGAAACATTCGAATATATATATATATATATACTCGTATACAGGAATACTTCACATTATTTTGTAAACAAAATAATTAATTTTAATGCAAATCGATCTTCCTGCGTACTGCGTAATAATTAATATAACTGCGCGACGGCATTTTTCGGACATTAAACAGTTTTCAACCTACACTCCAGTGAAAATGTTATATAAACGCCAAATGTACCGAAGTATAACGGTCAAGTGGTTTAAAAAAAAAAAAAAATTAAAAATTAAACGATAACAATTTATTTTTTTCACTCGGTTCACTGCCGACGGTTTTCAACGTTTTCTTCGAATAAATCAGTTTCATACTAAATACACGACGCCTGTACACGCGGCGTTTATAGTGCAGTAATCGCGGCTTGTCATCGTTGAGATAATAAACTGATCGCTCGCAGCGTGAAAAAATAAGTTGTCCGCATATGGTATTTATAATATATTTATCGAATATATAACAGATTTATATTTAATCAGTTACTATTACGCAGTTTTATTCAATGTTAAAAATATTATAAGTCATCGTTCAGCGCGGCTCTTTCGGCGGCAAAACAACGATTATTTTCGAAAAACATTCGATTTTTCGGCGGTTTTTTTTTTTTAACCGTTGCGTTTTTATCATAAGACTATCGGATATTAATTGACGCGGACTGTATATAACAACTGTTAAATCGGCAACAATTCTTAGTGTTAACAGCGATTTTTTTTTAGGTTATTTAAATAAATTACGTTTTTCTTACTTTTTTTTTTTATCGAATATAAAAATGTCAAAATTTCGACTATTTTCGACGCGATTTTTTCGTATATCATACTTTTTACTAATGTTATAATATGTTATGCTATAAACGAAATTGACGAGGACGCGATTTTCGTTTTTTTTTTTTTTCGATCAGAAAACAACGATTTTTACTACGAGACCGAGGTGCGGCGGGAAACGGCTTATGTATGGAAACGATATTGTCGCGCCGAGAATTACCAACGGACGGTATAATATATCATATAGCGCGCAATCCTTTAAAAATGTATAATATTATGTACGTTAAAGCGAACGTGCCCGTGTGAACAATTTGTGGAGAAATATTTTATTTTATTTTATTGCCAGTGCTTGCGCGTATACTAATGTACCGGTTACTCGCAGTTATTTTATCATTATTTTTTTTTTTTACGATATATTACTATTTAAAGAACTACATTTTTGTAATTTTTTTTTTTTTTTTTTACTTTCATTATAATTATTATCGTGTATATACGTTTATTTTACGCACAAAAACCGCGTGTAATTTATAAGAAAAAAAAAAACTACGTTATACGTGTTCGATCGATTCGTTCGATGCATGTTATATTATATATCGTCGATCCGGTTTCCTGCTTCGTCTTCGACACGAATCACAGCGGCATTGAACGACCTGCTCTATACAGTGCGCTGCAGATGATGATAATGGCGAAATCGTGAGTCCGTTTTGACATTAACTTATATATATATACATATAATGTAATAGAGAAAATGAAGACACGGAGAAGAGGAGAGAGAGTTCACAAATATTCGACGACCATTAATTTACAAAAAAAAAAAACGACTAACGGATAAAAAAAAAAAATATGTATTCAAACGTATAACGATAAGAAATTTGTGATGTTATATAATACTTATACGAGAGACATTCGAAACGGAATAAAATAATGTATAATATCTACGCTATTATAATGTGCAGTAGTAAAGATTTATAAAAAAAAAAAAAACAGTGGCGGTGAAATCATTGCGACTGACGGAATCTCGTCCAGCTCCAACAACCAACTATATATATTAATCCCGTTTTTCTTTTTTTCATACTGCAATTTTATACGCGCACAAATAAATTTGTATTTATATTAGGGGGAAAATACGTTTACGATCTATCCAAACGGTATTATTGAAAAATAAAGAAATATTTAAGACTTGTCTTATTAAATTTGTACTACGGGAATTAACAAACTTCAATGTATAGTTGTAATAAATTGTATATTGGCAAAACGAATATAGAAATTTTTGAAACGAGACCCTATAGAGAACACATAATACACAAACATTTTAAAAAGGCCTCAACCGTATTCGGATTTTGCGCCAAAAGTGTTTGGGAATAATTACACACACACACACACTCACAACTTAAAAATAAATTTAAAAATATTTTAAATATACGCAGAGTTTAAAAATAATAATTTTATACCGATAAACGCGAAATAACATTAATAATAACACGCGATAGTTGTTTTTTTAAACAATTTATTTACCGATTTTTTTTTTTAAAATATTATTTATTTATTTTAACTATATATATATATATATATATATATGTATTTTGATTGCAATATTTGTAATTACCTCTATGTAATTTGTTCGTTTTTTTTTTTTTTATTCTGTTGTTGTATTTTTATTTTTCGTTTAGTATGCCGATTGGACTTCGTGTCGAAACCGCTGTAGTAAATAAACGAATTTAGAGCAACAACACTCCTACGTAATAATATACTTCTTTATTTTTCGTAATACGCTTCGGATTGATTGTATATGTACTGCACGTGTACGTATACATTTATACATATTTTTATCAAAAATCTGTGATATATATATATATACTATAAATATAAATATAAATATATATAAATAAATGTATACTTAAATATACAATATACAAATATACAATATTATTGTATATTTAAGTATACATTTATTTATATATATACATATATGTATATTTATTGTTTATATAAATATATATACAGATTTTATTATTCACGAGTATTAATTTATATTCATATTTTATTTATTTACTTTTATTTTTACATATTCTTTTAATTTTTATTTTTATTTTTATTTATTTATTTATTTTTAATTTTTATATTTTATTATACTCGTATATTTTATAAATATATATGAAAAATCTGTATTATTTACGAATATTAATTTACAGTTTTTTTTTTTTGTTCTCTTCCTTTCACGTATCCTTTTCGTATTTCATTTATTTAATTTTTCCTTTTTTGTTTTTACTATATTTTATTATTCTCTAAATACACTTGTTTTCGATACACTGCAATGGACCAGCTGACGACCAACATCGTGACTACGGCGGACGATTATTAATATATTATGATTGATTTATTACGCTATAATAATGTTTCGGTCAACACGCAAAACAGTTCAGATATAACGGTCGGAGACGATTGTTATTTTGAGTTAATTCTTTTTTTTTTTATATATATATCGTCGAGAGTCGTATTATAGTAGGAGCAATAAAAAAAACTGTTTAAAAATAAATGGAGTGAAAACGAGGAAAAATATCGATTATTTCTTCGCGTATTTTCCTAAAAGAAAAAATAAATCATTACACGGAATGAAAACGACAAACGAGGATGACACGCTCTACATAGGAGGTATATAATACACTGACACGGCATTTTATGAGATCCGACAACGTCAATGTATGTATGTATGTGTACCTACCTATATATACCACGAAAACTATTATTATTATTTTTTTTTTATAATTGAAATATTTTAATAATTGTTCGTTTTATTTTTTTCAAATGGTAAAAAAAAAATGATAGCTGCGGCCGGGGCGCCCGCAGTGGCGGTTGTCATTGTGCTAAAAATAGCAATTTTATAATTTTTTTTTTTTTTAAATGTTTATGATTAGTCGTTAATTTTCGTACAATTTTTTTTTTTTTTTTGAGTTTTAAAATAAAATACAATAATTATAAAACGAAACACGCGTCTTTATACCGCGGTCGAAAAGTTCTTCCGACAATAAGAAATTAAATACATCGCGTTATAAGACCCGCAAATATATATAGCTTCGCTCAGAATCTAATTTCAGTTTTTTTTTTTTTACAACGAATTTTTACTCTTAATTACGCGCCACTGCAGCAGCGTGTTATTTAATATAATATACTATATACTGCTGCAGACAGTGGTCGAGAAGCGAGGGGGGAGATGCTATCCCTTGACTTCTTTTAGTTACAGCACATTCCATCCTTCCTCCCAACTTATTTTGTTTAAAATTATTCGTCCCTCTTGGATTAAAAAAAAAATTTTTTTTTATATATATATATAATTTGTAGTCGTTACCCGTTGCCTAATTTTTATTTTTTTTTTTGAATCCTTTATTTGTTTTTCTTTGTAAGAACTAATTCGTTTTCTAAAATTTTAACATTCAGTAAATCTAAACGTCACAATCATAAAAAAAAAAAAAAATACAGTTCACCATCGAGATTTATGGGGCCTTTTTTTTTACTTATTTTTCAACAATACGATTTTGCCTCCCACCCCTTTCAAAACTTGACACTGCTTCCACCCCCCCTCGCACTCAATTTGATCCACACTTCGACCTGCTGCACTGGCTGCAGCAGACATCTGAAAAATATAGTTTTTGAATATTATCGCGTAAAATATTATTATTATTTATTGGCGTTTATACTGGTGAAACGGCGAATAGATGTTTTATTTTATTATTATTCGAACACAACAGCGCGTGTTTACAAATAAAACGTTATAATATGCGGTAGAAAGAAAGGAAAAAAAACGCAATGAAATGTATAGTGCGCGCCTATATCGTCGGTTATATATTATACCGCGCTGCGCGGCCGTTTCTCCAACAATATTATTCTAATATACGCGTGACGACACATATTGTATTACTGCAGCAGTGGTTCTCAAAAAAAAAAATCCTCAGCGAAATATTGTATGATTATAATAAAAAAAATGATCGGGAGGCTGCAAAAAAAAAAAAAAGGCCGAAATAGTATTCGGTGTAAATCCGTACTCGAAACGAGTGAAATGTGTCTGAGGGAAAAGAAATACGTATTTATTAAGGAATTTTTCAAATCGGCCCGGGGGCGCGTATACGTATATTAAAAGTTTTCAATATTATATTTCTGCGGTCATCGAATAGGTATACGTATACGTTTTCGGAAACGCGATAGCTCGAAGAATATTATATGGAAATATATATATATAAAAAAAAAAAAGAAGAGAGTAACCAGAAACTGTGAAGGGTCCAGCCCCGCTATACATTCTACTCACTCCATCGGCCAAAATACATATAATGGTTTCGCGATCTTCGCTTTTTTTTTTAAATATATAAAAAAATCATTTATTCGTTAGGAAAAATCTCGGAATCGTATAACGTTTTCATACCACGAATAACAAATCGACGACATTTAATATTATTGTGCCAAACACAGCGAAGAACACCTATACGTATTTAAAACAATAATCAAATTCGTATCGCTATTTATACGACGTAGGACTTAATATTTCTTCATATATATTATTAAACCTAAATAATATAAATAAAAATTGGCCGTCACGAATATCGGCCCTGTTCCGTAGCGAATAGTAGCACAGCTAGTCCGGCTTTGACAGTAACCGAAAAACGTGTGCGGGAAAAATTTTTTTTGCCGTTGTTTTTCGGCACTTCCGAGTCTTTGATGGGTTCGCCTGCGCACTGCCCTATTGCTATTGCTATAATATTTATAAACGGGTTGTATTATGGCTTATTCCATAAGGATTTCGCTCAAACAGCGCGTTTTTATGCTACGAATTTCTCGCGCGGAGAGCCGATATACGTCGGGTGATGAGAGAGCGCCGGAAGGACGTTTCGAGTTCGTGTCCCATATAATATTATCTGCGAATATCAATAAAAACCTGTAGATTTTTCGAATACGGTAACGCGCGTTATAAATATTTATAATTTTATTATTGCTATGTGTTATATTTTTATCTTTTTTCAAAATTATTGTAACAAAACGTTTTAGAGCGGAGCGAGGAACGTTTTACGTTGATGCGGCTTTTTTTTCTTATGTGTCTGTACCCGAAAATTCTACCGGACGGAGTGCTCGGATCTTTACAGTCGTGCAGTGTACCTCGTTTCCGGTAGCGAATTGAAAAGAGAGAAAACGCTCGCTTTCAATCCCGTCGAGTAAAAAAAAAAAAACGTTTCAAAAACTTTCTTTTAATTTTTGACCATTTCGCTAGCAATCGTATGGGTTTTGATGAGGTATTCGTTTCATACCTAAATAGAGTTACGTACACGCCCGAAATATTACACCGAAGCTGACAGTGTCGTTTTATCCGATGATCCAATGATTTGTCGCATTGCTTTTAGATTTTGTACAGCGATAAAAATACACTGTAAAATCTTTATCCGAGTAATTCGCTGCACTAAAGCGACATTCGCGCAACACCCGCGGCTCGTTACACCTTTTTTTTTTTTTTTAAATGCTCGGATTTTCTAACAGTTGGGGGGTCTCGTTAAAATTTTCTAATCGACTTTTAGCGCGGTATTCTCTCCGATTTCCACCACAGAATAGGTGAAATCAGAATGGAAACAAAAAAACGGCCGCCATTTTCTCAGTGACCCCATCTGTTATTATCATTTCGTATGCGCTATCATGGTATTCTTGAGATCGTTGTTTTCGTGATTAAACGTTTGTTTATTTTTATTAATTTGACTAGTTGTGCCTCGGTTTTGCTGTGGATCTCGTTTTAGGCGTGCCTCGCTTTTGGGTAGGTAGCGACTACCGGCGGTAACAGTCGCTGTAAGTTAGGTCGTTTTAGGTGTGCACTGTGCAGTCACCAAAATCGGTGGTCGTCTAGATATAGGGTCTTCCGAAATCAATCGCCTGGTCCCTTAATAGCGGGCGTCTAGGAGTCGGTTTTCTGAGTCGTTCACTTTACTTTACCTATTTAAAATGGGAAGAGTCGGGTATTCGTGTATTATTTGTAGTGATGACTGATAAGTGAACAGCTGTTTTCGGAGTCACTGAGAAAATGGCCGAAGGTCATAGGCAATGCGTCCTATAGGTACTACCCATGTTAAATTATCAATGTTTCCATTCTGATTTCACCTATTCTGTGTTTTTACCACGTCTCCTCGCACTTGTTGTACGGGAAAATTTTCGATATACTATTTCAGCGAGTATTTCGAGAAAAAAAATTCAGCGTTTATATACCGTTTGACTTAAAGTGTCTATATATAATATACAGAATTAATAGCGTTGTCTATTCTCGAATTTCTTTTGATTTCTCTACGAATATATATAAAAAAAAAAAAAAAATCGCACTGGTCGAATTAAAAGCGCGACGACGACCGAACAAAGTGCAGTCGCGTTGTGCGGGGCGGTCGCCCGGGGCGCGCCACTTTTATTTAGTTAGTATAGTCAGGGGCGCCCTATAAGTGGTTTTAAAACAACACGTGTAAAATAATATTTTTAGTACAGTGAATATCTTTTAAGGGCGCCCTATAAAAATTTGCCCCGGGGGCTCTATAACGTCTCGGGCCGGCGCTGGGAATAGCAATATTTCCCCGTGAAAAAGGCACACGTTGTTGTCGTGATGTCGTGACGCGAGAAAAACAATAATTTATTGTACGATAACGGGTAGCATAGGCGTGTCCAGACCTAAATGGCTGGGGAGGCCAGTTATAAAATTTAAATTTTTTACTTACTACAGCGATCTATATTCTATTTCTATATTTGTGACTTTTTTTTTTTTTTGTTTTATAGCAATTATATAGCATCTGGAATTTTTTCACCCCACAAAATTAAAGATTATCTTGATCTTAAAATTGGTTTCCTATGCTATTACAGTTAATAAATAAGGCCAATCAACTAATGTGCTACTTAGTTATTTTTTATAAATATTTTATATTTATAGTTTCAACCACGATAGGTTATAAGCCAAGAGGCGAATAATTAAGTCACTGGGGAGGCCGGTGCCCACCCTGCCTCCCCCGTAGACACGCCTATGACGGGTACGTAAGGCGCGCGAAAAACGTCCGCGCGTTGTGAATACATATTTCGTTCTCTCTTACCCGCGGCGCGGCCGTCGTCGTGCGGCGGACTCGGGCCCGCGTAATATAAATTGTAAACACGGTGTTATAATAATAATAACAACACAACACGCGCGCGCGTTGTTATAAAATAATATTGTCGAAGCACACACGACCGGAGGCGGCGGCGGCGGCGGCGTCGTGTATAACAAGGTCAACGCGTCCGCGCACGCGCGCGTCTATCGTGATGGCTGATGAATTGCCGTCACTCTCGCCGAACGCGTCAGCGATACGTCGCGCTGCTGCTGCTGGTGGTGGTGGTGGTGGTGGTGGTGACGCGCGTTACCAGTTTCGAAGAATATACACCACTTCCGGTTATATGGTTACGAGAGATGTTTTACTAGTGTGCGCCTCGTGTGTGCGTGTGTGCGTGCAGTGCACCGCGTGCAGGTGATACCGTCGTCGTCGTCGTATAGTCGCCGTGGACGCGGGTGCAGCAGGCCGCAGTGGTGGGAGGGAGTGACCCGCCGCTGCTGTTGTCGATTATTCCGGTCGGGTCACGTAGGTGTACACCGTACACTTATACGGGGGGGGGGGGGGGGCGCGCAGGAAATATCGCGTTCTTTGTCACGCTCGTGTACACAATACTGTTCTCTCGCGCGGTGTGTCCTGTAAAAAAATCGTATCCTCGTGCCGATAAACGACTTACAAGCAGGGCCCCCACAAAGGGGGGTTCAGTGACTACTATGGTCCCGGGGCCCGGGAAAAATACATATTATTAATTTAAGTCAGAAAAATAAAATGAGTCGCGTCACCCCAGTCGCCATATCCTTTATACAATATTGGTATATATAAACAATTTGATTTATTCTTGATATTATTATACGTGATTTTGCCAAAAGAAAAAAAAAACGAGAAGAGAAAAATGTAGCATTAAATTTAAAAATCAAGCGATGATATTATGTAATAAAAGAAAAGCGTATATTATACGCGTATCTATAGTTATTTACAACGTATACAAATATGTTTTTAAGTTTAAATAATTTACCGTCGTATTTCATTATTCATAAATACTTTTTGAAAAATGTTGATTTTTTATATTAAACCGTAGTAAATTAGTGTACGCGCGTTTTAAATTTATTTTAGGGTACCTAACTGAAATAAATGACCTTTTTTTAAAGGTGCAGTATAACGGCAAAAGCAGCTGTGCAATCAATATTTTAGATAACTTTTGTGAAAATAAAAAATAAAACGTTAGAATTTATATTAAAATAAATACTAATAAATACGACGAAGGCCCGGATTTATTTACAGTAATGTAGTTGAAAAATTCATGTGGGGGGGAGGGCGTGCTAATAAGTATCTCTACAGCACGCTCAGTATAATTTTCGTTATTTATTTTTATTAACCCTTAACACTGGTATCCTTATTTGTATTCAAGTCCATAAATGGAGAAAACGGTCATAAATGACTCGACATTTAAACGGCTTATTATGATTTAAAAAAAAAAATTTTTTTTATTTATTTCATTTTATACGTATTTAAACGAATGTATTCCATTCGATTACACAATATTTTCTTCTATCAAATACTATAGTATTTTGTACAATTATTTTGACGATGCAATTTTACATGAATATATTTCTGAGTTTTAATTTTTTTTTTTTTTATATAAACACACGCATTCAAATTCGAACCATTCGGGGATTTGATTTTATTTCAGATACCATATTTTAAGAAAAAAATTAAGATCATAAAACAATTATTTCTAAACAAATTACAAACACTTATACAGCTGTACCCCCTCGGAACTTTTTTTTCATATCAAAATATTAACAAATTTTAAGGCTTATGTCTTTAGACTACGCGCGCGATCTTATGCGGTTTGACTGCACCGTTATATCTTCACCTTTTCCAAGTTTAAACGCCGACTCGTGAGAAAGTTTGAAAATACCTGTCTATATAAATATAGACACGACTATTATTTTCGTGATGACAAGAGTAAAAAAAAAACATTATAGGTAACTTGTATCCTCGGGTCGTTCACGATCCGAAACCGCTATATGTTTATTACAGTGTTTAATACAGTGCGTTTTACAGCGAAAAAAATACGATCTATATACGGAAAAAAAGTAGAAAACAAAATGTCCTGGATCGTTTTTGACACGGCGATATCTGCAGTTTAGAGGGATTAAATCTTTAGCGTAAGCAGTGATCTCCAGAAATCTTTTCTATCTCAAGTATATACAAAAAATAAAAATTTTTCAAGCTCCGCGGCAAAAAAAAAGTATAATTTTACAAATTGGTTTTTGAAAAAAAAAAGTTTCGATACATGGTTTTCGCTCATTTCTATTTTTTGAAGTGAACCGACGAACGTATTTATATATACTTATTTTTTTTTTACATTTTCTTTCGAAAATCTTTCGGCAAAAATTGAATTTTTCTCGTCCGAAACACCACTCGAATGGGGTTATATAATTTTATTTTTATATATGAACACGAGTCTGTGAGTCTCTGGGCACTTTGTGCGCGTACGTTGATGTTCCCGCTAATATAAATATCGTATCGTTCGCATCGCAATAAAAACGTCGGCGCGGGCACACTCGTTGTCACGTGAAATAGTTCAATCGGAAACGGTATATCGAATTGTTGTGTTTCTGTGAGCGTATTGTGTGAAACGGACAAAGAGAACTGTCGCTTTGCAGCACCGCTATAAGCAATAGCTGCACAATCGATGAACAAAAAAAAAGGGGCGAGAGAAGAAACCCTTTGCCGTCGAAAGAATTTCTCTGCTTCCCCAAAAACCCACGCGCGGTGCGATGACAATCGTATACGTATTGTACACTGACACACTACTATAACGCAGTATATAAATGTTATTGTACGCTGCTGTTTGCGGTTAAAAAAAAAAAAACGATATTAGATCCATGTCAACGCTAAATAGTCGTTAGTCAAAGTGTATAGAAAAGCAGGGGCGGATCCAGAGGGGATGATCAGAATGATCGCCTCCCCCGTTCGCTAAAAAAAAAAAAACCACTTGATGCCTGGTTGGTATCTGGAGTCCGTATCTAAATTTATTTAAGGAAATGACTAAATGAATGTGTAATGTGAAATAAATATTTATTATCTTTTATTATTAATACCAAGTTTTACTAAGGAACCTAAACCTCTTCACCCTCATATTTTCCTATCCTACATGATCGTAATAACTAGCATATTAGGAGATAGGTGTCTTATTAGATATCATTTATACTTTTCTATGGATGCACTATGCTTCAGGTAAGTAGGTAACTATATAATTAAGAGTGAACATTTATACAATAAATTAAAATTGTTCTATTTTTTCAATAAGCCAATATTGTTGTAATATTATAATCACTATTATCATGCCCATGCCCATATTTTTTTTTTTTTATATAACATTACTGGATATCATGTATTTAGGTTAGGTCCATGCGAATTGTCTAAAATAGTGATAAGTTATAAATGATTAATATAATGAAGTTTGAGTTTTACCTATTTAAAATGCATGAGTGCTAAATGCTATTATATAAAATAAACTATTGTATGAGGAATATATTTACCGACTGAAATACATCACGATACAGGTCATGAAAGGGGGGTAACAAAGGTGTAGGTGATAGTCTCCCAATACTTAGATTTTGATTTTCATCATTTTTGTGTGCCAAATCCGTTTTTAAAATTGCCCACTCCGTTATTTTGTCCTGGATCCGCCCCTGTAGAAAAGTGTATTTCAATGTATACATACATAGAGCGTTAAACGATTTTCGGACAGTCAGTCCGGTTTTTCAGTCCAGGTCCCTGTAGTGATGATGATCATTGCTCGAATTGGGGAAAAAAATTGACGCGTGTAAATGGGTTATTGCAAAACACTGCGGACGGGTCTTATCAAAACATCTTCCACGACCGCGACAGAAAATAATTCCAAATATTACAATATTTGTCCAGCTTCGTAGACGATTTTACACGAGAATGATGCGATCTCGCTATTTAATATGATGATCCCGTTTTAGACCTTTATTCGTAGATCTTTCGTGTGGCGTAGCCAGGGGTGATGAATTAATGTGTTGAAAATGAATAAATTGTTGGTTTTTAGTAATTATTGGCATATAAATCAATTGATTATCAGCCTCAGCCCCCTCCCCAAATAGAAATCCTGGTTACACCACTGGATCTTTCTTTACGTATCAAACTCTACTGACACACGAGTTAAACACGTCGATATATTGTCTTTGTTCGCAAGTGGTAAATATTTTTTTTCACACCTTATACATAAAACGTCAAATAAATATCGATAAAACGTAAAGTGTGAAAATCTCAGTGTCTCACCAGCGTTTCGTATACGTACAGAGTACAGATTACATCGTTTAGCGGGCCATCGTGAGATTAATACAAATATATGGTCATGACAGATTAAGCTTTTGTCGTTTTAATTCATTCGAAATTCCTAAACATTACTAAAAAAAAAAAATGAATTAAACGGCACGCACGCGGAGACGTACAAATCTACGACGTAACAGCCAAAACAACGTTAAACGAGCGCTACAATAATATTATTTTATAAGCAATACGTCATACCGGCTGTATGTGTAACAGGTTCAGGGACGTATATCTAAGCGATGGCATTGTGAATTGACCGTTTTAACAATACCGTCGTTATATATTATATTCGTTAACAGAGAATTTCTAATTAAAAAAAAACGTATAGAATAGGCGTGTTATTTACCTATATAATAATTATAAATACATTTTTTAAATAATATTACACGCATAAATTTATCGTGATTTCCGTCGAAATATTAATTACCGGTAACAATATTATACTGATATTTTAAACGATAAAATTTTACGGACCGTGATAATCATTAATAATTCGTACACTAATTATTATTATTACCGGTAGGTTATCTACTGCTGGATATCTACCCGAACGCGTACGAATAAATCCGGCAATATCAAATAGAACGGCGTTCAAGAATATACGGTTTTGAAAAAAATAAAAAACAGTAGAAAAACGCGGATTTGTTCGAATATATTACTTTCAAAAACAGGACGAGCTCGTAATGTGTCCACTGTGTTTGCCGTAGAGTGAATTTAACGTAGCTCTGAAGATAAATCCTGCGATGCTTAAACTAAAGCACGTATAGCTTTGACCACCAAACGTGTAAGACTTTTTTTTTTATTATTATTATTATTCAAAATTTAGATACAAGCCTTTTCGTTTACCGCAAGAGTTTTCGTCAAAAAAAACGTGTAGTTTACACGAGATAATAGTAGAAAAAAAAAGAAAGAGTATCCACACTGCTTGCAGATACATCGGTACATGTATATGTCTATAGGTACGAGGAGACGAGGACTAAGCTATAGGTAACTTTTTGTCACGTGTAAAAAATAAATGAGATATATACGAGACATATACCGATGTATCTGCATGCAGTGTAGATACTCTATATTATCGTTATTATCATTATTATCATTATTATCATTATTATCCTGGACCTGGCCGAGTGATGAGTAGAGCCGGGTTCATGACGTCATGGTAATGATCTCGGTGTCACACAAATTTATAGAATGACCCCAGCCATAAGACATACACATTGTCAAAACAGTTTTGTCCGCCGTTCAGAAGGATATATGGTGTTTTCAATTTTAACGGAGGACGAGAAACTCGACGGCGGACGTTATTGAATATTGGAGTACTCGAGTAGTACCGGCTAAATTTCAAAACTATACGAATTATTTCCTACAAAAAGTCCGATTCAAATAGACTTTTATTATTGTAATACGCGTCGTAGTTGTGTGTACCGGACATTATAATATATTCTTTGAAAATCGTATAAATTCGTTGTTTTAACGATGTAAGATGGAGACGAAAAAAGCCATCGTGTCGATGAATAACGCGTAGTCACGCTTTTTTTTTTTTTTTTTTGTAGCATTTTTTTCGATTTGCGCTTTACAAATATGACGTACAGTCGTATACAATGAATTATTATTAAAACCACCTATTAATTGGTCGTAGAACATTTCTATTTTGTCGTTATATAAAATCCTAACAACCCATTATTATTATTTTATACAGTAATGTAATATAATACATACGCTTTGTAAACGATTAGTCTTCGGTTTATTATATATAAAAATATGATTATAATTTAAACTGTAAACGGGATAAGTGTGAAGACCTGCACGCCGTGTCTCAAACGAGAAACGTATACAAAATATATTACTATAATATACGCTTTTTTATAAACGAATGATATACGCACGTGTATATATTGTATACCGTATATTTGCATAACAATATGAATAACCAGGCGGCGTGACTTCGAACGGGTAACGGAGTATACACAATACATATATATATATATATATATATATACACGCGCACTGGCAGTCCTTCGGACAAACAATTACGACGACCGCGAGTCGGTGAATTAATTTTTACACAACCAGCGTCATAATAATATTGTATACCATGACCATATTTATATATTTATAATAATAATAATAATAATAATAATATATAATTGAAATAGAAAATTGAAATGTTCATGAAATGTGTAACTTTATATATTATATGAAGGAAAAAAATTAAATTTTCTTTTAATTTTGCACTATTTCCTTGGCAATTTTTAGTTTTCGAAGTATTTTTAATTGATAAAAAGAGCCAGTTTTTTGTTATATATACCTAAAATATTACGCTGAAGCTCAGCTCAGAATCGTTTTATCAAATGCAATGATTACTATTACTATTACTATTATTATTATTATTAATCCGCCTACACACGTGTATATAACTGGTAAAATAAATTATCAAATTTTATTCGGCGACAGCATCGTGATTTTTTTTTATTGTTCTTCTTCTACTACAATCGTCCCAACCGCGTGTATATTACATGCGTATATTATATATATATATAATAAGTAAAGTATTATTGTATTTTACGTTATACGCGCACGATATGATACGTAATAACGTTACCATTACGCGCGAATGCGTGAAAAACATATATTTTATTAAAACAATATTATACAGACAACAATTATAATAATAATAATATGTAAAATATATAGAAAAGACGGCGAACGACAAAGTATACGTTATAATATACCTATATATGCGCGGTTAAAACCGTATTATTATAATATAAACGAACACGCGCGTATTATATTATACGCGCACGTATTATACGCTACCGCGGAATATATTATAGAAAAATATAAAAATTAATATCGCGTTTATTAATATATATTTTTTTCTTTTATGAAATTTTTTTTTTTTTTTTTTATGCATCGCGTATTTCGACCTAACCGGCGCGCATGACGACCGGGGACAAAGGAATATTCTGGTCTCGTGTTATTATTATATATATATATATATATATTATACGAGCGTATACGCGTATTAAATATATAAAATACTTATAGTGTTGTTGCGGCGAAACCGTTGTGTGGATCTCTTATTACATACGAGTGAATTTTAAACGAAATTTTTTTTTTCTCTTTTAAACCTCGGAACGCATTCGATATATAAAAAAAAAAAAATCACGCGAATTCGAAGAGAGAAAGAGAAAAAAAAACTTTGAAAATCGTCTCGCTATTAGTTTTTACACCGCGGTGGTCTGCAGTGTCGTCGTACGTTTTCAAAAACACTACAGCGTTTGTCCGTTCGTTTTATTTTTCCTCCTCCTTGAAAAAAAAAAATTACACGTGTCATCGCGTCCTGCAGGATTTTCGAATTTAGCGCGCGGCAAATGTATTTAATTTTATTTTTTTCTGTAGGCACGAAATTTAATAATAACGCGTAACGCGTATATATATAAAAAAAGAAAAAAACGTATTTCCATATTCGTATTTTTTTGAACTCTTCACCGGGCCCGAGTTCATACTCGTGAATCGTAAAACACGTCTTTGCCGCATATTATTATATAGGAGCGCGCGCGCGCGCGTGCGAACGCTGCGCATTGTACACGCGTACATAATAATAATAATAATAATAATATGTGACGGTAATTTCTAATCGCATAATTATAATTATTATTTCGTGTTCGAGTATATATATACCTATATAATATTATATGCGCCGTTTTTTTTTTTTTATGATATTTTCCGTGTGTGTGTGTGTGTCAACAACCTACGCCGGTTATTTAGAAAAGAAATATAGTATATTATACAAAATTCGTTTGCCCCGGAGAGGATGTTCAACGCGAGCGGTTGTGGAGACGGCGTGGAAAAATAGAAATCGGAACGGGACGGGGGAAATAAAACCGTATGAAAACGAACACGCGAAACGCTATACGGCTGCACGTGCAGTGGTGGGCGGCGTATAGTTTTCTGTGTGTATTGTACAATGTAGTCGTTTTTTTTTAGCCATACACACGTCCTGCAAGACGACGGTTAGGTCAATAAAAACGTCTTTTTTTTTTGATACCGATAGGAATGTTATTTGGTTTTTACAAATCATGTGTTTTTTTTTGTGTGTCCGTATTGAAAAAAAAAAAATTCTACCAGAAAGAGCTCGCTCATATCTTTACAGTGACACGCGACGCGGTAGCGAATCGCATCTGGTCTCGGTACTCTATAGAGAGAGAGAGAGAGAGAGAGTCAATTTTCGATTTTCTAGAGAGCGCTTGTAAAAAAAAAAACTACCGAAAATTCGCACGCGATAAAAAAAGCGGTTTCGCCATCCGAATCGATTAATAACGCGTAATTATTTTGAAAACCAACGCGGTTATAGAAACTATATTGTTGTATAGTTATTAGGGAGAAAAAGTTTCAAAAAAAAAAAAAAAAAATGTCATTCATTTTTCCGCTATATATTGTTGTAGCTATACGTTTTTCATGTATTTGATTCGTAAAACAGAGGTAATTTTTAGGGCTTACGAATTTAAAATACAACGTCGTGTCCTGAAAATAGTGTCTTTTTGTCACGATCTCAAATTTTTCGACAAAGCGTATTTGTTCAAAACTAACGGTCCTCTATATATATACAGGAGTCTTGGAATTTTTCACTAAATATGTAACTTATATTGTACTACGCGTATTAATGATTTTTGTTCATTTTTAGCTATACGCGTTTAGGTTTATTGTAAGAAATTATGTATTAAAATGACATACCGTAACCCGTTAATCGTAAGATACGCCTTATTCTATACGCACACACTATATTATAATAATAATAACGGGTAATAAGTAATAACTAGGGCTAGGGACTTATAGGAGTTTGCATGTTTTTTAATAATTATTCAGAATATAGTGATATATATATAAATTCGTTTCATAATATATTAGGAGATTATAGACGGGTTTTTTTTTTTGCATATTTCGCGTATTTAACTCTTTTTCACGCGTTAGTGCATATTATGTTATAATATTTTCATTTTATAAGAGCATATTTCACTAAAATGAATAGTAATTAAGAAAAATCAGTTTTTTTTTAAATTTATCTATTGGAAATTGATAAAAAAATAAATAAATATTATATGCATATCTGCAGAAAGATCGTTGGACGAAACGAATAGGCCGTGCGTTCTGTTCGGTAATTTCTAATTCGAAATTATCAACCGCCGAGATTGTATCATATTATTTTTATCTTCACGCCGCGGATTACACGAACTGGGATATTTTTCTATCAACAGTGTTAAGTAAGTTTGTCTGACGAATTTTTTTTTTTTTCAAATACCGTCGAGTAACAATAATAACATACAAATTAATCGTTTCCAACTCTATGTCATTTAACAATTAATCATTTTCGTTATTATTCATCAATTATATATTCCGGTATATTACGTATACTTCTTTAGCGAAACCTTTATTAAAATATTTCTGCTTTTAACGCGTATATTTCGATAGCGTATATTTTTAGTAATTGTACTATCTGTTAGTAGATAGATCTGGACAAACCAGGAGATCCAAGACATATACGGAGAAACGAACATCATCTCGGAATTTTAAAAAAGTAGTAGGCCGAGCTGGGCCGGACACGCGTGGAGATCGGAGGAGCCAATAATTGGACGAGTTCCGAAACGGAAGCCGAATACGAAAAGGCCTAGAGGACGTCGTCGTAGACAAAAACGGAAGGATAGAGTGGTCGAGGACTCGAGGGAACTTGGAATATAGAACGGGCAAGAGACAGAGAGACGGGTGGAGGCAAGTGGTCGTTGCGGCAATGGGCCTAAATGGCCTGTAAAAAACGCCTTCTGATGATGATGATATTTTAGTAATTGTACGCGTGTTAATCGCGCATATTTTAAGGCTTTTTTTTTTTCAAAGTCCCTATATATAGTGACGAGTAATAATAATAATAGTTGGCCGAGTCGAAAATCCGATTTCGGCTCGCGGTCCGCGCGCGTGAAACGCGTATTTATTATAACGCGGCGGTTACGGACAATACGATGACGTGTAAAGAGGGGAGTATTGTGTGTGTGTGTGTACGAAGGCGACGGACGACGGACGGACGAAAACGAGAGGGAAACGACGCGTGTGCGTATGAAAACAAAAAAAAAAACCGGTCGTGGTTCTCGGCGTGTGATGGTTCACGGCGGCGGCGGCGGGGTACGCGGACCTCTCGTACTCGTAGTAACAATAATAATAATGTGTGTCTGTTCGCATTACGGTTGTTATCCGATCGACGCGGTATGAAAGAAAAAAAAATGAAAAATGAAAAGAAAAACGGTGCAGCGCGACGGGACCCGTCCACCGGCACGGCACGGCGGATAAACGTCACGGTGCGTGTACGCGGCCGGCTAGCCGGTCGGACGGAGAGCGAGCGAGTGCCGCGCGCGTAATATTATCAAAAGTGTGTGTGACGGGGCCAGCGCCGGACTGGGAAGAAATTACGTGCCGGGCTGTCCGCCTAGACCGGCCCGAGGTCTTAAAAAAAAATTTGGTATTAACACTGGTCAGAGCCCGACTTGGGAATTTTGGGGCCCGGGTCTAATTCTTTGATTATATTGAATTTTTATATTTAATTTTTTTTTTTTTAACATTATAAATAAATTGTACCTACTATAATAGTCTATACACACGTCTACCTGATAATACAACCAACCCGACTGTCGGGCCGACCAAATCGTGTGTGTAGTCTCCGTTTAACATTTCACAGTGCCACTAATAATTATCGACATTAATTAATATCGGGGCCCGGGGCTGCAGCCCCCCTAGCCCCCCCTAAGTTGGGCTCTGACACTGGTTCAAAACCCATTATCGAACCGGCCCACCGGGTTTCGCCCGGTAGCCCGCCGGCCCAATCCGGGCCTGGACGGGGGCGAAGGAGCGAACGAGACGAACGAACAGCGGTCGTCAGTCGGGGCGTGGGCGCGAGCTGCGAGAAAAAACGAACGTGTGGAAAAAAACGAGTCCGCCGCTGCCGCTGGTACTCGGAGACGTGTACGAGACGTACGTCACGCCAATTTCCACGTTGGAAATTTACAATTTTTTTTGCACACATATTTAGTATGGAATTTGTATGACCACTTAGAGAATTTCTATACCATATTATTTTTACCAGAAAAACTAAAAAAAATTTGTGGGGCTGGTGTGACGTCACCGGTAAAAACGGAATTTATTGCGATCGCGGGATTTGTGAACATCGGTACATTTATATAATATATATTCAAAGTAATTTCGATAATTATTTATTATTGTCAGTCGTCGTGATAAAAAATTAATAATATATAACATCATAATGTATTATAAATTGCGTGTAAATTAATTAATATTATTAATATTGCGTGTAAATTAATTAACATTATTAATAAACGTTATTATTAGTCGTCCGGCACAACGGCTTACACATCACGCGCACAATTTATAATTGCGTGCATAGCCGTCCCACCGGGGGTAAATGGGGCAAGTGCCCTAGGGCGTCCAAAGTATTATGGAATGCGGGGGCGTCAAAAAAATGAATGATAAAAAGAAAGAAAAAAAACGTGTTGTTTTATTTCAGTTATTAATTTCCCTTGTATCTATACGATGATTTCGAGGATGAGAGTATTTACTATTAAATATATAAAATTATGTAATTAGATATTACGTTAGTTGTAAATTTTTTTTTTTGGGGGGGGGAGGCGTCAAATATTATTGCCCTAGGGCATTATCGGTGGTTAGGACGGCACTGATTGCGTGTAAATTAATCAATATCAATAAATATTATTATTAGTTGTCATGACAACGGCTTGCACAATTTCCGTATCACATGAAATCCAGGCTCGTCACCCGCCGAATCGACCGCGGTGAAAATCCAAACGCCCTATACGCAAATCGACGGCCGCGATCAGTGCCGCCTTGAGGCGTGGGCCCGGAGCCCCGAAATTCTAAGGACCCCCAATTTATTTACAAAATACCGTAGATTAATTTTTATTTTTTTACTCAGATATTTTGAAAAAAAAAAATATATATTTTTATTTAAATTTTAAAATATTTTAACATTTTTGAAATCGTCGTAGTAAACAATAAATAGTGACAGAGATTCAAATAAAAATCGACATTTTAGTTTTTATTAATAAAGTGTAATTTTTTTTTTATAGCTTATGAAACATGTTGCGCCGGTTTCACCAACTATATTGTTAAATACCCTTTAACACCGTTTTAGTTAACAATATTTGTTTAAATTCAAACATCTGATCAAATTATATATATATATATAATTTTCACCATAACATTATTATTGTTAAATTCTATTTGTCAAGTAACAAAATGTTAGTCGGGTTACCAAAACGGTCACCTTGATTCTAACGTTCTCATCGGACAATTGAAAAATTTTCAAAAAATTTGGAAAAATTTGTCACTTGACCCCCCCCCAAAAAAAATGTTGTTCGCCTAGTCTATATATAGTCTATACACGGCTGACGATCAACGATTTACCAGGATTTCGTTTGAAATCGGCTGTTACAAAATACCGGACGATAAAAACATAAACGCGCAACTGCTGCTGCAGCGTAAAGAATATTCGTGTTCGGGTGAAATTCATTTGACGGATTTCATTCGATTATTATTATTATTATTATAATATTGACATATGTAATCAATAAACGGAACAAACTTCGACGACAGTATACTTGCAGTTCCGGCATAAATTTAATTATAACTCGGTATACGCACAATGTATTGAGTATAATATAACGAAACTATAAATAGTTGTTATAATAATGTTAACCGGCGCTCCGGCAAGGTTATTGTACCCGTGTACGAGAAACGAAACAACTTTATTGAAAATTTATTTTAGTGGTCGCTGCGTGTAAAAGCCGATAGAGAGTTTGTAGTTTTCAAAATTTACGCGAGTTTAAAATTCGATTTCATAAAAAAAATCGTCTAGAATTTCGCGAAACGAACCGCTGTATTATATTATAATATACGCGCTTGCACGATAGTGTCCGAAATTTTACTCACCGATTTCGTTAATTTCCGTTATGTCGGTATATATTATTGTTTTATGTGTTCGCGTTTATTTTCATTTTCCCGTCACTGGCAACGGCAAATCACGTGTAAAACGAGCGTAAATGGCCGCGGCTTTTTTTTCTGCTAGGCTCTAAAAAAAAAAAAATTCCAAAAATGAATTCTTGTTCAAACATTGATTTCGAACTAGTGTGGAGGGGTCTAAAAACGTGTATTTGTCCGCCAATCCAAACACCACTCCGTTACAGGAGTGTTATGTTAATGCGGAATTTCTGTCAATCCGTGAAATTAAAAAAAAAACCTAAGATTTTTTTTTAGAATAAAAACCTGTGTATCAAATAAGTATGTATGTGTACTAACCGCAGTTACCCGCGAATTTGTACGGCGTGGAGAATTATTTTTTTCACTGAAACGCCTTATTGGGACAGTTGCACAGTTCTGTACGTCCGTTACTCGCGTTTTTGGTCTTCGCACACAATATCTTTTACTAGGACACGAAGGTTTTTTTTTGGGGGGCTTGACACGCGGCGCGAACATTGTCATCACAAATGATATTTTCAAAAAGCAATTGTCAGCAATCGTCAAAAGGGGGCGGATGGGGTCGTCAGTAGTTAATTGTGGAATTAAAACGTCTTCGTCCGCGTTTGCTTTTACGCTAGTGATAATCGCTCTTACAACGTTTCGCCAGTACGGATGTGTAATATTGTTGTGACCTCGTGCACCCATCCTTCTCGGCGCAACGAGATTACGCGTTAACAGCGTATACAAAGTACCGGAAACATGCGGAGTTTCATCCTCTGGGAAGGCACCACTATTCTGTGACAAAATTATTCCATAGAGCTGTTGACTCAAAGTGTTACGAGACCAAAACTTGTTCAATGTGTCCATAACGCTATCTGCCGGCAATTTATATTCCGCAAAGTTTCACGCCACTCGCGACATAATATACATTTTTCGTTCGTATACCGCGTATAGTTTCATTTCATTATTCGGTGCCAAAATCGCTGTTTCACGCGTTCGCGCCTTAGTCCTCCCCATATCAGCTCGCGTTTCATGACACTCCTTACTGCAGATAAGTTCGTCCGTGCTACGAACAATGTTGCAGAGTTCGCTATTCAATGTAATCGTCCCGTTGTAATTATCTGTTGAGATAAGATCTCCGCGGCTGATTTTCAGAAGAGCATCATCCCCCCAGTTTCTGTGTGTACCAGTAGCGTATCTAGGATTGTTCCACGGGAGGGTATACACAAATTTTAACAGATTTTTTTATTGTATTCGTTATACACATACACATATACGTGTTGTATGTAAACAAACATTTGTCATTTGTGTACAAAATTTGATTTTTTTTTTTTTTCAAAATTGAATTTAATATCATTCATTTTCGTTCGTACAATTATCAAAATATTGTTTTAAATAACCTCCCGGGGGGATATGACCCCCATATCCCCCCCGTAAATACGCCACTGGTGTGTACCTATAGTGTTTCATCGGCAAAAGTGTTGAACACAATAATTCTACGGACTGCTTTGTATTACGTATATTAAATGTTATTTTTAAAATTATGTCCAGGCAATCTATACGATTCCGCTATGCAGTTAATAGTAAAACACGATTAAGTTTCGGTGAATAGCGTTTTTACCGAAAATGTTATGTTTATTATATGCGTTTTTAAATATTTATATTATTTATTTATTTGTCTCGGTGTATACAGTTGGTGCGTATGACATTTCGAACTGCGTAAAATAGTATGTTTTTTTACAAACATTTTTTTTTTTGGTTTGACGTTTTGATTCGCATACGTGCATTTGACAGAACTTGTATACAACACAACGTTTTTACAAATCTAATTAAACAATTTTTAATAAAAAATTAATTAAATACCTTTGAAACATCCTGAAATGTGATGTTTTTTTTTATATTTTTCTTCTGATCACGTTTTAGCATTGGAACTTTGCGTAATATTTGTTCGTATTTGTCATTAGATATAGAAAAAGGAAAAAAAAAATTATTTTTCGAACGTTTCTCGATTTTTATTTAATTCGATATAAAAACGACATCTTTATACGTACGGGTATGTGTTAAACACAAAGGAAATCTAAGAAAGAAAAAAATAGGATATTTTCAAACACGTATTATATTCAATTCTTTCGTAAACACGAACAATATGATCATAATATAATGCGTAGTATAATTTCATATCAATTTCATACTTTTATTTTGCATTCTATGTCTATAGATACTTTATAAAATGCACATTGTCGATAACATTATAATACGATAATCTGACTTATATCGGGGTTTTTTTTTTAAATCATTTTTACACCGCCATAGGTCATATAGAGTGATGGAAGAAAGCCTGTTATACTCTTCGGATCCTAAAGAATCAATTGACGCCAAAAGCGCGATTGGGCATTTGAACAAGGGATGCGCTTAAGCACCAGGTTTTTGTGCGCACCATGTCGACTCGTGAGAAGCTATAACGCCCGGCCCCTCACCATAATTTACCAATTATTTGTCTCTAATAGGACTAAGTAATTTCTAGGGAAAAAAAACAAATAACCTCTGAAAAGCTATTTAAAGTCTATTTTTTTTCTATCACACTATTTTTATGAATAATAAAAAAACTATATGATTTCCATCAATGTTATAGAAACAAATCGAAAAAGAAATAATACTTTAAATTAACAAATATACTACAAAATTTGACGAGCCTATATTTATTGTTCGTACAGAATAGATATCCGATTTTAAAAACGAAAATCTTAATATAATTACATTTTTTATTTATTTTAATTAATTGCAAATCAACAAATAATAATAGTATAGATATACGACGAAACCTGTAGTTTAATATGTAAATACGAGTAATAAGTGTTGCCGGACGGAAAGTAGAGCGCACGGCGACGACGGCAAAAAAAAAGAAATAAAGAGTTTCGACGAGTGTCAAGCGCACGCGTTCCGTAAACGGGGCCAAGGGCTTTCCTCGCGTCGTCGTCGTCGTATCCTTCGTCCCCTTTACTCCGCACCAAAAACGTTACTGCCAGGGAACACTGCGCGGCGAACGCGATAATATATTCTATTTATTAATAGAAGCTCTCTATCGAATTTAAGTCTCGGAAAAAGAAACGATACCGACCACTTTGGTTAATGTACATAACAAAATATATAAACTTACGTTCTACAAAAAAAAAAAAAAAAACAGAACAGAACAGAAGGATATTGGATTTTTTTTTTGGATTCTTTTTTTTATCTACACGTTTTAAGCGAATTGCTCTTGCGAATTTCTGTGACATTCACTCGATTAAATTCTACCTGCACATTGTCCGCTGCCTTTACGGATGCGCGTCAATAAAGTGCCTGAACGTTTAATTTAAAAACAAATAAATGATTATACACTATTTTGTAGAGTTTTCGCTCCGAGCGTTTAAAACTCTGCGATTTACACAAATATATTCCCGTATATTATACGTATTTATTATTATCATTGTTATTATTATTATTATTATTATTATTATTATTATTATTATTATTATTATTATTATTATTATTATTATTATTATTGTCGTTTAATAGAAATTTGTCGAAAAATGTACAATCGTCTGCAAAATTAATCGTAAAGTATATGCCTAGAAAAAAAAATGAAAAAAACAATTCGAAAATATTCGCAAAAATAGGAATTTAAAAAATGTTACCAAACTACTGTAGTAACACCTACACGCGTAATGCGTATTTTATATATTCCGCCTTATCACGTTATGCATATAATTGAAAATTATAAATCGAGCGAGATTTCGATGAAAGTACTTAATGAGAAAGGGTAAAAACGATAATAACAAAGAAATATACGCAGCGAATTATATCGAGTATCACGTTTTTTTTTTTTTGCGATAAATTAATTATATAAACGGTAAAACGTAATAACATTACGCGTGCAACGATTAGAGGCGAAAATCTGCGATCGTTTATTCACATAATAATACATGAGTCGTGCAGTAATGCGTGAAAAATTCGCACAAAATTCTGGAACAAAATACGATTGCGCGTAATCCACAATATGTGTGGTAAATTTTCAAAAATATTTTAGAGAAAGTGGCAGCCGACGTTTTAATTTCGCGCGTAATATTATTGACGTGATTTAATTCGCCGCGTTTTGTTTTAATCCGCGCGCGAAACAACAATTGCGAATCCGTTTTTTTTTTAATCCGTTCGTATTATATGCACACAAAGCGGTCGCTGCTGCGATGTGGTAAACCGCCGGTAATCTGCAGTGTAATCTGCGCGGCAGAAACGAATATCATACAAAATTAGCCGGAATCGGATACGCCTATTATATACACTGGGATTTTAATAACAGGTTATGTACAGTCCCATTCCTAGTTTAAATCAGTTATAATTAATATATTCACCGTAAACGTACTTAGGTATATATAATGCAGACACCGGCGCAGTGTACGTATTAGCGCGTTTTTTTTTTTTAATGTTATAGCGAAATAACGCTAAATAATCGTGAAATAAACGATTTTTAAATGAACGAATTTTTTAATTCTCTCTTACTCTATCATATATTGTATAATATGTAACTGAGCAATATATACACGCGACCAAAAGTTTTTTTTCAATTACAGTAAACACACAACGGGGTTTTGCGTTCGTTGGGGTTTTGACATTATCGGTTTAGGTGTTCTGCTGCGAGCCCCGCCGGACTTTTATAATCCAACTGGCAGCGCTCCGCGAACAACGGGTGGGCGGTGTACACGAGTTGCCCTACATATTTTATTTCGTATACGTTTACCGCGTGCACCCTTTAGAATTTAATTAACCGCTAGGAACGCAGCGTCGGTCTTGAAATTTGAAATTTATAATATAAATTATTATCATTTTGGGAAAGAAATTTATAGGAAATTGATATGCGCTGGCGCGAAAGTTTACCGTATTTTCGTTTGGTCTACTTTGCGCACGATTAATGATAACGTGTCTTGTAATCGAAGAGACATTGGAAATTTTAAGGACTTTTCGGCGGGCAACACAATATCGAAGAAGTATGCCGCCTCAATCGCCTCCAACGTTTTATTCGAAACATATTTTTTCACCGAAGAACACGACAGAACTCAAAGAATGCGCTGAATCTTTCGAACAAGTGGCTTTAAACGATGGGAAATCATTCGCTTTTCGATGGTTTTGACCAGTCCGCGATGTGTTGAAAAATAATTATGTTGTTCTTCGTGTAAACGTTTCCGAGATTGTTTTTTAACGCACAATTTCAAACGAGAGGTCAACGTATTCGTGTTTGAACGAAAAACGTTAACGTAGTCCCTCGCGTTTGTACTGAATTTGAGAATTTTATACGGTATAACGTATTGCACGAGTTGTCCCGTTTGTCGTTGCAGTTACAAAACGGCTGAGACATTATATAGATTTCGCGACATACAGCTCATAATTTAATTGAAAGAACCGTTCGCGTTTCGGATAGTGTATAGGGTTAAAACTTATGGACCAGAACTAACAGTAAAGTAAATTTAGCTTAACAGGAAATGAGTTTTAAAAGCATATACATCTTAAAGTTCACAGAAGTGTGCGAAAAACTAACTTTGGACAATTTTTCGTAAGTCTTTCCAATATATAATTTTATAGTTTTATGTTTACAAGATAAATACAAAAATGGCGCGTCCGTATTTTATTATAAATGTTTTTTTTTTTTATCGTAAAATAAATCATTTATTGTGTTCTGTGACAAAGTCTTTCGCGATTGAAAAAAAATATGTACTCACAATGGAACGCTGATTCCTAAATTTAAATCGGCTTTCCTCCTTGCTGTTTTCTCCAATCCGAAACAGCATCCATACGAGTCCAAATTTTTTTACTTTCATTTTCAAAAAAATCGCCTCTCGATAGTTTTTTTTATAGAGATTTATTTCTTTGTACGTAATAATGATTATCGTTTATAAAGTTATCGAATAAAATGTAATTGTCTGGTTTTCGCGTCGAACTGTTGTTGATACAGTAAATTATACGTTTATATTATTTTTAAACTGAAGAATACCGGTTTAAAATTTAAATGTTGTTAATAATAATAAAATTAAGAAAAAGTTAATTACTCGAAAACCGTGATCGAAAAACCTGGTAAACGTTTCAAAAATCAATAGAATAATATTTGGAGACGAAAGATTCAAATAAACTCAACTAGACAATTTTGCGTATTCAACGGTATACTTTTCGTTATATTGGAAAATACAGATTTACATATTTTTTTAAGTTTTGTTTAGTCGAATTTCCGAATCAAATAATTTCAGAAAAAAAAAAGTGGACTTGTCTGGTTGTTGCGAAGAGTCCTTTAGTTTCTCGTCCAGGCCAGTACCTGATGTACGTGAGGGGACCGCGAACCGTCTGATGGTCTACAGACGATATAATATTTTATACGTGACCCTATCGAACGGAATATTTAGAATACAATGAGCTGCAGAGAATTGCAGCTGCTGTCGTTTTATTACACGAATATAACATATTTTACGAACTGTACTACGGCACATATTATTATATATGACGTCGACGATTGTATGGCGGTACGTTTAAAATCTCCAAAATTGTGCGATAAATACAAACACAAATAGAATGTACGTAACACGTCACTTGACTGTACTCGAGAGTCGAGTATACATTGAAAATGTTTATCACAAAATGTGCATACACCGTGACCTATATTATTATAATACATGTATAGTTTTAGTCGAAAGGTATATTATACGATGTCGGTTTCGATCTTGTGTAGTATGTTCGCGATCAAAAGTTTCGTCAAATTACATTTAACCCGTACATTGACAGCGTAATATTTGTGTACGGTCAATATATTTTTATACGTATACCGTTTTTAATTTACGATGGTTTATAATAATAATTTACAAAGGCTTACAATATTTTTTTTACTACAATCAGAGACATCATACGTTTGAATCTGTGCGCAGAGAAAAAGGTTGAATCGTACAAATTTGGTGAGTTTTAAAAATATTTTGATTGTTTCTATAATTTCATGTCCCAGAGCTGTTTCCGTGTACGCTCTGTAATTACTGCGTGTTTTCGACATTATACAAAAATGTGTTCGATCGTGAGAGTTTTTTTTGATCTGTCTCTCACAAGTTGCCCGCGCTTTGTTGGCCACGTGCGTCCTGTTCTGAACATGTTGAATACTGCGTCGAATCTTTAATTTTTCTGAGGAACGTTGGCCGAGGACGTATGGTAGGTTTGATTTCGTTTTAGTTTTTTTTGTGTTGATTTGCTCGGTTTTGTCGTGCCGCCGGATTAGTACGCGTTTCCAAAACGCTCCTTTGATATTATGTCGTTTGGATTCGGATCAGTGTAGCGATTCGGGAGAGCTCTTTTGTCGGCACATGCACGTCTCTCGTGGCCTGGCGTTCCGGCACGGATCCATGTGAAAATAACGTTTCGTTCGTTGTGTTTCAGGCAAGAAAAATCTGGTTTTGAATATTATCTCTGGATACGGTCGGTTATTGATGCTGAGGATAGCGTGGTGCGGGCACTGAGTTTTGTCACCATAGAAAATAGTGCGACGAATACGCGGTAAACGTTTATAAGACGTTAATTTGGGGGAGGGGGGGGGAAACGTTATAAAAATTCATAATGGAAAATAAAAATTCTCGACTCAAATCTGAATCGATTTCGTACTGATTTATAAAATAAATAAATTTATATTTATCGCGCTTGCGACGACGGCGGTAAACAAAATAATAACGTACTGGTATAGTTTTTTCTTTTTTAAACTGCGTCGTTTCGTACGGCTTGTCCTTCGCGTTTATATATAACATGAGCCATATACATATTATATCGATGTAATTAATATACGATATTCGAGAAGCATATCTTACAATAAAAAATACCTTATACGGAAAAAAAAAAAACGGCCCAACTATAACGCGCTACAACGTATATACATATATTGTACGCGTGTATAGATGATAGATAAAAATATAATGTATGTAAATCACACGAACGCGATATTCCTGTGCACAAATAATCGTATAGCTATACACTATTGAACACTGAAAACAAACAATAGTAATAATCGCGTAGAATAAAAAAAAAATTAACCGTTTTTTTTTTTTATACGCGTTTATTATTATATAAAAAAAAATGTACATTGAAACGCGAAAACGAATCGTGCGCCTCTGCAGCGGTTTCCGTTTTGCAGAAAATCCTGTACACCGTTTTTTTTTTTTGTTTTCAATACCGTACCGATGATATAATATACACTGCAGTCTATTTGCGGTCGGCTATACTGGTGTGATTCGCGGTTGTATCGTTGTCATAATATTCTATACGAACGCTCATCGTTAGATTTTTGTTTCGACAGAATTTTATGAAAACTGTTTAACTAATTTACTCGTACAGGTAAATTTGAATTTAAAAAAAGTACGAGAATTTAAAAAAAAAAAAAAAACGTAATAATAATATTTTTTTTTTTTTGCACAAGAATCGCCGTAATTAAATATCGTTTTTTCCCCTATGAAAATACAACGTTTTTTTCCGATTATATTTTCAATAATTATTACTAACGCGTGTGTGCCTGCCTATAAAATATTGTTGCGCGTGTAAAATTTATTTTACACCGAAGTACGATCGGCGTGCACTGGACTGAACAATTTTTCGCATAATTCGGCTCTCTCGTACGCGATTAATTAAATATTAAATTTTTCACTCATACGAGTATATTATATTATATTATATTATATATATATATATAAGTTTTAATTCATCGTGCCGCGTGGGCCGTTGTAATTTGGGAAAAATAAAAAATTTACTTTCTCCTATTATGCGTAGCTGCGAACAATCATTATACAAAAGTAATTATATTTTAATAACAGTTTACAATATTATATGTAATAAATTTGTTTATTCATTTATAACGTGCCTGCTCACCGCTCTTCGAGCTCGGGATCCAAGACCGGTGTATCGAAAATAAATTCTCGACAAAAAAAAAAAAAAAGAATAATTTCGGTTAAAAGAAGATTTTTTTTTTTTTTTTTACAAAAAAAACTCATATAAATATTTATAGTACTTGTAGCCTACGTATTTTATAGTATTTAAATTATTATTCTGGTTTTTATTAAAATCACCGAAAAATCACACGATATTGATATTCGCGTGTTTTCGAAACCGTTCTGGATGGAATATATAAATATATGCGAACTCCTTCCCGACGAGTTCGTACGCGAATGCGCAGTCGGAAAAAAAATCCTTGAGAACGAGTCCTGACGCATCGATGTGTTATAATAGTAATATCAATGCGATTTACATAATATAACGTGCGCAATAATATTTTCATTGATAAAACGTACCAATTATTATTATTATTATTATTATTATTATTATTATTATTGTTATTTTTTTAGTCGTCGCAATGACTTTTGTGTGGCGCTTCTTATCGCCGTCAACACGGCTCGCGAACAGCCGCGTATATTATTGTAATGTCATCGCGTGGCTGATTAAACGTTAACGTCGAAGCAATAAAATCGTCTCTCGAATACGAGTATAATATTATATTATTGTACGCGACATAACGTTTTCGATTATTGTGTACAGGAGTATAATATTGTCGTTTTGTTTGCCGCGGCGGCGGTATAAAATAGTGATTAAAAAAAAAAAAAAGGAATGGTCGTATCCGCGCGCAGAGAGGTCTGAAATTATTTTTAACAATTTAATCGAATGTAAACTACGGCCGTAGTTGTAAATTTTACGTATCTATTGACGGAAAAAATGTTCAAAACAATATTATATTTTTAAAACTGTGTATAAAAGCCTATCTTATTCGTATAGCAGTTTGCTTCGCGTCATATATACGTATAATACAATATATATACGACCTTCTCGTAATAAAACAGAATCGTATATCAGAATACGCGTAAAGCGATTGGGTTTTCAAAGTAAATCGTTTTGGAATAATTTATTCGGGGAGGTTTTTTTTTTTACTATTAAAATTCCGTTCTCTTACGCTGATTATCTCGTGTCTGTCGAAAGAATCGCGCCGCGTATTGCGTGCGTATAATATAATATATGTATACCGATAATAATAATAATAATATTATTATTATTTTTTTTTTTTTAGTCATTCTTCGCGGATTATGTTTTTTTTTTTGATGAGATCGTATTGAAATATCGTTTTTTTTTTATATTCGCTGAAAATTGTATTTTTTTCGCTTTAATCGCGGAATTAATGACGTTAATTAACTGTGATCACCGTTTGCAGTTTACACGGACTTAACGCGATTTCTTTGCCGTTCGATAATTGTTACGAGTGATTACACCGTAAGTGGTTGGTCTGGTTTGTTTAATATCGGATCCTGTATAGTATAACGTTATGTTTTTCACCAGACAATAACAAATAATTCCTGTGTTTATTTGGCCTTTACGTGTTATTATTCCGTCGATTATATGGCAGTAATATTACAACAATTATTTTATCATAATATTGTGTGTATACACCAATATTGTTCATATGATCAGACGACGTGTTATTCGTTAGCTATACAGTCGTAGTAATTGAACACCGCGACGGCGGCGTTTATTCGAAATATGATAAATGAAAACAATAAAAATAAACGTACCGCATAAATGTTCGAATAGTTTTTTTAGACGTTTTTCTGAATAAAAATTTGACAAATTCACGTTTTCTCGTGATTTTTTTTTTTTTTTAGTTTTACTATTCTAAAAGAGATTTCTAAAAGAAAAAGTCTTTTTTTACTTGCCATTTTTTCCACTCCCCATTCGTTTTAACTTCGAACACTTATATATATATTTTTTTTTTTGCGCCATTTCTTCGCGTATGACGAATATAGAAAATAAAACGATAATTTCGGACGGACGTAGGCGGTTTAAAAAAAATAAATGAAAAATTTGCAACGAATATAAAATAAAACAAGCGATTTTTTATTTTTTTTTTAGAATATGAGTATAAATAACTCGTTTACTTCCGATCGGAGTTATTCGAAAACATCAGAAGTTTTCAACGCGATGGCGTTTTATTTGTTCATATTTATTTTCGATTAATAGTATAACGTATCGAAATGTCGTCAAAATCGAAATATGTTCCGAAAGAAGAATGAAAAATACTGCCTACTTTGTTGAATCTATTTTGAAATGTAAATATATTTAACAGTAAAAAAAAATCAATGCGTCGAAGTAACTGTTTCTGACCGGTTTCGATTTGAAATGAATACTACTTTCAAAACTGCTGCATTGCTGCACTGTGTATACGTATTGTATAAACCGTCAGTTTTTCAATCGAACGACAGAAACGTATTAATATGTGCACAACTGTATATTTTATAAAACGGTCACGAGTACGAATGCCAATGTCACTGGACAAGGAGGACGACATCGGAACGATATTTCGAAAAATTTATTTTCAAGTACATATAAAACTACGTACATTTCAAGTGCGCGGAACACGTCGAATGACGTTCTATACGGTGTGCTGTATATAATAATTGAAGACCCTCGCTGTGCAATAAACAGGTATGCGTTTGAATTTAGTGTTTAGACGTTTTTCAGAAGCACGTAAAAAAAACCTTTTTCCTTTCCTTTGGAACGTATACATTTATAAACGTTTTATAAGGCAGATGACACCACCTCGAATCCGTTTCGTCGTCGGATCCATAGGGCGAGATTCGGCGTATCAATCGGCGGGTCCAGCACGCTTTTTCCGATTCCGAAGACCATCGTCCAGTCCACGAGTCCAGTGTCTTGCCTTCCGTTCTTCTGCTTTGACTGCGTTCTTTTCGGACTGTAAGATCAGCTCTCAAAGAGCATCAAGAGCCGCCTTATCCGAGACGGTTCAATAACATATTGTTATTCTTAAAACCGATTTTTAACCGTGAAGCTTCACTAGCGTAGCCCGATTATAAACCGTGATCGTCTCGGACGATATTTATATAATATATAGAAGTTTTTGATTTACCTATATGGCGTGCAACAATCGGTGATTTGGCGTTGTTGTGTAATTATGGGATTCTTCCATTGAAAATTACTTAATAAATACAAATTTAATAAATAACATAGAAAATATATTTTTTTTTTATTTCAAAAGTTCCTTTGAACCCCACGTACCACACAGAACAAAAAACGTATCTATACGCCACTGATTTTCACATAATATTACATACCAAAACTCTGTCCCGGTCCGACCGAGTTCTACACGCTATACAATACTTTTACACGTATATCTGTACCGATACTGTTGTCGTATATATTTCACAGTAAAAGACAAAGACAGACGTATCCAACAGATAAAAACCGGATTCCACGTTTGTACATTTTTTTTTATTATTATTATTATTATTATTATTCGAAATGACGATTTTTCCCCCTCCTTCGGTTTGTCATATATTTAAAAAGTATTAGTTAGTTATTTATTTTCTGGTTTACACTACGGTGACCATACGTAAACCCGTTTCGCGTCACGTTGTCCCGATAAACTTCAAACGGGACTCGTTTTTTATCCCATTTTTTTTTTTTGGAATTGATCCCGTTTTTATTTTCATTTTTTTTTTTATTTATGTAATCCGAAGGACATGGCGAACCAATTTTACGATGCATTTTAATCGTACGTATAGAAAAATAGAGTCGTCTATTTCTGAACTATTAAACGTTTATCGCCTTGTGTATGTATAATTAATAAGAATCGGACATTATTATAGAACGATGCGCCGTAAATTTAAAGAATATTTAAATATTTTATTTGATTGCATAAATAATAATATTCGGAATGGAATGGACAAAAGTGAAATTTTTTAAATATACAAGAGTAAATATAGGTGGGAAGAAGAAGCGGCTAGATGCGACGATGAAAGGTAAGAAAAAGAAAATAATTCTCGTCCATTATTGAATATTCATCAGTCGTTCCTACGGAACAAACGCGTCAATAAAAACGATATTTTCCATTCGGACATACGGACACAGTAAAGAAAAAAAAAACACTTTTTTTTCGTAATACACCCTTAGATTAATAAATATACAATTATTATTTTAAAAATTCAATTCGTACGTAAGTTCCACGAATATTGCGTATTTTGAGCACACGGTATTATGATATTAAGCGCAGGGGCAGATTTAAAGGAGTAATACAGTGGGGGGGAGGCTGAAGCTCCAAAAAATATTTTATGCCGTAAATTACTAAATAGAATATAAATATTAAAAACTTAAACAAATAAATAATATAACTATTTATTTTAAAAACCTAATATACAATAATCGATTGGGGAGCTAAAGTAGGTCTCTGGGGAGGGCTAAGCTCTCCTAGCTCCCCCTTAAATACGCCCCCGATTAAGAGGCTTTAGAGAAACACAAAAAAAAAAACGCGTATAATGAATACAGTATACACCATTGATACAGTATACAGTGAACTCGACAATTAAAAATCGATTATCGCTGAAATACCGTCATGACTATACGTACGTATTAAAAAAAAAAAATTTACCTTAGTAAAACACAAGGAAATTTCCTTAAAACGTCACTTGCAATTTATTGCAATTTTTATTGTTACGATGGATTTCGGTTGAAATTCACGTCTCGTTTTTGAACATTTTTCAGGAATAAAACAAATAAATATTCTTACGCGCCGTACGTAATCGTATAAAATATTCTTATACTTCGAACTGACAATCCGTAATAAAACGCGAATCCTACTCGTGTACTCGCGTATTATATACGCTTGGTTAAAATAATAATATAAGTAAATTAAAAAAAAAAAAAATCCGACTGAAATAAAATGTGACTGCGGCGTCTAACATAAGAATTCTTGACTGCAATTCGTGTGGGCGAGGTGTTTCCGCTCGTCCGTATATGATGATGAAACCGAAGGAATGACGGCGGCTCGCGGTAATGAGACGCGCGTTTATTATCCGTCGTCGGTCGACGAAGTATGGGGGACAGTTGTTGGAAGAGCATACACCCTTAAATCGTCCACTATTAAAATCGTATAAAAAAAGTTAAATCGAAAATCGATATATTCATACGTATTAAATAGGAGGGTTTTTTTTTTGAACTATTATAGTTTCGCCAAAGTACGCCTAACGTACTCTTTTTTGTTTAAACAGCCGACGGCGACTGGTCAATTATGATATTATTCGACGTGATTTACGGAATATTTTTTGATTCGTATTTGTCGCGTGACAAATCGCGTGAAATCGATTTGAAAACGTACCTGTAAGTTATTAGTAAAAAAAAACAAGGGCGTATTTAATAACGTGAGATAGGGTTGTCACTCGTTTGCTTATTTAAAACGCGATTATTGGAAGAAAAAGAAAAAAGACACGAATCTAACGAATGATTTTGAAAACAATTTCGCCTGTCCTCGCCGATTCAGAACGTAACCTGCATGCCCGTTAACGTTCGAATTAAATTTTAATTGTTATAAAGAAGAAATCATTTTTCCGTACGCGCGTACAAATATTTATTTTTATTTTGTAATCGAAATGACGAGGCCGTTGTATACAGACGAAATAGACAGAGAATAAAAAAAAAAAAAAACAAGGATGAGTTTATCTATAATATTTATAGTATAATATTATCGATAAATTCGATAAATATCCGTTGTTTAGAATAATATTTTATGTTGAAAAAATAATAGGGAGACGTAATACAAACGGATTACATAATCGTTCAATATCATTACGTCATAATTATATATATATATATTTTTTTTTAGAATAAAATTTACCTACGCAAAACACGCATATTATATTATTATACGTATAATGTATATGGGGGTAACGGGACGAGTATTGTGTCGTTTTCGTTTTGTGAACATTTTTTCACTTTAATCACATTTAAGTGTGTACGAAATACCTGGTCTCCGTTTCAAAATCGTCGAAAAAACCGCGTACACTATTAATATTTTTCTCAACGGTACATTTTTTTTATATAAAGCTGCAGCGAGTACATCGATTTTTGTCCCCTACCATACGGCGAGCAATGAAATTTTACTACACACGGCCGCACGGCGCACTACAACAATCCGGCTTGACAAAGCACTGTTTTCTTGTACATTACAATATTATATACATACGCGAATAATGCTGCAGTTAACTCTTCGCAGGTGGTGCGACCAATTTTCGAAACGTATCGAATTTTCGGTGACAAAAATCGATTTATTTTTCCACTCGTTACACGGAATACGTATTGTATAAAAAAAAACAGACAATTTATTATTACCGTTTATTTTTTTATAAAGCGAACAAATCAGGAAATTTATCAAATATAAAGCGAACGAATCGGGAAATCTATCAGATATTTCATAAACCCATTATTAGTGCATATTTAAGAAGTAAATGTTTAGAATGGGCCGGTCACATTTGGAGGTCTGAAGGTACAGCAAATAAAATTTTTATTGGGAGACTGAATGGAAAAAGGCCTAGGGGTCGACCGAGACAAAGACGGGAAGACAGATCTTAGTGGAATATCACAAGGGACAAGAATCGAAGATAGAGATAAATGGATATAGGAGTGGTCGAGGCAGCGAAGGTCCCACATTGGACTGTCAAAACTGGGAAAGAAGAAGAAGTTATTTTGTTTTATAGTGGGAACGTGCGTGAACGTTTATTCTCGCGATAACTGCCGTGTAATGTGCAGGTCTGATACCACATCGATAATGATTCGTCGCGGTTAATGAGTATTTGACATATGAAATTCAGTTCTCATTATAATATAGGCGCGACACGCGGAGGCCATCAAAACTTTACAAATTATACACGAAGAATTATTTAAATGTAATAAGTGGCGCGACAACGGTGAATTCGGGAACAGACGCGCAACACAAGAACTCCATTATGTTATTACGTCGAAGCTATATTATAATATTATATTTATTTACCAATCGTAATCGAATATAATAACGACCTGTACTCAAAAATCTAATATATGTCATTTTAGTATAAACGTTATAGAGGAACCTCCAGCGGCTCGTTTTTAAATCAAATTTAATAAATATAATGTATAAAACATTTTTAGAAAATTCTTTTGAACCCCCTACTATACCCAGACAAATCGTATCTACGCCACTGTTTTTAGTTTTGCTTATATATATGTACTAACTACACTTTGTTGCCCGTAAAAAGTGTCACTTCTCATATGATTCAAATTTCGTTCGATTCGTAATTCAACACTCGCGGTGTAAGGATGTTGGGAACTTAAAAAAAGAAAATACTTAACTTTGATTTTTGATTTTCAACACGTTAATACTGTATTTCGCACACTAATTGCGTTTAATTCGCATTAAAGTTTATATCCGTCTGTCTTATCGTAAAATGAACGTGGAAAAAATGACGTTGTCACTTTTATAATATAAACAATTCGAATATTTTTAAAACAAAATAAATATTCGGGTTAATTTATTCATCACAACTGCCCGTCTGACGCTTCGCCAATTGACTTTTAACGTAAACGTTTCCAACTATTTTTAACTCCCGCATTTTTACTTCAGCTAAGCTGGTATGACGTGTCGATCTGTGATTGACGAATGACTGATCAGGTTAGATTGGGTTAGGCAAGGAAGTCCTTCACCGACTTTTCACAACTCATTTCGTCATTAACTAAGATCGTGGACATTGTATGGCCCCCGACACACCGCGTCGCATCGTCCGCCCCACCGCGGGCTCGTACTTCGTTTTCGCTTAGCGTTTTTTCTGAACAATTTTTTTTTTCTTTTTGCTCGACTCCTAAGGGTCGTAGCACGACATTACGTAGCACATATAACCTACCTCGAGAATCGGGACATCAAGTGCAAAAAGAATTTTTCGAATCCGACTGATAGTTCCAGAGAACAGCGCGTTCAAACAGACAAACTCTTCGGCTTTTTATTGCATGTACATATTAGTAAAGAGATTTATACGCTAACCTTGGCTCCGTGCCTATACATAATTGCAAAACACCGTTTTTTTTTTTTTTTTTAGCGCGCAAATAATATTTTTTCCGCGCGAAAATAAAATTTTCGTAGAACGATTTCAACGTAATATACACGTATAAACGTATATCACATAATAAAATTGTCAATTTTTTTTCAAATCCAAACGATCGTGTAACGCTACGGGTATTTTATTAATTATTACATATTTTTTACTCTTTTTTTTTTTTTTTGTCTAATATTCGCGCCGCCACCACGAGCCGGCGCAGTCTCCGAATAATCGTTTTATTCGGTTACGAGTGCGCGCGCGGTGTATTTACCTTGACACGGTATGTAAATGTGTGTATACAATTTCTTTATGTCAGCAATATTCACGTGTTTATCAATTGTGATAATAGTGTCGTTACGATTTCGCGTTATTCCGTTACAATTCGTCGGTAAAGGGTAAAAAAAAAATATATATATTTCACGACCCGACGCGAACGTAAAATTCTGTTTTACACTTTATTTAAGGAGTATTTTTTAATTTTTTTTTTTTACAGCCTTGTAAACTCTCGCGTCATAGACAAAGTCGTATATAATATAGTAAATTATATAATTATATTCGTATACTACGAACAACAGTCCTGTCGTTTTTTTGCGTTAAATTTAAATCGTGCAATAAGTACACACACACATTTTTTTTTTTAATCGATTTTGCAGAGGTTTTTAGATTGGCGTGGAAAACTGCAGTGAAACACCTACTCTGCTCGTCGATTCTGTATGTTTTCCTCTAAGGCTCTAGTCCGTACTCATATTTTTAATTAATTTTTTTTTTGTCTTTAAAATGACTTTTCCGAACATAAAGACGTCTCTTTATAACGTAGACAAAAAAAAATACCGTTTACGGACGAGATACGCATTGAATAAATTTAAAAAAAACGTTTGTCGTCCGAACAAATAGAAACGTTCTATTTTTTTTTTTTTTTAAATCGAAAATAATTTAATACAACAATAATCACACATACCGATTGAAGTAATAGTATTCTTTGTGAAATAAACTGTGCTGCGCAGCTTTAGCTCGCTCTGTCCTCGTTATTAACAAAGATCCTCCACCGTGTAATAATAACGGCGAATCGATACCCAACACAGTACCGCAAGAACGCGCAAACCGTCGAAAATATGCGGAGCAACAGCACAAATTAATGCTGTTATAACGGTCGGTTAATCGTCGGCTTCTTAATAAAAAATAAAAAAAATTGTAAACGATTTCGGAAATTTTTAACTAGCCTTACGCCTTTTGATCTTTTAATTGTACGATTAAACGCGCATAATTGCGTAATAATATGTTCAATGTAAAACGTTCAGCGTACCCGTCGAAGCCCATTAAAACAATAAAGAAAAAAAAAACTCTGCGCACGCGTCCGACCCAATTTATATGCGTATATAAATTAACCGTCCAAAGTACACACGTTAACGACTGCAATCGATAATGAACACGTTTATAATAATATTATATACTTTTAATGCAAGCGAGACCGAACTCGTATACATTAAAAAATGTCTACGCTATACGGCCTCCAGTGATATTAAAAAAAACGGAGTATGGACCGCATCATCATAATATAGTTTTTGTGATGTTCTGTTCCTCGAAAAATAGCTGTACCGCGAGCCGGTATTATATAATTATTTCAGTTATTCGGTTTTTAGTATATATATATGTTATATTATATATATATATATATATATATATATATGCAGCCTACGTAGCGGTATACTCGTATGGCAGCTACTCGAAAACTGTGTATTATACAAATGAAAACGAATTTATTATATCGTTGTACGCACATAGTAGCGACGGCATTCGTCTTGGAACAGTATATGTATAATAATAATCGTCGTCGGTCAACAAAAAACGAGTTAAAAATTCCGGTATAGGCCTGCTGCACCTATACACTCGTGTCCGTTACTGAACCCGAAATATTTCCATAATATATTTTCATCGTTGACAAAAACGTTTCCGTCTCGTGTGTATATATATATATGGAAATCGAACGTGTCGGTCACAGTTTTTTTTCAGAGTGCAATGTACGTACAATAATAATAAATAATTCACCGATTTTTATAATATAATTGTTTTTAAAAACTACGAAAAAAAAAAAAATGCTAACGAGCCGCGGATGTCGTTTAATAGCGAATTACACAGATAAAGTTTTGGAGTTTTGTTATTACTATAATGATTTGAAAGCTATGGCACGAATCATTGCGTATTTTTGGCGTTCTGCGCTTTGTAGGAAAAATTTAAAGTGATAATTACACTAAAAGAAAATTTTGACTTAGGATTATCTAGTTACTTTGAATTCATAGTATTAAAGTAACGTAGCGCCTATACTGTATAAAGTGTTCGGGTCTTAAAACCAAAAATGACCCCTTTTATGACTTAAATAGCTCGACGTTTAATAATTGCTATAAAAAAAAACACAAAATTTTTTGAAATTTTTTTTACGTATATAATATATATACATATATTGACATAATATACAGTGCTAAATTACACGTTAGGTGTAAATTTCATGACTCTGGGATCGTTATTAGTTTGGTACAGTTTTTCGCGCCGCCACCGATAAAAAAAAACTATTGACTAAACGGGTTTTCTTCCTAATTTCTTTCTAACCTAACGGTGGTAATCACTATAATCAGTAGTCTATTGTCAGTCAACAAGTCTCGTCTTCTGCACACTCGCATTTCAATAAATAATTTTTATTGTTTTCCTTCTTTTTAATGTATGGAAAAAAAAATGGTGCACTCTAAATGCGGTTCATCTTCGAAACTTATAGTTTAGTGTTTATTATCGAATTACCGAATAGTTTATGAATCGAAAAAAAAATAAAAATAATTTGTGTAGTTACCATATATAATATTATGACCACCTCGTGATATATCTATAGCGTTCTCTTCGGATACACAATAAACGTATGGGTACCTCTTGTCGGCAGGCAGGTACGTTTGTTATAATATCTATATGAACTGATCTAACGAGAAAACAATATAAAGCGCTTTTTAAAGAAGAAAAAAAAAACAAAAAAAAATGCGGTGAAATTCGTTTAGGTTATTTGTATTATTTAATATAATAGTTAATAATTTATAACGTTCGCGCGACTACCGGTTTTCGATTATAATAATTATTATTATTAATATTGTATAATATCGTGGAATCTCATTCTATTCTGTAGTACAACGAGTATAGGTGCCTATATAACGTGATATTATTCTCAAGGACGTTTTGGCGCGCGTGAAGTATACACGACAAAACACGCGTAGAACGGTGAAATTTCAGACTCTCTCGCGTTTATAGGTATATTCAATAAAAACCGCAACACTGCAGCAGCAGCAGCACGCGCGTATAATAATAATAATATTATTATTATTAAATATTTATTATTATTGTACTCGTGCTGAGTATCCCGTTGTTTCAGAGACATGCTGCTGCTGTAATCGAACGAACGGCGATCGAAACGAAGAATGGATTTATATTGACTAAAACTTCTCTCCAGGTCATACGACGTTATTGGAGCACATTTAAAAGACGCGATTTGGTCATTTTTTTTTTTTTTATTTATATATTTTCGACCAACAAAAATGTAATTAAGACATTTGTTGAATAAATACCGTTTGAAATTCGTTAGATTTTCAAAAACTCTAAATATGCAAAAAAAAAAAATAATTGTTCTGTTTAATCTAGAATAAGCCGAATCGTGAACATATCTGACAACCAATCTATTTGGGCTAAAGAAAAAAAAATGTAAATGCGTATAAATCCTATCCCTAGTCATGACGGTTATGACAAACAATATTATATTATCTCGAAGGCGATTTAGGGGGAAAACAAATTTAAAAACGATTATTTACTTAATATCTATGTAAACTCGATCTAGTATAATAAAAAACGGTAAATATATAGAGTGAAAATTTAATCAATTAATCGTATGCGTAAAAAAGAAAGGATTCGTATTATACAGTAGACGGTAAAACGTGCATTGATCGTAGAAAGGAGTGGTCGGTAACGAAAAAAAAACCGTTCGGCTATGATATACCTTAAAACGTATAACGGGGCGAGAAAGAACAAGGACAATCGACTTCATTGCGCGCAGAATTAGTAGTACATTAAGGAAAGTAAAAGTCTTCGGAACGACTGCGCTTAGCCCGCAAAGATGCCAAATTAACCGGGACATCATTCACGAGGAATGTGCGGCCAAACGAATCGCGCAGTCATCTTCGCAAGATCCTTTCAAGTAGCCTATAGGATCGTCAGCGGATTTCAGACAGTCGAACGCACGATAAAACGACTTGATGTAGACACGCCTAAAGCCAACAACGTTACGAACCCTGAAGATTTTACAAAATCAAGCCTTAGGTTCATCGAGGGAACCGCATACGGATGTGTTTTCCAATTTATACAAAAATTATTATCTATAGGTGTTTTCGCGAAAATGGTCTTATGGAATATTGTAATGACGATCATTTTTGTACGATCTCCGGCCCCAAAAACATGTTAATTTTTCGTTTTAAATATGTCGGGCTTTTTTTTCCCCCGCCGATTCGTTAAAAATGATTATACGACGGAGCTGTATACGCATTGTACAATAATATATACATATCGTATTAGTAGTAGGCGGCGATTCGGCGGGAAGGGCAATTGTCCAGGGTCAGCATTTTTTTTTTCCTACATAAATTTGTTCTTTTTGCCTTCTATTTGTTTGGTTGTTTCACAATTTTTTTTTTTTTTATGTTACGCGTTTCCAACGTGATGTGTCATTATTAAATTTTTTACAAAAATATTATCAATGTTACTTATTTTTTTCATAACGAAACGTCACGTCGTGCCAGCGCAACTTTGTTATACAATTTATAAAACCTGCAGCCAGCGATTCCCCTGAAACCATGTTAGACACGAATACATTTGTTGGTGTAGCTCTACATTTTGTAAGACGACGAATGTTCTCGTGTAATTTGGCCTCAGATCGTTCCCGCCTAAAGGTCATAGCCCACACTGCGCAGAATAAAATATCGTCTATAAGGTCAATCTGCGTACGAGCGATCGAGAAAAAAATAACAAAATCCTATTTTACTGTCTATCGAAACGCGTAACGTAAATTTTTCGTTGACCATAGTCGGTAAAGCCTTAAATACGGCACGGGATTATACACGAAATTGTCCGTACAAATAGTGTTACTATTTTTTTTTTAATTTTCTTCCATATATCGCGACTAAAAAAGAAAAAAAATAGATATATTACGAGTACGTATTGTTTATATTGTAAATTCTTTTTTTTTTTTTTTTAATTCTAAAATACTTTATTTCGGCTTTTATCGTATTCGTTTATGGCACAAAATATGTGGTTATATAAAATCGATATTATATAATATTATATCGACGTCTTTAAAAGCATTTTCTGTAATATTACCCGTCTTAAACGCGACTCGATGATATATGAAAATGCGTTTATATCCGAGCGTTGGTATTATTACTTATTAGTTATTACACAGTGTCGGAGACTCGTTTTCGTAGTCTACCGTCACTCGTTCGTCGATTCAATATTATATTATTACACGCGTATCAAATATTATAATATAACAGCGGACGACCTCTCAAAATATTGGACAGTCCCGGGGGATTATATAAGGAATGTCCACCATCGTGGTGGGGCGAATAACGAAAATATTGTTATATTTATTGTTTAACACACACACACACACACACGGAAAATATTTGATTAAAAATCTGTTTTTTTTTTTTTAATAATATTTTGCTATTGTTGCCCGAATTCGAATGTGTATGAATTATTTCGCAAAACGATTTCAAACGATACACATACGAAATACCAGTTTATAGTGCGAGCAAAGCTGGACGAGTTTTTCATTAGGACGCTAAAATTAAATTGACCGAAATATTTTCTAACCGATCGAAGACTCAATTAAGTCGGTTAAAAATTCAAATATATTATTAACGGTCGAGTCAAAAGTTCGGATGTGTAAAACGCTATACTTATAGTTTTTTTTTGTAAAAATTTAAAAAATCAAATTTTTTTTTTAATATTTCGAAATCCGAAATTGTCCGCCTGCAAATAATATTCTCACATACGTATATATGTATTTAATTCGCGTTCGTTCCGGAGGCGTGTTCAGATGAAATACAGACAACCGGCAACGGAAATTCATCATAACAGAACCGGGAATCGGTACTCGAGAAAATAATAAATACGTAAATTCGACAGTGTAATATACCGCGAGAGGAAACGAGGCGCGAATTGAAATGATCGCGTTAAAATCAATCCCATATTTCAAGTGAATTTCGGCTCGTAACTATTACTATTTTTAACTCGTCGAGTGTAATAGTGTATAGAAATTTCTCGTTATTCCAGCAACGTTTTATACCGCGGAATAAACGGAAAGTGTGTTATTTATTTATTTAATTTTTTTTTTTTTTTTTTCGTGTTAGAAACGGACTTTTGACGGACTGCACACGGTCTGCAATAATATAATATTTCATAAAGCCACAATAATTGTCGTTGTTCATTAATGACAGCAGGCAAAATACGTGTAATTCATCGTACGTATTAGATTTGGAACCGGTTTTCGGTGTCCACGTGGCTACACACTGTTACAAGAGGCGTCCGTTAGTTAATACGGACGGGTTTCACTGCGTATAATATACTTATAATAATTCCACCGCGCGTCGTTTGCGTTAAATAATTATTATTGTCGAGCCGACTTCACAACGCGTTTGTACACACACACACACACTAACGTCGACCACAGTCAAACTCAATTGACGTCGTTACAAGTGTTTAGCAGTAAAAAATAAATAAATAATAATAACGCCGTAAATAAAAAAAAAAAACAACAACGTTGTAAATCAATTTCGCTCGTCGAATAATAATAATAATAAAAAAAAAAAAAAAACGATACGCGTTTCCCTCTCTATACACTTTGTTTTTCTTTTTGTGACGTATTTCTCGTTTAAACGAGCGTTTTACCAATAATATTGTAATAATAATGTTAATAATATTATTTTCTGATACCCGTACAATTATAATATGGGTACGCGTATACGTTACGCGCGATAAAATTATACATTTTATATGCCGCATTTATTCAGCAATCGGCGAGCAGCACGCGTTGGTTTTTTTTAAGAGAACGAACGCCGATTACGAGTCATTAATTATTACTGTACGATATACGGTAATGTACATTAATATATATATACATACAGGGCGTTTAAAAAGTGTGGAACGTTCGGAGACCGACGCACACCAGTCTCGTGTACAAAAAAAAAAAAAAAATTGAATGATGCGGTGTAATGTTAAGAATCGCCCTAGTGTACGCGTCGCAGTGTCGTTTAAATTCAGATCAAAAGAAAAACTATAATGGCTCGGGGAAAACGCGAGGTTTCCGTAATTTTTTAACGTTCTGTATAATATATACCGCGAAGGTAGACGACGAGTGTTTTGTTTTTTGTCGGTGTAAATTTTTTAAAGCAAAAAAAACGAAAAAAAAATGCTTTATTTTCTCGAAAAATATCCACGGATTGGTTTGTATTTGAATACGAATAGAATTCAACGTTTTTTTTTTTAATACTAATAATTGTATGGGAAAATATTATGTACACTCAAATTTACAGAAAATATAACGAAATTCTAATATATTATTACGTTCTTTTTTTATTTATTTAATTTTTCTACGTCTGAAATTAATTGTAATATATATATATCAGATATACGCACACACGCACATTTTTTTCCCCCGTTTTCAAACACACAAACGAATCAATAGACGCGTATAATAACTGGAACGGTCCGTAACGCGTTCCTATATTATTATGAGCCGATTTCTCTCTGGTTTTTGTGCCGTCGAGTCGCGTGTGCATAATATCAATATTAAATATATAATATTGTCACCGCAGTACGACGACGACGAAGGATTTTTAAAATATTTTCTACTTTTTATATATTTATATACACACGAGTATATTTTACGAATACAGCCGGAGACTCTGTTCTCAATATTTAAATACTCGTACTGACGATGTGCAGCCGGGTGTTGCAGAGGGGGTTATGTGCAAACACACACAATGCTCGTGGGGGGTTTTTTTTTTCTCGGCATATTACGATTTGTATTATAGCAGTACACTGCGTAGTAGACGGGTCGAAAAATTTTATAGTAAAAACCGTAGGCGTGCAGCGCACGGGGAGTGTAGGGCATGCAAACGTGCGCCCGGCGAGTCCGGTTTAATTTTATAAGCACCGAGTTGAATACTATTACTCGAGTCTTGAATTTTGACATTTTTTTTTTTTTAAATTGATCTTTTTATTATCGCTCTTCAAAATATACTTTTAAATCGTTTTCAACTCATATGAGATCGGTTAACAGCGTACTCGAGATTTCATACGAGATTACCATTCCACAGTTATTTGTATAACGTCTGAATTTTCGTTTATTTTTATTATTAATAGTATACTACTACGACTTGCGTTGTGTGGCCACGTGACGTAATATAAAATAGTTTCCGCAATACGAATATCGAAAAAGAAAGTATTTATTAAAAAAAAAAAAATTCGAATACGAGTATTTTACAAATTTTTTTTGGTATTTAATTGATTTTCGTTTCTATAGTGTCTTTATAAGTACCGCGTAGTTGATCGCCCAAACTCGAACGGCCGATTTGAAATTCGGTCATTAATTTGTTAGTGTTTGAATATAATTATTATATAATTTAATATATATTTATCGTAATTATTTCTTACAAATACTGACGAATTATAAGAATAAAAAAAAAAATCTCAACTTATCCGTGATACGTATACTGTTAGGGATAATTGAAGAACAGGGACCGCTTACAAATTTTGGTTTTGGTCTTATAAAATATATTGATGATCGAATTTCAAGTCGGCCGTTCGAGTTTGCGGCCGGCCGAATTCACCGCGGACATGCCTTTTATGTCGACATTAATTATTCGACTTCAATAATAATTATTCTACACGTTTATGTATATAAATAAAAATATCATACCGACATGTGTGGCTTTTTGCGGTCGATAACAAACGCTTTTTATTATTACACACGCGCATAGAAAAACATTTGATAGTCTCGGCAAAAACGCAGTGGGATATACGCGTGTTCATATATATTATTATTATTCGCGGTGGAGAGAACGACGCTAAACTCAATTATTATGGGCTTTTGACGGCGATATAATATACTCGTATAAAATACATACGCGTCGTCGTCGTCGTATAAAAGCGGCGAAATAATCCGAGCGCGGTTTTAAATGGAAGACTTATAATATACGTAAGACGAGCAGTGATAATATTTTAAAAACCAATCCTAACCATCTTCCCCCTCCCCCCAAAAAAATAAAAGATTCTTCTTATTGCACTGACTTTTATACGTGTATATTATTGTGTAACGAGAGTATTATAATAATAATATCTCGTGTATATATAAATACGTTCGGAAACGAATAAATACGGTTTTTAGCCGTATTACGTCTGTTTATTAAGAACTACGAATTAGTAGGTTTTTTTTTTTGATTCTCTTATTACTGTGCAATAAGACCGTAATAAAGTCGGCTCAGGCTCGGATTCCGTAGCGTTTATTTTTTCTGTATTATAATCGAATATACGCAGACAAAAGCATGTAGCAGAGTGTAAGCTATAAATTTGTTCCGTGTCATCGACGATCCCGTACGGATGAAATTAAATTCTATATATCGCATTTTTGTTTTTTGTGTGTGTTTTAAGCGTTAATTTAACCGTTTGCCACATAATTCGTTGAATAATAACTGTTGGAAATGAAAGATAAAACAAGCGAGATTCCATTGAAGAAATATTTTCCTAAAAAAAAAAAAAAAAATGGTACATTTCACTGACATCGGTCTAGAAAAAAATACGAATAAAAATTTCAACAATATCAACGGATATCTGTCGTAGCCCTTTTACACACCAGAAGAAAAAAAACTCTTCGCACCGTTCAAACGAAATCGTCGAGAATTGCTGTCGTTCCGCAATGGAGTTGGATCAATTCATCTGCAACGCCGTCGACTTCGACACAGTGAAAGGATTACGAATTATATAGTTACTTAACAGCGCGCCAGCAGTAGTGTCTATATAATATATATATTTAATAACTATATTCCGGAAAGTATCCGAGATAAATATTGCTCCGAAAATCATGGCGGAAAAAACATTACGTACGGTATTATATTATCTTATGAAATTCCGCTCCCCCAATACGTTTGTTCTTTAATTTTTTTTTTCGCAATTTAACATCGTTTTTTTTTTACTTAAATTTAAAAAGTCTGTCGAAAACGAGTAAAAACCAGTCTTTTGGAAACCACTGGTGATGTATAGAGTGTGACACACTTTACTTTTCGTTAGACACATGCGTATGCCTATATAATATCGCGTTGGCTCGTATCCACCTCGTATTTTATAATGATCGCGGTTTGTCCTGTTCACCATTGTCGTAACGATTCCGTGTCCGGAAAAAGTTAATATCTGACGATCGAAAATTTGTTCGTTTTTTTTTTTTTTTAATAAGAAATATATTATTATAATTTTTATTTTTTTGTAATTTATTGCGTACGCTGTAGTCGTAGGGATATCGTATAACAACAATATTAACACTCGACAGATTATTATTAATAATAAGACGGTCGCGTTTGCGCAGGTCTGTCGTGGAGTTTTTTTTTTCTTTTTCTAAACGTGCCTGCGTATCGAAAAATACACTCGGTTAACAGTAAACAGTCGTCTTGGGTCAACGGTTTCTCGACACGTATATAAAACACGCGCACAATGCCACACGCGCATACAACCTATTCGAATTACGACGACGGTTTTTTAGAGCATATAATGTATAACGCGCGTGATTGACGTATACGTATATATATACACGCCGCCGCCGTGCATATAAAATTATTATAAAATTATCTCGTGAATACTGGTGTGAGCGCGTGTACAATTCCAAGAAAACCTTCTCCAATCGTTTTCTTTCTTTTTTTTTTAAGAAATACTAACGAAAAGTCAAAGGATTATTATACGCGTTACGATTTTAGTGCGCGGTGTACGAACGTATTTTAATATCGACGTGATTCGTCGTGAGGGAGTGACGCAAAGCCCGTGTATATAGTTATCAAGGATATATCGATTTTTACGTAGGAGGAGTTGGTGCAAAGAGAAGAATAAGATTTTTTTTAAAATTATTCCACTGTGAGATACGTTTGAACGAGTCGCAATATTCGTCGTCACAGTCGAAGGGAATACTGTGATTGAGTCCTAACTTAAACGCGTGTTTGAATAGTAAATTATAACCCATCCTCAGTGTGAAATATAGTACGATTACGGGACGACCGGACTTTGAGTGGGAGGAAATTAGTTTAGAAACAGATGCGTAAGATACTGAAAGGTTTTCCCGCTCTAGCGCTGACGCGGTTTTCGGTTGAAGGGCTATGCAATCGGTGTAATCAGGTAGGGCCTGACGGAAAGACGTTGGAGCTGGTCAAGGAAACCGTTTTCTCATTATCTAGGAGATCTATATGCACGGGAATCCGTAGAAAAGAGATGGAAATAGAAATAATAAAAAACGTTACCAAGGACGAGAGAACTTATACACTAATGGACATCGGGAATAGCGCTGCATTCTGCCGTGATAGGAGAAACGTCGGGAAAAATGTTTGGAACGCATTGGATGCGAAGTTCTGGAATAAAATATGCGTAGCCAGCCGATGGTGGCGAAACAGATCCGTCTGTGAAAACAAGGGTATTAGAGAGGAATAATGATCATGAATGTAATGAATAAAATTCTTGTTGATAACTCCTGGGGATATTGAGTGTAATTCAGTAGGTGTACATAGCCAAGGACGTTAGAGGCAACTGTGACTGATGGCAGTGGCATATCGTTAAAAGAAGAGATATAGTATACAGGGAGTTTCTTGTAGACATGGATAAGAACTGGAGAGAGATATTGAATCATCGGTGAAAGTAGAGGTGTAAATCTCCGGACAAACCTCCATTTTCCATTAACCGAACTAAAGAGATCAGTGATAGGAGAAGATGAAATATACGTATGTGTTTTCCGGCTAACCCATGATATTTCCAATCGTTAAACGCATTCTCCATAGATGGGCAGGATGAATCGAAAAACGGTGTCTTTAAGGGTCGAACTATAACTCGTGAAGGTTAGACATTTAGTGTAGGCGAATTGTAGTTTATAGATATTCGATTACTGCAATCAAACGGGTGTTCATGTCGGTCCGTGAGAAATGACCGTTTGATCGGATGTTTTACAATTATATTCCTGGATTGAGATTCGAGTAACATAGCTTAGATTTTTTTTTATATAATTTTTAGTTTATTTTGCCTAAATAAAAGTTTGACGTTCGTACAAAACAATTTAAATTTTTACGTTTAAGTGCATATATGACATATGTAGAAAAATTGTTTACATTTTTTTAATATTTAAAATACTACAAATTGCTCGTATAGTAAATTTAAAACGAAACAAATCGTCATTTGCGGAAAGAATTAAACGTATTTAAAATGTTTAATTACGTGAAACAATTTTGTTATTTTAAGGAGAACAACGCGTATTATAGTTTTCTATCAAATTAATTTTAGATTTAAAGCGTGAAAATCGCGTACGATAAAATGTACTATACGTTATTAATATTATAATAACGTAAAAAATTGTTATAAAACGTGGACGTTTTCTATTTTACTTACAATATTCAAATATTAAATATTAAAAAGAATATACCGTATATGTTTATAATTGTATTTCGGTTTCAGCTGTACAAAAATTACACAGATATTTTCGTGATATCAAAATTTTAATTTTTTTTTTTTGCACGTTCTGCCGCGACTTACCAAACGCGACAATATTCCAACAATATTTCGATACTTTTACTTTTCACTCGACAAGTATTTTTAAGTGATTCGGCGGGTAGAAATCGATTACCTCTCGCCTGCACGTCTTTACTAAAATAACGACGACAATATAAAACGTATAAATGACGATTTAAAATTCACGTAATTTAAAGTAGTACTGTTGACGATTACTGCGTAGTACACACGTATATACACAATATTTTATAGAGATAATTGCTGGTGGTACACATATATTTATTTGTTTGTATAGACTTATATATATATATGTAATATATACATATAAATACTATATAAAGCTGTATAAAGAAGAAAAACATTATACGACGGAACGCGGTAAAATTTTTTTTTTTTACCTTATATACTGTTTTATAGTTTTATGGACGTATATAATATATTTTTTTAAAAACGTGTACGTTTATACTATATATTAACGTTGTTTGTTTGGAGTTTTAAGAAGGAGAAACAAACCACACACGAAATTCGCCTTCGTCGTGTCCTATTTAAATAATAATATACCTTACGTAAAAAAAAAAAACAATTCGAACACTCCTCTTCCCCTTTTTTTCATCGCGTTATCGCGTACGCGACATATCATTATTATTAATATAATTCGTATATAATATTTCGGTACGCTGTTTCGTCAACGTCGTATTCGAGGACGAAGAGCTATTTCGCGTCTACGTTCCTATACATTGCGTTTTCGACCACGTCGACGCGCGTGGACGACATCAAATCGTTTTCCGAACGCGTATCAGCTGTGTGTAGAAAAAAATGAAAAAAAAATTACGTATTTAAATTTATTTCAAAAAAAACGAGTCTTCGTTATTCGGTATTATAATAAAATTTAATGGCGACACGCGCGTGTAAGCGCTGCACCGAGAATTATTCCGATCTTTGCTCAGTCTGCAGCGTCTCAGCGACAAACCAGAAAAAATCGACAAGAAAAAAAAAATGTTTACAAAATTCGTTCACGCCGTGTCGTATTCGTTTTATTTGTATTTATTTATTTATTTTATTTTACACTTTGTTCGCTCATAACGCGTATATAATATGAAAATCTCAGTGCAATAACAAGATACGTTTAAAATTGCAAATTTTTTTTTTAGGACACAGAAATTTGTTGTTTGTTTTTGAAGGGATATATATATATATTTAAAAATTAAGTAATGTTATTTTATTGGTTGATGTACAATACGTTTGATATGGTATTTGTAAAATGAATTGGACAATTTTCATTTATAGTTATAATAATTAATACCTATAATTGTTCATTTTTATACACGGTTTCGCAATAACGGAATGCGTCCAAAACGTACCTGCAGGCACACATTGCACCGCGGAGTAACGAATAAAACATAATATATAATATCGAATAAAATATTATAATAAAGAGGTACGTTATATTTGTTTTCTATATTATAACGTTAATAATATCTATTATAATCAATAGGGTTTACATTTATTTTAACCTAAATAATATTATTATAATAAACAAATAAATAAGTCTACTTTTGCTACCGATTTAAAAAAAATGTAAACAATATAGCGATCCACCACTCGATACTGACATTTTAATTAAAGTCCCTCGATTTATTAAAAATAGTAAAAAAAACCGCTAAATACGCTAATCAATAATCGAATATCCATTAAATATCGCGAAAAAACAGTAATAATTACCGCAAAGCTTCGATGAAAAAACGAGATACGCGTACCCGGACGTGACTACAGATGCTTGCAAAAAAAAAATGATTCTTTATGAATGTAAATCTATATAAGATACGGACGTGTTTGCGGGTTATTGCGACCAGTGTTTCTTTCAGACAATTTTCTCCGGCGGGGCATTTGAAAAAATCGGAGGGGCTGGGTATTAAACATCAATATTACATCAAGAAAAATAAATTTTTTGGTAATGATTAACTAAGTCTGTTATTATAATCGGTGGAATATTATTTATTTAAAAATATTAAAAATTGTTTTCGTTAATATAGTACAATGATACATATTTGGTAAAAATTTTAGGTTTCTATGACGACTAGTTTCAAAATTACGAAGAAATAACGATAATCGATTTCGACGAAATCTCGTTTTTTCCATTTTTATGTAATTTTCCAGTAGTTTTTAAGTTTTCTTTTTGGGCGCATATGAGAAAATCAAAAAATGACCTCTCTAAAGTACTGAGTAGATGCAATTTTCTGTCGAAAACACACTGTAACTGTAGAAATCGGAGAACTCTTTATGGTAGAATTTTTGTGTACAGACATAACGACAAAATCGCATTTTTTAAGTTTTATTTTTGGGCGCATATGAGAAAATCGAAAAATGACCTCTCTAAAGTACCAACTAGATGCAATTTGCGCCGAACAGAAATTAAGAAAAAAAAAATATCGATACGAATTCGGTTGGACGTATATAATTGCTTGTCGCTGCTGCAATCGACACGCGAGAATTTTTTTTCTCAGCATTTAAAAATCACGTGTAAACAACATTTTCAATCTCTTGGTTTTGCGAGCTGCAGGCGGTACCGAAATAAAACAATTTCTCTCGTTACGAATAATCGCTCCCGATAGATCTCTTGACATTTTATCGTTGCAAGATTTTTTTTCCGTTCGTGATTTTCAAAGGCTTCAAACCGTTTCTAATCGAATATTATACAGCAAGACGAAACGAAAATTTTCCGATTACATTATATGCGCGAGAGATTTCTACGCGGTTTTGTGCGCCTTTGCGAACTCCGTGCGGCTTGCAGGCTTGTGGTTGAAAAAAAAAAGTTCGTCTTGTCGCGCCGCCCGCCCCAGAGCACAGATCGATAGAATAAAATATATTCCGAACAAGACCGTATGTATACGCCGTCTGCATGACAAATCGTTTGACAAACCGTATGTATATGTGTGTGTGTGTGTATAATGGTGCGGACGAGTTAAAGCCGAATTACTTTTTCTATATAATGTTTTTTTTTTTTTAATTATACAAATAAGTACAATAAGTACAAAAGTGTTAATTATGAATAAAAAAAATACTGACACGGTTAGCTTGAAAAGAGACACCGCCCACTGACGACACTCTTATTAATTCATAATCATGAGATAGACGGTCTCTGCGCCACTTCCTTTTCAAAACGTTTAGGTGGATTGTTGGGCATATGGGGCAATGATAGGTCTTTTACAAGAGGGTTTGGATGGTTTTGCAGAGAATTATGAAAGCGATTGTATAATACTCCTTGGCGACTTGTGTTACAATTTTCATTTGTAGGTCTGTGTTCTATTCGTGTATAATGTACTCGCGAAAAAGCGCGTATAATATTTATCCAGGAAACGATTTTGTCGCGTGTTCGATATACGATATCGTTGTGTAGAGAAAAGAAACCAAAGCGTTAACGCGTGAGGGATCTAATCCCGAAAGATTTATTCGGGTTGTTGCAGGTTGCGTTCGAGTGCTCGAACACCATCACTGTTCCGATCAAATCGGCAGATATAACGGATAATAATTGTTCGGGTTAATATTGGTTATTAATGGTACGAGTGTGTCGAGTATAGCTTTTAAAACAATTGATCGCGTCTCGTTTATATAATTTTGTACGTTTTATTTTGGCTTTTACCGTTTATAACAAAAGTCTTTTTTTTTTTAACAAAAGGCTCTAACGCCGGCCCTACTAACCTCGATGGTGAACTATATTTTTTACGATTGTGACGTTTAGATGTACTGAATGTAAAAATTTTAGAAAACGAAATGTTTCTTAGACATTTTTCTAAAAAAAAAATTATAGGCAACATAAACAACTATACAAATTACAAAAAAAATTTTTTTTTTAATCCAAGAGGGATGAAAAATTTCAAAACGAAATGAGGATGGGATGGAATATGCTAAAAAAAAAAATGGTAGGATAACATCCCAACTTTGACCACTGTTTGCGCATCCACCACGCGCCTTACCGCCGAAACAGGCGCCTTGAACTCGTGTGCCCACTGAGCTCCTGTCCGACTGCTGGCGGCGGACAGTGACAAATCTCAACGGACAAAACCCACCGATTCGAACTGCGATATTGAAAATCCACTTCTTCGTTATTGTTCGCGTGTTTATTCAATTTTTTTTCTTTTTCTTTTCTAATTTTTTCCTACGCTATTCGTCCGCGTACTCATATATACCTACTATCCGACGGGTCAAAAAATTCGCTTACCCGTATAAAACGCCGAAAACACGTGCGGGCGACAATTTACAAAAATGATTTCCATCAGTAATGACTGCGATTATTCTACTCGATTACCGATATAATGTGACTTGATTTTGAGTACGTATTAAAATTCGACGAATATATCAAAATTTTGCGCTCCTATTCGTTCGCTCGATGTGCGGCGCCTTCGGCAGGCGCCACTTTGCCAGGGCCCGACTCCGTGACCCCGTCTATTTCCGAATTATTCTCGAGCCGGAGAAATAGAGAGAGAGAGAAGGTGGAAAAAAAATATACGGAGCAGAAACTCGTTTCGACAAAAGACAAACAGAGTTAAAGTATATACACCGCGGAATCGCTGGGATGGCGCGAAGAGAGGGATCGGAGGAGATGGAAAGAAAAGAATCTCGCGACCGGAAGTAGTATAGTCGGAACGATGGCGGTGTCTGTGGAGGTGTAATAGGGTGAAGAGTGCGAGGGAAGGATGTCACGTTTTTGCCGAAATCGGCGTTAAACAGTTCCGGCGCGACCCTACGTTTCGTTGTTACGCGCGCGCGCCCGCGCCACAGTGTCGTTCCCACCCAGCGCGCGCGCACACACACACACACACACACAAATATTAAGCGTAGTGGAGGTAGACCGGCTTCGGCGTGTGGAGGTAGTCGCGCGGTGGTACTGCAGGGGCGGTATTGATTCTCTTTCACGGCATACTCCCGCCGCCGCCGCCGCCGCCCACTGGCCGACCGCCGCAGTCCCTGTAAACGCGCGTGCACCGTGTTATATACTCGTATATATATACAATATGGGGTGCAGCTGCTCTCGTCACGCCGCACCCTTCGCCGCAGCCAAAATGGTGGACAGGACGAAATGGGGAGGGAGGAGGGCGAAGGATATATAGCCGCGCGAACGAGAGTGTAACGGCACGAGGACGGGAAGGAACGACACACCAGGACGAGAAGGGACGAACGGTATGTGTGTGTGTGTGAGAGGGCAGGAGATGCGATAGTGAGGAGAAAGCTATAAGACGCGCGCTCTCTCTCTCTCTCTCTCTCCGTATATCGAGTATATCTCTCTGTACGCCTTTCTTCCGCGGTCACACCTATACGTACGCATTTATGGGTACTCTTCGTTGCACCGTTCACCGCGGCTTCGACTTCAATAAATATTATATATTCGTCCGTTCCTATTATTTATTTATTATTTCGGGGGGGGGGGGGGTGAATTTTTTTATACCTCCGTCACGTCAACCCGTCCACGGCGCGTCCTTCCGTCACGGCCGTTTCGTATCGTCGAAATCCTTTCCGTATAATATTTTAGCGTAAATCAAAGATTTCGCGAATATTCATCGATTTCGTTCGTTATATTATTACTAACGTCGTCCTCGTTGTGCGCGTTACTGCACGCCACTCGCACTTGTATTTTGGCTCGTTTTCCTTGGATTTTTATTCCTAAAAAAAAAAAAAAAATTATTCCGCTTTGCCGACAAACGATCAGTGGTACCGTATGCGCGCGAGATCATACGAAGTTTTGCCGGTCGGACAAATAATATATTAACGATATTAATTGTATAAATATTGTATTAATTACGATTTATTTGGTAAAAAAAATAAAAAATGTTATTAAAAAAAAATACGATTTATCATAATCACTATTCGTTTTAGTCGATGTGTTCGTTTGTTCTCCGTTGTTCTTGACACATTTATGTGTACGTCGATGACGGACGGTTAGACTTGAGACGAGTTGGAAATTTTTTCGAAAATTTCTGTTTTTATTGCAACCGTGACCGAAAAATCCAACTTTACAAAATTATGTGAAGAACCGAACGGGAACCAGCGTATTTATATAACTTAAGCAGAAAGTTTTTGACACGTATGTCGAACAAACTATCAGAACTCGTATTTACGTATTTATGGTCAACACTGAAATTCAATGAATTGTCTTCGAGTAGATCGATAATAATTCTTATTCGTCACGCGAACGTTCTTCGCGACCCGTCAAAAACGATATCGAGACCCACTTTTGGGACGCGACTCGTAGTTTACGAACAACTGTTGTAAAACAAATTTTAATTTGAAAACGTACGCGAAACTCTAAGTCCTATAATTTGTAGGATACCACGTATAATTCAAATGGGTTCACAGTGCGGGTACGCGATAAAGTATATGTAATATATAAATGCAACCAAATAAGGTGGAAAAACAAATAGAGGAATTGCCTATTTTTCATTGTTTATGATTTTTTATTTTTATGATGCTTGACAATGACGTAACGGCGCTAGTTGAGCTAATGTGGCTGGTTTCACTGATCCTTCAGGTCGAATCAATTGTCGGTGGATATTCTGGAAATGTGTTTTTGGGTTAACAGAGCAGCGCGTATAATTATGTCATGCAATTCGGCGTGTTTCAGAGGACCGGAAGGAACTTCTTTACGAGCCTTAAAGGCTAAGCGTCGGATGTGAGCAAGGGAACGTTGCATACGGACGAATGAAAAACCGTTGAAGAATGTCATCTCTGGGAGTAACATGACTAACATTATGGACTGTCGTTAACACTGATTTTTGCTGAAATTCAGGCAATTGTTCCGGGTTGATGGCTTTGAAGTTTCGATTCGGCCACTGACTCATTGGACGGCGGAGGAACGGTGGTCCTTCTAGGTGTATCTTGCATGAGGCAGTCGCCTTTGGTAGAAGACCACGAGATGCTGAGTCAGCGGGATTTTCCGCTGTGTTAATATATGACCATTCACACTCAGGGAGTAATGCGTGTATCTTTGCGATTCTATTCGTCACAAAAACCTTAAAACTCCGCTGGTGAGTGGTTAACCAAGACAATACAACCGTGGAATCCGTCCATGCATGTATGGTAGAAATTGACAGCTCCGACGTAAGGACAGTTTTGACGCGACTTAAAGTTTGGGCAAGTAATAATGCGGCACATAACTCGAGACGAGGTATCGATAATTGCGTTTCACATTTTGCTGATTTGAGGGGCGCAACTTTGGTTTTGCATGTAATGAAGTAGACAGAGATTTGATCCAAAGGGCGAACTACTCTTAGATACACGATCGCGGCGTACCCCGTTGAGATGCGTCCGAGAATCCCATCAATTGAATCTCCACGTTATTCCTAATATCGATATGTCGGGGTAAGGCGATTTCGGCTATGGATGGTAACTCGTTTACAAATTGGTTCCAAACGTCATGTAGTTGGTTTGATAGCGGAGTGTCCCAATGTAAACCTAATTGCCACAGCTCTTGCATAAAGTGTTTTGCCCATAATAAAATCGGTCCTAGAACCCCGATCGGATCAAAGAGTCTCGCAATGGTCGAGAGTACTTTTCGCTTAGTATATTGCTGATCGGGTTGAAGACTGGTGTGATAGGCAAAATTGTCAGATGTAGGTTCCCAGTGTAATCCCAATACCTTCACGGATGCATCACTTTTCGGATCTAATGACAATTGGTTGGAATGATCCTTGACATTCACCTGTTGTAGGATGACGGGACAATTGCTAGTCCACTTTTTTAATGAACAGCCGCATGAATCAAGTAAACCAATGGTATCCTGTTGTATTCTTAAGAGTCCTTCCTCAGTGTCGGCACCAATGACGATGTCGTCGACGTATGTTGATTGAGTTAAGACGTTCTTCGCTGCAGGAAATTGAGACCCAATCTGAGCATCCAGCTCATGCAGACACCTAATGGCCAGGTACGGAGCGGATGTAACACCATATGTTACCGTGAGTAACTCGTATTCAGTCACCTGGTCTGCTGGAGACTCGCGCCACAATATGTGTTGGTATGCACAGTCATTGGGTGTCACCAAGATTTGACGGTACATTTCGTGATGTCCGCAGTGAACACAAAACGCTTTATACGACATTGTAACAAAATGTCAATAATATCCGTTTGAAGTTTTGGGCCAGGTACCAGCACATCGTTCAATGACAGACCTGACGACGTAGATGCCGACGAACACAACACGCAATTTTTCAATTTCTTCCCCATTACGTTTCACTACTGCGTGATGTGGTATAAAATACTGCCCCGGTTGGTCAGCTACTTTCATATGACCCAATGATAGATATTCTTGCATGAATTGTTGATATTCTGCGTATAAAACTGGGTCCTTGCTCAAACGGCTTTCGAGGTTGAAAAGACGTTTTAACGCCAGTGAACGCGATTCACCTAGTCCGTGACTTGTAGAAAGTCTTTCACCAACCGCTTCTGTTGGATTTTTCTTATGGGCAAAATTGTTCTGCTCGAATGACACGGTGTCAACCGTGACCGAAAAATCCAACTTTACATAATTATGTGAAGAACCGAACGGGAACCAGCGTATTTATATAACTTAAGCAGAAAGTTTTTGACACGTATGTCGAACAAACTATCAGAACTCGTATTTACGTATTTATGGTCAACACTGAAATTCAATGAATTGTCTTCGAGTAGATCGATAATAATTCTTATTCGTCACGCGAACGTTCTTCGCGACCCGTCAAAAACGATATCGAGACCCACTTTTGGGACGCGACTCGTAGTTTACGAACAACTGTTGTAAAAACAAATTTTAATTTGAAAAACGTACGCGAAACTCTAAGTCCTATAATTTGTAGGATACCACGTATAATTCAAATGGGTTCACAGTGCGGGTACGCGATAAAGTATATGTAATATATAAATGCAACCAAATAAGGTGGAAAAACAAATAGAGGAATTGCCTATTTTTCATTGTTTATGATTTTTTTTATTTTTATGATGCTTGACAATGACGTAGTGTAAGTGGTAGAAAATATGTGCTGGTAGAAAATCGTTTTTTTTATAGAGTTGTAGGACTAAGGAGGCCGACTCCATTAAGTTTCGGAGTGCAAGGTGAAGAAGAAGAAGAAGAAAAGATTTAAATACCATTATATTTACCGTTGTTATTTTGTGAAGATAACAGATAATTATGTAATGTAACGTTAATTTATAAATTCGACGAAATGTACCTACCGTTTGAATCACTCTTGCGATTAGATTTCTTTTTTTCGAAAAATACAAAAAAAAAAAAATCGGAATAATTTTGTAGAAATATTAGATTAGATCTTTCAGTATACATCGTTTTTGGGATTGGATCACGTGTGTTCGGGTTATGTCGGTTCGATTATTCGGGAGGATACATAATGGCGTTGAAAAAAAAAAATCAAAATACGAAAAACGTACCGATAATTTTTGTTTTCCTTTTCTACGTAAAAGGCAATCGATTTGAATTCAACCGCGCTTTTGTTTAACGTCTGAAAATTGTATGTAAAAATCAATTCGTCGAACAACAGCAGTGTAAGCGTATACACGCGCGGTAGTTCACGGTAAGTCAATAAACGCGAGTATAACACACCGGCTGCAGCAATACAATAAACTTTCCAAAGCGTTATTTGTATATATACACACAAGAAAATTCGATAAAACGACGGGAGTAGGTTTTAATGTAAACTATTACGGGTCGGACAATAGACGTTTGTCTAACGTGCCGGTCCATAGTGTTATTGTTATTATTACTGTTATTACTGTGATTACGGTCCGAAGGGGGTGGCTTTGTTTATTTTCGAGTAACTGGTAGAGTATTTTATACACGCCGCGACGAGATCCCAATATTATATAGTGAATATAAAACAGTACGTATAAGTATATTGTATTAATAAACGCGCGATCGTGTTCGAAAACACTCGAATGTTTCGATCGTAGGTAACGGATACGTCGCGATCATCGTCAAAATGGCCGTAATGCGTAATCTATTTCGAGTGATTCAGTGCTTGAATTGGAAAAAAATTAGAAGGGGGATGCAAAAGTACAAAAATAATGTGCGTTCCAGCAGATTGTAATGTCTTATAAATTTGTGGGGGCTTCGCCCCACACCCTATATATTTTTCATTATACAATAATAAATAAGCATCATTTTTTTAACTGCAAATATTCGCGCCACATAGTAAAAGAGAATTTATTATTATTATTATTATTATTTTTTTTTTTTTTTATTAATTTACGATTATTTTATTTACTTGTTTAATTAAGCTAATACTATGATTATTTTATTGGTATCGATATTTAAATTTGTTGTTGTGTCACTGCCAAAATTATAATATTTCGTCATTATTTTACAAAAACTATTATTTGTGTTTTGCGCAAGAAAACTTTATCGTTCGAGTATCCCTTGTATTTTGTGGATGAAACTCAATGAAAAGCTCATTGAGTTTCATCCATTCGAGGATCAGGTTTTTTACTTTCTTTTGGTGTATTTATCGTTTTATAATAATTGATTGTCATTTTAAGAAATATATTGTTTGTATATTGTGACAACTACCGACCACTCCCCATAAATAAAATTTTTAATTTTCATTATTTCAATAAAATTTTAGTCTTGACCGTCCCGTTCTCTGCGTCCCGGTATGAAAAATTAGAAGGGGTACGCTAAAATATTTTGAAAAAGAAGGGACTCCGTCCCCCCGCGTCCCCAATTCAAGCACTGGAGTGATTTCAATAAATTATAAAAAAAGAAAAAGTAAATAAGGTTTGTTGATTACGCACTAATATACTGTTATATAAGCTTTTTTTTTTTTTGTTTTTTGCTAAAAAATCATTACACTACACCACAATTCGTTTGTATTCCTTCGGATCGGATCAAATCGGACCACGGTCCGGTCCACGTATCACTGAACTCAATACGTGGAACGCGCGTTCTGTATAATTCTCGTATGTGAAAAATAGACGCATGTAGTGAGTCGCCATATGCGTTCCGTTTCTATTTTTTCCTGTTTTTGTTACCAACATATTTATGTAAAAATAACCGATTTTGGTACTAACGTCGTGACTATGAGCACGCCGTTTTGTGTCTTGTAATAATAAAAAAAATAAATATCATGGAAAAACTATATTTCGTCGTATCCTCCATGACTTTTATATCTTATAAAATGCATATGGCGGCCTCCTATCCGGGGTCATAACATATTGATTGATACACGCGTTCCGTGCCTCGTACATAATATTACGGGTGATTCGAAAATACATTGTCAAATATTACTATCATAATTATTTAGCGCGTTTCAAAGCGTTTTGAGAATATACGCGTATACGTTTATTACGATACGTTTTAAATACTATAAACGTGAGTATACGAATTGTACTCACAGTCGAACTGTGCACGTATAGTCGAGCGATTTAAAAGAACAGACTGCTGCAGTCGCGGTAAAGAGCCGTCAAAAACCTACTTGCACACGCCTCATTGTGGACCCGTGGCTGTTCTGAGCCCATATTCACGTATGAGTTGTGGATTTTTTAAAAAAAAGACGGAGAAATAAAAACTATACGTCTTTTTCGGAAATATATAGAAAACTTTCGACACCCTCGTCGATACACTATAAATATGTGTTTTTTTTTTACTTTCTTTGTATCGCGGCGTAAGCGAAAAACTCGCTAATACAATGTTAGGATAAGGGTGCGAAACGACGAATCGCCATCGAGTCACCGAAATATTTTCCCCTCGAACCACTCTTTTGCGCGCACAATGCTCAGAAGAATCGCTTGTATATATATATATATGTATTTTTACTATGTTCTGGTATATTCCCGTCTTTTCACTCTCCTCTCCCCTCTTTATATATATACGTATACGCGTATATTTACAGGTCAAATCGAGAACGCACTAGCGAATAATAATAAAGTTAATATATTCCTGTTTATACATGTATATACGAGTACGAAACGTTACGGTCGGTTAAACAGCCATTTTAAAGGTACGTTATTATATTATATTTAAGTAAGTAAGTAAGGTAAGTATACCGTCGTAAACCAGTGCACCGCGCGTGGGGGAATGGACGCGTATTATACTATATAATGTCCGGAACGCTCGTTTTTCTTCTTATATTGTAGGTATTTGAAGATTTCGAATTTCGTAAAAAACGCGAGATATTTTTTTTTTTTCGAAAATTTGTGTGTGTTAACCGTTGAGATTTACACCGAGAGAGAGAGAGAGAAATAGTCAGTACTCGAATTGCACAGATTTTCTTCTGTTCTGGTGGGACAAGAGGTTTTTTTTTCCCGTCGACATACCCGCCGTGCAGTGTTCAGTGGCATCCCGTCCGATTTCTCTCCCTTGAGACTATTAAAACATTTTATAGAAACTTCGCCCACGTCGCCATTTAATACGGTTGTATTTCTAATTCGGCTGTTTTCATTAGATTTCTCGCAGCGCGTTTCAGTGTGAACTCGTTCGGCGATTTTATCGCGTTCTTTCCGACTGCACCTGCAGCGATTGCGCAGAGCGTATCACCGTCCGCGAATAATAAACGATTTCAAATTACACATGTTTTATTCGAACAAAAAATGAATAAATAATATTCCCGATTTCCACTTGTACTTTTATTGTAACAATAAACCGTCGTCGTCCAGCGTCGGCGGAAGGGCGGGGCAGAAGAGGCTCGCTCTATCCCGGGGAGTTTTTCAGTGAGCATAGAATTTTGTATTTTCAAATATGAATAACAAGTAACAACTGCCGTCTGCCACATGATTAATAATGTTTATGGTATTTGAATATTGTATATTAAAGGAGTACTATTCTACAACAGTGTATCACTTTACACAGTAGCCTAGCTACTGTGTCGATTTAACAACAAGTTCTTTCCGACTTATTAGGTTTTAAAATGAGCCGATTGAAATGTTTCACGCAACTAAAAGCCAGAAAAACGAAAACAATTTCGATATTTAAAAATTCCCGTTTTTTTCTTTTTTCAATTGTCGCGTAAAGTTTATACGATTTGGTATAAACATTTCCTTTTTTTTTTCATATGAACATTCTATCTGTACAGTATTACTTATAAAAAAATTCAATTTTAATCCATTAAAAAAATATAATACATATATTATATTCGAAGAGTTTTCACACAAATTATTTAAAAAAATTTGGAAAAAATAAAATGTCATATTATCGTGCCTCCCAAGGACATTTTTTGGTTTCACAAAAAAAATTTGTAGGGCCTCGCGAAACCTCCCGATTCGGCGCTGCCGTCGTCGTAGGTATCATCGATTTTCCTTTAAACGTATACGTGTCCTGAAAATATCCATAACTGCACCACGAATGACAATAATAATAATAATAATAATAATTGACCGACGACGCGCAATAATATTTTTAATCGAATTTTTTCGGCACCGCGATGAGTGGTTCAACCCTAACCCTCTCCCAGTTCTTGCTCACAGTAAACACGCCACTGCTCGTAGTATTTTCTCGTTCCACACACGCGTATATACGTATTTTTTTACGTGTGTATATATATATATATATATACGCGATTATATTATTGCTACAGCTGCGAACTGCCTATATATATTTTGTCGTTTGTGCGCGTGTATATCCGTTATACGAGATAAATTACGCTCCGAAAAGTGGGGAGCGTTCTCTGGGGGGAACTGCGCGCACATACACACACCTCCTTCTCCACGCTCGGCACGTCCGCCGCGCACGCAAAGTCTCGTGTTGCATCAGAATCCGTTCTCGACGGTGCCGAGATCGTATTTATTATTTTATTACACCAGGGAACGGATGTCGAGAAGTTATTACACACACACACACACACACACGTACACACACACAATAATAACGCTATGAGGTCTGTGTCGGTTGTATTTATTTCTGGACTCGTCGAACGATATCCGAAAAATAAAATTATATATTTTCTAGGTACGCATATGACGTATAATAATTGATATCAGCACGTGTGTTTGATACCGGATCTATATACAATAATGTGTCAGTGGCGTCTAATATTGTATTGTGTATATATATATATATATATATATATATATATGTGTGGGGAGATTAGGGAAATATATATCCCCTTTGGTTTTTTTTTTTTTAATTAACGTGAATTTTCATCAAATTATTGTGTAAAATGAATTATCGGAAAACATTAATTGCTTATAAGATTTGTTTGTAATCTTCAACTCCGCGTTTTCGTGTTTAAAAAGATTAAAAACATATTGAAAAATCTCTACACGAAAAAAATGTATGTTACACATTATACGTTTACTCGTTACGAAATATTTTTCGTTTGCAAGTAATAATCGATTTAAATTTTAAATATTTTTTAAAAATTTTAGAGTGGGTTGAATTTGTTTGCAACAATGCAATGCATCCGCGATGTCGAGGAAATAATCGACGAAATCGCCAAAAAAAAAAAAAATCGCCTAGTGTAGTAGGAAACTAAAATTTTTTTCTAAATGATATAAATTTAATGTAAAGTTATACGAAAATTAAAGATTTGTGTATACGCTGTACAGTGTATACATTTATATATATGTAGTTATTAAAATTGATATAACCTACTATACCTATGTATTTCGAGTGAAGGGAGAATATATTTTTAGTCATCTCCCTCCTAAAAGAAATTTTATATAGCCACTGGTCACGAAGCAGTCTTTTTAAGAAAAATTTCTACTCCGAGACGTTGTCCATATGCGCATAATATACGCGCGCGCGTGCGCGCGCGGTGATCTACAGGTGTATGCTACGAATAATATATTCGATTATAGCGATCTACAGGTGTGTAATGATTATTATTAATTGTTTATTACGGTAGGTACTTAATATCGTTTTTATAACGATAATTTCAAGTGTTTTTATGTTTTTTGACTAACGTACGCTGCAGAACCTCGGTGAATTTTCAATAAGAATTTGAATCGGAACAACACATGTAATGGTATCGTCAACAGGCTGATTTGTTGATAGAAAAAAATTGAAAAATATTCGTTTTTTTTTCTGAAATTTTGAATTCCGAGCGTCATTTAAACGCTCGTTTCGTTCAACAAAATATGTATGTACGCGTTTTCGACGACTCGTAAAATATTATCAGAGGCGACAATTACGATTTTTAACATTATGTTATACTCTACATACGTCATTTATATATATATTATATTTTATTATTTTATTGCTGTCTATTCGATGAGTCGTTTATTGAGACAATTGCAGTCTTTTACACGTTTTCAGTTTCTTATACGTTATAACATTTGCATATATTTAAAAAAAGAAATTCAAATTCGATTTTAGAAATATTAACTACCCGATCTGTGCACGACGCATAGGCCGTTTGAGAATTGACGACAAACCGGTTTTCTTATATTTTTCGCCCAAACCTAATCAAACCGCGATGGTCGGACGTTATTAATTCAAACAAATTGAATTTAAATGAACCCAGTGTATTGTTTATCGATTTTTATATAAAACTGAATAGTAAAAATCGTAAATATTTCCGAAAATGACGAGAAACAGACACGAGTTTGTGTGCTCGCAAAAAAAAAAGAATTATAATAAAAAAAAACTCTATTTCGTGGCGTTCGACGTGTTTCCGCGAGAAAAGGACTTTCTAAAATAAAATAAAATAATAATCGCGTATTTACGGTAATATTGATATAATAATATATCGTTACTTTTACTCGAATCGATAAGACGATAACGAAAACGACTAAAAACGATACTTTTTTTTACAACGATTACTACGCGTATATTTTTATACAATAAAAAGCTGAAAAATGTAACAAAATTTTTTTTTTCGAATTATCGTTTATACGGCAGGAACAAAATTATTTTGCATTTTTCTCGTTGCGAGAAGAATTTTTTTTTTTTGTGTTTTTGTAACACATTATTCTGTTAAAACTATTAATATTCTAAAAAAAATTAATGATAATAACAAAAATACAGTGTCGTTTAGCACAATCCTTAAAACGTTTATAAGAAAATATACCGTTTTAAAATATATACTAAAAGTATAATAGTTTTAAAAAGTCGCGTTTTTAAATTCCTATATTTTCGGTATTTTTTTTTTTTAAACAATTTGTTTCCGAAAATTCCACTGTACAAATCATATGTACGTCAGCTATACGTAATATGCTTTCAATAATTTCACTAATCGCTGTGTCACAAATTGATTTATAATAATGCCGCATTATTATTACGGGAAAAAACAAATTTGAATTGATACCCGCTAAAAATTTTATAATTTAATAATGAACTCAGTTTTCCACAAATTTCCGTCTCGTCTATGAAAAATTATAAACTATATTACACACACACACTTGTTTTAATTAGTATAAATTATTTAAATACGTATTTTGTATGAAGTCATATAGACCGCGGAGCGTAATAAGAAATGTCTCAGAATCTCGAAAAGACGCGTGTGGATAGATAAACATAGAATAAAATGTGTTTAAAAAAATTGTTCCATTCGAGTAATAGTAATTTTGTCTTTAAGATTTCCAGTATACCTCAGTGATATTGTTCTACCGTTTTTAGAATATTCGTCACACAATTTTTTTCTTTTTTTTTTACAAATATACCTACCACCGAATGTACGATTATTGACACAATATTATTGTACACCGATCGAGTGCAGGAAGAACGCGGTATAGGTGTACTCATTTTATTTTTCGCTCTTTCACATACTTTACACCATAATATATATATAAATGAATATAAATACAAGTATTATACTTATTGTAAAAGAGGTCATACACACGCGTATTGTTGTCGAGACTCGTCGCACAGCGCTCGTTTATAAGAATAACGATAGTTTAAAAACGAGTTCTCGGCTGTTGAGGCGGCGGTGGCGTAGAGGTCTTCGTGCTTGGCATATGCCACCTCCGGGTCACCTGGTCCAGGTGTCATAACAGACAGTGGCCGTGGAATATCTTCGTCGTCGCGTCCGTCGCCTTTTATGTAATATCCAAAGCCGCCATCGTTTTATACATATATAAAAACGTATACCTACGTTACTATATTAACCAGCTAACACGAAAAGCGATGGTTGTCAAAACCGAGTCGCCGTTTTCGTAGATTTTCTTCTTTTCCACACATTTATTGTAATCGTATAAAATCGAGATTTATCGTGTTGGTTTTGATTCTGAGCGAAGCTTATAGGAGGTTTTACAACTATGTTTTCTTTTATTTGCGTACGAATTTTCGAATAGAAAGAATGCTGTAATATTATTATTGGTTTTGACCGATTTCGCGGTTTAAGTCGATCCTGAATGAATCCTAAAGTCATAAATAAAAGGAATTCGAGTGAAAGGAGCAAAGAACGCCGGTGCAGACGATTTACTCGAGATGCATTTCGGTAATGATTGGAGAAATACGCGAGTATACCACGCATAATCTCGACCAGGTACTGTAAAACTGTAATGACGGACGGCGAAGAACGTACAATGATAATCAGCAAGACTCCCATACTGGACATGTCGATGAGGAGAAAGCAGATTTTTTTTTTCTGTGTTCGAAACCATAAGACGTTGTGTTCAATAATATTTTTATAACCATTCCGTAAACACTGATTACCGAGCACTAAGTAATGAAACACGAAAACGAATTAATTTTCTGTGTATCTAACTTGTATGAAGCTAAAACGTTTTATAACTAAACCAAAGCCGAAAATTAACGTTTCATATTAAAAAAAGTGAGAATTTTTGTACGCAAAAGTGTGTCCAAATAAAATCGACAATAACGGAAGGAAATACAGAGCTGGAAAAGCCGGAAGAGGTAAACCTGCGAGAATTCCGTTAATGAAACGTCGTAGAAGACATCATAAGAAAAACCATTTACAAAGAACTGAAAATAGCTGCGACGGACAAAGACAGTGGAATATCATCAAAGTCATCGAACCAATTTAAGGACAAAAAAAAAAAGAAAAACATTGGATGTTTTGTGTTTTTTTTTACTATTTAATTTGTGTGTTGAAATAGTTTAATAATAAAAAATGCCTATATAGTATTATTAGTATTAATGGGGAAAGAGACGCAGAAATTACTGCGATTTTATTAACGCTGATGGCTGACAGCTGACTACTGGACTGCCAAATGACACAAAATGTAATACATGTATACATAATATTTTATTTGTGTATTCGTAATTATTTTAAATAAACCGAATCGTGTTTCGATTAGGTCCTACAAAAAACAATATTAATAAAACAACTGACGTTCGTACGTTCGGATCTTCACCTTTTATCCGCAGGGCAAATCAAACGCATGCGTAATGAGGAATAAAAAATCCTTGCGTGTCTTATTGTCTTTCGTTGAACGCGATACCCAAGTTTCGCTCAATTTTACTAAATACCATTATAAATAAAAAATGTAACGACAAAATAGATTTTTTTCCGCGTCTCTTATACAGTACGCAATCTCGTTTGGTACAATTTTTATTTGATATTTTTTTTACTAAACGTATGGTTTTTTTTTATATATACATTTTTCGTCGTTATTTATAAATAACTTTTCTAAAAAATAAATGGGTCTGAGTGAGATACGATCGGACGCGCAAAAAATATATAACTTGTTGAACTCGGTTTTACGCGCGATTTCCGAAACTTTGACCGTAACTTTCCTCCGTATCGGAAAAAAGGAGTTTTTTTCGCTTTTAATCGTTTTTAAATCTTTATTATGTACCGCGAGAGCAATCCCACAAGAACCGAGACGAGTTATATCGGACACTCGAATCTTTGGTCTAAATTCTTTTTATTTCTTTCCGTAAGACGTTTATTTTGTTTTATCGAGAGCTCCGCGGTACTACTAGGATTTTGTCGAACTGTACCCTATTTCCGATGCAATTTTAACAGCTCGGTCAACCACTCCGTTCGTTTCTTCATACTAATTCCGAAGAACACTTTATCTCGTAGTTAAAGCGATTTTTCTTTTTTTCTTTAGATTTCTTACACAGATCCGTGCGTTACCGAATCTTCGTGTTTATTGAATTCAAAACGGAAAAATGTTTGGATTCCTCGAAAATCAAATACGTTTAGTGGAGTACATTTCTATTTCGAATAAACTTCAACTGCAAACTTTACGGGCGACTATATTGTTTATACACCTTATTGTACACATATTAACTTCGCACGCTTCTAGGGAATATATATTGTTATACTAAAAACAATTATCGGAATATTTTATGTATTTTTTGCTCTTTATACATTATAATTAGCAATTAATATTGAAGCCGATCGAAACGGAGCGGACGTTTTCTACACGAGCCAATTCGCGAAATTTGGCGCTGCGCGCAACGGCAAATTTATTCGTTTCCATTATTTTCGCAGCCGCGTACACGGATTTTAATTTACGCCTGTTGTTTTTGAATTCGGTCCACCGCGCTTTTCGGAATACAATCATTGTTATAGGCGTGTTCTACAGGCGAAATTTCAATTTTGAACTCGAGCAGAGTAGATCCGCGTGTTTTACTATACACGCATTAAAATATAATCGATATTTCAGTAGAATCAACACGATCGTACGATTCCGAGAATGATGTATTTCATTATCGGTTTTACAATGATGTGTGTTTTTTTTTTATGTCCGTACCCAAAATATGGATTCCGGTAGCAAATTGCATTTAGTCGGTCATTTTTCGACTTTTCTGGATACTTTTCGTCGGATATTTGACGCGATTTCGTCAAAGTCGATTATCGTTATTTCTTCGTGATTTTCCAATACTAATGCGGTTATCGTAGAAACTCGCGAAATATTCACGCCGAACACATGACTTTCTATTGTATTAGAGGAAAAAACGTGTTTAAAAAATTTTTTTAATTTTGAGTATAGATTTTAATTATAGATTTTGTGTTATTCAATTCGTAAAAGAGAGGTAATTTTTGGTTTTAAGACTTACGAATTTAACACAATGTCAGACGTACGTTACTTAAACTGTATTCAAAGAAATAATCTCGTTTGTCACAATTTTCCGTAATAAACATTTCACGTTTATCGAACAAGTGTATTTGACTTTTTTGTGGAAAATTACGTGCGTTCAATACTAATGGTCCTATAGATTCTTGAAATGTTTACCAAATATATGTACGACTATGCAGTGGCGCGCAGACGCTGTTTGAGTGAGACCTGTGTGCCACTTTAAAATAGGGTGGGTATAGTAACTTAGGTGGGTAGTATAGGGTACAGTAGGTACGGCCAAAGAACAGTGTTGGACTATTGGTACGGCATAAATTTAGATATTGCCAATACCATACCACGGAAAATGGACTAGCAGTTGCCACTGTCGTATTATTACGCATGTAACATAAGGAAATGGTTGTGATAATATATAAAAACAATCCATGTAAGGAGAACCTATCTATACCCGTGATTCTTGTGAATCAATATATCGAAAACCCATGCGATAAATAGGTATACTAGTAACTAATGTAGCAAGATACAGTAAGTACGGCCAAAAAACATTATCGGTACAGTGTACGGTAAATTTATTAAAAATAGGTTATTTCAATGGGGTGGGTATGTGTGAAAATAATAATTTTGCCCCAATTGGTAATAGAGCTCTGCACGACACTGTAACTGTGTACTACATATTAACGAAAAGAATTTTTGAAAATTATTATCTATATACCTAGGTTTATTGTAAAAAACGATGTACTGAAAGGCGTTAATCATAAATCACGAGTATTCTATACAATATACTATATATTTTTATACATATTTAATATTAATAATAATAAATATTACACCGCGAAGCTCCGCTCAGAATCGTTTTATCAAATGCAACTGCTTTAAAAACGTATAATAAAAACTCTGAAATCTTTGTCCAGAATAATTCTGCGCTTAAGCGACATCCACAACACCAGCCGCGGCTCGCCGCCACCGTTTTTTTTTCTTTCTTCGATTTATTGACGGATCTGCAGCAAATCTGTATACCGTCGAATTGAAAAAGCCGGTTTTTAATTCTGCGCGCGCGTAGCGGAAAACGATCGTTGACGCGTGCCAAGACTTACAGGGAAAGATTATACGGATTCGGATAAATATCACGAATTATACCGTACAATATATATACTCGTTGTAATATTCAAAACCAGCGTACAATCCGTTTGGAGTGTCGACAACGCAGTTTTCGCCGCCACATCATTTCAAACACCGATTCCCGAAAACGTCACGATTTTCGTTTACTTAAATCTTATTTATAACGATTAATAAAAGAAAATATGCCGTCGTCGTACCGAATTCGGTTTTTTTTTTTCAATATTCCAAAACCGTAATATATAAACGTCAGTCAGCCGGTGATTTTCGTGCCTATAACCCGTTCGTTTTTTTTTTTTTTCATATTTTCTCTTCTAAAATCTCGCTCGGACGGCGACGGAATTTTTTTCATTTCTTTTCTTCGTACATATAAGTGCAGTACACGCCGAAAGGGGTACACCGCGGGACAATGCGCGTGTGTGTGTGTATTATATACTCTCGTAATACACGTGAACGGAGGACAACAACTCGCGCGTATAGTATAACAACGCGCAGTGTGCACACAATGTATTTAGCTCCGGGCGAGTGCGCGTGAGAAGACGATGAAGTCTCCGCCGGGAAGAGGGCCACCTACGGAGACGGGGCATCACTTTTTTCTCTCTCTCTCTCTCTCTCTCTCTCTATCTTTCTGTGTATACTTCCGCAAAACGACACGCGTGTGCGTCGATAATAACATATTATAACGTTACGCGGTTTTTCTATACTCAATAACGAGATCTGTCGAATAAGGCGTATATATATATATATATTTTTTTTTTTATAATAATAAAAATAAAAAAACGCGCAGTCCCGCTTTACGCGCGGAAACGGAAACGTTATTTAATGTATATTAATCGCACGCGATATTTTTTTTTTACCCGTTATATATAAATATCGACGCGCGCGCAGTGGCGTATTTGAGACTTCACCTCGGGGGGCGATGGTAAAAGAACTCCCCCTTCCCACCAATAAAAAAAATTATATGTAAGAATATAATTATTGAACAAAACACGTTTTATTTATTATCATTTTATTTATTTAATTTACAAAACTAAGTCTATATTTTTTTTTTTTTTACTATTAGCAAATGTATCAATTACATCATCTACATTTAACGTTATAGTATGGTGAATATTAAGCAATGCCAAACCCGTTAGGCGATCTTGCCCCGTTTTTGATCTCAGCCAATATAATATAAAATAATATAATTTTTTTAAATCTCCACTGCGGGCGCGTGAGACAAGTGTTATCGAGCGCGATACTTTCGGTAAAACGATAATTTTAACTCGAATCGAATTTTTAAAGAAAAAAAAATCCGATCGATTAACCAGTGATGACGACGACGAAGGGGTATAGAATTTTTTTTTTTTTTTGCGGCCCTACGGACGCCGGAGCGAAATCAATTATTTCTATTAAGACGAGACGCGTAACTGAAGGGTCCAGACCAAGAATACCAGCTGGTATCTCCATTTTTTTTTTTTTTTTGAAATTGTTCAGGACGCACAAAAAAACTAAATAATTAAATTTCTAACGGAGCTGTGAAAATATTGTAAAAATAGATTTAAATTTTTCATACGAAGAGCCAACTATACGCATTATATAGATTTACATCTTATACGTAACCTCGAGTACATTTTTAAACAAAAACAAGGAAAAAAACTAGAAACCAATGGTTTTTCCGTAATGTACAAAAATTAATTTCGAAAAAAAGTGGAGATACGTCCTATGCTCTGGACCCATCAATTCGCCTCTTTGCACTCTTCATTCCAACGCGTAAAATTTGTGATCTTCTTCGCATTCTATTTCATCGTCCTCCTCTATCTGATAAACGTTCCATCTCGTTTTCCTTTTTAAAATCACAAAATGTATCTCTTGACCTCCCTTCTACCCTTAATTGTAAAAGTGAATGTGTTATTGTTAAAATTATTTCTTATATTCTGAAAGCTGGTTTTGTTATTTAATCTCTTATTGTTGTACTGAATTTCGATGTCCTATTTATTCTGTCTTTTTATCGCCGTTAACTTTTTTTGTAAATTGTATTTAATCGTTGAAACGAATTGCAACGCAAAATTTCAAATAAGAAAAAAAAAAGACGAGATGCGTAATGAATTTCGCGGAAGTATTTTAACGTTTTATTTTCGCAGTATTCGTATTTCGGCGAACGGTTTATAAACAGTGTGCTTTTGAACGAACGCGTTTTTCACAAAAATCGATAATAATTTTTCAACAAATCGTCCGTCGTCAATACGCTGGGCCGTTGCAGAAACGTTACGTTTGTCCTGCAGCTTCTACTAAACGCTCCTGCGCCGAACGAGATCTTTTAGTGTGGCCTGTAAAGAGAGTATTAATAGGCACGTCTAAGATTTTAGGACGACAGACGATCGCGTTTCAATCTAATCCAATACAATATCGCACAGAATGAGACTGAACCACCGATACGTATATAAGAATTATCAAGGATTCAGTGCGAAACGCGTATTTTCGTCAAAGTGATTATTCAGTGATTATGAATAATATCTAGCCGTTACAAATAACATCTATCGATTTTGATCAAAGTGATTAATAAAGCTGTATTAATCACTTTACCTAGTCATTGTATATAATATCTAAACGGAGTCAGTCAATGTGATAATACGATTTTATTAATTACATTATACGTTCACGCACGAGTATATTACGCGTATTTTCAAATCAACTGATCGATAAAACGGATCGTCCTTTTATATCGTTTTCGTGTACTTAAATGTTTTTATGGGAAAAACAGTAGTTCGGGAGACGAATATTTATACTTATATATATGACTCTGCCAAGTCCTTTAAGTATACGTCTCTGATTGTTGCTGTATATACCGTGTTGGCAATGTTTATAACAGTCTTCTTGTGTATCATTTAACGGGGGAAAATATGTTTTTTTTTTAACAGTTTTTTTACTCGAACGTACAATTCACACACACACACACACAAAAAAACCCCGATTCCATTAAAACGCATTTTTTTTTTGCCTCAAGACTGCGTTCAATACAACGTACCTATATATAAATTAAATACACCGCGGCGAAAAGTTTTTTTCTCCGTCATATATACCTCGATTTCCGTCTTCGTGTACGTTTTATATACGACTAAACCTTAATAGGCAAAACGGACGTTTTACTTTGACTTTACGACGTGTAAACTGTTTGTTTATGGTGTTTGGTTAGCTTTAGCCCCCCGGCAATCCACTCTGTTGTGTCCGCCTTTATCCGCTCGTTGCGGGTTAGACGCACACAGAACGGCATAACGTCATAACAGCCATAAACGCGCGTATAGACGTTAAAAAAAAAATGACAAAAAAAAAACGCGATAAGTACGCTGCCATTACATGGACCGATTTTTGCTCACTGCAATAATATATCCCCACGTATAAACGCGTGTTCGATCTAAACGTCGTCAATCCGTTCGTCGCTGCTATACACAATATATTATATAATCGCGCGCGGAATTTCGTTCTCGAGGAATTTTTTCTTCCCTACCCTATAAATAAAAAAAGTATATATACTGCAGCAGTAGTCGAGATTATACGCTGCAAACAAAAAAAAAAAAAGGAGAAAACGAAAAACGTATTTACTGTCGAGCGACGACGATATATTTTGTTATCAAATTATATATCGATCGACGGTTTTTGCTTTGTTTTTTTTTTTTTTGGAAAATCGGTACAGTGCGTATATGATTCTGGATAAAAGAAAAAATTAAGCGGCGCGTACAGACGCTGAAATCATTCGCTTTCAAAGATTTTCGATCTTGGTCCATGTAGTGTGTTTTATATTTTTAAAAAAATCCCAATATCTACCGAAAAAACGCGAAAAATCGGTCATTGAATACGTTTTTTTAAAAATTATATTACTACGCGTTAATTGTCGATATTTACCGAAATTAAAAATATCGATTAATTTATTTTTTATTTTTACGCGTATCCGTCGGATTCGTTGAAAGATTCTATTATCGCGAGCTGTAAGCGTAACATTTATATTATACATTTGTATAGTCGCTATAACGTGTTGTATTGCCTATATCGTATCGAGAAACGCACAAACAAGACAGATAAATCGAAAAGAGTTGTGTTGTATATTTTATTTACCAATAACGTGTACAAATCTATTTCTAATACTATAAGCGAAAACAAAAACTCACTCCAATCGAATCGATTTTCTTTTAACATAATAATATAATACATATACTCGTATACTCGTACGCCTGAAGGTTATTACTCGCATATATATATATATATATATAACTTCGCCTACGCAATCCTAACCCATGAACCGCTATTATTTTTATTTTATTAAATAATTACGGTAATAAATATTATATACGTATTGTGTCGTATAGGCAATTTATCAAATGTTATTGAATAGTCAAAAACAAATTATTTATTAAACGCCTAGGCGTTTAAATAAATAACGAATTCGGTATAAAATTCCGAATATTCACGATTTCGCTTTATCGCAGTAAGAAAGTATTTACAACAATTATAATAATATATCTAACGACGTAATTAGAAAATAAAATCATTCTGATAATTGCAGTTGTTAAATAACGGTGACGATATACACAGTGTGTAAAAATGGAAAAAAATAAATAAAAGAAAATCACGCTAATTTTTACCGATTTTTTTTTTTTTTACTTTACCTCGTGTGCTGCCGATTCACAGATTATCAGTTACAAGACCATTTACATTTCGATTAGCACGGAGTCCTCATGAAGTGCTTTTGGAACGTTTAAAATGAATTGGTCTCGATTTTTTTAAACAAGTGTTCACGACGGAAATATATTTACTGCTGTTATTTGTCGATAATATCGGATTAAACGCCGTTTTTTTTTTATTCGCATTAATTTTTAAGACGTACCGAGAATTTTTTTAGAAAATATTCAAGAATGTTGCGGTTTTTGATTAGAGTTTGGAAACCACAGCTCATCGTATTATATACGCTTCACTCCTCTGCACAGGTACGTTGTCATAATATGCGAAGGTATTAGGACGTATTATAATATTCTTTTTAATGTGTTCGAGCAATTTAAAAACTTTATATATTATTAAATATACCTATAATTACCCTTAAAGTTAATTAACTAAAAACATACTCGTATTTTTTTCTTTAGAAGAAGACGATTTTTTTTCTATTCTTTTTTTTTTGCATTTATCTTCAATCGCAGAAAAGTCTTTAAATTTTCAAATTTTTGGTAATAGCTCACTTTCTTTTTTTCTTCTGTTTTTTTCGATATAATGGAAAAAAATATTATCGTTCGTGTAAATAAACGTTTTCTATTGTGCGTGAAAATTCGATTATTATTTTTTAACGTATAAGAATTGTATAAAAACCGCGTGAAAAAAATATATTCTTTGATTTTATCGATTACAAACAAACGTAATCGGGTGGTGTGTGAAGTCGAGCTCCTCACTAATTTCTCTGTACGTACCGGCTCTTTTAATTCCCCCGAGATTTCGACCCTATTCGTGCTTATACGGTATACACGCTTGTATGCTTGTACACAGTACAATTTAAGTACATATACTTAAATTCCTTTTGGAACGGTTGATTTTTTTTTCTTTTTACTATTCATATTATTATTCGTTTTTCTTTTGTACACACGCATTTTAAAAATCTCGTTGAAAAACACTATATTCGATTGATTTTATTGGGGTTTAGCCAACAAGAACGAACTTTTTCACTACAACACTTTTTATTTTTTCCGCTAACCCACGCAGCAATATATTACGTACGGATTACAGGTGGTTGGTTACGTCATAGCGGATCAACTATAATAATAACAGTGGTTTAAAAAAATGAATACATATTATGTAATCAATATTACGTGTAATTTATAAGTGTAATTATTTTACACTTACACGGGCGTCTATTTTTCTATTCTTAGGTCGGCTGAAAAGTAATGTGCACTTGCTCATAATATATGAACGAAACGTCATACAAGTCAATGCGTGTATCGACTTACTGTAGCTACAATCCCCACCCCCCCATATCAAACGTATCAAGTTTTGTTATATTCCACTCCTGTGTTCTTTACCAGTGGCTACCATCTTCGATGGAGTCGTGTGTAGGTAATTAGGTAAACGCGTAACTTGCAGTAATTACATTTTGAACAGCCGAAAAAGTGAATCCTAATGACTTTCGAGCTGTTTACAAGATGTGCAAAATGATGAGACTATTGATAGGACTACTGGACTAGTGTGTATAGATGGCGATAAAATGTCAACAATTGCAAATAGGTAAAGGAAATATCGAAGAGGAATACCTCGCAGCGGTCGTCCAATTTCTGTGACTAATGCGAACCGCAGAGATCAGATGGACGAATTGAACCAAAGCATCAAAGGTATCTAAAATAAGACATATCAAAAGAAAGATTAGGTCAGATAGTCCAACTGAAAAAAAAACCAATGACAACGTAAAGATTGTTTTGAGCAACGGTTAAAACGTCGTGAACAAGGAGATTACTTTATTATTATTATTGCGATTGGAGATGAAAGCTGGTGAGTACATCAATGTATCACAATAAAAGCAGGCAAAGCGTGCATGTTCAGGCATTTCGATTCGCAACAATTCGAGAAATTCAAAAAGACGTCTACGGCAAATAAATTATTATTGAGCGTTTTTTCGGGACACAAATCACGTCTATGTGACGGATTATCTCGAAAGACTGTAAAATGTTGAGCAATACGCAAAGACGTTGGAACGTCTAAGAAAACGTGTCTGTCGTGTTCGAAAATTCACAGAGCTAATAATTATTATTGCAGCCTGATAAGATAGGTTGCGATTCAAAGCCATTTTGCGCTCATCGGACGCTTGGCCCGCCGTGATTTTCACTTGTTTCTGAGCTTAAAGATGGACCTTAAGGGCATTAATCTCACCGCTGATCATTAAGTAAAGAACGCAGTGAAATTGTGGATCAAGGAACGACCGCCGAATTTCTTCAGTGACGCGATGAGAATACTTGTTCACCCTTAGGAAAAACGTATCTCGCGAGCAATGGCTGATTATATGTTGAAAACAAATATATGATAAACCCAAAGTAATTAGTTTTTTTTAAACATTTTTTCTTCGTTTATATCACGTTTCGTTCTCGAGCTATACGCAAGTGTGCGTTACTTTTCAGCCGACCTACGCGTGAAAAGAATTAGATTACTATATCGAGATTAATATCTCAGCGTATACAACCCACATAAATCATCAGACAGTACACTGCACCTATGACACATTAACACGCGATAAACACCGAGACATACATTTTTTTCAGTAAATTTCAAATCATCGCCTAATAAATATACGCATTTTGAAATAAAAAACAAGCGCAATACAATATGCGCGTCAAAAAAAAAATACAGATTTTTACTCGCCAATTATTATATATTTGACTTTATATATATATATATATATATGCGAAAATTAGTTGCAAAAGTTTTGGAGATTTTAAAAAGATTGGGGGCGGGATGAAATGCGGAGGACGAAAACTTTTTACCAAAGTATAACGGTCTTTCCGAATAAGGGTATAAAGATTTACGACTCGAGACGGTTTTTTTTATTTATTTATTTTTTTGATTTATGTCCTGACTCCAGAACGGTCCACGCCGTCAAAATACTGCAGCAGCGCGCCTTTATGTATGTATATATATATATATACACGCACTGTACACGCTTCGCATCGCAAAAAAATATAATAAAAATTCGATTTTGACGTGTAAGCGCACCGAGAATCTTTGTTACACTCTCGAATGTTATAACGAATGGTATTCCGTTGAAATTTTGCAAATCGAAATCAGAATGTATATACATTTTACATACAAGAACCGAGAGAAAGACTAATTTCGCTTACAATGTTCTCACGCAAAACGATAATAATATACAAACGTAGAACTGATGATGGTCTGCCGTTGATTCGTTAAAAACACGTATAATTTTATTATCCATGTGAACATTATACATCAACGTCTCCAAAACATTGTGCCGTTATCGTATTCGCGATATGTTGTGGAAGTCGCTTAAGTGAATCGCTTGGCTAAAGCTTTAAGAGTTTTGTTATTACTTTAAATTTGAAAGCAATGATAAATCATTGCATTCGATAAAACAATTCTGAGCTGAGCTCCGGTATGTAATATTATTTATTGCTAATAAATCAAATAACGTATTTTTCGACAACAAATTAAATACATTTTGTCGAATAAATTTAAAATGTTTATAAAAGGAAATTATAACTAACGATTTTCAAGATTTTTTTTTTTAATATAGTTGAAGTAACGCACATATGGTATTGTATATTAAATGTTTAACCCTTAAAAATAAATATTACCTTTTTTATGCCATAAATACCTCAAAATCTTTAATTGCTATAAATAGCTCAAAATTGAGAGTCAAATTTTTGAAAAAAATGTTCCTCCAATATAATATAAAGTTACATATTAGGTAAATATTTAAGTTTCTATATAACCACGTATTAGTTTCAAAATTGCGTAGAAATAACGATAATCGCGATTTCGACAAAATAACTTTTCGCTTGGCAGAAGTATTGAGAAAATGGAAAAATTAACTCTTCAAAGTATTAACGAGATGCAATTTGCTACTAGAAACCGGGTATGACTGTAGAGATCGTAGCACTACTTCTGGAAAAATTTTTGGATACAGATTTACAAAAAAAAAAAAAAAGAAACACATCATTGTAAAACCAATACATTCCTCGATCCGCTTAGAATCTAAAAAGACCAAGGACAGATTTGACACACACCCCCCTCCATTGATTACACTACTGACTAGTCTTTTACACGTTTTATTTGCATTTTTTGTCCCTGGTCTTTTCAACGTTTCAACACCGACTCGCAGAATTTATTGCGATTTCTTTTCACCGGGATTCAGTAAGAATTACGAACTCTTCGAGCTGATTATACAGTTACGTCGGTAACCGTTCCCGTCGCGGACGTCCTGCACATTGTTCGTGATCAGAAATTATTGCTTTTTCCCATTTTGTCACGTTTAATTTAACGCCCAAAGACGACGGACAGTATAATATGCTAACGCGTCAAGAGTTTAATTTGCGCATAACAAAGGACAAGGTAGACGACACAAGAGACGATCCCGTCCGCTTCGAATCGGCCGGTTGTAAAAAAAATATGCAAATCGAGTGCAGGAGCATTAAACACACCTATTTCCCCGTAAGTACACGGATTTCTGTGAATCCGTTCCAGGTTTTAAATTTATTTTCTTCTGTTCAAATTAATTACGTAATTCATTAAGAAATTATTCGATTAAAAGAAGAAAAAAAAACTGAATTTATTTCGCGCGTACAGTGTTATCGAGAAAAAATCGTTTTATTTGTTTCTATCTCTAATTTATCGCTTAATATATTAAGTAGTTTATATATTATATAAAAAAAATTAATGAATATATTTTTAAGAAAATTATTTAACTGAGTAAAGTAGAAAAAGTCATTTTTGTTTAACGTTACACTGCGGGCGCAGCAGTGTTTTTTTATCGAAACATATCATATATATTTCCGAATTCGAATAAATCGAAATACGATTTTGAATCATTCAAAATAGCCGCCTGAAAATGTTGTAATCGCCTGGCATCCCGTCTGTGATATTCAGATCCGCCCACGAAGCTCAACAATCTGTCGAAATATCCTGCGGTTCAAACAATTAACTCGTTAATCCAGTTCCTATCGTCGTTTAAGAGACCGTAGAAATTTCTTGAACGCGCTGAAAACAATTTGCCGTCACGTTCGCGGATACGCCGTCTGCAGTTGAATTTGTCGCGTGAAATTACTTACGTTAGACGAAGCAATTTTTTCTGATATCGGTGACACAAACAAATTTCACAAATTGGTCTTACGTACCGCAAGACACAGAAATTCAGAAAATCTTCCTCTTGAACTTTTCTTTTTTAATAATAAGAGGGAATTTTGAAAAAAAAAAGTACAAGTGTTTTTGATCAAATTTATACTCTCAGTTGATCAAAATCCATGTAGCACTGTTAAAAATTAGGTCAAAAAACGGGCCACGTAAGGACGGCTGTTAATTCATAAAAAATGTGCCGCCGATACATTTCGAAGATGTACATACTCGACGAAATTATTCAGAAATCAAGAAGAGTAGATCTAAAATTTTAACTATAATCTTTTATGTATCTATTAATTATATGTCTTATTCAAATGAACATAAATTTACTTTGAAAAAAAAAAGTGCATTTGTTCTTATGACAAAATATTCATGTCGTCCATGATCTGTCTCTATAATGACGCCACTGTAATAATAATATTATAATTGTCTTAGTATGTGTGTGTGTCTTATTTATATTTTCGCTTGTTGAGAAATTCATCATTCTTATTATATTATGCGTTGATCTGTAAGTACGCTTCCAATATATCCTCTAATGCAGTATCTACTATCTGATTAATAGCGGTTTTGAATGTATAATAATTGTATGATGTGGAGGAACGCTTCGTCTTTTTTTTTGTCACGGACACATCTATATAGTTATAAATAATAATAATAATAATAATAATAAAAATAATTCGATTAAAGATCAAAAGAGCGGCCATACCGAACTCATAAAACATAATGCGCCTGTTTAACCGCCTTCGACATTAATTGCGGTCAAAAAAACATCATTTAATACCGAAAGAGAAAAAAAAAATTAATTAACTCTCGAGCTGAAAGACAGATTTTTATACAGTAATTATAGGGCTCGGACGTTTCGAACGAAGAAGCCTTCCCGACTAAAAATGTGTTTCGTTAGCACTCGAATCTAAATAACATGATTTCTTTTTACCATTTTTTTCTGCGTTTTTCGACATTTTAAGATCATTTTTACCCACCGTTTACCACTAGACGAGAAGAGAACAACGAGTTTATTATTATCGATTATTGATATTGTTTGTAAAAAATATCACCGAAAACGGTGTAGTATTTTTAGCGAATAACTGCACCCCACCTCCCAATTTTTTTCTCCTCGATGGCCATTTTTATACATCAATAATTTAACATAAATGGAAAATGCAATAAATTCGATTGATCGTTAAGCTCTCATAATTATCGTTTCGTACATAAATCAAAAAAAAAAAAAAGTATTTTATAATATAACCGATTAATATGGTTAAGCGTATGAAAAACGTTAATAAAAAAAAATAGATTTTTTTTTTATATTTATGATAGTTTTTCTTGCATATTTCATTATTCAAAACGTTCAAAAATCATTTTTTTGCCATTATACTTACAACTATTTTCGGCTAATTTTTAGGTCATACACGCTTTTTTTTTTAGGTCATTTTTGTTTTCATCGTCAACTAACTTCTGAGACGGCTAATTACAATACATTACAAGACTCTTTTTTACTCTCTGAAACATGCTGCGTTTTTCTCGATAAAACGTCATGACTCGTTCGACAAATATATTAGTCGGTAACATATAATACATATATAAAATAATTATAATTACATAGCTAATAACATCGTGTAATACGCCGTATTTAATTCTTGTCACACAGTTCGACGAGATTACGAAGCACGGTCATGCACTGTCCATAAACGATATAGGTACATAAAATAATATTATATTTTCAATCGGCGCACACACACAAACTATATATAAATAATACTGAAATATAACGGAGTGCGTACAAATAGGATTTAACGGGGTACTCGTTTGTTTTCGAATAGCAAATTTAAATTACAAAAATATTTACAAAAAAAAAAAAAACAAGGGAAATAATTGAAGCGGAATCGGTTTTAGAAGCAGGAGAAGGAGAAGACGTATCTAATATTGAAAATAAATGTATAAAATTGTGGCGATTGAATTGACTTCGAAATATGGCTCATTCAATTCGCTTTATGTACGGCAATGAAATATGCTTTAATACTTGAAAGTGGTAGGAAAAGAACAAGACTATTTTTTCGATTTTTTTTTTTTAACGCTTTTTAACGGTCTTGACGATCACTTTTGAATATTACCAATGTGCTTATAACAAGAATAGTCCGGTTTCGAAGTCGAGGTTGAAAATATCGTATACACGGAAAAAAACGAGAATAGTGCAATTTAAAATACGATTTTCTTGAAATCCTAAATTTGTGACTATCCGAGTTCTTTCACTGGACCTTTCACTTCCTTGCACACACAAGTTTCGTACGAACGCGCAGTATTTTTTGAGCGCAGTATTTAAACGCATAACAATTTTTTTTAGTTTTTACTATTTTTATTGATTATTATTAATAAAATAAATGAAAAAAAAATATGGTATATATTATGATACATCCGTGTAATTTTTTTATTACCACTGACCATAGCGATTTCATTTGTGGTCTTATACAATACTTACAAAATTTACATTTACTTTGTTTCGTTTAGTCACTCCGCTTTGGCGTTTATTATTATTACTTTGAGTTTTCGACGCACAAGCTTCTCTCCTGAAAGTCATATATAGCTGCGGGAAAAGTTATTCTTTCGAAAACACAATTTTTCCGTTAAAACGTTTTTTTTTCTGCGAGAAAAGTTGAAAACGGCCCATCGTCTCTTGCCCGTTGTCTCTCCGCGCGTAAATCTTCATAAACATTTTGGTAACTTCACTGATTTCGGAGTCGCTCCTCCAAATATTATACAAGACCTATAAAGCTAAAAACGTGTGCGCGCGCGGTCTCAGTTATTGTAAAATGCATAAAAGACGACAATTGATCGTAAAACGCTTGTTTTTTATTATTATTACTTTACAATATATTTATACGCGTATAACGAGGGCTTTTATAGCGCTAAAAGATACTGAAATTTGCGCTAAAAAAAATAGCAAAAAAAAAAATGTGTTTTACTAACAAAAAGTAAATAAGTAAGATTTATCAAGAGTCCGCGCACGCTGGCACGACATCGGGATTATTTAATATACATAATATGAAACGACGATGTGGGTATATTATAATATTTTCTTTCCTTTTCGGGATTTATGAAAAATACAAAAGCAATAAAGAACGAAACTGGGAAAATAGCGGTAAAAATCAATTTTTATCTAATTGTAATTAACAATTAACGCTAAATATAGAATCCGATCCCTGTACAGCTGTACGCATACAATCTGAAATGTGGCCGCAGAACGATCGGTTTTTTTGCTTTCTTGTCAATTTTTCATTTTTTTTTTCGTTTTCACTGAAATCCAAAAAAAAAAATAAAATAAAATGCGTACAATTGTGTAAAAAAAAAAAAAAAATGAAGGGACGTTTGTACTAATAATATATTATTATGCACAAATATTTCTATAATAATCGTCATACATTTTTCCACCGTTTACCATTATAAATAGCGTATATTACGCCGAGATATAATATAATTATTATATTGTTTTGTAAACGTTTCGATATTTCGGAATGTTATCGCACACGCGCTATAATAATAATAATATTATACGCGCGTTATTATGTTGCGTGTACAGTGCAGTGTAATAAGAAAACGATAAATGTTCGGTTTGAATTCTCGCAAACGTTTTACGTTATATTTCCATTTTTTTTTCCAATTTTTTTTTATCTATTAGTACGTATATGATCGCACTGGTAAAACATTTTTTGATTTCAGTATTTTTTTTTTAAATTCTGAACAGGAATCTGTTGGTTTTACAAAGCTGTGTTTTTTTCTCTCTATGTCTGTACCCGAAAACTGTATCGGAAGGAGTGCTCCGATCTTTACAGTCTCGTTTTGTTCCCGGTAACGAATTGCTGTACTGTTCGATAGTTTAAACAGGTCGTTTTTCGATTTTCTCAAAAGCGCCTGAAAATATAACTCAAAAACTATCGAAAAATTACACAAAAACGCGATTTCGTCGAAATCGATTATCGTTATTTCTTCGTCATATTGAATCTGACGGATATAGAAATTTGAAATATTCATCAAATACGTAGGGTAACCGTTTATTATATTGAGAAAAAAAGATTTTCAAACATTTTAATTTTGGATTATTTATAGCGATTTTAGGTTTTGAGGTATTTGATTCGTGAAAATAGTTAGTTTTTGTTATATATAACCTATATAATTATATTACACCGAAGCGCTCGGCTCGGAATCGTTTTATCGAATGCAATATAGATTTATCATTGCTTCCGAATTTATATACCTAGTGATAAAAAATACACTCTATAAAATCTTTATCCGAGTAATTAACTCGAGCGACGTTCAACAACGGCCCGCGGCCCGTCGCCTTTTATTATTATTTAATAATCGCGCATTATATTTCGTATAATATAATAAATAGGTAAATAAACTATCATATAGGGTGTAATATAATATATAGTATAATATATTACACGAGTATGATATATAATATAATATAAATACATTGTCTTTTTTCGTTATTAATAAGATTCTGGAGCCGTGAAAATATCGGGCGAAGACGTACTAAAGGAGCTGGTGGGATGAAAAAGTTTGCAGAGAATACCACTGCAGATGCGGTTGATCCGCTAAAAAGCGTGTTCGCGGCAAGCCGGAGTGTTAATATAGGAGATTCGAAATGTACTGTTCGGGTATCGACAGTCGGATTCATATTTAAATAGTCTCGTTATGACTTCTGGTGGACGTTCAAAATATTGTAATATATTTTTAAATGTTTTTTCTTTTTTTTTAAATCGAGACTGACGGACGATTTGAAATTTTTTCGCGATTAATCTCGATTAGATTAATATTTTTTCTCTCGATATATTTTCTTTTTCCTCCTCCTCGGTCCCGGGGATTCGTTTGTTTCGTCCAACCAAAAAAAAAAATTACCATTCGGTATAGGTGGAACGTATACTGTATACTAATGTACGTTTTTCGTAAAAAAAAAAAAGAAGAAAAACCGCGTCATCGACGGTGACAATGAAATAATTAACGTGTACACACAAATATACGTTCGTGCCAGAGTGTAACGAGCATTAATTTTTTATATATATATATATAATTATTATTTTTTCCTACACGAGAGCGCACTTATAACACACATGGTATATATAGTGGTGTGTTTTTGTCGACGATAAAATATACTTTGGCGCGTCGTGTTTGTACAGAAGGCGCGCGCGCGCGCGGAGTGAACGAGCTTGCAGTCGAACAGAAAAATAAAATAAAAAATTTATCGTAATACCGTTTTCAATGCTATAATACGTATTACAATTTTTTTTTTTTTGTTTTATCGCCCGACGACTATATACGCACTCAAAACGTATTACAACTATTGATTATAATTTATTATTAGAAATAATAATGAGGCGTTATCGATTATTATTGGATATCCCGCGAGTGAAAAAAAAAAAGTCGATTCCGCGTCTAACGAGATAATAATAATTATAATAATAGTAACGGCTCGTATAACGTACGAAAAAGAAAAAAAAAAAGCGTACACGTCCAAAATTTTATATGGCCACGAAAAACGCGAGTATATTTTTAAATCGACGCCAAAGCTGTTATGCGTTTACTCCGTCGGCAGGGGCGTACCTAATTAAATATTATATTATCTAATGCACAAAAAGCATAAGAAATTTTAATAAAAACAAAATTTTTTTTTTTTTTGTGCTGACAAAAATTTGTTGGTATTTATCATAATATTCCTCGGTCTATTCACCCCGCGGTTAGTTACACCAACTGGTATCACTGCGGTTAGTATTTAGGTCATCGAAAAAAAGTTTACCCGTATTATTTAGGTGTTGAAGTAAATTTGACAAAGTATGAATTACTCACAAAAAAAGCGAAGAAAATTAGGAAATTTCCTAATAAAAATACTCTGTTTTTATCAAAAAAAAAAATGTAATAAAAGTATAAAACGCCGAGTACTGATCACTTTGACTTTGACGTAAATGTCGGAAAGGTGGTTACAATTATGGATCATCCAAATTGTATATCCCCTCCGTTATAACATTTGTAATTACGCCGCGGATTTTAAGGCGAACCACACGCTGTAAATACATTTAAAAATCGTTTTTACAATAATTCCGAGCGAAGGTGAGGCACTTCTCGGTTTTACAGTGATTTTTTTTTTTCTGTTTACACATTTTCGACAAGAAAGAATACACACCGCGTTCCGGTATAGCAAATCGCGGTTATTGATATTGACTTGTTTTCAATATTAATAAAATGAAATAATATTTAAATGAAAGTTTTTCTTATAGATTTTTTTTTTTGGACCCCGAAAATTTACAATACCCCCTCCCCCCCCGACTAATAAAGTCTGAAATAAACGCTGTTCCGAATCCGTCTATCTCTTATATAAACTACAGACGTATTGAAAATCGGAAAACGTGGCCGCGGGTAAACTGATTTTTTTCCCCTCCCGAGTCGTCGTTTCGTAAAAAAAAAAAAAGAGCTGGCCAAAAAAACAACCGTATTTTTTTTTTTCACGCCTACGACCGGTGGTCGAAAACGTCATTAAAACATTTGCGTTTTCGTTACAAATAATACGAATGCGCGTACACGAGTGTACGGATAGCTGTTTGCCGGCGGTAATGGTGGCGATGGTGGCGGTGGTGGTGGTGGTGGTGTGCACACGATAAAACGCGCGTCTTGCCGCCGTCAGTTACATCAAAGAGGATATAATATATAATATTATTATGTTTTGTGTTTGTCGGAGAGAATAAAAAAAAAAATTAAAATAACCGGCCGTAGGTCGCGTATGTTATTATAGTGTACGACGGGCGCGCGACGGATAATATTCTACGTCATAATACGCGCTCGTCGGTTTTCGTTATTTTCTCTCTCTCTCTCTCTATACGTGCGCGCGATTGAAGTGTATACATTCTATATATACGTCAGTTCGGTACAGCGATTGTACTGCGCTCATATTAACGTAATAAAATAATATATATTTTTATTATTCCGTTTTGGCCTGATTGACTTGTACGACTGTAAAAAGCCGCTAAATACGCGCTTAAAAAGAAAAAAAAAAACGAAAATACGCGTTTACGAAATATAAATTTTTAATTTTTTCTAATTTTCGATTAAATCAATCGAAACATAATGATCGATTTAAATTGAAAATACACGTACACTGAAATGTGTATTTGTAGTACAATCAGTGGCCGTATAGATACGGGAAGGGTAAACGCATTTTTTTTCCTTTTTAACCTTTTTTTTGGAAAAACTACAATGTTTGACCACGTTATATATATCTACCACGCAATAGGTTCATTAAGCCTATTGTTTCTGCTGTAGGTTTTTTTTTTGTTGAAAACGTTAATTCAATTCCAGCGACTATATTATATTGTAATATATTAAATATATATATATTATAAAATATGTATTTAACCAAGGCCGTAGCCAGGGAGGGAGGTTTTAGGGTTCAGACCCCCGAAATTTTTTGACTTAAAATAAAATTTAATGATTTATATTCTACTATTGATTTGTTATTTTTATTTTATTTTATATTTATACTCTCATCTCTACCAAAAAAAAAAAAAATTGTTGACTCTACGGTCTTGGTCGTTATTGACTGTGAGAGTATAACAGCGAATTTCAGTGCTCATTATAAAAATATCACTAAAATTACATGAAGTTCAGGAGCACTACAATATGCTGTGTATACGTATAATGTCAATGTATACGAATCACAAGACGTATACAATTTAAGAGAAATATTGGTTTTTTTTTTTTTTACTACGAGATTGTAGAAAACGCGAGAAAATATAATTTCTTAAACCGAGTCGAGCAGCGGTTATTGTATCTGTTGAAAAATCTACTCTTCATAAAAACCGTTCGACGCAATCACGGCGAGTCGATTTTGTTCTGTATAATCACGGAATTCGTTCATTAAAAATTACTTAACCAATACGAATTTAATAAATAATATATAAAATATTTTTTAGGAGTTCCTTTGAACCCCACTAACACCAGAAAAAAATCGTATCAACGCTACTGAGTAAAATACACTTTACAGAATAATCTCGACACTAAAAAAAAAAATTGATGAAAAATACAAACACTTACAGTAATTAAGCGAAAAATAATTAAAACCGCGGACCGTCTTCGTCGCATGACAATATAATAATATGCGCAGCCAAGTCGTATATTATATTATATTACTGCACTATAGTATCGGTAAACAAATATTTTAAGTCTGTCAAAATACGTTTAAATCCCAACAAATTTATTACACATTATTATAACTCGGACAATTTTTTTTTTTTTTACTTTTAAATTACTTATTATAATTATCTACGGGAAAAAAAACCGAGTAATACGCTCTATAAAAGCGAGAAAATCGCGAAATGTATGCGAAATAAAATTATACGTCATATAGTTTTGTTTTAACACGAAACTCTTATTCGTTTCTTACTCTGCCGTTTTCGCGATTGTGTAAAACGAATATGCAAATTCCACTACAAGTCCTTTGCCCTAATTATTATATATATATATTATTAAACTATATGTAAATGGGGCACTCGCCGTTTTAACGAAGCAATTTATGAACGCGATTTAAACGCTATATCAATAGAATACACGCGCGCGTATAGAAAAATAAAATTTTTTTTTTCTTTTTTAAACCCCGAACGAATAAATAAACGCGATTATTGACGTATATAATATAGTGTCGTAGATTATATCGATATAAATAATTATCGGAAAAAATGTGTTGAAATTTTTTTAATCGACACTGATAACGAATTAGGAATTTTACGCAAATATTTTGGAAAATTACACGTATTATTATGTTTAAAAAAAAATTTAAACGTAATTTAATTAAAAGTAAAATTTAAAATCGTTATATATATATATATCGATAATATTCTTCAAAGTTTTTTATTTAATAACAAATTTAATTCGCTATATTACGTACACAATTTCTTCGCCGTTTTTATTTTTTAAACTCTACGTCGTAATAGTCACATTGTATAATTAATCGCAATTTTCTCGACGTGATTTCGTTCGTTTTTATTTTTTTATTCTGTTAGTGTATTTTTCTATTTCGCTATACGCCTGCAGACGATGAATTTTTGTCGCCTATAATATACAGGCAAAGAGTAAATACACAAATTCGATACAACTATTTTCTCGTATACATTATTTATTTCTTTATATTTTCATATAACAATCTTTGGCTCGATCGTATATATTGGCGTAAACATTTTTTTTTTATATATACTAAATTAAAAATAATAATTTGCTGGTAAAATAAGAGCGCGTCGTTTTTCCATAAAACAATATCGTCATTGTGTATATTAAATAAATTGCGTATATAATATATTGTATCGCAGTACTCGTACTGCGCAGTCTGTTCGATCGACAATGCGCGTAGAACGTTTAAAAAAATTCTCGTTTTTTACATTACACAAAAATTTGTTAAATAAATATTATAATATATATATATATATCGATATTACAATATATAGTCGCTGGAATTGAATTAACATTAAAAAAAAAAAAAAAGCCTACATCAGAAACAATACGCTTAATGAACCTATTACATGGTAGTTATATACTATAACGTGGTCAAACATTGTAGTTTTTTCGAAAAAAAAACCATTAATACAGTTCGCTAAACACGCATATAAAAACTGAAATAAATTTTATTGAATTAACGATATACGCACATATATTATATATATAGTCATAACGGCTTTTTTGTGTAATGAAATGTTTTCTACATACACGACCGATTTTTCCCAAGTAAATGTGCAATGCGTTATCACGATTACACTTATTCTGAACGTATCGTAATCAAATAATAGGTGCGTATATGAGTATACTTAGGCCAGCGATATTCGAAAAAATAAAATAAATTACAATCGCGCGCGCGTACTCGTTTATATCATAACGCGTTACAACAACTGTACAAACAGAACGGAAATTGTGTACTGCGTTGTTGTGTGAATTCCGTATAATATACAATATATATAATATAATTGAACGTATAACGGCTGTACAGCAGATATAATATTATAATATAATAAACCGTGGCGAAAATTCACGGCGAATTACCGAACGGAACATGCGCTATTTATTTAAATAATATATATATAATACATTTCAATTATTATTATATATATATATATACGTAAAATTTGACGAACGGTGATTTTTCTATTATTAATGTTTAATTTTTTTTTTTTTAACCGACTCGCATATACTTTTTACCGAATATTTAGATATAGAAATGTATTAATTTAAATTAATATATATATATATATTTTTTTTTGTGTTATAAGGATAATGGTAATATCGTGACTACGTCGGTGTTCCGAATAAGAAAAAAAGGTGAAAGAAAAGAGCATTGACAAAAAAAAAAAAAAAAATCGATGTTTTTAATAAACTGTTGACGCGCGCGTTTATACGTATATGAAAAAAAAAGCGCGTTCGAAAAAATAATTGCGCGCAAAGACGAGGATGAATAAAATTTACATTTTTTCAAAGCCGATTTCTCTCTCCTAGTCCGAAGACGGTAAACATTTTTTTTTTTTGCTTTCCCCTCCTCGTTTTTAATACGAACGTCTTACTGTACGTGTTACTACCTACTGCGTACGCGATGGCGCTATGCTTTCGACGGTTTTTTTTTTGTCTTCTTTTTTTTCGACATAATATTCCCGAGGCGAAAAAAATTATATATTTTTTTTTTTTAATACTTAACTGGATATGTACACAACACAGTAACGCGTAGTTTTCGTACACGTATACGTATACGAATTTGCTGTAACAGCTGCAGGCGACGTGGGAAAAGCAATAATAATTATAAACAGCGTAAATTTCTTTTGTATACAAGCACTCGTATGAGCGCGCTCGGTGTTTAACCAGTGCTTAAAATATCTGCGAGACGTTTTAAATGCGATTTTACGCGATATTCTTTTTGAGTTCGAACGGTGTTCGATTGGTTTTTAATTAAATTAAGTATATTAAAAAAAAAAAAAAAAGTGTCAAAAGGCTTGAAAAAAAAATATGTTTTTTTTTTTTTTTTGCTATTCGTCGTAAATCATACGTAGTGTACTATTACGTAAATTACTTAGGCGCTTGTGTGTTTATATCGTACACCGGTGATTTATAATGTAATTATAGGCTATAGATATTGTTTTTTTTTTTTTTGCAAATTGCTTATAATAATATATTCGAAACGTCGTCGGCAGTGTAACATATGTAACATTTACATAGTTACGAATTGTTTTATAACGAAAAAAATCTGTAAATAATTATCGGATTTCAGTCGATATTGACGAAATAAATAAACAAAAATTTCGTAGATTGGTGATTTTTTTATTTTTTTTTTGTATTTCGTACGTTTACAGTCTCCCCCCTGCCGATTAATCTCTGTATATTGACAAACGAAATTCTATAACCAAATATATTACGCGTACTGCTGCACAGTCTGCAGGCGCACAATCTTATAATATAATGAATATTATGTTTCGCGTATAAATTTCGATTTTAAACCGTCTCCGTAGATACGTCATCTGAGAATTTTCCCTAAAAAAAAATAACGCGCGCGTGTACATAACATTAATAGCATTGATACATAATACACAGCAACTGTACTGAACGATTTTAGTTAATTTTTTTAATATTATTATTATCTCGTCGACGCGAAAACACTAGAAAAATATTATCATTATACGATTATATATTGAAATTAAAGCTGAAATCATTTTTTTGAAATGTATTTCGGATTCGCTGCACCGATCGTCGGCGACAACAATACTTCGTTCGCGGTCCAATATTGTTTGAAAACATCAAAAATTTGATAAAAAAATCAATATTTATATTATACGTAACCCGCGATAATTTTTTTATAATTCGATGAATTTTTTTTTTAACGCTCGTTTACAGAATCCCCGCTTTTATTCGTTACGACAATAATTATATTGTCTTGCCATTATTGTACGTGTATTACTCGGATGCGGTAATTTATGTGTCGTGCAGCGTACCTATGTATTGTATACGTGCAACGAATGTAAATATTTACATATATACACGCGAAACGGCGGAGTATAAATTATTATTACGTATGTATTATGCGATTAAATAACACCCGCGCACTGTTTTACTCGGTTTTTTTTTTTTTTTTTACTGTTTCGGTATAAGAAAACATTAAAAAAAAAACTTCCCCCCGGACCACGGATCGAGTGAATTTACCGGGTCGAACGGAGAATTTTTTTCATTATTTTCTTGTTGGAATTTGAAAGCAACGTTGAAAAAACGATTAATAAATCCAACTATAGCTGATTACAAACACCTTCATCGTCCGTTACGCGTTTGCAGTTCGAACTCGATTACGTTATTATAAAATAATACTAAACGCGTGCAGTCTCTGAGCCAAGGCCGTAGCCAGGGAGACTCCCTTCTCCTGAAATCTTTCTTAAAATCAAATTTAATGATTTATATTCCATTATTAGTTTATTATTTTTATTTTAATTCATATTTATACTCTCACCTCCCACCCTCTTTGAAAAAAAAATGTTTGCTGGCTCCGGTCTCGCTCTGAGCTCTTGCATTATTAGATTTTACGAAAGATTTTAAATAATGCGAAAATTACTGATCAGTTTTCCGTTTTTCTGGTTTAATTGTGTATAATGTAAAGTACACGAGCTGGGAAAATCGATAACCGCGTCAAATATATACACTGCCAAAAATTGGATAAAATTCGCTTCCAGTACGCTTAAGTGTATACACTAATAACCGAGTCCCGTACACCTTTAGGAGAAAAAAAAAACAGTATAATATTATATTATATTATTAATAGTAGTATTATTATTATATTGAGTCCCCGCGGTAAACGAAAAATGCGCCAACTGAGTCCACGCAGCGGTAACAGTGAAACGTACTAATCGAGTCCGCGCGCTTTGAAAAATATAATTGACATAACATAATTATAAAAATTATAATTTTAGATTTTATCGCTCTTGTATATATAGGAATGTATAATAAATTCGAAAATTATAATACGTACTGTGCCAAGTTTTTACGATTCGACGCGATGATTAGTGCGAGGAAAAATAGTGTATTTTTTTTTTTTTTTTATAAATATTTTTAATCATATACTATTGTAGAATTTCTTTTCTTACGCACAGTCCAGTAATTCTGTTAAAACGGGAAGGGAAAATGTTTTTTTTTCTTTTTTTAATGTTTAATTAATTTTTTAGGCGGGACTCGCATCAGTTGAAAAACCAGACTCAATTATATTAGTGTTACGGGACTCATCGATTCGGGTTTTTAGGTATTTCTTGGACTCAATTCGTAGGAGGCGGATGATTGACGATTACGTTTCGTTTTATATTATTTTAATTTAAAGTGTGTGTGTGTGTGTGTGTGTGTGTGTGTGTGTGCGTGCGACCAATCCGCATGCAATATATTTATCGTTTAAAAATCCGTTCAAACGTTTTTGGTGTCTAAAAGGATGAGTGTATTTTGCAGGGCAATTACATATAAGCGCAAAATACAGATTTATTGAATTTTTCTATAAATAATAATTTAAATATTAGTGGTTTTAATGATTTCAATTTATATACAAAAAAAAATATAACCCTAAATAACGTTTAACACGATTATATTTTATGATTTCTTTTGGCTTTATGTTTTTTTTAATTACTACGTTCGGTTTGGCTTCTCGCGCACAGCAACACACTCTGATTCCGTTTTGATGCGGAATTTAAGTATTCTATACAATTATTATTGTACAAATACGCGAACAAAATACATAACAACACGGCCGATGGGTGTGTGTGTGTGTGTATATATTATTATACTGCGAACGAAATTCGAATAATATTTGAAAAATAGATATATTTTTTATATATAGCGTGCGCGGTATTCGATCTAAAATTCTTTTTTTTAGCGATATTCCTTATTTATATGCGAAGAAAACTTACAAAAAAAAAATGTCAATCAACATCCGTAAATCGTGTTAGTAATATTATAATAATATGTGTATTACAATATATGCGTATAATTATTTTTCTCGTATATTATATTATATATTTAACGTATATTATTAAAATTGGGCTATATGTCTATACAGTAATATAATAATAAAACGCGATACTTGTCCGATATATAAATATATAGTTAATAGAAAACAACCTTTTTCTTTTTAAAAAAAAACGAAAAATATGTGACGAATATAATATAATAAAATCAAAAATTAACAATAATAATAAAAAAAAAAGAATAAAAAGGATATGCGTGAAAGAAATATAAATTAATACTCGTAAATAATACGTTTTGTAAAAAATATATATGTATACGTGTGTACGTGAATATACAATCGAGCCAAAGAGTATTGTGAAAAAAAAATAAAGAAATATATGGTATACTCGTATATTATTATGAGAGTTGTTGTAGGTATTGAATTTGTTTATTTACACTGTGTTTATACCGGTTTCGACGAAAAAAAAGTCAACATCTGCTGCAGGTATTAAGCGAATAAGAAAAATACTACAACAACAGACTGAAAAATAAAAACGAACGAAATCACGTTGAGAAAAACCATATATGATTAATTACAGTAGAAAAATATAGTTTAAATAACGGCGAAGAAATCGTATGTACGTAGTGAATATTAAAAATGGTTAAAATAAACGTTTGTATTATGGCGCTCGTTATTTAATGTATTATAAAATATTATTTTATTAAAATCTGTTTGTACATATATGTATATGTTTAAAATATGTTTTTTTTTTTAAAAAAATTTATATACCCGTATTATGCGGCGTAATCGTTCCAAAACTGAAAATACATAAACGTCATAAAATCAAAATGTCTAAATCCGTCCCCTTCGCGTTAAAAATAATTATTTCCTAAAACGACGTGTCTCGCAAATATTCCAATTCGGATTAGCTCTATTTTATTTTCAAAACGCGTATTCCGCATATTATTATTTATTGTTTTTAAATTTCTAAAGCGTTTTATACAATTCATACGTTTGAGTTTGTAAATTCCTGAGCGATTAAATTCGCCACGATTAATTCGTAGGTAATATAATTGTATAAAACGCGTTATACTGCAGTATACACAGCTCTACGAATAAAATATATTATAATCGTATCGTTTTATACGCGTATTTTTTTTTACGTGAAATCGAATATTTTCCAAGAGTTTCATTATATATACGTATATACTCGTTGGCATACAAATATATCGATATTACCGAAACCCATTAATTACACACAGAATTACGTAATAGTATATATCATAACGTATTATACAATATAGTGCGGTCGTCGATGCGTTGCTTATGTGAATAATTGACTCGTATCATATTTATAATATATACGGTCGACTATATAGTCTCCGAACGTAATATACGCATTTTTTTTTTTTCATCGAAATTATGAAAGTGAAACACGTGATGGACTATATTGGTAAGGCGGAAAAAACCTCTAGCGTTTGAGACGTGGTGTTATACGGGGGCGGATGCTTAGAACCATTATCGACGCGACGGACGAAGGAGTTTTTCAAAATTGTCGGATAAATATCAAAAGTTTTGTGAGAAAACGAGAAGAGACAATATAGAGTCTAATAGCAAGACGTACATACTCAGCCACAATAATGTCTCTAAATAGCGGAATATTAATACGAGGTGTCATAGAATGGAAAATAGCAGAGGAACGCTGTCAATTTTTTCATTCTACTCCGCTCGTCCGAGTCGTTTTCAAAGCGACACTTTTAACAATAATAACTTATACCTATAATCGAATCCGAACGATAAGTGATGGGACAGTGTTCGGCCGTAAAGACTTTCGTGGCCCTAGACGATTCCTAAAAAAGGAACTGAAAACTTAATCGACACTTCAAATTTATAATAACCTCTATAGTGTACTGAAATAAGATCATCATAACTGATTCAACGCCATTTTGTAGAAAACAGTTTAAAAAAACGTTTTTCATTTTTTATTAAATGTACTACTGTTGATTTTCATTTAAATACTAAAAAAAAAATTAATAAACAACACGAATCGATATAATAATTTTAAACGCTTAATATTTTTCGTTTTTTCAAACAACGGTTTTTAATTTATACGTAATTTTTTATTATACGTTTGAATATTTGTCCGAGATATTAAAAATATAAAAAAAAAAAATACGAAATACTATAAGATTGTCGTTTTTTCTCGTATTCCTGGTTGCGAATTCGCCAACAATAACCGTATTAGATAGTCGTTTTAAAAAGGAAAAAAATTATTACAAAATTGGCGGTGAAAATTAATTAGCTGAATTTTTTTTTTTTTTTGACATACTCTGCTCGCCTGTAACGAGACGAGCATCGGACGATAAAAGTGTTTGGAGGTTTGGTTATATGATATTTTCGTATACATTTTATCGGTATAAAAATCATTTTTCAAAAGAATCGTTACTTGCTGCAGCGGCTCGTTCGAGACCCGTGAGCAGTGACGTATCCAGGGGAGGAGGTCCGTGGGATCCGGACCACCTTGGAATTTTTTCGTTCTCATATGGATATTAATATTTTTTTCCAATATTTTTTAAATAGACCACCCCCAACAAAAAAAAAAATAATAAAATCCTGGCTGACATATGTAATAATATATATATCGAATTACAAACGATTTTTATCCATATAACCCGTGTTTGTTGTTGATATTTTATGAGTTATAAACTATATAATAATATACTGATGTTATTATACAGTGTTCGTAATGCGCGCATTAATTGTTTACTATTCGCAAACCGCATAAAAAAATAATAATAAAAAATGATTTGCGGTTACCGCTACTATACATATTATATATTTACTATAGAATCGTTTTTTACGGATTGTATGTTTTGCAGTTTACAACGCGATAATATTATTCATTTCGTCTTTTGCCCGCGCGAGTCCTTGCCGGTTTTACGAATTTTTTTTTTTGTATTTAATTTTCCTTTACTATATAATCGTTGACAACGCGGTTTGGTTCAAGGACCGAACGGATGTATTATATATTATGATTATTGCGTGCCGTTAAAATATATACATTATACCGACCAAGTCGTAGAATAAAAAACGGTAAAACGTTTGAAATAATATACAATATTTTTTATCGTTAAAACCCGCGCGATTCCAACGACGCTATCGTACCGTTTAACTATATAATTTCGCGTGTTTAACTTTCGGCGTAATATTATACTTACAAGTAGCGTGTACAATAAACCCGAGAGCGATTTTCGATTGAAGTTTTCTCCGCTCTTTCTATAATATCCGCAATAAAACAACGTCGAAAACACCGTCGTCGCGTCGCGTCGATCGTGATGTGCTACAATATTTCCAAAAATAAAAATCGATTGTATACGATCGAAAAATATTTTTACTAAAAAAATATGTTATTTAATTCGAACAAATTATTATTAACAATACAGCGTACGAAAAATATTTCTAATATAAAAACGGCGATTTTTTTTATTTTTATTTTGTAAAATCGGTAAATAACGTGTACGCGTGCAGGTATAGAGTGTATCTATATATAAAGGTATTACGACGGTGTCGATAACTATTATTCAATAAATACCGGGGAAAAAAAAAAACAATATTGCGTATATAACAATAAACGTACGTAACGCATATAAACACAGACAAGGACGAACGAGCACAAGGATGTTATAATATACGTAAATAATATTACGTGTGTATGGTTTTACGTTGTGTTGACTTTTTCCCTGTACCATAATATTGTGTATCTTATGCGTCTTTAGTGGATATATATTTTTTTCCCCGACAATTTGCGTGTGAAAACAACCGAAAATCAATTATTATTTATTAATTATATATTACCAATAAAGATTCATTTAAAACGATCGTAAAATTTACTATAATATACAATATCAATAACAATACGGTGTACGCTGTAATCAGTCGGAAGAGTATTTTATGAAAAAATAAACGAACATATTCTTCGGGTTGTTTTTTTTTTTATTATTATAAAATTGCTTGTTTACTATACCGGTGTCGAAAAAATGTCATCGTCGGGCGTATCGAGCGAAAAATAAAAATACAAGACAAAATCACAAAAATAATAAAAAAAAAATGAATGAACAAATAACACAGAGGAAATTACGATAAAAACACGCGGAGTCAAAATAAAAGTATGTAAAAAAAAAAAAAAAAACCGCAAACGCGTTGTGTACATAGCGATAAAATTGTTGAACAAAAAAAAAAAAAACAACTACGGAACGTTATTATAATACGGTTAAATGTGAATCGATAACAAAAAAAATTGTGGTTTTTTTTCTATATCAATAATAACAATAATAATTATAATAAATAACAGTGGCGTGTACGTTTAACGAACAAAATGAAGAAGAGAAAAAACGATTATTTGCTCGTTAATTATTTTTGTAAAAATTATACGTTTATATTTTATACGCGTACACGACGTTTTTTTATTCGTTTCGAATATTTGCGCCTCCCGTGCATGAATATAATATTATACTATTTGTTGTACGCGTTCGTTTCAATCGATAGCCGTATATAAAAACTACTACACCTAATTAATAAACGGGTTTATGTATCATAAATACCACATACACATGCAACGTAACGCCTATGTAAAATACCACTGTTTCGTTTCCATTAGGTATGTATACACGGTTAATTCGATTTAAAACGCCACGTCTAAACCGTTTATGTTATTATTATTATTGCAGTCTGTAAGAATATTTTTAATTCCGCGATTTCGCAGGGAAAACGTAACTGCAGTCACTATTATAAAGTCGACCACTATACACGTCATTTAATTCTAAAAAAAAAAAATCATTTTTTAATCGATAAAAAGACAAATGACCGGTACAAAAACCTATACGGAAACTCGTGTACAGTCCGTAAAGAATAAAATAATATAATATACGAACTGGGACGAATGTATTTCACGTTGAAATGTCAATATTATAATAATACGATTGATATTGATCGCACAATAAACGACAATAACGCGGTGTACCGGCAAAAATTATACCGAAAACGTTCAGAAATTCGAAACGTTTAACACACACGACGGAGGGTAAAGAATTAAGCGGCCTGAATTCCGCCGCCACGGTTGTACTGTATTAAGACGTTAAAATATATTTTTACACCAAATGAATTACTCGGGCAATAACAGAGCTGTTTTTCTTTTCTTTAAACGCATTTAACAAATCCAGAGACTTTAAACGGAAAGATAAAATAAATCGTAGTTTTAAAAGGCTTTTTATTTTTGAATTATGGGTATTTAAAAATTGTAAGAGTTATAGTGTTTTAATTTTTATTAAAATCCGACGCGTCTAACGTACGATGACTGCTGCAATAGCCGCCTTTTACGGTACATTCTTTACCGTGTGAATTTTCGATGAAAATCCTAGGAGTGTTCTATTACAAAAAAAAAACGAAACTACACCGTACGTTAGTTTAGGCATCGATATTATTTTTATAATAATAATAATAATATTTATAATATTGTTTTCGGTAATATTAAGTATTTTTTTTAAGAAGCGTATTTATACTCGACAGACGGTTTCGTAGCGTTTTTTTTTCGAAACGTTTTTTTTATTCTTTTGTGTTTTGTTGTTATATACGCACGTCATAAACCAGTTTGATCGAATAAACGGATACTACACACACACACACATATATTATATTTATTCCCGAGCCAGTGTCTTTCCCGCTCCGCTGTACGAGCGGTACATATAATTACGTTTTTTTTTTTCCACGATGTATGTATAACTGCGTTGGCGCGATATGTTGTATTACTTCAGCTATGGAAATAAACCTAAAAAAAAAAAAAACCAAAAATTATTTTACCATAATATCGCTCGGTGTCTGACATTTGTCTTAATATTGTAATATATTATTTTAACGGCTTATTTTTCCGTAGATAATATTCCGTGTATAATATACTGTATTATTGCAGTATACGTAACGCGTTGTATTTGCCCGATCAATATTTGGAAAAAATTTCTACACAATACAATATAAATGCATACTTTTAATGTGAATTTTTTTACGATATTTTTATGGAATTGGCACTGAATACGTTGTTTCTCGACCGATTCATTTTGAAAAAAACTCGATACACTCAGGTGTGGGTGCGTGCAATAAATGACGCATAAATATTATTTACTGAATTGGATTACTGCGCAGTGCACGAAATAACGAGTGGTATAACGATAGTGAGGTTTTGTGTGTACGTTCACACGATTCGGGTTGATTTTCTAAACTAGGACAACTGCTACAATATAGTCGTCGAGAGAGCGGAAAACACTGTAATTTCACGAATAACGTATAATTGAAATTTATTGCGACAAAATCGTTAAATCGATAATTATGAATAGGTCTGTGTTTCCCGAAACGATTTCAATTTAAAAACGCAATAAAAATTAACTATAAAATATTGTCGATCTTTTGCAGACGAACTGATTTTCGTTTTGGAATTATTACGCGCACGCGGGTAGAAAACTGTTAATTTATAAACTGTCTATTCAAAAAAAAAACGAACGTTCATTTTTGAGTCTTTACATACACTTTTGATTTATAAAACAACGTGAAAAATCTCACGAGGCGAGTAAGAAGAATTTCGTTTCGTCCACTTTTCACCGAACGAATTTAAATTTTGAATCATTTTTTTTTTTTTTTATCGTATCAATAACAGCGCGTGTATTAGAAAATTCTTTTACGTTTCTCAATCACTTACACTCGTTTTAAATAATAGCAAAAAAAAAATTTCTGGAGGAGGGGCTGTCTTATTTATTATCACGATCTCGTTGTAACTTTTCATCTTTATTGTACAAATAACTGTCCCAAATAATGTAAAAAAAAAAAAATTATATTCGCGTGATTGTATATATATGATATGGGTGGATAAACTATATATTCCTGTTCTATAAGCCATCATAATCATATCACGATAATCGTTTGGAAAATTCTTTAAAAAACATTATTGTATTAACTATACAACGAGGATTGTTGCCCAAACTACGCGTTCATTATGTTCCGAATAAATAGTTATTAATATTAAATATATATATATATAAATTATTATTAATATTAAATATAAATCGTCATTAATAACACGTATTATAATAGTTTTAATCCATTCGCCTCATACAAAAAAAAAAACAAATATATACATATATCGTTTGTTTCAATATACTATATTATATGTACACAATACATTTTTTTTTTGACCGCGTATTACTTTACCGTTTCAATTTAATTTCTCTCTCGTCTCGCACGCGCTTTATGAGTTTCTCTGCGCAATACAATACTATGGATAATACACGTAACTTTAATTATAATAATATACGTATTTTTTTTTATTTTTTCTATACCGTATATTTTAAACATTGCGTCGTACGTGCTAGATTACATATAGGCACCTACTTATTAATATTATAATATTAATATCGCGTGGAAATTCGTGCAACAGCCGGTCCCGTAAAACGATCGCGCTGTATACAATTATAATATTGAATTGCGTACCGTTTTACCGTAAACGCTATAACGAAAAATATAATGAATATTCAATAATAATAATAATAACGGCGAGACGATTATAGTACACGCAACGCGTTATAATATTGATTATTGATTACAGGTGTAATAATATTTGTTTAAATTCCGATTAAACACCGTTCGCCCGTTCAGTGGCGCCGAAGTCTGAAAATACTACTCAGGCGAGTCGTACAATGTAAGTACCTGTATGCGCGACAAAAGAAAACTAAAATATTTACACGGTTTAAATAGGAACGTTTGGTTTTGTGTATATATACACGGTCGTGTGATGCTATTCTTTATTTATTTTTTTTTTTACTTAGCTTCGCGACACTATACCGTGTCGCTGGATACTCCTCCGAACGCAGTTTGGCTTGGTTCAACCGAATGAAAGTTAGGCGCGTACACGTCGACGCAATATCGCTGAAGCAATCGACGAAATCGTAGCAAATACTTGACGAATCACTTTCGGTGAATTTTTCCGATATTTTAATAGTTATTATGCTATTCGGGGCGGAGACGAATCCAACAAATCAGAGACCATTCAAATCGGTCCAGCCGTTCTTGAGTTATAAATGCGGTGTAACGAATTCTTTGCTCGTAATTTATAAAAATAATTTAAATACGTTTGCTCGTGTCTTCACTTACGCCCGAACTGACATCTTTGTTTTTAAAGAAATAGTCGAAACGTATGATAATATGATGAATAATTATCGTAATATTAATCAGTCGATTCAAATTTTAATTTTAAGACGCTCTGAATGCTCGGACTGCCCCGTTGTTGTCGATTCGCCGAAAAATAACGGTGCTAATGTTGAAGGAGTTTTTCTAACGATGAAGCAGCGAAGAAAAAAAAGAGAAGGAATCGTTTTTTTAAAAAAGAATTACGATACGCCGAAAACATGAAATATATACAAATGTACACGAAGTAAAGGGATCGTTAAAGTGCTCAGGGATACCCCTTACCTCTGACGGTGGTTAAAAAGCGTTCCCTTTGACGATTTGTCCGCATAAGGTGTACGCCGGAACGTTGAAATCATAACATTAATCGATATAATTCAGAATTCCGTTTCAAATAGGTAAGTCCCTCGTCCGACCGACACGCGTTACGCGTCGGGTTCTTTTATAAAGAAATAAAATAACTCGTACATAATAATATTTACCCGTTAAAAAAGTATATAATATGTAAATTGTATATTTGGGAGAGGGGGAGAATTATTTATGGCGTCTATCCGACAAAAGAAAAAACCGACGGCGGCGGCGGCGGCGGCCATTTCGGAGAGATTGAAAAACGTTCTAATCGTGATCGGAATATTTTTAACGCGGGGTGAAAAAAATATATATATAATATACAAACGTGAGACAAATATCGAAATAAAAATGCGGGAATGCGATCGAAATATCAGAAAATCCTGCACCGCGGTTGCATACGAGTAGTATTACTCTGAATAAAATCTTTTTTTTTTTTTTTTTGTAACAAACCATCATAATCGAATGGATTAAAAAAAAACACGCGATAAACGTTACGAAGCCAACGGAAATATTGTTTTTCGAAATTTCCTATACTAACCCGAGCAATATGGAAGAATCGGTCGGAGAAAAAAACGAACGAATAGCGTTATAGGTTAGCAGTTGAAAATCACGAACACTCGCTTATTTTGGGGTCTGCGCCCGACCTGTATGGTTGTATTTTAACTGAAATACGCATACGTTACTGGAAAAACTCTCACGCCTTGTAAGAGTGATCCGATTTCAATTTTTTTTTTTTATTTTGTTTTGGAAAGAGGAAAACATTTTGCAAGGCGCATTTCGACATCGATTCTCAAAATTCTATTTCTAAAAGCTATAACAAGAGTTTGAATACGAAAAATGTTTACAATATTTAAAAAAAAAATTGTACTTTATACGTTTTTATTGACACTTTGATTGCCATACGGTCGCCGGCGGCCGTATTATTATTTATTATCATTACGCCGTCGTCGGTTTTACTGGGTGGGATTTCTGAAACGCTTCAGTTGTTATCTCTTGAACAAATAGGTTTAAAAACACGATTCTTATACCAGAATATATGTATTATTAGACAGAGATTATTGTTTTCTATAATGTATCAGTATTGAAAGGTAATTTTCGGCTCTACGCCACGGATACAATATTATTATTGTAGAAAGCGTAACTACAGCGCCAAAATATTTATACCGATTTAAAATAATATACGATATGCGGCAGCCGGCGGCGGCTGTGTGGCCTCACACGGGAACGATAAAGTATTACTGCATTCGATATTACGGCCGCCGGCGGCGGCCGTACGGCAATCAAAGTGTTGGTAATCTAAAATCGAAATCCAATGCGCCCAGTACAGGAAGTCTTCTTCTTTTCCCACAATAACAACGAAATTAGCGAAATCGGACACGTTTAGGAGGCGCGACAGTCGGAGCTTTTCATTTTCTGTCTGTCGGTACTGTTGACGTGTGTGCGAAATAAAATTTCGAGAAACAAATAGTCCAATGCGCTCTGCAAAATGTTTTCCTCTTTCAAAAAAAAAAATGTATCGAAATCGGATCGCTCTACAAGGCGTGAGAGTTTTTCCAGTAACGAATGTATTTCAGTCAAAATACAGCCGTACACGTGGGGCGGGCGCGGGTCCTTATTAATATTAATAAATCGATAATGTAGCCAGCTAGATTTTAGAATTTACCATTCGTTACGGCGTGCGACGAGACGTTAGATCAGATACAATTCTACTAAATAGTACGACGCAGTGATTCTCTGTTATATAATAACGGTGAATTATACGCGATTCGTATATAGGAACGTTGCAGTATTATTCGGAATATTTTTTGTTCGTCGTACGCGTATAGTACCACACAACCGCCGATGTTCGTACGCGCCGAGACGATTGGATTGATATTGTATACAAGGAGATTTCGAGTAAAGAATTTTTTTTTTTTTTTGATTTATTCGCACAGAGAATATTGTAATTTTATTCGTTCGAGACGCGGCGTGCGCGACAACACGACAGATATATTTATTCGAAAAATGTAAAAAAAAAGTTGTATTTCGTCGGCGATATTAAAAATCTACGCCTACGCGTTTTCGTTTGAGAATAATATACGCGGCGGTATGGAAAAAAAAAATATTACCAGAAGAATGACCCGCGACGGCCAATTTCATTTCTATACGCGCTCAGTACATATTATATATGCCTACCACCGAGAAAACGAGGCACGTTTTACGATTTTCATCTGCGCGGGAAGACGAGTCACAAAAGGATGAAAAAAAAATACACTAAAGTCGGTTTTATTATTATTATACACTTTTTTTTTTTCAGTGTAAATCACGTGAATTCGGTATAGGTGTGTAGGTCGTGACATATTGTGCCCACTGCCGGCCCGACTGTGCTGTTCCCACGCGGTAAAGTACTAAAAAAAAAAACGACATCCCTTAAAAAAAAAAATTGTACTCTGCGAATCGTTGCGTTATAAAAAACACAGTCGACGCTCCAACGCGGTCGTAGAAAACGAGGAGATATCATATAAGTACCAAAATTATATACGAAATTAATATTCGTTATTTATACGGATTTAAATAGAAACGAATTTTTCGTCCGCGTATTTTTTTTTTTAACCGCGAGAAAAAATTATTATTCGTAAATTTCTTAGTGATATTTTATCGAAAAATCCATCGGCCATTATATATACCGCCGAGATTTATTTGTCTGTAGTATAAACGGACGAGAAAACCAAGGCCGTAGCCAGGGGGGAGTGTTTTAGGGTTCAAACCGCAAAAATTTTTTCATAAAATAAAATTTAATGATTTATATCCTATTATTAGTTTATTATTTTTATTTTATTTCCCCCAAAAATGTTCTCCTGGCTACTGTCTTGGACAAAACCTATAGCGTATCTTCCGAACGTTTCACAAAGCGAAAAAAATTCCGAGCGCGAAGACGACGAACGAACAGGTGAATATCGTTTGAAACGCGGTTAAATAACAAGGAGTCTTAATAAAAGTGTTGACATGGAGAATTTCGTACAGTTTTTATAAAAAATAATAATAATAATAATAGAATAATATCAGAACTGTGAAACATTTTACACGCGCGTATGATTACACATATAATAGAACGCGAATATTATATAATAATAATAATAATTATTATTATTATTATTACAAGAATCGTTGATTTTTTTTTTTTTATTATTCACCGAGAACGAGTAGAAAAACGCTCTCATCGCGTGACTATAACCACAGGCGAATATATATTTACTTTTTTCAGCAGATAATTTCGTTCGGATGTGTGCGGAGCGTGTGTTATAAAGTCGTCGTCGGGCGGTGAATATTCAAACGATTCGAATAAAATATTTATTAGGATTTAACGACACTGTTGAATATTTTATATTCGCCTGCAGACACCGTCCGGGGACGGGTTACCGCGCGCGCTGCACGCCGGACTCCATTTAAATATCATCGGATTAAAAAAAAAACGCGCGCGCGCGTCGTGAAGAAGAGAGGGTGACGATAATTAAGGACTTTTTTTTTTTTTTAGTGAAATTTATACTGTTCGGAACAAAGTAAATCTGGCTCACCATAGAAATATTTTATTTTAGATTTTTCTTTTTTCCCCCTCCCCCCTTGCACATAACTTTCTCGAATCAAGACGTTGAATGTTCATAGTCCGTATGAGTAAAGGTGTACCAAAAAAAAAAAAAAATTACGAATTTAATTCACTTAATAAGTGTAAATATTTATTCGTTTTATAACTCGGACCACACGCAATGAAAGAAGACGGCGTATTTTCTATATTACATTATATAATATGGTTTATATAAGCGCAAAGTCAATTGAAATAAAAATCAGTCCTTGCTGCTCCTCCGACGCGTTTTTATCGTTTTGAGGGAAAAATTAAAAGTAAAAAGTCTGATCTGTGACCGACAACAAGTCTGACGACAGGCGGTGAAAATTTTAAAATAATTTTGTTAATCGGAAATATTCGCGATACAAATATATTTCGTTTGCTCGTGATGCTATACACTATTCGTATATTATTTAGTTATTACGTGTGCGTCTAATTCAATGGATCGAATTCTGTAGGTTACTGTCGAAGTAACTTATTCGTAACGTTCACGTTTTGATTTATTATTCTCGAATCGCTGATATACAATAGCGTATGTTATGAATTATTCAAATCGAAAAAACTAATTGATCAGTTTTTAAACTTAAACAGTGTCCGTTTTATAATAGCGAGTATTAAATATATACATATATATATATTTTAATATTCGCGCAATTTAAATAATTGTCCGTTCCGTTACGATATAACGATTAAAACGAATAAAAATGTAAAAAAAAAAATGGTAGCGAGGTGTTGTGAATGTCTTTTAAGTGAATTACCATATTGGATAGAGGTTTAAGAGTGAATTGTTATTCACTAATATACACTTGATAGCGATGCGATAAATCATTTCGTTCGATAAAACGTTTCTGTGCGGAGCTTCGGTGTGTAATATTTTGGTTATATAAAAAAAACTAACCCTTTTTATGAATTAAACACCTCAAAACCTATGATTCCTAACAAAATAGTTCAAAATTAAAAGAAATTTTTTGAAAATTGTTTTTTTTTTCTTAATGTATTAATATAAAATTACAATATTTGATGAATATTTCAAGTCTCTATACGCATATTAGTTTCAAAATTACGAAGAAATAACGACAATCGATAATCGGATAACCTGTGCTCTACAGAGAATTTTACACATTCCAGGCCCTAGGGACATTTCGGTCTGCCGGATCAAATTGTCACCATTGTACCGTCGTTCAATTATTTATCCTATTCGGTGCACGGCACCTGTGTCAACAGATCATCGTTTCTGAACAACGCGATCGACAGCGGCTTAAACGAATACGTCAACAACTCGAATTTACTTCGCCGTGATTTTCTCGTATTTAAAAAAAATCAATCGTTAAAAAAATATTACGTTTTCGTTAGACAACAGCTGTACGTACAGTAATACGGCACACGCCAATCCCTATCCAAGCGTTCACGATTCGAGAAAATGCGAGGTATACAACAAAGCATTTGTAGGTACCAAATGGTATCTATATCTATATAAATGAATAGATTTTTCTACTATTTGAAATTTATATACCATACGCGTAATAATACACGTGTTTAAGTATATATTTATAATTTTCTTTTCGTTTTTCCGAGAAGACTTTCTAATCTATCCCGAATTTCTAAATTTTCCTACCCTAAGTAAAAGACAGATTTAACTATAACGACGAAGAAAATACAAATTACATAAGTTTTTATAAAACAAAAAAATGTCCTAAATTATTATTATTTTTAAAAGGACGTCTCACGCGTAAACATCGAACAATACAACGTTCAGGAAATTACGTTTTTCGCCATCCACTGACTTAATAAATCGTCATCGTCTCGAATGACGAAACCAGATGATGACTAATCTCAGGAGTGGCATTCTTACGAAATACAACGGCAAAAAAAGATCAAAACTAATTATATACTGTTTCCGTAATTCCAGTGCTGCGTAGTAGTCTGCAGTGCGCGACTTGAAAACATGATTTAAAAACCTATAGGATGTAGAGAATGTTCGGCGGAAGCCAAATCTTGGTATTTAAATAAGTATATATAGTCATTGAATTCAATAGTACTTTTACTAAAATATTGAATATTCCACAATATTTTGAAAAAAAATCTACTCACCTGAAAACCTTCGTAGAACTTTTCATATTTCTATACGTCTTTAAATCGTTTGTTTCTAAGTTGAGTGTAGCAGGCGCAGTATTGGAACTACGAAGTCACTTTTTTATCTAATACTTCCTGCGCGAGGCCTACTCTTAAATATTCAATCTCGACCGCAGCGTATAAAAGTTTTATATAATATGATAAAACTTTATGCGCGCCACATCTCTTTACACATATCCCGCGAGGACCGGGATAATATTCCATTTCCGATAGAAATCACTCCGTTACGTCACGGAAGAACGCGTTTTTTTTTTTATCGGGTTGAAGCCATCGCAACGACCACTCCGCCAAACATATCGTCGTCCATTCTTTTCGATTGTCTCTGCTATCTCCCGTCGTCAATCTGAATTCCTTTGCTCCAATTCTGAGATCCCTGAGAAATCCTTCTCAATACGATTTTCCCGACGAAATTATTGTCACGTACAAATAGTGGTCGTTGTCCTCTCGGGTTTTCTAGCAGCGCTTTTTTAACCACAGACTCTTGTTTACTTCGCGCATGGCTAACCCGTTCTAGCTTTTTTTCTTTTTATCTCGTTCACAATATTAGCTCGTTGAAACAGTTCATTTTATTCTATATATTTTTGTCCATTATTGTGTGTGCTGATCAACGCCGCATGGCCCGCATATAGATCCGTCTTAACACGTTCTTTTTAAAAGTTTGTAGTCTACACATTCTTCGGTTTTTCATACGTGACTATTGGACGTCGTATACTCGTAATCGTATTTTAGTGCATTTCGAAAGGACCACTGAGCTTAACAGTTTATACTCAGCGCATACAGAAGCGTTTGCAAATTTGTTTCCCGTTTGTATTCGTTGTTGAATTTCAACTTGAACGTCATTCGTCTGTGTAACTATTGTGCCGAGATATTTGAACTGTGTCACCCTCTTGACTTTGTATTGAATTTGTTTATCTTTGGTGCGTATCGCTTGCGTATTGCCTTCACTTCTACCCCATTTTCCTCGGAGTTTATGTGTACGCCGAATTTTTTGCCGAATCTGTTAATCTGCCGCATAGATCCACTGCCGTATTCTTTTCGTGTGTCAAATAACGAATACACTTCCGATTCAGCATTTCTCGGACCACTTTCTCTATTATACTATTAGGCTAAACAGAATCAGTGTTAGGGTATTGCTCTACCTAAGTTCAGTCTCTTCCATTTTATTTCCACCCTGTTTCGTTCTATACTGCATCTAATTTAATTGATTTTTTTTTTCTGGAAATCGGAATCGGATTAGTTTTCCGTGTTTTCTACGTAAACATTGTCGTACGCCTTTTGGAAACCTACAATAATTGCACGGAGTTGTTTATTGCAGCGTTTGTCTTATGAAGAGACGATCCGTTTCAGGTCTATTCGACATCAGTCTACACTGATAGACTCCCATAATTTCTTCGGCTCTTGGACTGATTCGGCCCAAGATGCGGTACGATAAAATTGTACGCGTCCAGCAGTGCTGCGCTCCTCTACGTCTTTTTTATAAAAACGACAGGTCGTGAAAGATTCGTGCGTATGTAGCTATATTTTACCGTCCCGTGTTATACGGTAACATGTTTTACATATAGAATTATTAAGAAAAGAAAAAAAAAATGTATCGAATAAACGATTCTCGCTATATACGTATATTTATATATTACGTTTACATCTGCTGCAGTTACAATACAGATATGCAGCTATCTAAACTATTTTTTTTATATATATATAATTTGACTATTGATTTATTTAATATTAAACGAGATATCTGGAAATCACGGTGGCCCACCAAGTACACGCATACTTCAGTCTAGACGAAAATAACGCGTTAAGAGTTTTTTTTTTTTGAAAGATAAACATTTATAAAACGTACGGGGTACGGGTAGAAAGGAAAACAAATTCACTAAATTAGATTTAAATCTATACGACCGTATAGGTTATTTTTTTTCCCCTGCCGTCTTATATATTACGTGTTTACATATATTGTACAGATCTGCAGTCGAGCATACGTTATGTCGCTTTATGTATATATTATAGACTTACACGAAGTAATTTATAGTGGCGCCAATCCTATACGTACATTATGTTGTATATGTTTTGAGGCGCGACGAGACTCGTAACCAACCCCCTATAGCTCACACTTCGTCACAGAAACGGTGCGAACGAGCTGTAGAGGAATGTCGACGTGCGGTGTCGGATTCCTTAAGATTCAATTAGGTGCGTGCATGGACATATGATATAATATAAACAATCTCTTTAGCGTATTATATCCGTAAGCTGTTTAACGAATAGAACAAATTATAAATGCCGGTAAATAATATATTGCGAGCTAAAGAAACATAAAGGATAAAATTACAAACCCCGAGGAGTCAAAACACATAAAATACGTTTAATATCATAGAAATCACTTTATTCGTATTATTGATAATAATAGTAATATCGTTATAGTAATAGAATATTATTTAAAAAAATATTAAATCGATTATCGTCGGCCGTAAATTTCTTTCGCTTTTAAGTTTATTCGTCAAATTTCTTAAGATATTATTGCAGTGGGAATTTTTTTTTAAGAAAATCATTCTCGTACGGAACGCTAGTGCGGAGCTAATTTTTCATCCTCCGCGTACAAGAAAAACGCTGCTGACCTAGTTATAGGTACGCTGAAAGCAACACGTAATAATGTGTATGGATTTGGGTATTTCGTGATAAATCGTTTGATATCGTCAACGGTCAGTAGCATCAAATCTTGTTTAACGTTTAAAATACATAAAGTTTCTAATTATTTCTAAAATAATTCATCGAGTTATTTAACGGTGGTAAGCGGCCGTTGCGACCTAGACTAGCCTTAAATGCTTTTGGGTCTACGGCGTGTTGGTCTACTATAGTGAAAATGTCTACAAATAAGATATGGTATTGTATATATAAAAAAAAATGTTCGATAATTATAAAAAAAAAGTATTATTGTTCTTCATATCGATTTTCGGATGAGGTTATCGCAGTAGTAGACTGTATTCGCGGATGTGAAATGTACCGTTTCTTATAGGTAATCTTCCACCGTTTTCGATAAGATATCCAATAGTATATTATAATATTATAGCGGATAATAATATATGTTGCGCGGAATTGGAACATTGAGTTTACGAGTCTGAACTTTCGAAATCCGTGGCTCTTTTCAAAAACGATGGGCGGATGGCGATGCCAAACATCGGGGCCCCCGGAGTTCAATGGGGCCCCCTTGTCTAAGGCTTCTTACTGCATATTGATAATAATGACATGTTTGTGCATAAAAAAATATTAAATATTTAAACAGAAAAACGTAGGTATCTGCTATATCGATGTTATTTGCGTGAGAGCTCGATTCTATTATAATTATAACTTTTACACTATGTCTATCGCATTAGATAATAGTTTTATTTGTATTTTGTTTGTAAACGTTTTCGTGGCATTGTTAATAAATATTTTTATTGAATATTTTTATACGTAATTGAATTATGAATTATTTGTGATCCTTTTGTTCTACGTTGTAAAAAAAAAACAAAATTTGATTATCTCGTGAGATATCACAATAGGTAAATCCTTGTAAGTCGCCCTGTATTTTAACAACGCATAATATTAGTACCTATAGGAAGGAATGCAAATATGTCGTCGGGGTCCCAAAATCCTAGTTGCGCCACTGGGTATTGGTCGTCAATTTAAATATTTTATTTTAAATAGCACAGTCCGTGAATGGTTGCTTCGAAGTGGCCCGCGTACGAGTCCTCGCTTTCCCCACTAAAACAATATGAAACACACGTCGTGTATGAATCGACGACTCTACGAAATCCGTTGTTGTGAAAAAAAAAACAAATTTCAAATACCCTACATACAATACCATATATACGGTTTAGCGTATTTTTTATTTTACTTTAATTATGGGAATAAAATATGATAGGATTTTTTTTTTTTAACGATTTTAATTGTTAATAATCGTCGTGATTGATCGTAACGTCGCGTTAATAACGCGCAGTAATTGCAAACCGAAAATTCCGTTCTCTATACGCGCATATTTCGCGTTTAAAACGAAATATTTTCGAACAAAGACGGATGAGGCGAAAATAAAAATGAAATAAAAAATTGCACAATAAAAACGGTACGTTTATCGGTGCACGCATACGTATCGATTCGAATACCGAGAGCTGTCGCGGAACGATAAACAGAGTACGTTTCGTTATACAATATATGCTCTCTGAACTGAACGATAGACGAAGTGGAAAATAAAAAAAAAAAAATTGTATATTATACGATTAACGTGACGTATCCGGATAATTGTCGAATATTATAAATACGAAATGAAAATAAATTTTTACTCGTTTTCGCAGCTTTTTTTTAAGTGTAACGAAACACGGCGTATTTTGTCCCGGCCTTGAATCGTTTACTATAATAAGCCTCTCGCGCGACGATCAAACGCGCACGCTGACTGCACACAATAATGTACGCGAAATACCGCTCTGCGCGGTCTAACCTATACCTATATAAATTATATTATACTCGCGTATAATATGTCGATTACAATAAAATAGTCCTTCGGGGAAAAAAAAAAAAAATTCTCGACAAAACTACATAAGTAAATCCGAATATTAATAATAAATGTATAATTATAATTATATTGAATTATAAAAAAAAAAATATAATATAATATATTTCTATATTATAAATAATGAACGCGGTGGGCTATAAGAGACGTGCAGAAGTGCGAGAAATCGTATTCAGAGGCCGACGAAAATTTTTCTAAACCGTTCGAAACATAAACGCGATTTCATTTTTTTTCACATTAAAATTTTTATTTTTGTTCGTAAAACACGTTTCGTGAAAAAAAAAAATTAATTCAATTGGAAAGCGAAATTTTGTGTGACCGCCACCGTATATTAATATTATTTCGTATACGGAAATTTTGAAATAAATACAAAAAAAAAAAACGCACTATGACTCGGACTTTAGATATAAATAATAAATTCAATTTTAATCGGTTTTCGCGTCATTTCGTAAGCACAAAAAGAAAAAATTCACTCGATCGGCGCACACGTGTCCAATCGTCGCGAACGCACGGAGAAATAACGTGAACTGCAGATAACATTCGCGTATATTATGCAGTGCGTATATATGAAAACCCTTTGTTCGCATACCCGTTAATTACAATATAATTTCATTATAATTTCTGAAAATAATTTTCGAAATAAATCGCCTTTTTGTATTAAAGATTTTAAGAAATAAAAAAAAAGTAAAAATTAATTTACGTTATGACTAACGCGACGCGACCGTCGAAACATGTGTCATTCTTTCGTTTATGTAACCGACAATCGCGTATAAAACAATTATTTATATAAAACGCAATATTCCTATAACATATAATATGTTATATTGGTTTTTTTTCACCTCGAGAAAAATTACTTTTATCGGGGGTTTTTTTTTACAATTTTACTTTTTAATAAAATATTATTTATTTATTACGCATATGAAAAAAAAAAATAGGAAATTTATTTTTTTATTTTAATTTTCTACATAATATTTTCGGAACAGTCGTTGCGATAAAAGCACAAAACGCGTATACTTTGCGCTGTCGTGTTAAATATTATTAATAGTTAAAGTAAAACGACGGATCTGTATACAATATATATATAAATGCATGCCAATTCCCAACAAGAGGACACTATACGTATACGCTATTCGCAATAAAACGCGCGACACTCGATTCGGAGGCCCTCGAGAGTTATTTTTATTTTTTTAACTTTTATTTTTAAATATACGCGATACGTATATAAATGATTGTTCAAAATAAGAACGTGCGGTGATTTGCAGACACGAAAGAAAAAGTCTCCGAGCGACTACATACCTTATTTTTTTATTTTATTTATTATATTATTTATATAAATTTTTTTTTTTTTGTAATTACGATTTTTAACCGCCTTCGATTAAATTTTCTCGATGGGTTACCGCGCAGGCTATGGCGGTGTGAATATATATCGAGGGATTCGAAAGTTTTACCCGCAGTCGAAAGCCAAAACGTTTATTGTGTCATACGAAGCCGTTTCGGAAACAGTTTTTAATACGACGTAGAAGTGTATTGTTATGCGTTGATCGCGGAGTGTCTGTAATTTTTTTTTTTACCTGTCGAAAACGATCTCTCTGGGATTATTATTTATAATATACCTTTCGACGACGGTCCAGCTTTACCGACAACTCATAGTTCGGTTGAAAACGAACAATATCGCGCGTATTGCGTACGCGAACCTTGCGGAATATTTTACGCGTAAATTATGTACTATATATACTTATAAACACCAGTGTAACAGTATAAAACCGTAACGGAAAAGGTGTGAGGTCGTTCGGGGAAGGGGTATAGAAATCGCCGCGCGTTTCACTCAATTATATACGTATTATTAAATGTATACGAACGCTGTTGCAGCGCGGAAAAACAAAATATATACTATATATAAACAATAGTTAATAATATATAATAATAGACGCGGTGTATAAGCTTTTTACCGCGAAACAAATCCGCCGCTCAGACTCCTGCAGTGGCGTACTTTCAATTTCTCTTTGCCGGGGAGAGCGGTTTTAAAATAAAACGCCGAAAATTAGTTCCTCCCGGCTACGTAATATTTTGTATTATAATATATTTTTGATAAATCGAATAAAACATAATGTTATATAATTCGAATAGTACTGAAAATATAGACAACGATAATAACGGCAAAAAAAAACACTTGTCATTTCCATGTACATATTTATATTAGAATTTAGAAGCGGAAAAAATTATAATAAAAATTACAAACGTCTGTTTTATATATTTGCGTTCAGTAGAGTTCAGTGGGAGAACTCGTTCGGGGGGGTTTTGTTGCGCGGAGAGCGTTTAAAAATAGTATTACCCGCGTTGAAAATATAATCGCCGATTTTTAACGTTTTATTCAATAAAAACTAACGAGAATGTTGACAATACACGTGTGACGTGTGGAATTCGTCAAGTAATTTTCTTCCGATTTCCTGCAGTGTAAACCTTCACTACCGCATTACGAGGACTCGAAATCAACAACGTGCCGAGTGCCAATGAGTTGATTTTGAGTTATTCAATTTTATTTGTAAAATAAAGCCCACAAACGCTATATGTACGAGTGGATTTTTTTTTTACCCATAAGAATCGATCGAGGACATTTTACACGTTATTGCGGGATTGGCACATAATAGCACGGTATGTATTCCGGATTAAACTCGGTTTTAATTTTTGGCGCTCTAACACGTTATTTGATTTCAAGTCCTCGTATGCTCATTTGCGCGTGATTCGTCATAAACGCACGTTCCTTTAAACATCCGGAACAAATGTGCGTTTATAAAAAATTTCCCCGAGACGTTTCTTCCGGAAGTTTTCGGTCTGTTATTTATAACGAACGATTTAAAAGATTGGGTTATTTTTTTTTTTTAATTTTAAAAATTTCACACGACGTACGCGTTACATATAATGCGGACTCTATTCGGGGGAGGGCGGGGGGGAAATTATGACGACCCTGAGTGGCAATTTTTTTTTCTTAAATTTATTGTTTTATCGCCAACGATTCTTGCGTCTCCGCTATAGACAATAATTATATTCTTAAACACTTTGGACTTTGAGTAATATTCATACTGTCCCCCCTACTTTTAGATTCTGAGCGATCTAGTGGTTTTTGCAATGATGTTTATTGTTTATTTTTTCTATTCAGTGTACGGATTTTCGATCAGAAGGAACGCTCCGATCTCTTCGGTCACAGTATGTTTCCGGCAGCAATTCGCATCCATTTGGTACTTTAGAGAGGTCATTTTTCGATTTTCTCAAAAGCACCTAAAAATTCAATTTCGTCTCAATCGATTGTTGTTTATTTCTTCGTAATTTTGAAACTCGTAGTTACAGAAACCTGAAATTTTCACCAAACATGTAAATTTAGACTATACGTTTACGAGAAAAGTAAGCTCCGCACAGAATCGTTTTATCGAATGCAATGACGTATCATTGCTTTCAAATTTATAACAAAACAAAACACTCAAAAATCTTTATCCAAGTAATTCACTCAAGCGATATCCACAACACCCCGCGGCTCGCTACCTGCATTTTTTTTCTATTTTTTTTTTTCTAATCCGACGGAATCGCCGATGATAAAAACGACTGGACAACGCGCGTTTTATACATGCTTACAACAGCAGTGGTGCAAATATACATTGATGGGCGTACACATACAGTACACAATCGATATGAATTTTATTATAGGTACGTGTCGCGTGTACGCTTGGCTGTTGTTGCTGCTGCTGGTTATTCTGTGTACGCAGTGTACGTATAATAGCCGGTGGCGAGGAGGAGGTATAGCTGGCGGCTGACTGCGCGCGGTATGTAGGTCGAGGTAACGGGCGTAACGGACGAGAAAACCGAAAACTGCAGTGCGTGCTATTATTATTATTATTATTATTATTATTATTGCGCTATACCTATTGGAAATCACTAAATTTCGCGTTGTTTCGCGACGACGAATAATATTAAATTATTTTTGCGTTACGGTCGTCGTTTTTATTTACTTTTTTTTTTCTCCCTCCAACCGCGAAGAACTCGAAATTATAACAATGACGACGACGATATTATTATTATGCGACACCGGGAATCTCGTATTTATTTAAACCAAATAAGAACGAGCGAGTGAGAAAGAGGTGGAAAAAATTTTTTTTTTTAACGCAATACACATATATACGCAGCAATTGTAAATTTGTTTGTTTTCGATTATATCTGCGCAGTACGCGTATACAAAGAGCGTTTATTAATATTATATACATATATATTTTGTTCGTCGTTTGCGTGTGTGTATTACAGTGGCGTAATCATGTGTGTGTGTGTGTGTGGGGTATATGCAGGATGTCACGATCCACCACAGGGGCGTCTTAAGATTATGTGAGGCCCAAGGGCCCAAAATATTCGGGGGCCTTAAAATACTTAAATTATGATTTAATCATATATATATATAATTTTTTTAACACATAATATCCTAAATATTGGCTATTAAAAATTATATACTTTATTAATAAAAACTGAAATGCCGATTTTTATTATAGAATCTCCGTTACTTTATTGTTTTGTTATGATAATTTCAAAACGTCAATGTTTTAAAACGTAAATATTTTTTTTATCGTTCGAGATTTATTTTGCTTTTTTTTTTTTTAAATATCCGAGTAGAAAAAAAAAATTTGTATACGTTATTTTGTAAAGATATTCGGTTTTTTCTGTATTATAACGCGGTAGAAATCGTCCCGTGGCCGTTTGCAGCGTAACGTAGTTTTTAGTCAACCGACGAGGAGCCTCCCATTCTCGAGAATTAATTTTTTGAGAAATCGGAATTTTTTTTTTCGCTTTCGCTGCGTATACCATATATGGTGTACTGGACCAATGGAGAACGTTTTTCGTCCGTCTCGGGATTGAGATTCAATAAAGGGTATACATAGAATTTTTCGTCCTCGCGCGTTATCGGTTTAATTTTTTTTTTTTTGTTATGTAATAACAACGATAATAATATACACACACGGTCGGGAACGAGTGAAAAGCTGAATATACATATATCTATATGAAGAAGAAGAAAAGAAGGATAATATATTATTACACAGGACGACCGGCGAGCGGAACGTGTTTCTCTGGTCGCGCGCGCGTGTATGTAATTATACTTGTATGCCGACCGCGCGCGCCACCTTATAATACTAATACTATATAGGACGACAAAGACGCGTAATATCCTCTTTCGAGCCGGGGATGTGTATAAATTGACCGCCGCCACAGCCGTATGTCGTGCGTGGTAAAAAGAGTTTTTTTTAAGCGGTTTTTTTTATATATACCTATATATTGTCGCGAGCGCAACGATGACCGGTTACGTTGGATCTCGCGCAATAAAAAAAAAAATAAATAAAAAAAATTGTCCAGGAAAAACGGTATACCGATCGATCCGCGGAGCCCGAAACAGAAAAGAAGGCGCGAAAATTCGAAATACACGTTTTCTAATAAACCTACATTGCCTGCGCGTCTTATGTGTCTAAAAACAATACACGTGTTTATTCCCGACGCGGGCTTTTATATATAGTTACACTTAAATCGCATAATTTGACGCTACCGGTCGGTCGTCGAAAAGAGCGAGCCGTTTCTGCAATAAACAAACGCGTATTAAAAAATATTATTATAAGCTTTCGGTAGGTATCCGTATCGAATGACGGGAAAACGAGCGCCACTGCGGAATCCGTCGATAAAAAAAAAATGAACGAGATGATGGGCGAGGAGGGTATAAAAACAAGGACGCAAAATCATTGACTTTCCAATAGAGTGCTGATGACGGATCTCGTTACGGCTCTGCAGCTTTTATGTATACGTATCGGACGAAGAAGACTTTTTATTTCTCGTTACTACATGTAAATTCGAAAGGAATTTCGGCAAAAGGATTCCGAGCATCGGTACAGTGTGCTATATAGGTACATACGCTTCGTCGACAAATTTAATTACGATAAAACCGTGACTTAGGATTTTTTTTTACATAGTTGAAGTAAGCCATTAATACCGAAAATTTTAACGTTTATGTCGTAGAAAATTCGAAATCTAATAATCGCTATATAAATATCTGGAAATCGAAAATACAAAAATAACATATGTATTTATGTAGATTTCTCGGTTTTTTTTTTTGTTCTCAGCACAATTCCTTTATCTAATTTTTTTTTTTATAAAATCGCGTGTAGTGCTGCAATATCCCGTCTTCGTTTCCACTCGATTAAATAATATTATGGTCTAGTCGATTATGACGCGTACTACGAGCTTGTATTTGTCGGTACAAGTAGGTACTTGGCGGTACAGTGTCGTGGAAAAACGCGTCTTGTAATCGCGATTTGCGCGCGAGCTGTGTAAAAAGAAACACTAATTAAATAATAAAAACGGAGCTTAAAACGTTTTGGGTTTCTGTTTTTCGAAATACTCGCTTCGAGATCTTTGACGGGTGTTTTTTTTTCGAAAATAACGTTTTGAAAAAAAAATGTGAAAAATTACGAATTCCAGTAAAATAATAAAACGAAAATTCGGCCGGAGAATACACCGAAAATCCGTTGTTCGTCTGAACCAGCAGTTTTAGAACGATTTAAAATAAATCGACCAAGACCTGTTTACGCGAGTATACAGTGTTCCAGAAAGCATTTTCTTAATGATAACGTATTTTATAAACGCTATATAAAGTCATTACAAAAAGAGTATTGTACAAAAAAAAAAAAAATGTTTAAAAAAATAATATTCAACGCATAATACAATTATTCGATTTTGAGTAATTATTTTGAAATAATAATCAAATAGTATTTCAAATCTATTATCGATACGATATTTTTGTTGGAATTTAATACGAATTATTATTATTAGAATCGAAATATTTTTATTTCGACATTAATATACGAAACAATAGAGTATTATTTTATATCTTAAATAATGTGTTTGTCTGTAATCACGCGTTTCGTTGTTCAACACACTTTCGGATTTCGTTTGCGGCGCAGATGTACGTAAAACGCGACACAATTTTAAGCATCACTCGAATAACATTGATAAATCTGGCTCCGGACTGTTATTAATGCTCTTAAAAGTGTACCGTACACGCGTGCAATTATGAACTTACAACAATTAATATACGCTTGAAAAATACGCGCGTTTATACGTACATAAATTTTTTTTTTTTCATTTTTTACAAAACGTATAAAAATGTTTAACGCAAACAACTTTTGTTTATTAATTTTTCCATTTAATCGTACGAGCCTGTGAATAAAAAGAAAATCGTTTTAACACGTTTTTATATATATATATATATAGTTTTTCAAGAACAAAATAATGTTTTTCTTCGTCTAATGACTATTTTTAATTTTAAAAAAAACGTATAATTACATAGAAATAAAATACAATATTATTGTGTTCTTCGCGCAATAATTCGTATTTCTGATATGGAAATACGCGGGTTTTTTTAAAATACGGACTATTACTGCATACTTTTATGTACTGCGGTGCAACGTATTGTGGGAAAATATAACGGTATTTTTAGATTTGTATTTTTTCAAATTTATAGGCGTTTTTTTGGGCTTTTAAGGTCGTCGTCGTATTCATAACGGAATGTGCACTAAAAACTCGTAATAAATATACACTCTTGAAATGGAAAAAGAAAATCACAAAATATGTTGTATATATGTATATAAAAAAAAAATGTTAATCATTTATTAAAATGGATTCGTATAGATTACAGCTGTTAGCAATAAACTGTGAACTTGAAACGGCGAAGAGACGCGGACGTTCACATGTCTATATATGTATATATTCATTTCTAATAAAATATTATCTCTTTTAATTCTCCTAAAATAGAACGCGCGCGTCTGCAGAAACTCATTTGTACACTTTTACTTTTTTTTCCATACTTTTACCTGCAGTACGGTTTAATCGCGCGCAAACAAGTACGTTGTTTTACAATATAATATTATGTTGCCTGCAGCAGAGCGAAAATGACAATAATATTTATATATTATTTCTGTGTCACGTCTAAGCGAATTGTTTCTGGTGTATTAATTGAGTTAAACACGTTCGCTCGATAATATTTATTTATTATTTAGAGTTTGATGTATAACGGGAAGCAAAAATATAAAGTAATATAACCGTCTAAAACAAGAATATATTAAATACAGCGATCAGTATCAGTTATACGGAAGGGCATATATAATTATGTTAACCCATGAAAACGTAACTGTACACGTCCTTCCAAATATCAAACCGATTGATACGCGTATTTTTTTTTTTACTTTTATTATTTTCTTTAACAAATTTAAACAAAATCTAATTTTCTCGCTTTTTGAGCCGAACAGTTGAATACTTTATCTGTTTTTACTCCTGAATTTAGGTAAACTTTTCTTCGGTATAACATTAATAACCTAACCGCGCGATATCAGCTGCCGTTGGTACCGGTTAATAAACCCCCGAGGAACATTTTACGAATTATACGATAAATTTTATCGAATTTCGTTAACCAAAAAAAAAAAAATTGTTCTTATTACTAATTATTATACTTTTTCTACATTTACATAAAACGTTATGTAAAAAAAAAGAAGCCCATGATGGCGGTTGGAGACATCCCTTACATATCGGAATTACGCCACTACAATTTGTGATAGTATTCATATATACCTATATAAAGAATCATTTATGTGATCTTCTTCTTGTCGTGTCCGAAGGTTAAAGAGGGAATATCATTAATTATTTTAAATTAAATCCACTTTTTCCGCGTTCATTGATAAAAGATTGAAATAACAGGTTTTTTTTAAAACTTTTTTTGGGGGCAAATGTATACTTTTGCCCCCCCAAAAAATTTGGGGGGGCGACTGCCCTCTCATGACACCCCCCAAGTGCCGCCTATGATTATTCGTGTACAAAATATGTATATAGTGCGGGGCGCAGAGCCGAGCTAATGCGGCGACGGCGGCGGCGCACGGTTTACCGACCTTTTGGGACCGATTTCTATATGAAATAAAAAAAAGGGGACAGCCGGCCGGGCAGGGAAACGCGCGTGTATTATTTATAAGCGCGCGCCGCTCTTTCTCCGCTGCGCGCGCGCGCGCGAAACACTTCAACCGTGAACCGCGTCGTCGTCGTCGTCGTTGCAGCCGCGTTCGGTATACACTAAAACCAAACAACAATCGAATTATTATTACGCAATTCTTTCGATTTAATATATTATTATATATACATATTTTTTTCATTTTTTTTTAAGACCTACTTCGAAAGAATATCGCGCGTAACGCGTACGGGATACGAATAATATTTTTATTTTTTTTTTCTATTCCAGAACTTTCAGTATAAAAACTATCGAGTTTGACAATTATTTGAAAACACAAAAATAAATACATAGCAAAAAAAAAAAAAATTAAAAAGGCAACGAGCCGCGGTGTGTTGTGGATATCGCTTAAGTGAATTACTCGGATTAAGATTTCAGAGTTTTGTTTTTATTTTTATATTTGGTGAAAATCTCAGGTTTCTATGACTGTTTAGTTTCAAAATAACGAAGAAATAAACATTACAATCGATTAAGACGAAATTGCATTTTTAGCGTTTTTGAGTTATATTTTTAAGCGCTTTTGAGAAAATAACCACTCTAAAGTAGGTACCAACTAGACGCGAATCGCTGCCGGAAACAAACTGTGACCGAAGAGATCGGAGCACTCCTTCCGGTCGAAAATCTGTACGCAGGATAGAAAAAAAAAAAAAGTAAACATCATTGTAAAAACAATAGATTCGTCGCTCCGCTCAGAATCCAAAAACAATAATAATGACGATAATACAGTAATCATAATAACAAAATTCAGTACAATTAAGATGATTAATTGATACATGCATAGAAAAAAAAACAAAAAATATATATATACAATTATATAGAGAAATGTGACGAGCCGTGGGGTGTTGTGGATATCGCTTAAGTGAATTACTTGGACAAAGATTTTAGAGTTTTGTTTTTATTCTAAATTTGAAAGCAATGATAAGTCGTTGCATTCGATAAAGCGATTCTGAGCGGGGCTTACTTTTCTCGTAAATATATAATCTAAAGTTACGTATTTGGTGAAAAATTCAGGTTTCTATGATTATATTAGTTTCAAAATAACGAAGAAATAAACATTACAATCGATTAAGACGAAATTGCGTTTTTAGCGTTTTTGAGTTATATTTTTAGGTGATCTTGAGAAAATCGAAAAATGTCCACTCTAAAGTAGGTACCAACTAGACGCGAATCGCTGCCGGAAACAAACTGTGACCGAAGAGATCGGAGCACTCCTTCTGGTCCAAAGTCTGTACAGCTCCGCTCAGAATCTAAAAAAATAAATAAATAAACATCATTGCAAAAACCACTAGATCCCTCGGTCCGCTCAGAATCCAAAAACAAGCGTCAAGTATGAAAAAAAAAAATAAGAATAATAGCAGGTTTGGGGTTTGATTTCAGAATAGCTGCAGGGAGATGAAAAGGAATATTACCTGTGCACAATGAATTTAACAATTATTTTGTTTTTTAAAAACTATTAAAAAAAAAAAAAAAAAAAAAGTTCTATGAAGTGAAAATTGCTATTAGAGGAAAAGAGACGGAGAACATTTTTTTTTTTTCGTGTGTGGTGGTTGGCCTGGATAAACAACAATCTCCCGGCCCGGATTTAATTTCCTGCGCTCCGACTCTGCTGTATTATATTCTCTAGCGATAAACGTCTCATATTATATTTGTTTTTAAATCGAAATCCGTTCGCGAATTATTATTTTATAAACACAACTAACTATATAAATTCACATCGAGTCTTGAAAGACAAAAAAAAAAAATAACACGATGATATTATTTATATACATATATATATATATATATTCCTCGAAAAAGCAAACACGCGCGTAATATTTCAACGAATAACGTCGTTTTTTCTTCTTATTTTCGTTTGTGATTATTAAACGGTTTTGTTGTACGCGAAATGTGATTTTCATACACTGCGGGCACGTCGAAAATTATGCTTATTTATCGCGCGTTTTAAACCGTAATACGAAACTGTGTATATGAAAAAAAAATTGTCTAAACAAATTTGTTTAAATAAATAAATACGAATTTCATATAATATATACGTATATTATAATGCAGACACTACGGTAGAACGGTTCGTTTTCTTTTTTACTTCTGTCATTTATTATTTCTCTCACAATTGCCGTTCGCGTGTTACTCTACAATAATAATAATAATAATAATAATAATAATAATAATAATAATAATAATAATAATAATAATAATAATAATAATAACAAAGCGCGCGTTATTACATACGCATGCTCTACTTATTCGTATATAATTAAAATACGTCGTTGAATAATATTATTGTTTTTTTTTTTTTTTTTTATAATTTTTCGAATATTTTCCTACCGAGTCAATGATTTAATTGAACTATATATATATAATATATCGTTCTGTCGCCTTATATATAAAACACAATATTATCGTCGTCTGTTCATTCTGAACAGAATAAATAATTTCTTTGGTTTTTTTTTTTTTCTTTAATCGCATAAACCTCCCGCGATATTACATTTATTATCTGATTAATATTACTGTTCATAATTTAACGTTTAAATAACGCGCGATCGGTGTAGGTATATATTTTTTCGACAACATTTTCAATTAAATATTTATCGTTTTATAAATCGTGTGTAGTGTTTTATTGGCTATTCATGTGTGTGTGTGTGTGTGTGTGTGTGTGTGTGTGTGTGTGTGTGTGTGTGTGTGTGTGTGTATGTGTGACCTATATAATATAACGTGATTTATGTGAAAAAAAATTTTTTCTCGAAAAAAAAACACCGAAGAGTCGCGCATAAGATTATATACGAACCTACGTGTATATGCAATTGGGTCGGATCTAAAAACCAATTTGTCTTAAACGCGTGCACGTACGAAATTTATCATTCCAATTGAATTTCGCGGTACAATGAATGTGCACATAGCTGTTCTTATTATTATTATTATTATTATTATTATTATTATTATTATTATTATTATTATTATTATTATTATTATTATTATTATTATTATTATTATTATTATTATTATTACGTTGTTTTTTTTCGGCAACAATTACCGCGTATAATCCCCGCAATCGGTGTGTCAATAATATCATAATATAAAGTATAATAAAATGTATGCCATCATCATCATAATCTAAAGGCAGCGCCTTGTCGTTGCAGCCATGTCTTCCTGCGGCTTGCTGCTTCCTTTAAGATGATGGTATGATGTGCAGCCCATCTTCTCCTTTATATAAATTTACATATGTCTCTGAAATAATCAAATCTAGGTCTTCCTCTCGGACGTCTTCCCGTTACTCTGCCCTCGAAAATATTCTTTGAAATATCGTTATGACGAGTAAGATGTCCAATCAGTTTGATTTTTCTCTTCACGATCTTATCTATCAGACTTTACTTCTCGCCTACTTCTTCTAATATTCTTTCATTGGTTTTAATTTATTTAAAATTTATATACACATCCGAAAACATTATATAATATTTTAATGTGTACGAGTTACAGACGGAAATGTATACGTCCTCGATTACGAAAGAGACTTGTACACTTCCTAATAGAGCTGTAAATTATAATTATTTTAAAAGAGTTGATACAAATCCGGTCAACGGCACACTTTTAATTTCTCTCTGTGATGGGACGGAGGGGATTTTCGAATAAAACGTAGAAACTTTTCCACCGTCCCCTATAAACGATTTTATACAATATTTCGAATTTAAATATATATATATATATTTTTTAGTAATAAATAAAATGAGACATACGTAGATTAATAAATCATACACATCGAGTAACAGAACTCGGTTATTTACGTATATTAGGAAACAGAAAATTAAAAACTCCAAACGTCTGTTTTTATTCGGAGAGTTCAGTGAGAATTCGTTCAGGTTTTATTGCGTTTCTTTATTGCGGAACACGGCCGAACCATTAAGTGTTCTCGGTTAAAAATACAATAACCGATTTTAAATTAAAGTTTTATTTTTTTAATTATTTACACTCTGGACACTTTTCTGGGTTTTCGAAACAAATTTCATTCGGGCATTCGGCGTGATGTACGATATTCGTTTTAGTTAAAAATCGCGTTTATTATTGATCAATAAAATAGAATAATTGTTGTTTTTTTTTTAATACGCTTGAAAATGCTCGGTGTAATGAAAACTCAAAAACGTTGTGTTTGGACGTTCAAAAAGCGTATATTTAATATACGTGCATCTGCGTATGTATTATTTCACAGCAGCAATACGCATTAATTATGCATAAAAGTTGATTTTGGCAAGGTATTAAATAAAAAATTGGTTTTCGCATAAATTGCAATTAGGCATTTATATTTTCCAGACGTTTTATAAAACTTCTATACGAATTCCGGTAAAATGTTCAAATAATTTTAAATGTTGTTTTTAAGTTATTTTTAATTTAAATAGTATTTATTATTGAGTATGTTTTTTAGGAATTATTATTTCATACTCGAAATAACACATACGAATACGTTTAATTAATACACTATAATACTTGTCGAATTCGAATAGCAACGAGAGTCACAATAACGCGTTGTTTTCGACGAACATTTTTTTGCGTTATTCTTTGGCACTTTGTTTTACATTCTGTAAACTCTAGACCACTTCCTGTCGACTGTTTACAAGCAACAGAACACTCCTCTTTCGCTGGTACCACGTCTAAATTATTCAATAGTTTTTTTTTTTCTACAAACAGTGAACTGTGACTAAATGCAGGTTTTGAAGTTACACTCGCTGTATCCAGTCCACATAGAAATGCCATCATCCGTGTAATCTACGGGAAATTACACTATTATAATGATGAAAACTACTATTTATCGCTAGTGCATTGACGGACGCATCTAAACGGCTCTTGTCGTCATCCGTAAGTATAATAGTACTGGAATCAGGAGGCGATTGAATCGATTTCAATCGGGAAAAGCTTAGTCGGGCTGTCAGCTTTTTCATTTCTATATATTATTATAGTCTTTTTTCATCGATATCTGTATGGGTATATTTTCACGTTGAACGATACCTATAATTTCGATTCGACGTTATTCGTACGTATTCTTAGCGGTAACCAGCGGAATATTTATACGGACAAAACACTCACAGGACCAAAATTCAAAATATTTTTATTGTATTAATTACCTATTTAATATATTAATATTATAGGTCAATTTATGATAACGCGTTTGACGTGATTGCCGAACGCTCCGGCACGAAGGAATTTATCCGTTTAAATATAGAAAATGCGATTGTGGTACCGAGGAATATTTTATCGATTGAAAACACACGTACTCGAAGATTTCTACACCAGATTTATTGCAGATACTAGTTAAAGTTTATTGTTGATTTTTTTATGAAACGAAACGTTCAATTAAAAAAAAAAAAAACGTTGATCGTTTCTAACGGGGAAGACTTTTAACGCTCGCAATGCAGGCACGAAAGAACGCAACGAAACCCGAACGAGTCGAATTCTCCAAATAAAAGTTTGGAATTTTTTTTTTATTATAATTTTTCATATATATATGAAAATAATCGAATTCTATTACTCCGAAGCGTATAATTCGTTCCTATTTGATTTATATAAATATATACGTTATATCCGGTTTTTTATTTAATTCCCCACCAGAGATAGAAACTGAAAGTACGCCACTGCCGGTATCTCAAAATACGCGTTGTAATTTTTAATTTTAATTTGAAGCAGTTGCGTCCCTAGACCCTTCTATAGGGGGGGAGACGGATTCCATACATTATATATATATATAAATATAAACACATTAATTACTAGATAGTTTTTTACCTGGTTTCATTAGGGTTTTGTAATGTCATGAAGGGCATATAATCTATGGCGATAGATAATATTAAATTTAAATTATATCAAATAATATTCGTGTTTTTTTGTGAGGAGAGGGGGTATCATATGATTTTATTGTATACTTTTATGTATTTTCCTAGTGTGATATAAATTACAAAAATTTTAAGTAAAAAAAGGCCGGGGAGCGACTGCCCCATTCCCCCCGCCCCGAGGACGCCCCTGATTTAAAAGATTTATCTGTTGGACGTGTGGGGATGAGGCGTAAAAAAAAACAAAACCAACAAAAATACGGTATTACACGGTAGTGTAGATATTACACGCGGTTAAAAAGGTTTAACAAGAGTGTACGTATCGGACGAGTGAACGCGCCCGATGGTTATCGTACGCGGTAACCGCGCGGTTATTAACAACACGTTTCGGCGGTCGGGAACGAGGAGGAAAAAAAACGGATGTTATAATACCCGCGTGCCGCCGCCGCTGCCGCCGCGCGTTATAGCGCCCACCGCCGCCGTGCCGCGACGACGTAAAGCGTGCAGTGGATATTGTGCCGGGCCCGGTGATTGTTCGGCCGCCGCCGCCGTCGATTTGTAGCGAGGAGAGCTGCCGAAGGAGTGGAAAACAACAAAACCAGTTCGCCTATTAGCGAGTACCTCCTACGCGTACGACGATGAGCGCCTGTTACGAATTTATACGTTTTCTTTTTTTTTTTTTCATATAAATTCCGAATGTTTTTATTATTATTATTATTGTAATCATTATACAAATAATATATATATATAAACTCCGGTTTGCAGAAAACGACTACGTGATCGCGGCCTGCAGTGGACCGCAGGAGGACGGGAAAATAGGACGATGAAAACCCTTAGGATGGTGGATGTGTGTGGACGTGTCGAGGAAAGAATAAGAAATAAACGCGTCAGTGCAAGAGTGGCTGAAGGAAAATACGGGTTGGTTCGGGGGAGATTGTGAGAGATGTCGTGGAAAACAGGAAGACGGTCAAGGATCGAGGACGATACGAAGGTGTGTACGAGAGATCGTTGTTCGTGGACCAGGTACAGTAAGTCGGATTAGGACGCGGCATGTGAATTGGGAGTTTGTACAAGCGAGACGAGGAATTATTATTGCATGAAAATAATCGGTCATAGTGGCAGAACACTATCAGAAAACGAACAAAAATATTTTATAAACAATATCGATAGATATTATTTACAAACGGTTATCGCGGTAAACGCGGCTTTCAGGTCTATATTATATTAGGACAGATTATATATTTATTGTTGACATTTTCGAATAATGTTATTATCGATTTTCATTTCTATTTTGGTGCGCGCATCGAATCGATTCGAATTATAGAAAGCGAGAGTATTTGAGAAACGAAATGCGCGAGTGTCTTAACGGACTAGAAACGACTGGAATGCGTTTTTAAAGTATTCCGATTAATACATACAGTGGCGTACTTTCAATTTATCTCTAAAGAGGGAAGACCTATATAAAACATCGAAATTTCGTCCCCATCATAATATTTATAAATTATAAATATTATAAATTATTATTTATCATAATATTTCGAATTCAACCGTATTATTGAAATAAATCATATATATATATTATATATTTGTCGAAAAATTTGAATCGGTCGTAAAAATAAATTGTGACTTAACGGTTTTCAACCCTTGAACCCCCCCCCCCCCCGGTTGGCCGTAATTTTTCCTTTTTTTTTATTTGCAACCAATTCGTATTATATTTCTAAGGGATATGAACATTCCTTATCGTATAATTTATATTTACAATATTACAATCTTATTTTAGTATAATAGAATATTGGAGTGCGCAGTCCAAAAACAGAATAATTTTTTAGGACGAAAATTTCAATCGTTCCTACAATGATCCGTTCGTGTGAATTACGACAAGAGCCAAAAAGCGTATAAAACAACGGGCCGACAATAACATTTACATAATAGTTACAACGACGAACAAAATACGTCCTGCTTATCAATTTATTATCGTATAGTTATTGTCAAGGAGTTTTTAAAAAAATTGTTTAAAATCTCTTTGCAAAAGTCAATTCTCGCACACGTGTTGGCTTCAATATGTTTCACTAATGCGCGTTCTATATTACGTTATAGGTTGTATACGGTGTATAATATGCAGTTTTTCGACAATAATCGCCGAGAAAGAACAAAAACGCACTGGCCGCAGGTTGGTTATTATTCGTTCGCTTCCCAGGGACTCGCGGAGATCATTTTTTTTTTTTTGATATTTTATTCGTTTTTTTCTCTCTCTCTCTCTCTCTCTCTCTCTCTCTCTCAACGCCGCCGCCGCCGCCGCCGGTTGGTATGCAGCAAACAGCAGCCGCGTCTTTACCGCGTGCCGCCGGCGACCGCGTTGTCTGCGGGTAACGGACAGAGGGGACCCGCCGATCGCATAACAACCGTATCGACCGACGACCTTCGGGTACTCGCGACTATAATACCACCACCGGCGGCGGCGGCGGCGGCGGCGGCAATCGTAGTCTGTGGTCGAATTACCGAAAAAAAAAAAAAATGGGCAAATCGCGTTTTTATTCGACGAGAATCCGCGCTGGACGCGGTGTCGCGTCGCCGCAAAACGCCGAGCGTTTCACTATTATTGTATTTTCTCTCTTTCGCGCTCGATCTGTAATAATTAAGGCCCGGAACTCGGTGAAGTAAAAATCTTGAAAAAATGCGCGAAAAAACTGCGTAAAATGACGTTAAAAATGTTAATTTTTTTATTTGGAAAAAAAAAGAATTGAAATGCGTTAATCCGTCAAAAAAATTAATTTCAAATGACGTGTAAAATTAATATTTTATTTAAATTAAAAATATCGCGCAGATACGTAATACTAAGAACGTTTTATATCGCTATACGCGCGCAAAAAAAAAAAATGTATAAAATGACGTTAAAAATGTTTATTTTTTATTTGAAAAAAAGAGTTAAAATGCGTTGATTCCATTAAAAAGTTATTTTTAAAAAATGACGTAAAAATTAAAATTTTATTTAAATAAAAAAATATCGTACGGATAAAATGCTAAAAATGTTTTATCTTGTTACGCGCGAAAATTTTTTTTTAAAAATCACTTTAAAAATGTTTATTTTACTCGAAAAAAGGAGTTTAAATGCGTTAATCCCATCAAAAACAATTATTTAAAAAAAGACGAAAAAATTAAAATTGTATTTAAATTAAAACTATCGCACAAATATTATAATACTAAGAACGTTTTATCTCGTTTTCAAATAAGTATTCTTTTTTTTACTTGTTTCTTACTTCTTTTTTCACTAATTTAACTGTAAAAATTAGAGAAAGTCAAATTACTGGTACTCGGGCTGTTGAAAATGTACTGCGCGCTTCCTCGACCCGTCTCGGCGTGTGTGTACTGCCGGCATTACGTTGTACAATTATAGCTCAGACTTTTAGCAAAAAAAAAAATGCAAATATGTGTACCTACAAAAAGTAGAAAAATGTACCGAAAATTTTTGTAAAAACGACCTTTCGACGAAGAAATACCGAAAAAATGCAAAACGACATTTGTTCTACTGAATTCTGCGTGACATATATGTCAAATTTCTATAAAGACCCGCTTCGAATGTAAGAGTTAGGAAAAAAAAAACGCAAATGCATCGAATTCTGGGCCCTAGTAATGACTTTTAAAAAAACGTTCGGACGCTTTAGAGTCCGAAAACGCAAAAGTATAATCTTTTTTTTTCATCTCAAAAAGGATCGAGGAGACTATATACTACCGAGTGTGAGATGGGACGTTTCAGAGACCAAAAATTACTTAATAATCCAGAAGAAGAAGAAGATATATATGTACGTGTTTGGCACAGTTATTACTTGTTAGTGTAGCGCGAGGCTAATGAAAAATCGTAATATTCACTATAAATATTCATTAATATAACAGCTGTAGCGTCTGTTTTTTTTTTTTGTGTGTGTTAACGTTATAATTATGAAATTACCAGCGTAATTATTATTCGCTTTTAACTGCGAACGAAATTTAGAGAATATTTTGATCGTTATTAACTCCGTGTATACGTGTGCAACGAACAAAACCGTTAAATCCGGTCAGCTGCTGTTTAGATGACGCGAGTTTTTTTCAAATTTTTTTTTTCCTTTTGCTTTTCTCCGTTATTACCACAGAAAATTCCCTATAAATCCATTATTATCTAATTATATACGCAGTGCCGTTACATTCGTATACGTATATTGGAATTGCACTAGAAAAAAAAAAGAGTTTTTTTTCATTTATCGTCGAATTTTTTTTTTTATCGAAGTTTCAGAATTTTGTGTATAACCGGTCGCTCAATGCGACTTACAGTTTTAAAGCATATTTATACATATATCAATATCAACGTTGAAAATAAATATTTTATATATTTTCATTGTCGTATATACTCACACGATTATGATTTTCAAATATTCGTTTTACATAATATATGAACTGAAATAGTTCAGTGGCGTAACAAGTGCTTCTAATGCCCGTGGCAAAATAATCCGTCGGGCCTTTAGTTTTAAAAATTTGGTGGAACGGAGTACGAGGCACACGCACTCGCCCACAACATTTATCTCTTGATCAGCCGCTGCTAATAGGTTCTATAAATAATTAAAAACGCGTTTTGTATACAATTATGGTCACTTTTTTATTAAATCATTTTTTTGTGGAGGGGGGTTTAAATGATATAAACAAGGCAATAATAAAATCCAAAATATTTAACATAATTAATGTCCGACCGGTTTTGCCGGAATTTCTACCTTTCTTTTGCTTTTGCTTCGGCAAACTCGTCGATAATTATTAATCGAGGCGTTTCTCGTTCGGCTGAAAGTGCCCGGTCGCTTGTAATACCTGTAAACGATTTTCCGTCATTGTATAATAACATACTTTTCAAATAATTAATCCTAAAATAATTTTTAGCTCGGAAAACGACCGTCTCGCGCTCGCAAACGTATACGACAGGAATCGTCGAGAATAATAAAAGAGCAGTACACAGGCAAACACGTTTTTGGCCGATGATTTTTTTTTTTTTACCCAGTTAAAAGCTGAGCAAGAGATATGTCTCGTCGAAAATATAACAGTTTACTCTTTCGTTCCGCAACGTATTATATAATATACGACAATATTGACACTGCTGACAGATAAAACACAAGCGTGTGTTCGGCCATTATTCTAAATATGTAGTAAACTCGTTTCGTTTTAAAACGTTTTAAAATTTTACACAAGAACACACGCGTTTTTTTTTCTCTCTATAATAACGGAGATCTCTTTTTATGAGTCCTCGGTGTCACCGCGGACCCGTCGTGCCACCGCCACTGGCCCCCGGTTCTTTTTCTCCTCGTGTAAGCAATAATTATTGTTTTGTGACGAAACGCGTGGCGTGCTCGTGAAAAGAGACGGCGGTTTGTCTGCGCGCGCGAGCCCGACGATTACGAGCCGCGCGTATTGTGCGCAGGCAGCTGCCCGGTACAGGCACGTCGCGTATATCTGGCGTGAATAGCTGGGCGCGAGGGGACGCCGCCGGTTTTGTGTCTGAAAAGGCGCGGCTGGATGGTCCGAGAAGAGAGAGACGTGTGCGTCGCTGCCGCAGTCGTCGCCGCCGACGCAGAAGGCCGTCGCCGCCGCCGCGCCGCCGCGGGCTGTCGGGTACCCGACGCGTACACAGCGCGCGCGCATCCATTGTGTGTGTGTGTGTGTGACAATATTGTGGACGAGAAATATTGTGTGTACGCTGCAGTGTGACCCGACGACGAAGCCACCCGAAGAAGAAACGCTGGCAGATACCGGTTTCATCGCCGTCTATAGACGTGTGTGTTTGTGTATAAAACGCGTATTATGCGCTTATGAGATCGCCATTACCGTCGTCTCTGACTGTAATATTATTTTATTTTTCGTGTTTCGGGGCGGTGTGTTGGGAATAAATCGGGGTTTTTTTTTTGTTCCATGAACAGTAGTTTTGCAAAAGGATTGGCGAAAAAATCGTGGGAAATCCGGGGAATCGCGGTAAAAGTCCCCGACCGTCTCATATTGTAGTTCTCCGACAGGTGCAGGTAGACCGCGCGATGGTTCGCGTCAGTTTTTCACCGATAACTCGGCGAGCGCCCGGAGCTGACGGAACTCTGCATTACTCGAAGAAACGCGTTAGGGCGGCAAAAGATAATGCCAATAGAATAGGTACTACAAGACGGAGTTGGAATGTGGAGAAGATTATTGAAATATTCAGCTGCTGCGGACAGGAATGAAAAGCGACACGAGTAGAAGCAAAAAAGGAGAGGGAAAGGATTAAGTGTCATAAAAGAAAGGAGTGGAAAAATGGTTGGTCATAATCCGTTTATGACAGACATATTTGAAGGACGAACAAATGGACACAGAGGTGAGGAGTATAGACCGAGGAAGACGTGTATAAGAGATGATAAAACGTAGACACGAAAAGACTGGATTTTAGCAGAGAAGAACGGAGAACCCGATTCGAAACGACAAGGCAAGGCCTTTAGTAGAGGAGAAGAGAATAAAGTACTATCCGAAAATATAATTAAACGTTGTTACTATATATTGTATCTTGTGTGCCGAGCAAGAACGCGGCCAAAAAAATGATACAACACTACTGCGGGAAACACTGCAAAGGCGCTCGTTTGTTTCGTATTCGCGTATTTGTTAACAAATATTTAAACGCGATATAAGAAAGGATTTTGCAATTCACGCGAAAAAAAAAGCCAAAAATATTTTTTTTAGAAAATCAGTTTAAAACGTATTTTAAAGAGAGCAGAAAGAAACGAAGAAAGGTTCTGCACTTTGATGAAAGTGTTAGTGGATGCGAGGGACATATGATAGCGATTTCAGGTTCTCACACATTTTTGAAACTTGAAAAATGAAACGATTATCGAAAAAGCGGATGAGTCAATACAAATTTACGAAAACTATGTAGATGCTTGTTTCATTCGAAAATGCATTCGCTTAAAGGCACGTTTAGAGAACAACATTAAATCTCCACTTTGAAAATTCGCAAGTATTTGTGTAGGAAAAACTGGATTAAAAGAAACGCGTTTCCTAATTTCGATACTACAACAGCGTTGCGAATTTATTTGGCAATTCCAGTTGCTACTACTACATCATCTTAAAGGTCAGTTTCAAAACCGTCATGGGTTAAAAACAATTTTAGATCAACGATGAAGCACAAATTACGTCTGAGAACGCCTTATATCCGTTTTGTCTTTGGAATGCGATACAACAATAGCAGTGTAAATTGTGATGAAGTCATAATAATGATTTCGCCGAACAAAAGTCTAGGAAGAAAGCTTTTTAAAATATAATATTTTATAATACAGGTTACCTTTTTATTACGGTCACGAGATCGTTTGTTTTACTTCACTCTCTCGTCGTCAAGAATGTTTTTGTTCTCAAAGTTTTTTTCAAATAAAAATATGTTGTCGCGTAAATTTAAATTTTTTTTATTGTTCCGAAAACATAACATTCAATAGGTAAGAGAATTCATCAACTATTGTTTGGTCCGGAGATTCATGACTTTCTCGATATTTGCATTAATATTGATGCATCACTATTGCAGGGTAATTATAATATTGTCAAACTACGTTGTTGAATTAAATGTTGACTATTATTCGTTATTTACCACGGTAAATTACGCAAAAAAATTATTCTTTAACGCGAAAATTTTCCTTTATCCTTATTATTAAGATGTTATTAATATAATTATTATTTTTTTTTAAATATACTTTCAGCTTATGCTCGGAACGTTTTTTTTTTAATATTAAAAGAAATGTAATTACTATATTATGGGAGAAGTAATATCTTATATAAAAAAAAATGTTTCAATAATTTTTGTTTTGTTTTGATAATCTCACGTGAAATGTCAAAATATCGGTAATTTTTTTTTAATTTTTTTTTATGACGTTCGTAATATTATTTTCTTCGTTGGTTTATTACTGTTTAATATTTATAATCACGTGTAAAAGCACTTTACTTTGAAATTATCTTGTCGCTAATATTGAAGTACGTATAATATATAACTAATAAGACACACGCGTGTAGTATATGAAAAAAAAAATACGTAAAACATAACAATATTCTTTCGAGTTAAATTCTAATAATAATAATAATACAAACCAATCTCTTTATTTTATTGAAATTATATTCGTTTTTGAACAACACTGTTGGAACCACGACTGTATCCGTCGGAACGCACCCATTACCGAGTCTTATATAGACGTATTATAATTTCATAGAAAAATCCAAACCTGTTATAATCCGTTTAATTTTTACAGATGCCCGATCGGCATCGGTGTTTCCTTCGTCCGTTTCAATCATCTCTGGTAACTGCAGGTATCGTATACGTACAGAGCAGCTGTGAGAACTCAAAAACGTAAAATAATGCGCATTGGCGGTTGTTTCGCTGTAGGGGATAAGTCGAGTTGAGACACCCGTATAATTTTCAAGTCGCCTACAAATTGATTAAATATTTACTCAACGCGATAATATTTTAACATCTAATTTGTACGATATAACGCGCAAGAGTTTGATTAGAGAGAAAATAATTTGTTTCCTTTTTTTCCCCTGTACCTGTACACGATCGGGTTAGTAAAATATAACTGCAGTTCTGATAACGCGGCGAAGAATTCAAGCGTATAAGGTCTCGTGAAAAAAAAAAAACTCATTGAATATTTTTTCTATAAACAGTAGTCGAACGGTCATTTGTAACGTGAAACGAAAATATATTTTAAAAGGATTTCCGTGAGCCTTTATATACCTAAAACCACACATAACGGCCGTTTTCAAAAAAAAAAAAAAATTATTGTTTCGCATAAATCCAACGTTTCGTTAAAAATTAACCTAACCTAACGACACACTAAAAATGAGTCGAATATCCACTCATATCGTTGTAAATTATCTTAACGTTGTATGACTGCAGATTAAACGACACACTTTAAATAAATATCTCTGTTTACACTCGCTATATAGGTACAGCTATTGCCAGAACAAACACTCGCGTTATACAATTATATAATGATATCGGAGTTCGTTTCGCTTAACCGTTCCCCCCTCCGCGAACCGAACAGTACGTTATTATAAAATAATATACTTATTGGAATTTTCGTTTTGCATAAATAATTCGTGTAAATCCGTTTAAATCGTCAAGTGATAATTGCAGCCGCGATAGGTAACGGAAAACGCGTACCTAGATAGGTATATAGGTACGCGATTGTGTGTAACGGTGAAAAATAAAATAGACATATATTTTACAAAAACCGGTTCGAAGTCGACGAAAAGCCTATTTCCAGCATAAAATGTGTCGTTTCGTCAATATCATTATATTATACGTATATTATTCTGCTTTTTTTTTTTTTAAATATATACCGCGTGCGTGTTCGGAAGTCGATTTTATAAGCACGCGATTTCATACGTATTTATTTATTCAATTTAAATATCTCGTTAACATTGTATAATTGTTGGAGATCTCGGACGGAAGTCTATTTTCCGTCGAAATATCGAACGCGTGTTTCTTTAAATAATATGGACAATGTTTTTATCGAAATAATCCGATTAAAGTCGTGGATTTTTTTTTCGGTTTTTAGAAATCGTCGCGATAAATGACGCGACGTCAAATACTTCACGCGTTTGACTCAATGTAAAATATCACGTTCCGCAATAAATATACGAGTACGCTCCACTAGCAGGAACGCCGAGATTAAGACGAAAACATGGATGTAGAAAGAGTGAATGCCGGACTGGATTGGAAGTGTGAAACATCGGACGACTGGAAAGCTTGAGACAAAAATCGATGCTGAACGATAATATTATGGTCTTAAAGGCGGAAACCACGAAATAAGATCAAGGACACTGGCGGTTTATCTCGAAAACTTTATTGAAACGAGTTAACGAATTATCTATAAAAGTAACGCACACACATTGCACGCAGAAAAACGAAATATTATGCACGAATACGCCTTACACTCTCAAGAATATGTTTAAAAATACCGGGTACACTTTGCGACATAATTCAACAACCGTTTCCGACGGTCACCGCCACCGCCACCATCATACACGTTCGCAGTTCATGAGTATTGATCGAGTAGAATAATCTGAATAGACACTAGATAAGTTATTTTCGAACTCGAGTACTTACACCAATATAAAAACGTATATACGCCGCGTACGATGTTAAAGTAGGTCACCGTATATATACATACTATATACGTCCACTTCGAGAAAATCCTCAAATTATTTATCTATAGATTATTGCGGGTTGAACTTTTGATTTTGAACCCAATAAGAAAACGGGAAAATGTTGAAAAATTACAAACGGTTTTTTTTTTTTTTTACTCTTACACCACTTCCTCAACAGCTTGTATCCTGTGATTTGAGAAAACTTCGAATATATATTTTTTATTTGTAGTGTGTGCGCGTGTAAATGATGTTCCGTACAAGTTATAAAAATCTATTTGATTTTGAAATTGCGCAATTCATCGTTAAATAATATGTATAAATTATTATTCACTTATAATGACCATTTATATCGTAACAGATTTTTCGCGCTTTCCTGCATTGTAAATAAAAAACAAAACAATCGTTGGACGTCAAGATCAGGTATGGACTTGTGAAATCGTTTCAAAGACGTTCTCCGTCATTCGACGACTTATTATACTCTCAACAAAATTAACAGGAACATCATCAGTGAATATAACGCGTGTCTCTGACCAGCGGTATAAGCGCCTTGAGTACATAAGTACCATAAAATTTATGAAAAATATATATTACCACTCATATAACGTTTCGAATGCCTCACGATATATTAACTGTATATGGCAATAAAATCGAATACCTATCGTTCTTCTCATCGACAACGCGATTTGCCATTTCAGACGTTATTGTAGTTTCTATATTTTATAACACGCGACATTGACTATATTAGACACCGTACACGAACATATCTTTTTACATATAACAGATCGTTTTAGTTTACAATTGAAAACACAACGAACGCGAGTAAAAAATGACGAAATGACTGAAAACGTATATATATATATACGGAGAATTAGAAAAAAAATTATCCTCGGTAAGTATTAAACGTAAATTACGAAACTTGATGAACAATGTCTTGTTGTCGCGATTCGTTAAAGAGATTTCCGCATTATATATATATATATTATAAAGTGTCTTTCGCAAACACGTAGCGATTATCACGTGTATAATTCAACGATTTCAACGAATCACTCGAAGTGGTGTATATAGTTTCTATGAAATCGAATATTTCTCGCCGTTTCGTGATATGTAATTATATTCGTCATACTTACAGGTGCAGGGATGACTGCGACTGGATTTTGAAAAGTTCCGCAACTTTGATACCTATACGTCTAGTTAATTTAACGTAAAAAAAAAAACGCGCGTCCTTCTTTAAAATCTGTTTGGAACGGATGTTATTGTCAAAATCTGGTGTCCAATACGTTTGCCGTAGTGCGTGTAATCGAACCGCACCCTATTTAATTATGGAGATTGGAGCAAGCGACTAAAATTTCCATGGCAACAACTACGCGTTTTCAGATTGAAAATTGGCTTAACGGTTTCGGGTGGGTGGGAATAAAGGCGTTTCGTTTTCTCTAAAACTCATTAATTTCCTTGTTTTCATTTGAACGCATCGAAGCGTGCAAATAAATAATATTATATTTACAACATTTTCTAATTACACGCGCTTCTAAAGTTATTTTAGAGAAAAAAATAATCGTTATTATTTATTATTATTATTTTTTAATATTTAATCTAGTACTAAATAAATATACTATTTCTATCGTTGCATTCGCGCGCCCCGTTGAGCATATTTTAACACGAAGGGTTCGTACAAAAACCACTGTTCACATAACGTGCAAATATATCGATACCAAATAATTAAATAATCGGGGAGAAAATAAATTTATCAGTGGCGAAAATTTGTTCGAAAACGTCCAGTTGCGTGGAAAATACGAGCGATCAACTGTGAAAATACTAACGAAAAACAACAATTCTTTTCTGTACAGTAAATCGCATTTACTCCGGACCACGAAGCTTATCCCGCTCACGCGTTCACCCGTTCGCCTCTGATAGTCGGCCAACATTACGGCCAAACCTAACCCGGTCTAAACTGAAGAAGTCATACATTTGTTCGTCGCTTTACGAAATCGTATTGACTATGGTATTTGACATTACGACTCGACGCGCGTTTTTAACAGGTCGAAAGTCAAACGTAATATTTTTTTTGTCAAACGCATTCGCGCATTCAAATAGTCATATAGATAAGAAATATATGGATAGGCTACTGCTATATTGAAAGTGCATCGTGTACCTATTGCGGTCCGTTTTAAAGACGAGAAAAGTCACTATTACAATGGTTCTCTTTCTCGCATTGGGCCTTTATTTTATGATCATTGGTTATTGTAACGAAATCGTCATATAAATTATTATCTATGGAAATTATACACGGTGATAACAGTTGTTTTCAAATGTTGATATTATCAAAATAATATATGTAACCGAAGTTTTCCGTGATGACTGCAGGCGAATTCTGAATCGATTGGAATACCTGAATTGATTGTACTCATACGAGTCATACGTTTACTTAATATTAGATCAATCCCGCTCCATACAAAACCGCTTGATTTTATGTTTATCATAGATTATCGTAGATTATTATCACGTTGTGACATTTTACGCGTGGAAGAAACAGTAACTTGATAATGGAAGAAAGAACAAGCCACCCCATATGCGTATTACCATTCTGCGCACGAAATAATAAAACCCACGAATGAGTCTGATTGGTCCAGGTATATTTCTGATAACAATATAACTACACGTTCCGCGTTATTTCGCGGAAAGTATAAATCCCGGAATTATATCGTGTTCCGTGACATTTGTGACGTCAGTGCATTTATTATTATATATAATATACTAATCCTAAGCGAGCTCAGACACATCCATTCGCGAGCTCCTTAAACTAAAAACGTCCGTCGATTTGTTATGAAAAACCGCCTAAAGTTAATGCAGTAATTACTGAAGTGCGCGTGTTCGGTTTGTTTGATAAATGACACACTGCGGATAACATCAGACATCACGAACGGACCGAATCTCGCGCGCAGAATATACAAAATATACACCCCGCATCATAGGCGCAACTAGGTTAACAATTTTAGGGGGGGGGGCTAAGCCGTAACCCTAATCAATTATGTAGTGAGTAGATAAGTCTAGGTACACCATTTTTATAAATTTTTCTAATACAGAACATAATGTAAACACAGAATATATTAAAACATTTTTTTATATTATAAATAATTCTGTTTTCAATTATAAACAATATATTTTATATAAAATAAATTATATATTTAATATTTATATATTTTAGTATTGTAATGATATTTTTCTTCCACACTCTGCACTTGCAAATACATTTAATACTTTTTGAGAGGGCTAAAATGGTTTGGGGGGGGAGCTAAGCCCCCTAGTCCCCCCTAGTTGCGCCAATGCCCCGCATACAATTCTATATAAAATGACCGGAAAACGTAGTAACCCGCCAATATATTTATTACGGATGCAAATGGTACACTGCAATGTTCGCGTCGGAACACCACTGTTCGGCCGAAACGACGCGGAAAAGGACGTTTAGAAAGAAGAAAAAAATAAAAATTGATCGATTCGGCGGGGGTCGGTGAAATTTTTGTATCATAACTATATATTTTGACGAGTCAAAATAAGAGAGGAGCAAAAAAAAATAATCGTTAATTCGCGCCCGGTGTTTTGTGCGTATATTACAACAATAAGCGCGCGAATAGCGCGACCGGGAACGCGGGAGAGAAAGCCGCGACGACGATATCATTTTTTTTTTCTTTTTCCCGCCATACGATAGTCTCTTGCCGCCCGCCCGCCCGCCCGTCCGTCCGTCCGTAAGTAGTGGCAGTGAAATTTCTATTTGGCGGCGGCGGCGGCGGCGGACGGCCCGTGCATGCGCGCCCGGACGCCGACGGCGGCCAAGACAATGTGCTCCGACAACGGCAGCACAGTCGTCGGGCGGCGGCGGCGGCGGCCAGCCAGGAGTCAATACCCCCCGACGACGGCGACGGCGGCGGCGGCGACGGGCCAGTGTACTCGGTCGGACGCGCGCCCGGTCTCTTCTTCTCTCGTTCCTCGCCCGCGCCGCCGGCGCGCACACGCGCACGCACCGGGCGCCCGAGCCGCGACGGCACACGTTCGCGTACACACGCACGTACGTCCGCGCGCGCGACAAATCGCCCACCGCTGCCGCCGCCGCCGCCGCCGACGACGACGAGCCCGGTGCGCGCCGTATATTATTATAAAAATCCTCCCGACAAAGAGATCTCTTTTTTTTTTTTATTACGTTTCTTTCTCTCTCTCTCTCTCTCTCTCTCTATGCACCGCGACGACGAGTGACGCCCACAACGCGAAAATCTTCGACCACCGATTTTTACCGGGGCGGAGAAGAGAAAAATATTACTATTTTTTTTTTTTTTTAATGTTATCTCCGACGACGAAGATCAGTCCAGTGGCGCCCACGGTTTTTCAAAAAAAAAAAACCGGCGCAGTTATAGTTTTCAACACTCGCACGTTTTCAAATTTTTTTTGTGGAGGGATGTTTAAACGTATTTCAAAGGCGAAATTAATTATTTTTTTTTTTTATATAATCCGAGTGGATCGAAATAAATGGGATGGAGACGGAAACAGTGTCTTCGTTTTCGAGTCTTGTAAGGGAACGGGGCAAAGTTATTGTGAACGTATTGTATTACCTATATATATGTATAATGTATACGAAATACAAAAATATATTATAGCGCGAAGGCAATACAAAAACGCGTACCGCGCTATGACGGATGCCCGGAAAATCACGGGAACGATGTCAAAAAATAGTGTAAGAATTGTAGATTTTTGTGAAATAAATTTCTTTACTCTGTCGGTTGTACGTGTATCTTTTTTTTTTTTATTACAAAACGGTACTTACTTTCCGCCGTACGCACTATACTACGTACCTACTACATATATATGACGGAATAGTTTTACTGAAATTCGATAATATTATACGTCGTTTGCGCAATTAATTTTCATAATAATATCATTTTCGCACGATGTGTGTATTGTAATGAGATTTCGCACATAGGTCAATTGTCGTCAAAACCCGATATAATACGGATTCTTCAAATTTCGTTCAATTCGAATACATCACGCGAGACGATTCTAAGATGACGGACTCGCGCCCGCCCCATTCGACTTATTAGTATAGTGCAGTTATACATTCGCATTTTATATATAATATAATAATGATAATAATATATAAAGAATCGGAGTTACGTGTTTGTTGTCGACTTCTTTAGGTACGTATTATATATATATATATAGGTTTCGAGTGTCGGACAATAGCGTAAAATAAAAAACGCGTTAATATACATTTTACAATAATATTTTTTTTCAATATTGTCCTTTTAATCCTGGACGCGGGCCGACGGCGGTTTAATCCGAGAATAACCCTCTCCCTTTATATACAAACACTCCACTTTATTACAACGAATCGACCGGTAATTCGTAAAAATATATAAACTGAAAGTGTCCGATTTCAATACTCATCCGCGCCTGCGGCACTCTCATACACTTTATATATGATATTATTATTATTTTTTATGTTAGCGGTCGCTATATAATGTGTACCGTAGGTGCTGTGCTGTATTGTTGTTCGGCAACGCTTGTCGTTCGGCAAAACGTTCCGCGACCTTCTTAATATTGTTTTCCCGCGGATTTTCATCTCGCTTCCGCAATATAATATTGTATCGATTAATATTTTTTGTATTTCGAGACGTATCGATAGCTTTTTTTTACCCTTCTTTCTCTCCGTTTTAAGGCGTACGTATCGCACCGCGGACACGAAATGTTTGACAAACAAAATCCAAACGTTACTCGACGAATAGGTCTTCTTTTTTTTTCTATATAAGGTTACGTTAGGTTATTGTCCGATTTCGATTCGTTCTGCGCGTGACGTTCATATTTTATTGTCGCGCAAATGCGACGACGTTATAATAATAATAATATATAGTGTATAAAATGTAAATTATTTATATAAAAAAAAAAAAACGGACGCTATATAGTATATGATATGTATTGACGATGAAAATTCGAAAACGAACAAAACGCGCGTAACGAATCGCTTATTATTGCTTTTCGGTCCGAGCCGGGATTTAGACTTTTGATCAGGCCTGATGCCGCAGACTGCAGGGGTAAAGTATATATATATAGCTGTTTTAGCGGCTCAAAAATATATTCGCTATATTTACAAAATACGCACTATACTATACTAAGTGTGTATTTCGCAATATTATAATATCGCGTAATAAACTGCAGTTTCCCGTATAAGCGCGACGTATACAAATCGAATTCATTTACGTTTCGAAACGCTTGGAAAATTATCGTCAAATATTCGTATCACGCGAATTTATACAATATTTTTACACGAAATAAAATCGTATATATAGGCACTCGTTCTACGCTACTCCAGCAGTAACTCCAGCTGTATTGTTCACTGCTGAAATAATTCTATAATATAATACACGCAACACCTGCAGTGCGTATTAACGTTAAAATATACGTTTATTCAGACGATGAAAATATATATTATATTATATTAAATATATAAATAAAGCCGTTTATTTTATACATATATATATGGATTTATAATTACGAGTATATTTGAACTGGACGTCGTCGCGTGTCATAAATACATATAGTATATACCATGGCTAAATATCTAGGTATGACAACAGATTGTCCAAATTGCGACTCGGTCTGCGCATCCATGGAAAAAACAATAATATCGTATTTTTTCCATGGAACCGGCATCCGGATTATTATTTTGCCATTTATGTAGTAGATATTCAGCCATGCACAACATTAACAAGTAATATGATAACGATTTCTTCTGAAAAATATCATACCAGCGTATCACAAATCTGTTGTCATACCCTTAGATATTTAGCCGTGGTATACACGTTATACACTCGTGAGATTCGACATTTTTCTTCTTCTTCAATAATAATGCTGCGCTTATACGTATGATGCAGTACATATTATACACAGTAAGTGTTAAAAAATAAAACCCCCTTTTTTTTCCCATCGAAATCGATTTATTATAATGTACGCGTAATTATCGGGATATTAATTATATGTAGAGACCAGGAGTGGGCGTACAAGATTATAACAAATGCGGCGTGGTACTCGTGATGGTATTTATAAATCGCACCTGAAGTAAAACGCGAGTCTGTATATGTACGAGTTATAATAATGCAAGTACCTTGTGTACGGTAATGTAAAATCACATTTTCTGCAAACCGAATAAAACAATATAATATGAATTTCAATATTTCAATCGTCACGTGTATATACAATAATATTATATATATATTACTTTTGTTGCTAAGCAGGTTCTAAATCCGTTCCGTGGCTAGTACGAATTAAAATCGAAAATTTATTATATTTAATTATATTTATATTACCTACACTTATTCGTTATTTTATTTGCGAGAATGCTTGTACGGGTGTTCAGAATTTGACGAACACGTCAAACGGAACGATTCGCACGCGAGAAAAGATTTTTTTTTAATATAACTTTTTTTTTTCATTGCGAAATACGAGCGTATATAGGTATAGGCTTTTTTTTTACTAGTCTCCCTTTTTTTGTTTTTTTGTCTCGTTTTATGGTCTAAAAACGTTTAAATCGATCATCGAACTACATACTGTACAGGTACGTGTCTTACGTAAATTTTATAAACGAGTTTCGTTTAATTCGTATTTGGAGGCATTTGACTTTTTTCAATCATTTTTCAACGCTTCGATACGATTAGAAAGAAAAATCGAATTTTTCACTTATAAATAATCGTATATAGACAAATCTCGACCGAGTGCGCAAGTGTACACGAATAAAGAGCACTTATGTTTTATAAATAACAACGTTTTCGTTTTTAAACTGAAATTCAGTTGTTTCAAAAAAAAAAAGCGAACGCTTTTATAATAATAAATTGTATTCGCGACTCATACCCGCAATTCGTATACACACTTTAAATTTTCTTCTGCGTTTAACGCAAAGCGCGCTATTTACATATTATTGTATAAATATTATTTGTAGAGAAAAACAGTTTTAGGCGGTCCACGCGTACGGCAGTCGTGCAGTTCGTTTTAAATCCGTATTAAACGAGAACGACAGAAATCACTACTTTCGAAACGGTATACTCGTTCGAGCACAGGTGGCAATTTTAATTCTTACTTTACAAGCCCACCACACAAAAATGTGTTTTCGTGCATTTATTGCAGTATAGGCAAAAAAAAAAAAAACGCGTGTTTCCTTACTGGAAATGGTGAAAACGTTTTCCAAATCGAACGGTAAACCGCGTATTATACTACTTGTATATAATATGATTAATATATTTTATGGCGCCCGAATCCGACCAATCGTACACTCGGACAATTAATATTATTATACCCGAATATTGTGTGATAAAAAATTTTTTCTTTAGTTTTTATAACGGACACGCGCGCCATGAGGAATTAAAAAAAAAACTGGACGTTGGTCGGTCGCCACGCCGTGTGTGTGTGTGTGTATATACTTATTATTTATTATGCGCGACGATATTATATTATTTGTTTTAAATATTCCAAGGCCGGCGACAGAAGAAACGACGACGACGACGACTACGGCGACGATTACACTTTTTTTTTCTCATCGTTATTATTATTATTATTATTTGTTATTATTATTATTATTATTATTATTATTATTATTATTATTATTATTATTATTATTATTATTATTATTATTATTATTATTATTATTATTATTATTATTATTATTATTATTATTATTATTATTATTATTATTATTATTATTATTATTATTATTATTATTATTATTATTATTATTATTATTATTATTATTATTATATTATTATTATTATTATTATTATTATTATTATTATTATTATTATTATTATTATTATTATTATTATTATTATTATTATTATTATTATTATTATTATTATTATTATTATTATTATTATATACATCAGTGTATACTATATTTTTATTTCGATTGTCGTGAAACATATTGTTATGCGTATACGCACCAAGGACTTATATATTTGCGCAGAAAATCGTATCGATTAAAAAAAAAAAACTCCCGAGTAGTATGCGTGCGATAAACGACGTAAATATTTTCAAAAAAATATCGCGCGACGGTATAATATGAACGCGTTTTTTTTTCTTGCTAGAAATAAAATCATATTAAACCGGTATTGATCTGTCGAACGATTTTAGTTTTTTACGAACGTTTACATTTAATAATAAGCTCCAATACTATCTTAACGAAACTAAAATACACTAACGATAATATTGTTTCGGTCTTGAAATATATACAAACAGATTTATAAAAAAAAAAAAATGATTTCACGTTCTTCTAACAATGTTAATTTATTGATTTTTATATCAATTAATCGATGTATTGATGATTTCTTCGTATAAATCGTTAAAAAACGTTTTATATAATATACGTATTTAAAGTACATGAATAACGGTGCGATGGCGTATATAAACGTTTTACTATGTATAAAAAAGATTTATAAATTGCAACAAAATGAGATTTTTTTTTATTATTATTTTACTCGTCAAATTCGCATCAATAACGTTAAATATTACTGGAACAGAAGAACGAATGAACAATGTATATTATTGAAATAATACGGTAAAAGTCAACTTCTACACGGACCAATGCACGTTTTCAAGAAAATAAAACAACGCGCGTGTTACGCAAAAACACGCAAACTATTTTTTGAAAGTTTCCGTTTCGTTACTGCAATAATATTATCGGTAAAATTGCGTATTTTCCATTACTCTCCTAGTAATTTCGCGACTGAAATTTATTATTAATTACATTTTCAGTTGTAATAATCTATTTGGGGCCGTATATAACCTTTTTGGTATTATTATATACCGCTTTTGAGAGTAAAGCTGCGGTTTGTTCGACACAAAACAGACGACTGACTAGAATGATTGATTATGGAAGTTTAAATTTAAAATTTCACGGTCAATTAATAATATCGTACAGAATTGTATAAATTGAAAAGTTATTCACTAACATATTGTATGTATTATACAGGAACGTTTTAACAAATAATTAATATTATGAATAATGTCGCGTGTACCCTCTTGTCTACTAAAATTGTTTTCGAGTAAAAAACACTAGCTGTAACTATACGTATTGTATCGATATTATGATTTATATACTGTATAGTTAGATCAGGACAAAATTTTTGTTTTATAAAATAACTAAATTTAGAAATCGCGTTTAAAAATTTCACACGAGTATACGATACGTTTTTGTTTGGGGGAGGATACCTAATTTTAATTTACTCGCACAATTTTATCAATACCTATAAATACTGTTTTCCTATATTAGGCATACAAATAGCGAAATTCACTCACCAAAGTGTATAGGGTCCGTAATATTCGAATGGAATATTTTGTCCACCGACACTGATACGAAACGTATTCGATTGCAATTAATATTGTACATAATATACAAGTACGATAGACATATAAATATATAACAATAATGTACCTAAATAAGCTCTCCATTTTATATTGTGTTTTTACACGTTTGGAAAATACAAGCGCGTCGTCAATACACGTGGATTTTTAACGACGCAATGCGGTCGGATGTTTTAATTATGTCGTGACGTAAACGCGTATAACGTGGAAAATACTTGTATAATATACACTATAACACTTTACCCGTGGGTATTTCTCGCGTTTTTATGAACTATTTGTGAATCAGCTATGCCCAGAGATTTTCGAAATCAAGAATAGTCAAGTAGACGGAATTACGGCGATAGACAAACGGGCGGGGAGAAGAAAAGATAGAAAAAAACACTGGCTGTTAAATTGTCAATATACTCGAACAATATATTCAAACCGGAACGATTTTCACCGAACGTATATTATATTTTTACACCGCAATAAACGTTCCAGAAAAAAAAAATCCGTGTAAATATAGTTTCTTTTTTTATGGCGAATACCTATAATAATATTCCGAAACGTATAGTGTCTTTACACTTTTTTTTTTTTTAATGTTCTTCTCTCTTCGTTTTTAGAGGCCATTAAGGCCCATCACTGCAACTCCCTCCGTTCCTCTCTGTTATTTACGGTTTCTTCGGGGTTATCCTCAAGTATTCGGAAGTTCCGATTCGGTTCATCAATCCTTTTTTTCTTCTGCCTACCAAATGGTATCTTACGTTCTGGCTTCCAGTTCAATAATTATGCGTCTCTTGGTATATCATTCGATTTCCATATACACGTCTCGGTCAGCTTATTTTTCTTCCTTTAAACGTTTGTGTTCTTCTCCCAAAAGTTCTTCGATTTCGTTATTTCTACTTTATTTCGTGCTCTCAAACAGATTTTTTTTTTTATGTTCGACGAAGAAAACTTAACAAACACATTAATACGCGTTAAAATGAATGTATGTGAAAAACGTGTTTCTCGTATAGGCGATCGAATTGTCGCATTACGTTTTGACAAAAGTCTTATTACAGAGATTCTTCAGAGTCCGCGGGGACTATAACCATTTTCCGAAATACATCGATCAACTAAAGACCGAACCGAACTTTTAAGATTCTTCCGTCGTCGAACGGGCGGTATATTGACGGCTTCCTTGGTTACCCATCTCGGTCATCAGAATCGTCGATTGAATCGCACTCTTTCCTTGAAGAACCACTTTTCGCTTTATATAATACGCATATTGTACAACGTGCTGCAGTCCGTCCAAACCCGGTGCAATTGTGGGCAGGAACTGAAGAAGATACGCTCTAGCGACACTGTCCAGGACGTTACCAAAGAACTTTTTGGACGTTCAGCGTCCAGTGATGTTCAACAAAACGCTGAACGAAAATTCGAGGACGAGCGCGCGTGGCAATTAAAAAACCGTTACCAGAGTCAGCTGATTAAATGAAATAAATATCGGGAAAAAAAATTTGTTTGTAATTTTCGGACGTATGAAATTTATAAAAAGCGGTTGACGCACTCGATAGAGTCTTAACGATATCGCGTGTAGAACGCGCGAATGGTAACAGCGGCCGCAAGCTCGCACGAATCCAGCGTACCGTGACCGCCACCACACACTCAACGAGTGTTTATTAGCTACTGTTTATTACATATATTAATATTCGTACAATGTACACGTTTTATAAACTATTATTTACGGTAAATAAGCGCTTCTCCCTCTTAACATTATCCCATACGTGTAATAATTGTTTATGTTTTTATTGTAATAAAATAACGTTTTCCTTGAAAACGGTTTTTTTATTAGGCGGCGAGGAGGACACTCGTCTGTCGTTTCCCCGTCGCGCCGTTAAAATTTCGACGACTGAAAGATTAGAAATGCAATTTTTTTTCTTATAAATATTATAAAAATAAAAATATTATTTATTGTCGCTTCGCTTTTTAATGTTTCGCGCCGTTATTTACGCTTTTGCTGTTGATGTTTTACTGCAGAGCAGATAGTTATTGTTGGAAGTTTTCGCACGGCAGTGCTGCAACTTCTTTACAAGAATGTTCGGGTATCGGTTGATTTTTAAAGACGCAATTAGTCCGACGCTTTTCGCTTATGGCCGGTTAATTATGCGTAACGACTTATTGCTGATGGACACGGTTTTGGCCTTGTTTTGAAACGCGATTTACATAGTGCGCTGTAACTGAACGCTATAGTGTGGCTGATTGGAACGCCTCGAGTTCGGGCCAGCTCGTATTTGAAATGTGTTTAAACGGGTGCGACATGATAGTGACAATTGGTTATTGATGTATCATTCTAGAGATATACAACTGCGTGAATTGTCGCTTCGCAGGCTTTGTCGATAGACCGCGTGTTTGGCGGAGTTTAGCTTTCTATTTATAAATGGACCATTATTTTGACGCTCGCGTTCTTAATTTTGATGTAGAATTGTTTTAGAAAGATTTACAACGAACCATTACGGTTGCAGAATAACCGCGTCGATTCGGTTATGACTATTTGGTAAATTGTGTAAAGCGCAAAAACAATATCGATTAACCGAACGCGTTTAGGTATTGTATAACAGTAATTTTAACGTAAGAATGTAAAATTTAATTTAAAAATCTGTTGGCCGACAATATAAACCGATGTGATTGCTGTTTGTCGACACATCGCAAAAGTCCTTTATCCATAATACGTAACACTTATCAATTAAAAATCCGCTGTTTTTTTTTTTTGCTAAAAGTTTCAACAAAATCGTGAAGTCGTCATTTACTATACATTGATATTAATGGTTTTCTACGAAAACGCCCACTTTTTTCCCTAATTGTTTGCAAACAAAAGTTAATTTATACACTGCGCATCACGTCATGCGGTTTTTGCTCAAAATCCCTATTTCATTTCAATCGATATCAACGTTTCGGGGAGAGAAAAAAAAATGTTATTTCATATTGTTATTTCGCTGTTTATCGCATAAACGCCACGAACGCGTTCGTATAAAATACGTATAATAAAAAGTATGTGTTTATACCGGGGGAAAAGAGTTGACGGCGCCGTCTATCTGACGGACATTACGAGAAAAATAATGTTTACGCGCGCAGAACCGATTATAAATTATTGTGTATTTCGCGGGATTTCGACGTTTATTCGCGAATTTAAAGAGAAGATCATTTTCCAGCGCGTACACACCATCGTTCTCGTACAGTGTGGGCGTGTTTTGAAATATCGTCTGACAAAGAAACGTGTACCGTAATAGGTTTTATAAGATTTCGATTTTCTGTCAAGAGCCGTACAACAACTTTCTCGCGTCAGACCCGATTATATATAATTTTACGAAAAGGTTATGGGCGCGAAAATAATATTTGTTCACTTCGAATCGCGCTGAACGATTAGAGCGCGTTTGAACGCACTGAATTCGACCGCGATTCAAGTTTTATTTTGCCGGTAAATCTGCACCGCGTCTGTTAAACAGACAGAAACGCGAAACACAAATAAAAAATTGGAAGTAAAAAACGTCTCTACATCCAAACGCTCGTGAACAATATTTTTTTAATCGATATATCGTCGGCTGAACACCAACGAATTGCGCCTTGCAGTATACGCGAGAGGAGGATTTTTTTAACAAATCCGAGGTTAACAACCATCTCTCGGCAACGCTGAACCGCTTCTATAGATAGGATTTCCGTGCGTGTGAATACACTCCGTATAATATAAGTAATATAGTTATCGTTTTAACTCGTTCCAGTATATACGTGTATAAAGTTATTGCGCTCGGAAAGTATTCTGGTTAACGGCCAGTATATTTTCATAGTTATAACAACCGTTCTATTTTGATTTTGTAGGTCTTTTTCTCGTTACGCTCGGATCAATACGCGTCATCGGAATCCCCTCTAAAACGCGCCGCAACAGCAGCAGCAGCAGCAGCAGCAGCAGCGCCGTTTCCCGTCTTTTTTTATAATGTTTATAATACCGTATTCACGTGATTATTATTGATATTATTAATATCCGGTCGCACAACCTAACCCAACCCAATTCGAGAATCGATAACTGCGAAGTCGGATGGATCAAATATCGCGCACCCGATCTGTTTTATTGATTCGATAAATATCGGTTCGGACAAGTTACAGGCCCGATTTCGGTTCGATAAACATTCGCTTAAACGGTCCTGTATTGTCGCGATCGATCGGTTCGTTATTATTATTATTATTTTGATGATAATAAAAACACGCGTATTTTGTGTATATTTATATTTATTTTTATTTTTTTTGTTCGCGTCGTTTCGTATTTGTTTTAAACGATTTAATCGATTTAAAACGATTTATTAATCGCGTCGGTACATCGTCTCCTTATTATAGTATCGTAAAGCACTACTAATTTATTATTATTGAATAATTGATCGATTTGCCAAGACCCGGGATTTATTCAATCTCATTTCGATTTAATCCCCCTCGAGCAATATAAGATTTCGATTTCCAATTAAATGACTCGTATTCAATCGTTTTTCTTTTTAGCGGGTAAGCTTTGATATCAGACGTATCGATAAACATTTATAAATTATAAAAAAAAAAACGAGTACTACTACACTATTGTTGACTTTTCACCACTGGGACTATAGAAGCAGGCTGCGTACGTTTGAAACGGTGTAACTGCAGTAACGAGTAATAACAGAAAATATATTGATAAATTGTAATAAAAAAGGGTCTTGACAACATTTTTACTAACACTTGTAACGTAACCATATACACGGTTAACGTTGTAACCGTTTAAATGTTCGCGCGATAGTCCATTTATTATTGCAGTTTCGTTGCTGTTTTTTTTTCTTTTCAACCCTACGTCTTTCTATTTTAATATTCATAATATTGTCTCTGTGTCCAGCTCGTTCGTTTTTATATTATATTTTGTTTTAGTATACATAATTTTTTTTTCTTTTTCGCTCAATACCCGACGAAGACTTGAAGACGAAACCGGTAATAAGCAAACGAATTTAATACAACAACGCGTATATACATTTAATTTTTTTTTTTTTGTATTTCATAATGCTCTTTGGCTCGATTATTGTTTATTTGCATATCATACAGGTATATATTTTTTTATATACACGAATTTATTATTTACGAGTATTAATCTATAGTTTTCGTTTTTTATTTCTCTTTCTTTCGCTTATTATTTTTATTTATTTAATTTTTTTTTTCACTTTTTACGTTATTTACGTATTCTATTTGGCTGTATTCTTTACACGAATAAATATCTATAATGGCGTAAAAAGTAACGTGCAACAGCGTGACTTTTGTTCGTTTCGTCTCGTCGTTGTCTCTTTACTACGATTTTATTTCGGTGGATCGTCGGCCACACGCGAGCGTGCGCCAAGTATTTTTCAATTTTTTTTTTGTTTTTATACGTATGAAAACTATTATTCGAGTAATCTTTGCAAAAATTTAGTTTTTTTTTTATGAAATTATAAATTACCCGTCGTCCATTATTATCGTTTGTACGTTTCTGCATTCATTATATAAATATATATGTAACTATCAAAACAAATGTTCAAACGTATATAACGTCGAATTCCACGCAATAACGCGAATACCTATAAGAGAAAAACCGATGAAATACATTAACGTTTCCCCGATCCCTTTTAAATGCGTTCGATTGTTCAATTGACCGCGAAAACGATTCCGGTAAAATTATTGATACACTGCTCGCGGATTTCTGCAAATCGGTAATTTTTTTAAAAATATAGAAATTTGTTTCGGACGTAAATTTAAACTCATACGCGACTCTCGAACGTCGATATTTAAGCGAAATATTCGACAACGAGTGGAAATACGTGCAATAATATATTATCTTACTGCAGTCCCGAGATCCGAACAAAACACTATATAAAATGTACATGTACTGGTACATTTCGACTATACGTATATCGATTTGAATATAAATGTTTTTTTTTTTGTATAATAGTTATATCGTGTGTTGGTGTTATTAAAGTGTACCTATACTTATGAAAATTGTCGATAGTTTTTTTTCTTTTATTTTTTTTTTAGGCCCACCAATAAAACTCGATTGGATGGAATGATTTCAAATAATAATAGTGAATTTACGAAGCACCGCACAGTGGAAAATCGAAAAAAAAATGTATTTGTTTAACGTTTTTTTTTTGTACATTTATAACGTTATTTAAATGCGTATTTACGTTTGTCTTTATGAATTATTTAAACGTTGTTTATTGTTTTCGTTCGACGTTTAAACGTTAATTGACGTGGGAAGTGAATACGCGCTATAGTTAATATAAAAATATTGGCAATTTTAAACACGAATTATGCGTTTGTTGTGTGATTTGTACATATTTTATACACTTGTATATATATTTTTTTTTTCGTATTTAAAGTACCTTATAGTGTGACACCTTGAAGTGTGGTCGCAGTACGCGGTGGTCAACCACGAGTAGTCGAGAAAAGATGCGAAATACTTTTTTTTTTATACGAATTTAAAATTAAACTTGTTCGAATTAAGAATACGCAATAGAAAAATCGATCTAACGTGTATTTGTAATAACCGACGGTTTAATTATGAAATATTTATATATATATATATTAATTTATATTACGAAAAACGAATATACGCCCTTTACACATGCGTATTTTTATACCTATTTTTCGATAGAAATCTATAATGAAAGACCTGAATTTTTTTTCCCAATATACAACGCGACGTTCGTGCGATATTTTATATTATACGCATTATATCAGCGCGAAGGTGAGCGAGTCAATGGGAAAAAAAATCGACTCAATTAAATTAGCCTAAACGCCTTCTTCAGTCGACCAAAAAATAAATTTAACTAAACACAAAGTCAGCATCGAAAAAAATTTTATTTTTCGTTCGACATCCCAAAATGTCGAGATTTTTTAAAAATTATTCCAACGGTTTTCATTTATTTTTATTTGTTAATATTAAATTATTACTAATTTTTTTTTTTTTTTATCGGTCTTTTCAGGGAAAACGAGAATCAACCAACTCGCGAAAATTAAAACCAAATGGTCGCGTGTAACAGTAAACATTTATAGCGATCCATTCGCATGCGGCCAGACAAAAGTATGAACGCGTTTACACAAAACGAACGGTAATTATTATATTATATGAAAGTTAAAGATTAAACAAACGATAATAGTTTAAACCAATCAAGTCCGATATTGATTGACGACCAATAATCGTTTGATTGTATATTGACGGGTTAAAAAATACGTTTTTAAGTTAAATATTATATTATTTGAATATTGACTTTTAGATTCTGAGCGGAGCGAGGGATCTAGTGGTTTTACAATGATGTTTATTTTATTTTATTTTTTTTATCCTGTGTACAGATTTTCGACCAGAAGAATCCGATCTCTTCGGTCACAATTTGTTTCCGGCAACAATTCGCATCTAGTTGGTACTTTAGAGAGATCATTTTTCGATTTTCTCAATAGTTTTTTAATGCGACGCGATAAACTACCGAAAAATTAGGAAAAACCGCTAAAAATTGGATTTCGTCAATATCACGTTTAGTTTTTTCACTATAATTTCGAAAATAATCATTCTATTGTCTTGAAATTTTCAACAAAATTGTATCTTTGTACTGTACAACTTCAAAAAAAAATTTCAACAATTTTCATCCAATTTTAGGCTACTTTATAGTTATTTTTAGATTTTGAGGTTTTTTTTCATTCATTAAACAGTTAATTTTGAGTTTTTCGACTTGAAATTTTTGGAAACAACGTCAGACATATTATATTACTTTAATTTCGTACAAAAAACAGACAAAGTGTATTACACCGAAGCTCCGCTCAGAATCGTTTTATCGAATGCAACGATTTATCACTGCTTTCGAATTTATAATAAAAACAAAACTCCAAAATCTTTATCCGAGCAATTCACTCAAGCGATATCCACAACACCCCGCGGCTCGCTACCATTTTTTTTGGAAATTGATTATTAAACCAGAGAATTTGCGAATTTTTTCAAAAATATTTAGACACTCCAAACGAGCCGATTGAATGAGAAAATCGTGCGGTTAGTATACTGGTACAGTTTCTCTCTAGTATATATTATACCTACATAGTATTCGTTCTCGTCCGTCAGCCGCTGCAGTATAATATCGTATAGAAAGGATGCGTTAGCGCGCGCGGTATGTACACGTTATAGTTATTATTCCGCTCGTGGTTTCCTTTTGCCCGATTATCAGTCGTTCTCGTTCCTCATCTCTCACCACGTATAAATATATAACGATTAGTCGTTCGACAAAAGGCATAATGTGTCGTATATACGTGTTAATTATATACGTATTACAACAACAATAATAATAATTATCGTCCAACCGGTTTTCGAAAACTCAAATCGCTTTCCATAACGCGTTCTACAATATTGTTATATACCTTTTTTTTTTTTTATACGTGTCTGGAATATCTTTGGCTTCCCCCGTTGTCTAACGCTCCTGCAAACGGATCTCGGTCCACAAACACGATTTGTATAATAATAACAGTAAAGAAAAAGAGATCTCGTTTAATAAAACTGACGAATAATAGCGTTTTCCGAAATACACGAAAAAAAAACCCCCCCAGTCAGTTTATTTCGTGCTCTATGACGAGTACACGGCGAAATCATTGCGATCCAAGTGCCTACAGTAATAACGGAAAATAACGGAAGCGTCCTTAGTTTTGAAGGTGTGGGGGGTAAGCGAACTTATTTTAACTCGATAATTACCATAGGCGCGTATCTACCAAAAGTTTCGGGAGAACTCGAGTCAATTTTACTTCATAACGTGAGACTATATACATTAAAACGAGACGTGAACGTTTTACAGATTTCTGTGGCGCTATTCCGGATACAGTTTGGGCTTAACTCTACAGCTCCCGCCCCCTGTAAAAAAAAAAAAAAAGTATATTTTTCTCCATACACGCGTACAGACCTTTAAAGTTTAATCTTTATTTAAACAGTGGCGTATCTAGGATATTTTAAAGGAAGGTGTGAACGTTACATGTGAACTCGTGATGCGACCTCATGCGACAACTATTAACTAGTTGATTGACAGATAACAGTTATCAACAATCATTTCAATGGTTTCGATTTTCATCTGCATTAAAATCACAGACTATACAGGTTCGACAAATCCGCCTTGCCGCATAGATCTTATGGATTATATTTAAATACGTTTAAAGTACGATATAGTCAGAGGGGTCGGATGTCATATACCCGAAACACTCCTCCCCCCTTGTTTATGCCACTGAGTTTTAATATTGTTCAGAAATATTTTACATAAAGACTCGAAAATTATGATACAAACGAATAAATAATATAAAATATATAGATAATCGTAAAATTCTCAATATTTTTATACGAATAAGCGCAGTATATTTTTTAATTATTATTATTATCAAATTAACATTTAGACTATTGATCACTATTATTTTGTTAACAAAGGTGGTAGTTTTTGTATTTTAAAAATTGCTATAGTGGTCGCCCCCCCCCCACTTGGGGACGCGCCTGAATAATAATAATAATAATAATAATTGCGTCGACGACGACGAGGACGAGTCAATTATAATCGCACACAATGACGGAATATTAATTGTATCGTTACCTCAAGCGGCTTTATTTAAAATCGTTATTATTAATAAATTATTGTAAATAATTTATGGATCGCGTCGTCCTCTCTCACTGCTATACCGCCGACGGATTTTTTTGAAATTTTTTCTTTTTATATATGAATATTATATTATATTATTAAGTGTGTACGAGAATAATAATTACATACGGAACGCGCGCTTTTCGCGCATTTATAGTTCGGTGGCGCCTGCCCTAAGAAAAATAATAAATGTGGGGGACGGGAAAAAAAAAATCCGAAACGACGCTAAGTGAACGTAAAAACGAAATGAAAAAAAAAAATCTATACCGAGGTGTCCGTACAATAATATTGTATACATAATAGGCGTGCGCCACGGGTAGGGCTGATTGGGCTTTAGCCCCGCCTGAGCCTTTATCCGAGAGACTATATAGAAATTAGAAAGTAATAAAGCGTTATAGCCGTAGAAAATTGATAAGAAAATAAATCAAATTCATAGATAAAAAAATATTAAATTAAAAATATTAGATTAAAGATATTATACTGGTTGCCCATTGAGATTGATGAATTGTACGTGTGAAATAATGAAAAATGATTGTTTACGTTTTCCAGTCACCAACAAAATGGTCACTTCGAAGTTTGTATACCTAGTGAAAATAATGTCTATAATTTTTTTCTTATGTGACCGTGACAGGGGGCAGGGGGGTTGAGTGGTCAGATTGAATTTAGCCATACCTGACTCAGAAGTCTGCGCACGCCTATGATTGTATATTTAATGCGATAATATTGCCGGGTCGCGCGGTGCGTTGTCGTCGCTGTACAAAGGGCGAATAAATGAAATATTTCTTTGGCGCGCGGCCCGTTACGCGTGGTGACGCGCCGCGCGTACGACGAAAATAGGTACACGCGACGTTGTTTTTTTATTATTATTATAATAATATCGTTTATACGAACGTTCGGTGTATGCAGCGGCGTATTTAGAATTTTTTTTTTTTGAAAGGAGGAAACGATTAAAAAATTTATTCCTTCCCCTTCGAAACACGCACAGCGTACCTTTCATACGTTTACGATCAATTTATATCGTTTAGAAAACAATAACTCTATATATTATACAATATAGTCTCCTATAGGTTTATTTCGTCGATTATTTCATCAACGCAACGCTGTACTAGTTAACGTTATTATACGGACGTGGATAGAATCGCAATTAAAAATAGTGAGCCGCGGGGTGTTATGGCTTAATAAGTGGCTAATAATAGGCTACACAAGTGAATTACTCGGATTCTGAGCGGAGCGAGAAACGTATTGGTTTTACAATGACGTGTTTTTTTTTTGTATGTCTGTACCCGAAAAATTCTACCAGAAGGAGTGCTCCGGTCTTTTCGTATACAGCACCTTTTCCGATTACAAATTGCATCTAGTTTGTGCTTTAAAGATGTAATTTTTCTCAACACTTTTTTCAAAAGTCAGGAAAAACTACTGGAAATCACGTAAAAACGTTAAAAATGCAATTTCGTCTCAACATCGATTGTCGTTTATTTATTATATAACGGAGCTCCGCTCAGAATCGTATATTACCGAATGCAATGATTTATCATTGCTTTCAAATTTATAATAAAAACAAAACTCTAAAATCTTTATATCCGTGTAATTCACTTAATCGATATCCACGTTTCACTAAATAATAAAATATTATATACGTATATGTGTATAAAACGATTTTTTACCCGTACCTATATAAAAATAAAAATAAATTTATTCATTTGCGATGAAGACCGGGGAATTGAAAGTGACTTTTTTCGCTCAACCCCCACAATAGTGTTCTTATTCGCCACCGACTATACGACGCTGCAGCAGCAGTCTGTGGATTTGGTCATTTCGTCGCCTCGCCGAAAACGCGATCGAGTCAAAAACTTTAAACGCCATCATCTCGTTCTGTTGTCATCACAATAATACTAGGTGATAACACGAAATAATCCCGCCGTGTGCAGTGTGACGCAGTCTGCGAAAACGATCGGGAATCGGTCGGTCGGACGCGGAGAACATATTATTATAATAATATAATAATACGCGGGGAATTCGGTTTTTTCCTATACAATATGACTTTTAATATATTATTATTGGCTGGTGTGTTGCGTCTTCGAAAGACCGACGTTTTAAACGTTTCGACAACGCGGACGGGGAAAAACGGGGTGGAAAAAAGAAAACGATTGCGCTTATAACCGTGCAGTCGAGAACACACGATCTATACAGAAGAATTATTAGAAAATTACGTATTACAAATTTAATTGCCGTACCGCGACGACGCGACGCCGCCGACTGCGTCGCCGTCGGCTACGACGTAATAACACAGTAAATCGGTTTAGAGGGGGGAAAAAAAAATAAAACGCATCCATTCGAATACGATTATTTATTATTATTTATTATTTATTATTATTATTATTATTATTATTATTATTATTATTATTATTATTATTATTATTATTATTATTATTATTATTATTATTATTATTATTATTATTATTATTATTATTATTATTATTATTATTATTATTATTATTATTATTATTATTATTATTATTATTATTATTATTATTATTATTATCTTTTTTTCCCCAAAGACCATGTATTTCAAGGGAAGTCGCAAAAAAAAGATTGATGTGGGCCGGTCACGCTTGGAGGAAAAAAGACGCAATGATAAATACAGTAATTAAAGAGGAACCGAAAGGAAAAAAAGATCACTAGGCAGACCACGCCTCAGATGGGAAGACTGTGTGAAGACAGAAGTTAAAGCAGTAGACCCAGGAGCAAACTGGAGAGAAGTAGCTGAAGATAGAATAAGATGAAGGGAAATTTGTTTTACGGGATGGTCTTAAAGACCGGAACCCCAAAAAAAAAAAATTATTATTTTTTATTATTATTATTATTATTATTATTATTATTATTATTATTATTATTATTATTATTATTATTATTATTATTATTATTATTATTATTATTATTATTATTATTATTATTATTATTATTATTATTATTATTATTATTATTATTATTATTATTATTATTATTATTATTATTATTATTATTATTATTATTATTATTATTATTATTATTATTATTATTATTATTATTATTATTATTATTATTATTATTATTATTATTATTATTATTATTATTATTATTATTATTGTTTTTCTTGTTGTTGTTGTTGTTCTAACGACCGCGACGGTTCTTTCGGTTTGTGAAAATGATTTTCGTGTTGATGATCATATTATGAGAAAGAAAAAACAAGTATTTTGAAGAAAATCGTTTTAAATATGTTTATTTAGTTTCGAACGACGTCGTAATGAATTTTTTTCCTTGTTTTGTTTTTTCTTTGCCGTACAAACACTACTACCTATATGATTTCGTGCAGACACGGTGAAATTTTTTTTTTTTAAAGTTTCGCACAAAATCGGTGTTTGTTTTTGTTTCTTGTGTCGTTTCAAAAAAAAACTAACCGTATCGAATACGTTTATAAGATTTCGTTTTCTTGTGTTCATATAGTTTGTTGTTCATTTCAACTCGGCGAATATAATTTTTCACTATACGCGCGTTCGTTTTAAAGGATTTGTATAAAAAAAAAAAAAAAATCGAATTAAAACAATAATAAATAATAGAATTTTTACGTCGATATACTTTTTTTTTTTTGTTTGTAATAGGGTCATTATGCGGTAATATTGCGTTTACCGTTAATTTTGTAATTGTCTATATATATATATTTTTTTTATCATCGGTACCTACCTACTGTCAGTTCTGTGGAAGCGCGCCGCGCTCGTTTTCGTAAATATAAAACATTTATTATACACTTAATATATATATACCGTTGGAACTATATAAATAACGCGAAAATTGTCTGGATAAAGACAAAAATATTTAAGATTTTATCTAGATAAAATTAATGTGATTTTTTTATTTTTTTTTTAATTCATATAGTTCCAAATATTTTTTTTTTTCAAAAATCTCCCATCACTTAATATAATGATTTTAAACACGACGTATAAATTATAGGTAAGAGAAAAAAAAAACGTATTTATCAAAACCTCGAATAATACGTATTGCAACATAAAATTATTAACGAAACGGGTAAAAAGAATATTACTGTGTACAAAGAAATTATATTATATTATAATTGAGAAATAAAATTTTGAAGAAAAAAAAAGTCTTTAATCTCTAATATAGGAGCAATAATAACGAGAAAAAAAATGATCTATAGATTAGTATGACATTTTCGTTTAATGCACCTATACACGTTAAGATAAGGCGGCATTATTTGTATCTATACGTAGATAAGACAAAAGATTAGATGATCTCCCCCGGAATATCACGAATTCTTGCAAAGTTCCGCAATGAGAAAGTCATTTTAAATACATTTCCGTTCTTGCAGCGCGTATCGTTTTAAAAAGAATTCTCTGTTTTTCAACTCTGTTTTTTAACGGCTAAAATCTCGAGAAAAACAAAAAATGGAAAACTGCACGTATACATAACATATTCGCGTATAACGATAAAGGACACCTGGATTTTTAACGGCTGTAAAATCCGTAATTTTCCTAAAAAATTTCACTCTTGCCCCCGGCCCAACCATATAAATAAAAAATTAATTATAATACCAATAATTAAAAAAAAAAAAATACGTTTTCGGTTTATTACTCGTTTCACTCGAAACGATCATAATCGTCGCTTCGACATAATAATAATATTATTATTATTATTTTATGGACGTGTGCCGCTTCCGAGCAATAGGTTTACGTAGTGTACTGCGGTACCGGACAAATCCTCTTAACTTCGTTAACACATCGAGTCGAGACTTGTTGATGGCGGCGGACTCGTGAGCCTGCACACGCCGCCATAGCCGAAAAATCCTTTACGAAAACAACACTTTTCGGTCTGTTTGTTCGATTGTTCCTGCGACCAATGACGCAAAGGGTTACGTGGCGATTATAAAATAAATACACTCGTATATATATATTGACTTTATCGACTTGTTTGAGTGCGCCCGGCCGAATGCGGATTATGCAGAGTACACCGTGATTCGAAGCGTTATAATTCGCTGCAGCCTTAGTGTTGCCAGGGGGTACGTATATATATATTGTAACAGTTTTTCTAAACGAAATATGATTTCATATTACACGATTTAACTTGTATCAAATATTATATTGTACGCTTCAAAGGATTTTAAAAAAAAAAAACGTCTTTTTTTATATTATATAATATATATATACCTACACTGCAGACGCGGTCTTATATAAGTATAATTTATCATACGCGTAATATACGTTTTACCGAGTTTGAAGCAAAATAAAAATATTCACCAGGAAAAAAAAATTACATATATTGTCTTTTTAATAAATTGCTCGGTGCTTTCGTTCAAAAGCTTTTTTTTTTTTTTGTTGTCAATCGTTTTATGTCGAATTTTTTTTCTCTCTCTTTGTGGAATCCACGTATTATATTATATTCCAGCGCGTATAGTTGTGTCTGTGTTTAAAAAAAAAAATTCCTATACGATAATCTGCCACGCTGCAGGAGGCCAGCAATATTATCGATTTCGTAAATTTGTCTGCATTTCGGAAGAATATGATTCGATTCTCGCGCTACAACTAAAATAATAAGCTATTAATTAAGTTAATTAGCTAAAAAATAACCTTATTGAATTACGCAATATTCTAATATTCTATATTTAATTCCTATATAAATATGTACGGGACGTATTATAGAAATTGTACAGAAATCTAGATTTTACTTGAAAATAATATTGATTTATGGTATACAATAATTATATTGAATACAAACTAGAAAAAAATCAAAATTTTTTCTTAACGCATGTATTAAATCTATGATTCGCGCGTTACGTGTTATCAAATATGACTTCATTATAGTTTATTGTAAAATGCGAAAATCGCTTAATCGCGGTTTCGTTTTGAAATCAATTATTTATTTTATCGTTGATGGCACGGAAACGTGTAATTATTATTCGTATAAATTGTAATTAATTATACTAACCTTTTTATAATAAACACTGTGCGGAATAATATTGATAATATAAGAAACGAACCAAAAAGACGAAAACATTAAGTATATCGTTTTTTTTTTTCTTACGACAAAATCGAAATCTTTAATACAGCCGTATATGAGTTTGATTTGTCCACAATTAGCAGTTTACATGGCATTGCGAACAGGGATCCACGGGGCTTATTATAATAATCAAACTAATAAAGTCATTGTACTACAAGAAGAACTGATGGAGGAACTGATTTGAGAAATCGAGGTGTAGTTTAGAAAGGAATATCAGCAATTCTGATTTCAGACGCAGGCAAACATCTTGCTATTATACACTATCGCGAGGAAGTTTTTTATAGCTTTTCCCCGCCTCCATGCCTCACGCGGAGAGAGTTTTACGGCACGGTCGCTATAATCTTCTTACAAAAAAAAAAACCAGACTGGAAATCACTGGCCGAGGAGCTTCAATGTTAAACTCCCGACTAATACTGAAAATTCACTATCAAAGCGTCGCTTGCTCGTCCATCCCATTGAAGCGTTGTTTTCTTTTTCTGTATTTATTTAATTTAAGAAAGTCACTGTATAGATTTGCATTTCGTGTCATTGTGTATAGGTAGTCGCAAAAAAGATACGAATAAAAACGGAATTCGTACGTAATTTTTAAAAATTTTCCGTACAGTAAACCTATAAACGGCCGTGTAAGTGTATAAAAGCTTTTTGTGTGCAAAAAAAAAAACGTGAAAAACGAGTCTGGAAATCGATGAATTTCGATGAAAAAATCGAGGGGCATCTTTTCATTTCGAGTCACGATTCGGTTTCGTCGACAAAATTTTAGACGAACAAAACGAACGGTACAGTAGCCTGCAGTGTCTAAACAGCCGCGGAGCAGTGGCGCGCACTGAACTGCACACTGATGGGTCTAACAATATTTTGCACACCTCGCATGCACTGTAGTATTAATTACGATTAAAAATATATTATTTAAATTTTTAGCTCCGTAACACCAGCATCGTCCTTTTGAACGGGGGGGGGGTCGATCGACCCGATTGACCCTTAACGTGTGCGCCACTGCGGCCGAGGCGTAGTACTGCAGCCCAAAAGCAAAAAAACGAGGTTTACCATAAAAATCGCCCGAGTCCCCCGCCAGTAATATATAAATAAGAAAATTAAAAAATCGTATATATACACAAAGGACGTATAAATATATCCTTTATATACGTAAAAAGGATAACACGCGAATATTGTGAAGCGTATAAGGCGAAAAAAAAAGTAAAATAAAAACCAATGTCCTTGGCTTTTATCGCGGTCGCGTCGAGCAAACGATGATGACGCGTCATTGCCAGGGGCACGCGCGCGACCAGCACCGATGACGGACACAGCGCGCGAATATCATATTTACACGGTAGGTGTATCATACGTGATGGCACGACGCGTTTGATTTTGTTTTTTTATTGTTAAATTTTTTTTTTTGTTGTTCTCTCCTGCACACGTCCCCCTTCTATTTGACGTACACATACATCATAACTCTTTACAATACGTATATTTCGTCGGTACAAAACGAAAACACTCTTATAAATGACAATGCACGCGCAAAACCAACAAAGCGCGTCGTCGCCACACCACGTGCAGCGCGTTTTTCTACATAATATTATATTTTGATTGTACGGAAAACGGAAAACTATTAATGAGTAGGTCTCGGCGAACACATTGCAAGGTCGTCGCGCCGGTGTATTTATCGTGCTGCGTATATGCGAAATTCGTTCGGTTAAAACGCTCCGAAAAACGATCTTTCTGCAAAAGTTTAGCCGACGGGGGTTAATTTCTCCTCCCTTGAAATTTGATTTCGGCCACACGCGCGTTTCGATTCGATTCGATATTTGCAAATATAATTTTTGGTTCAAGTTCCAAAAAACTAAATAAGACTGTACGCCCTCTCGTCGGACATATTTTATCAGAGCAGGAGGGATCGTGACGGAAAATCACTTTCTTATAACACTCGAGGTGGTGGCGTACGTCTGCAAAAGTATATTACGGTTTTTCTTCCTCGGTATAAATGACATGGGACCACCCCGAAGCTATACTGTAACACTTATACGCGTATGTGTTATTCGTGCACGTCCCCCGTTCGCTCGCGCTTATTTCGCGGTTTTAAAACGCTGCAGGCGGTCAAAACGGTTTCGGCGGAATGATGAGCTGATAAGACTGGCGGCGGCATCCGTCGAAGTTTGTCCCATATATCCGCGACAACGACGTCGCCCGCCACAAAAAAAAAGGTTTTCTCCTCGAATTTCAGCAAAAAAAACGTCGCACACATATTTTACAGAATGACCCCAGCCATTAGACATATACGTGTCAAAAAAAAACGAATAAATATCGTGGAAAAAACTATATTTCATCGTGTCCTCCATGATTTTTTTTAGAATGCGTATGGCGTTTTTATGGTCGTATTTCGATTGATAGGTACGTATAATATTGAGTACAGCGCAGGGGCGTGGCGAAGGGGTTTTTTTTGAGCCACGGCTCCATTTCAAAATTTAGGGTGGGTGGGTGGGTCTGACGTCAGTGCTCACTACTCAGTACTGTAGTACAGTACTACAAGTGAGTTAGTTGTTATATAAAAATGATTCGTCATTGATTATTTGTTATTACATTATAAGTTGGCTGTATATATGTAATATATATTATATATTTTTTTTTTATAAAGAAGCCAAATTTGTGCCCGTTTCCTGTGATATATTTATATCATATGATGGACCAATATCGTGCAACCTGCGTTTCTTCTCTATATATTTCTTGTACATCAAATATTATTTCGACTTGCATATCTCCAATATTAAAAACGATATACCACGTGTAAGAATCAGTGGCCCAATCAGTTTTCAGAGGGGGGGAGGTCTAAAATAATTTTTATATATATATATATACCATAGGGTACAGACTTGGAGACACTTTTTTGGTTAATACATTAGTAGGATTAAAAGGTGCAGGGCTGATTTTAGGGGTTTTACACTTTACATTTTAGTAGTTTTTTTTTTGCTTATTTGTACATACTTTTTCCCCGGGTAGGTGGGTGAGGGGGGAAAAATGTCTGGCTCCATGTAGTAAAACAGTTCACCACGCCACTGGTTCAGCGCTTTGTTTACGGCCCGCCGAAGACACGCGCGTCGCTCAGACGACACGTGAAAACGCGCAAACTACCACACGCGCTCGCGGTGTACAAGTGTGCAGTGCGTGTCGTGCAGTGCGTATCGGGAGAACATCTGCTGGCGCGTCGTCGCCGCTCCCCAAAAACAAAATGTGTGTGTGTGTACGCGATACGGATTTCCAAACGTGGTGCTGCACCGCAGGACGGGGGAGCAGCGCGCGCCCACGAGATACGAATGACCGAAAAATAGCCGTCCGCGACTGCAGGCCGTTTTCCTGCTGCACGTATATGTATATATATATATATACACGCGTGCAGTACTGTAACGTTACAGTGCAGCGCCGGATTGGGAAGAAATTACATACCGGGCTGTCCGCCTAGACCGGCCCAAGCTCTTAAAAAAAAATTTGGTATCAAAACCCATTATCGGACCGGCCCAAATCTTTAAAATTTTCAACGGCCCACCGGGTTTCGCCCGGTAGCCCGCCGGCCCAATCCGGGCCTGTTACAGTGCGTGTATCTCGTCGTAACGACTGCGCTGCTGTACGCGCGACTCGGCGAGTATACTTCTCGTTTTCGAAATCGCTCCCCGACCACCGGTCGGATTTTCACCGCGCGACACGAGCAAACAGATCCGTCTTGAACAGTGCCGTGGGTCTGGAGGGCCCGGGCCCGGGGCCCCCAAAATGCTAAGGGCCCCCAATTTATTTAGAAAATAACATATTAATTTTTTTTTTTTTAATTAGATATTTAAAAAAATAAATAAATCTTCAATGATAAAAAAATATATATATAAAAATTTTAAAATATTAACATTTTGAAATAATAAACAATAAAATAACAGATATTTTAATGAAAATTGGCATTTTAGTTTTTTTTTAATAAAATTTAATTTTAATATATAATATACTTGTAATATATTATGTGTTTAAAAAAAAATATATATATATGAATATATCATGTGAAGACACAAATACACAACACAGTTAAACAATTAGAGTACAGTATATTTTAAGAGAGAAACAATAACCATATAACATAATATATTATCTTGTTACATCTGTTGCAACCGGAAAATAATATGAATAATGACAATAAAGCGCACTCGCGAATTACAATAAACACTGTATAGACGTAATACGGAATTACGGAACGACCGACTGCGACTATACGACTACTATGCACACGCTTTTAATAATTTATAGAATACACAAAATCATAATTATGCATAACAGGTAGTACCAACTTGACTTATTGTGTTACACATAATTTAAGTATTCAAAGGACCTAAAATATGTTGGGCCCTCGGGCCTCACATGACCTTAAGACGGCTCTGGTCTTGAGGTATTATGAACAGACCCGAGGGCCCAAACTGTTTGGTGGGCCTTTAAAGTTTAAACACTTAAATCATGACACATACATATATAAATTATTTTTAACGCATAATAATAACATTATTAGCTATTAAAAATTACAATTTATTTATAAAAATTAAAATGCCGATTTTTATTACAGTCTCTGTTAAGGCTCCCATACACGATCATGATTTGATATTGACGATATTATTGACCGTGTATTGGTTATATTGAAGGTTCCTTCAATACATTGAAGATATCAAAACGGTTTTGATATTTATTGACGGATCGTCAATAAAATTGTGTCCTATCATCAGCTGTTATCGCACTTTCTCTTTTTCAGACAACGTGTAGTGTAGTTGTAGTTGTTTATTCTATTCTATGAGTGTTGATAAATAAATATTGATCAATATTACTGACATGTTAGTGGCTATTGTTCAATAATAGAAAATTGATGATAATATTATTGATCAAAAATATTGATCGTGTATGGGGGCCTTTATACTTTATTGTTTATTATGATAATTTTAAAATATCAATATATTTTAAAATTAAATTTTTTTTCAACATTCGACGAGGTCTATTTATTAAATATCTAAGTAAAAAAAAAAAAGTATATGGTATTTTATAAATAAATTGGGATCCCTTAGAATTTGGGGGCCCCGGGCCGTCCAATAAAGACGACACTGCAAGCAATAGTATCATCTTTTTTTTTCTCGATTTTTTTCAAACCGTTATTATGGACCTTTTCCGATACACGTACATAATATACTGTTGCAGGCGTCTTACGGATTTAAAAGGATGCTGTACGCTGCAGGAGTGAGGTGTATTATGGCGCAGTAGGCTAATCGCGTCGTTCGGACGCCTTTTTTTACACTCATATTTTTATTGTGAAATATATAATACGTATATACGAGTAAAACTCGGAATGTTATTATGACAATGAAAAAGTTTGGTATTTTTGAAAAACAATTCAAACATTCAGTCATCGATACGCGGTGAAAATCAAAATCGGCATAATTATTTCCTTTTTAATTGTTTTTTGATATATTTAAAACAGTGCAGGTCTCTTGTTGATGTAATTAAACATAATTATTAAATAACTGCGTGTTTACTTAGTGTTTTTAGGTTTTCTTCGAGCGAAACTCTTAATAACTGATGAAAAATGTACTACTCATTATGAATATTTACAGAAAATATTCGAAAATATTGAAATATTACCACCATAAAGGCCGCCACAATTATTGTACTCGACACACCAAATTTTTGTACAAAATAACAATTTATTCTCTATACACGCGATAGTAACAGAGCTGTTTTTTTTTTTTTTAATATCTTTAATCCTTAACAATAGTTGTACGAGATTTAAAACGAAAAAAAGCGGTAAAAATTGTATTTTTAAAACGCTTATATTGTGCGATGTCTAAATAGTATATATAGCTGCAGCCTTCTTCAGAATTCTTTCTCGCGTGAAACAATTATATTGATGAAAATCATGTAGGAGTGTTGCACGTCGTCTTAAGGAATTTTCTCACTTGGAGACAAAAAAAAAAAAAATACACTTTAGCATTTAACCGCGGGAAAAATTCGAAATTGTATACGGTCCTCGTGAGTCGTAGACATTTGTAATTTTTTTTTTTTTTTTTACCATACGGATGTGTTTTCGAGCTGACAGTCATTTTCCAAAGACCTTTGACAAATACGCGTACCGTATTTGTATGCTCTTTGTGATTTGCAACCCCTATTTTACAAAACATTTTTTTTATTTGACAATAAAGAAATGCAAGGGTTTTTATACTCTCCCCTACGTACTCTAATTACAACCGTCAAAATAATATTATTGTATATTGTTACATCATTAACCAATAAGTATAAAAGAGACATATTTTATTATATTTTTAATATAAAAATTCGTATTGTAAAATTAATCTCGAATATAAATACAATTTTTAAAATATTGTATACGAAACTCTCTTCTATATACATATATAATCAATGCTAATAAAATTATGTAAATATAATCAATGGTATTACACAAATAATATAGTAGGTACTTATAACGTAATAATTGTAATATACATATTTTATTTTACAGATAAACAAAAACTGAATGACATATCACATATTATAACATTTAGTCCTATTTTTGACTTTTGATATTAATAACATAAAATTAACATTAATTTATATAAATATATGCATCGCACGCACGTACAAAAACGAAATATTTAAATAATTTTTTAAACTTTATATTAAATTAATTAATACTGCTCTTTCAAAATGTTCATATCTAACATTGGCGCCCTTTAATGGGACTCAACGTTTGGCGTCCAGGGCAATTGCCCCCCCCCCCGGGCTCCTCCCCTAAATAAATACGCCAGTGGTTGTCGTGGTGTCTCGCGTGTGCACTCGAACGTATATTAAATGCTATACGCATTTAACGTGGTCGCGGTGACCACTACCGCAGTATATACAACAACAACCGCGGTATACAACAACAAAACAACCGCTACGTAATTTTCGTGCTAATAGCCGAACAATATTTTTGCAGTTAATCTCGTCGCGCCATCGCCTCGTGTAAAGAAACGCTCGCGTTAAGATACATATCGGCGGTACACGCGGATAATATAAAATAATATGTTAATAACGGCTTTGGTAATCCGATAAGCGCGCGCGTACCGCGGTTTTCTCCGTCGCAGACGCCATTTTTCGACCGACCGATATTATTATTAATTTCACCGCTTGTACTGCAGGTGATGTTTGTCGAGAGAAACCTGCAGACCACGTCGTTCATAAATCATATTATAATATTGTAATATTAATTATTTTTTTATTACGGATTCGGACGACGCCACCGCCGATAAATTAAACGCCCGACTTTTTGAAATTTTTTTCTTCCACGAATAAACGATTATTTATTATTTATTTATTCATTATTGCGCGCGCGCTGTATGTAAAAATACCAAAAAAAAAAAAGTAAAAACCTCGTGTCCATTAAATAATAAAATGTCGTTTGTGTGCCGCGATTACACGACGACAAAAACAAGCGCATTTTACAATCACACGATACATGTACTGTCATCACTCATCGGTTTTCCGCGGACTCGTGGAGAAAAAAAAAACAAAAATCGATTTTATTTTCCATGACGCGCGCTGGTGAAACTTATCTACGCCTCGACAATACGCACGTGCATACGGTGAACATTAATTATACAGTTAAAAAAAGATTTGTATTATGTGTCTAACAGTTTGACTGTATAGTTATTTAATTTTATTAAAACTAGTTCCAATTATCCGTTGGCTTAAATTTTATATGATCATTCACGTATACGCGTCTATCTGCACGAGTTCGAGTTGGGTAATATTCTCGTTTTCCCTGAAATGACCGATAAAAAAAAAAAAGTAAACGGTAAAAAATCTTTGGGATTAATTTTTTTTTTAAATCTCGACATTTGAATTAGGTACTAAAATTTTAAACGAAAAAAAAAGTATATATTGATTTAATATTTTTTTCTCTATATATTTTACTTTATACAGACTTATCGGTTAAATTTATTTTTAGTTAACTTTTAATAATTTTAACTGAAATCATTCAGACTAACATTATACTGTAACCGTCCCGAGTGTCGGCCTGCTCGTCGTCTTATTTTTTTCCATTTTATTCAAAATACGCATACTCGACGACGAGGAAACAATTTTTCATACTTATACATCACGCGAACAAACGACACGCGTATAACGTGACAATATTCAATCGCGTAGGCATAATATGTAGCACAATTCGCGAACGTTTTTCTCTGTATTATAATGAGCGTTATTACTTTCCTATAGAATTTAATATTCGTCTATATAAGTGTTTTTATTGCGCACTAAACAATGGTAATTATCAAGTGTAAAAAAAAATAATAATAATTAAAGATAACCGCGCGCGCGCGCGTGTGTGTATAATGCACGGCGTGTTCTATAAACGTATTTAAATTTATTATTAAAAAAAAACCGATAAAACTCTCTCTCCGTTTATACGCGATTTAGCTGTACGTATATAATAGTTATGGCAAATGAATCAGCTTACCACGCATAAAAAAAAAAAAAATCGGTAAAATATTTTAAGTGTGTTTCATTCGCGTATTGTACATTATTCGATTTTTGTATGACGTTAAAATCGATTAAAAAAAAAAAAAAACCGACCGATTAAAAATTATTCGTGTTACTGGTCAAAAAGAAAAAATTCTCGTTATTATTAATTTTAACCGTTCTTAAATCGAATGTTGCAGTTTTATCGAAACGAAAACTCATCAGCGGCCTTTCTCGCGAATTCGCCGACAGACAACAATTATTAACGCGCTTTTTAATCGCCGTGTTCAGCAGCAGCGTATAATATAATTAGTATGAAACCAACACTAAATTTATCGTTTATAATATTTTATGCCCAAGAGCTGTGTGTTATATAGTGCAGATTAATTAACGTGCCGGCCAACTAGGTACAAATACGAAATATCGATTAAAAAACGCGATAATTGATCGTTAAACGATTTTCTCTCTCTCTCTCTCTGTCCTCGTTAATATAGTGCGTATTTATATTATTATTAACAAACGTATTTGTATTTATTTATTATTCGTCGTAACGTTATTAAATTATTATCGCGGTTAAAAATCAGTAATTATAATAAAGCGCGCGCGCGTTACTATATACATCCGCGCCAAAGAACCGCGCGGCGACCCTGCACACTAAATCCTGTACCAATGCAGTCATCGCCTACGTAGAAAGGCACTATATACTATAGTTTCAAAAGAATTTCTCCACACGTTACCGCCACCCCGAAAATATTGGAATAAAAACTTTTTTTTTTCTAATACACAGTAGTACTAATAATAGTAGGTATTTGAAATTTCCTATATTGTATCAAAAAAAAAAAAATCGAAATATACGCTCGCGTCTTTGTCCGTTTTTACATTTTCCAAAAAAAAAAATAAATAAATAATTCGCGCGTGGTGATTTTATAATACGTTTACCCCGTTCGGTTCGAAAACGTTTTTATACGTTTTTTACCGCGCAGTCCGTCGACCGCGCGGCGCGCGCGTTATACATATATGTAATACATAATAATTATATAAAACGTGAATTTTATAATAAAACAAAAACGTTTCCGGAAAATGGGCCCCGTTCTATTTGGATGAAAAAAAAAAACCTATTTAAATGGCGTGACTTAGACGTACCACTACCACTGTTACCATCGGCACCGGCTCGTTATCGTGCCGTTGTATTCGTAACGAAATTTTTTTTAAAAAAAACGTATATATAAAATATACACACACGCACTGTATAAAATACAGTGAAAACACAATGTTGTCTTATAATGATGTCGTCGTGGTCGTCCGTCGGCGGCACATATAATAGTCGTTTGTTCCAGGAGTCTATATAGTGACGTCGAAACAAGTCGGTTGACAACCGCGAACACTGCAGCCTGCAGCGGTAACGGGGGGAGAGAGTGAGAGAGAGAGAGAGAGAGAGAGAGAGCTGTTGAAGTGTATTAACGTTATTAGAAAAAAAAAAAAAGTGGTAGCGACGACGCGTGGGCAACAAGCAGCGCGCGTTTGGCGGGCCGCGGTGGCGGTGGGCGTTTATATAATTCAATTGTTAAAACGAATATTTCGTTTCGATTTTTGCGCGCGTGCCGTCGACTTTCAGTCACTCTCCTCTATACGTGAGTTTTGGCAACAAAAAAAAAAAAAGTACATACACGAAAATCTATAACGCCGCGCACCAGTATTATAATTTACGATTAACTATAAAAGATTTGTTTAGATTGAAAAAAAACCGCGCTCGTCGATATTTACAAAAAAAAAAAAAATGTATTTTCAATGTTTTTGTCCTTTCTATTACGGTGAAACTATATAAAAAAAAAATCGTATAAAATAACTAATAATAATAACGTATTGCAATATTATTTCTTCGGACATTTTATTCTAATAATACTACGAAAATCTTACGACCGGATTCTTGTTTTTTTCCCATAATACGTATAATATATAAATCATTGAAACTATATATTATATAAGGTACTTGGAGAGTACAGAAAATAAAACACAGAAATCGAACACGACCGTTTCATCGGTGGGGGGGGGAATATGTACTTACACCAAATGTTTACACGAAATAACAGTATTGCAATTAATATACGCGCGCAATAACAGAGGTGTTTTTCAAAATGTTCTTAAGTTATAAACTTAAAAAAAAAAAATGATAAAAATTGTGTTTTTAAAACGTTTATATAACACTTTTAACGTGTATTGATTTCGTGTAGAAATTTGCGCGCGTCAAACCAATTATTTCGATGAAAGTCAATATTATAGAAAGGCTGTATTATAATATAGGTACTCGCATCTTAATATTTATATACGTTTAACTATTGCTGAATCGGCGCGGTTTCGCCCGTGAACAATTTCGTCCGTTTGTGTTTGAGATGTGAAATGTAATAATATATAATCATCTGTATATAACCCGTCGTTGCCCGGTTTCGATTGTTCCGTTTATTAAATATTCTTTAAATCTTCAGGAACTCTATCTCTTATCTTTATAATATCATATTTATAGAGCTATGTCTAATTTTGTGGTTCACGGTATATGTTCCCGCGGTACATTCGGGTTTATTACAAATTTCAAACACCCATTCGACCCGTTTAGGGGTTTCGAAAATTCTCGTTTCAAGGCCCGGTTCAAGGGATAGGCAACATGAGTACACGCCTATAGGCAGCATTTTTTCAGGGACGGCATTACCCGATTTTTGTAAAAATTATTACATCGTGTAATAAAAAACGTGTTATAAAACGATTTCGCCTAGGTGTGTTTAAACGTTCGAGACAGGCCTGAGCGGACGCCTACGTCTGCACAATAATAGCTACTTGCAGTGACGTGTATCCTGGAGGGATGTACATGGGGTCCGGACACCCCCGAAATTTTTTCGTTCTTATATTGATATTAATGTATTCTCATTTTTTTTTCAATATTTTTTAAATAGACCCACCCCCCAAAAAACTAAAATCCTGGCCGTGTAGTAGGTATGTGCCTGGCTATCTGTATGCCGAATTTCAGCCCGATCCGTTCAGTGGTTTGAGCCGTGCGTCGATGATAGATCAGTCAGTCAGTCAGTCACGTTTTTCTTTTACGTATATTGTAATATACAATATAGATTTACACCGCGCATTCTTTCAATTCGTATACAGCAGCAGCCGCGCACATAACTATATACTAGCGGCAATTTTCGCGTTATCGCAGAGCGTATAATAATATTATTATATACAAATACGAAGCGCGTATATATTATATGAAATATACAAAATATAACACAAAAAAAAAAATTTTTTTTTTTTCATTACAAATACGCGGTTTACACATCACCGTTATATTGCACGTATATCGGCCGGTTAAACAGAGTATAATATATACACGTCGCGTTTTATTATAATATACGTTTACGTATTATTTTATATAGATCAGCGTATCACGCTATATATCATAATATTATATTCCTTATATTATAATTTCACGTTATCGGCGTCTGTAGCCATTGTGCGCGCGCGAGCCGTGTCTATTCGATGTCAGAACGAGCGGTATTATAATATAGTTCGTATATATATATTATTATCCACACGCACATATTATTATAGGATGGGGTCCACAATTGTCGGCTCATTTGTATTTCGGTTCTTTTGGACTGTGTCGGCTCTTTTGTCGTTATCCCTTTCGCCGCCCTTCCACGTAATAATATAGCCACTACGTGCGTATACGTATAAGCGGGAAAAATAAAAAAATACTTTTTTTTTAATAATTGTGTATACACGCTATAGCTCCGGTGTTTCGCTCAACCTGGTCGTATACAGTGAATACATCAGCTGTATCAAGGAGCGTATATATTTTGTCGTCTGTCGCGGACGCGTTTAACTCGTTCGAATTTATACAGTGGCGTATCCGTGGGAGGGGGTTATGGGTGTCAGAACCTCCCCCCCATCGACCTGCAGGAGAAAAGTCGAATACGGTCTTAGTTTATGCACTTTTATGTGGAACCCAGATCTTGGATTCGGATCATTTTAGATTCAGGCAGTCTGGCCGGCCATATGACGCGTATTTCATTAATAACGTATGAATTCAAAGATTTTTTTTTTTTTTTGTTTATTTATTTATACTTAAATTTGTTTTTAATCGTTTTAGATTTTTAGCACGCGTGTTGTGTTTTTACGATAAAAATACACGAGATAAACAGTGACTGTCTATACTAATATTTAAATTAAAATTTGTTAACCCCCCTTCACATCCATCCATAGAAATATCCTGGATACGCGCCTGGTCGTAGATACCACGGGAGAGTGTAAAGAATTTTCATCCCCTTAAACCTTAAAAAAAATTTTTAAAATTGCTATTTAAAACGTCGAAATCGTGTTTCGTCGATTGTGAAAACAATATATTATATAGTGAATTTTACTGAGCATATTTGATATTATAACGCAGTATATTTTACTGTAGGTCGTATGTGTATAGAGTTCAGAATCTTGAGCGTTACTGCAGAATTGCTGTAAAAGTACGTAGTATATATGTAAATGTAAACAATATACGAAATAATATCGATAAGAAATATTGATTTTTGTTCTTACTCGACGCGTGTATAGAAAACGCGAACGGTTTTTCTAGAACCGAGTCAAGTATTTCTGTATTTCTTGATTGAAATATTATATGGATAATTCTTCGTAAAAACCGCGTACATGCACATAATAACGATATTAATGCGCGGAAAAAGTTTCGTTGTACGCGAAAACAATCGGAGAGTTGACGTTTTATACGTAATTATGGGATTTTTTTTTCCATTAAAAACAACTTCAATAAAAATTCAATTAAATATTTTTATTTCGAAAAAATTTCCCCTCAATTCCCCGATATATTATATTATACGATTCCTATAATGAATTCGTGTACGTCGTAATACTCAATACACGGAACGCTACATCGATCAAAATATAAACCGCGGATAAGAGGCCGCCATATGCATTCTATAAAAGTCATGGTGGATACGATGATATACAATTTTTTCCATGATATTTACTTTGAGATAACGACAGACGCGAAACGACGTGCTCGTATTATAGTGTCGATGTTAGCAACGAAATCGGTTATTTTCACGCAATGAAGTCGGTAACAAAAACAGTAAAACAGTTTTACGCGGTCCTATCGCGATATATAATATAAATATAATTGTGTACAATTATACCAGGCCTACGAAACTCTACAGTTTACGGCCAACCGTGTCTATGCGACCTTGAAATTTCAGTGGTTCAAAACATACAACATCAGTGGTTAGAAAACATGAATATTTGATAACATTTTCATTGTTATCATAATATCATATAAAAACAGAGCGCGAAAAAAATGCCAATATAAACAGCGTAAACAGACCGTTATAAATGGCCGACCGATCACAGAGAGCCTATACCACCACATTTCTATATTTCCGTAATCAATTCTCCGGTTCTACGTTCATGGTCAATTTCCGTTTCGAGTTTTCCAGCTTATACGTCTAGTTGAATTCTCCAAAAACTCGATCAGCTGATCGAATTTCGCTTCTCTAATGTTCTCTGATTATACAGTGCGTATTATCATAGGCGGAAATCTATTGAATTTTCTGGGGGGCTAACATTTTTAGTCATAATAATCAGTCAAATATCCAAAATACATACAAATTTTAAGATATTTGGGGGGCTTAGCCCCCCTATTTCCGCCTATGCATATTATATTATATTGGCGCGCGCGCGTCACTCTCCAAATAAAATATTCGACTCCGGTTTCCGGTTGTCAGACGACGACGACGACGACGACGCGGCCTTGGCCAATCTACTTCAGAGGTCATTGTTGCTAACGCGCGGGCGCAGAGATACGCGCGCAGCCGTTCGGTGCGAACGCAAAAGGAGAAAAAAAAACGCGTAATACTCGTCGGTGATTGTATTTGCGCTCCCGTGATTACGGCGAATACCTATACGCACACTTGTTTTTCGCATATTATTATACTCGTGTATTATATGGAAAATGAACGCGGCTGGACTCGTGTAAAATATTCGCATTATATATATGCGTGTATTAATATAATTCTATACGTGTACCTATATATATTAAACGGCAAAAAAAAAAAAAATGCCGTTTTTTTTACACGAAATTCCAATATCGAGAACAAATATAATACGGTAGTAAATGCGTGCGCGCGCGCGCGCGTGTACGCTTTTTTTAAAAACGGGTTTTTTTTTTTTAATCGTTTAGGTATCGAAAACCAGACGACGGACGGGTCTAATAAATCGTTTGTGCCGGTACAATAATAATAATCGTAATTAACAAATTTTCGAAGGTGTTTAAAGTGCGGCTTTAAGAGGACTTCTACGCACTCCTATATGTATGATTTTTATAAAAATAATTGCTTTACGCGGGAAACAATTCTGAAGGCTACAGTCATTAATTTACGCGCCAAATTCGTATACAAAATGAAATATTACGCTTATATGCGCAATAGCATTTTTTATTTTTTTTAAATATCTTTAATTTTTACAAATTTATAAGCACATTTTATATTATATTTTTTACGCGACTGTTTAAGAATTCAAATATATTTTTTTTTTAACCAGCTCTGTTATCGCGCGTACAAGATAATATTGTAAAAAAAAATTGTTTCGTGTCTGTTTCCGCCTCGTGAAACGGTTGTGTGTCGCGAACATTTCGATTTTTTTTTTCGACATTTTCTGTATTCTCGCGGTACAATTTAACCTAAAACCAACCTAACCTCAACTAACCTATAGACATTATTCTATAAACAGTTGGCGCGTCGCGCGGTTCCGTTCGCCTAGCCGTGTCTAAGCGTATTCTTATAATAAGTACGGATAAGTAGGATTTGTTCGCAGTACGCAGTAAAACACGCTCGAATTATTACGCCTCCGTACCGCGTGGAATAATGCGAATTCGAATAAAACGCATTACGTATTATTCACATAATATATAAACGAATATTGTGTAAAATTGTATAAATGTTTTTTTTTTTTCATTGAACTCGTATTTCACGAAAAAAATAATCGCGTGAATATATTATTTCGATTTATACGTTATTATTATTGTTATTAGATATACCACTGCAGTAGGTATTACTCATAGATAAATTCATAGGCGCGATTTTGATTAAATTTACGGGAGGGGGTTCAAAAGGAGTAAAAATTCGATGATGCAATTAAAAATTTGGGGTTGCTAAGCATCACCAAGCACCCCCCAAATTGCGCCCATGTAGATAATACATATAACGGATAGGCCAATATTCGCGTTGTCGGGCGTTCCCGAATCTTCTGTTTCACTCAGCAAATATTTAGATAATCGATACGCAGATAACAGAACGTAAAATTTTTTCAATTATTATAATATGTCGTGGAACAAATTATTATTTCATGGAACAAAAAATAATTTCTCGCTGAGTAGGATAGAAGATGTTATTTTACTAGTGCTATTTCTCTTCTTTATTCAGGAACGCTGCCCGCTACACGTATTGTATATAAACCAGTGGCGCACCCAAGGGGGTGGACTCCGGTCCGGCCCCCCTTGGCTAGTGTAATAGTATTAAATTTATCGATGAAAATCCAAATTCTGATACAACTTTCGTATTTTGCTGTCAACATTTCGAATACGACCATAGATAACACCGGTTGTCAACAACCATGAACTAAGATAATATGGACTGGCAACGACACTGTTATCTGTTAAAAGTTATGTTTTTCATAATGTAGTTTTTTAGACCCCCCTTGAAAAAATCCTGGATGCGCCACTGATATACACATGGCCTATCCATTATATATGCAGTATTATCTATATTGTATTACTTGGCTTTTTAAATTCGCTGTATTAAAAAAAAAAACCGCGCGTTTTCATTGCTGCAACGGTGCGCAAAACGCGTGCGTTAATTATGCGAGACTGGAAAAAAAAATCAATAATAATAAAAAAAAAATCGCCGTTATAACGCATTTCGACGAGACGCGTACAGATTGCCGTTGTCTGCAGCACACACCGCGCTGGCGTTGTAATTCGTACCGCAATGTTTGCAGGACACGTTTGTATAATAATATACGAGAAATTCTCGTTTTCAATTGATCTCCGTTCGATCTCGATTTATTACACACGATTTGTGCTCGCCACCAGTATTGTACACCGTATTTAACCCTATATATATATATATATATATATATATATATATATATATATATATATATATACGCATATCTGCAACGCCTCCGGGGCCGACGACGGAAGGGTACGTATAAATATAATATTCTTCTTTTAGGTCTTCTACCGCTCGTTCATCTCCTCTCTTCCCCCGAACGTCTTCGTTTTCGTTTGTCTGCCGCAAGTCTCTCCCTCGTATAATATTTCCATTCGTCCTGCAGCTCCGCGCACCGCCGACAAACCAAAACCCTCTGCAATACACGTGATGTGTACACTTCGGAGTAGGTACCTGCGCGCCATCCAGTTTAATAACACGCCGCCTCCTGTTCCTGCAGCAGCTGCTCTTATATATATATATATATATGTATGTGTTCTTCTCTACCACAATGTACGATATATTATATTATATATGGTTTATAACGCGTGCCTGCGTCGTCGTCGCGAAGGAAAGAAAAAAATCCGAACGAGCTGCATTCAGGACGACGACGACGAGCAGCAGCAGCAGCAGGAGGAGGAGGAGGAGCAGGAGGAAATACAAAACGTTCGCCGACAAAAATAAAAACGTAATAAAACGCGTTAAATTATTACGCTTGTCCGTCCACTACGTTATCGCGGCGTGGACGGCGGGAGAGAGGGAAAAAAACTAGTCCAGGGCATACGCGCGATGTTATCGCGTCCCGAACACGATATGTTATTGTGACGCTATTATTATTGCGTTCTGTATATATATTCATACGTCGTCGAGTGCGCGGGATATACAGAGCGTTTAAAAAGTAGTTTATTTTTATTACATATACGATTTTGTACCGATAATACACACCAAAAATACGTTCGCGACTATCGGAAAAATAATTTTTTTATTATTATTATTATTTAAGGGTCCTGCGGCCGATCTGTGTGGTTGTATTTTACCTGAAATACATACGCCATTGGAAAAACTCTAACGCCTTGTAGAATGATCCGATTTCGATATTTTTTTTTTTTCTGAAAGAGGAAAACGTTTTGTTGGACTTTGATTCTCAAAATTGTATTTTGCACATTGTGTCAACAGCGCCGACAGACAACGAATGAAAAGCTCGTTAGTATAATACGATTTACAGGAAAAACTCTCACGCCTCCTGAATTTGTCCGATTTCGCTAATTCTGTTGTTGTTGTTGCAAAAAAGGAAGACTTCCTGTTGGCCGCGTAGGACTTTGATTTTAGATTACCTTAATAAAAAACTATAATTCGTATTCAAACTCTTATTATAGCTTTTAGAAATAAAATTTCGAGAATCGGAATCGAATGCGCCCAGTAGGAAGTCTTCGTTTTCCCAACAAAATCAGCGAAATCGGACGTGTTTAGGAGGCGTGAGAGTATTTCCTGTAAAGCGTACGATATCGAGCTTTTCGTTTCCTGTCTGTCGGCGCTGTTGGCACGTGCAAAATATAATTTTTATTACCAAAGTCCAACGCGCCGTGCAAAACGTTTTCCTCTTTTCAACAACAGAAAAAAAAAACAATATCGAAATCGGAGATCACTCTACAAGGCGTGAGAGTAACGTAAGTGTTTCAGCTAAAATACAGCCATAATAAGTCCCTTAAGAAAAATTTCGAACGCGGATATTGATTGAGGCAAACGCGTCGTCGTGACATAATATAAGAATAATAAAATTACACTCCGCAAAACCGGAGGAGTAAATCCGCGGATATCATTCGACAAATAATGTTCGTCTCGAGCTGTACAACGTATAGCGTTTTTAAGAACCCCTTGTTAAACAATATTATTTTACCGGTTAGGGAGCCGATTGAATAGGGTAGATTTTAAAATTCACCCGACTATATTGCGGGAACCGATTCAATTCAATACAATAATATAATGGTCGCGGAATACGCGCGGTCGTGTATACCGCGGTCGTAATATATAAATATATATTATTATTAATAATAATTATTATTATACGTGTAATTGAGAAAAAATCGCGGTTTTCCATAACTAGCTGCTGCAGTGTCAAACCGTTCGAATCATCGTAATTTAAATTACAGTTTTTATAAATATATTTTTACGCTTTTTTTTTTTTTTTTTTGTAAGTTATTACTCTCGAAACGTTGTCGTTTTCGAGAGAAAAAGGTAAAGCGAACCGCTGGCTTGTCGTGGATATAGCGCTTATATATAAGTGAATTACTCAAAGTTTTGTTTTAATACAATAAATTTCAATGCAACGACGCACGCAATCATTATGCGTTCAATGATATGTTATAAAAACTCGGGATTGTCGAGAATTTTTATTTTTTTTATTATTATTAATATAGTTGAAATAACGTAGGCCCTACATGCAGTGTACGATTTTCAGTGTTCAAGACCGGAAATTACCCGTTTTATACAACTCAAATAGTCCGACGTTTAACAATCGCTGTAAAAATAGTCGAAAATAAATTTCTTGTCGAAATTTTTCTTACGTATATATACCAAAACAAAGTTACGTATTCCGGTGTAAATTTCAAGAGTACTGTTTTCGATATGGCGGAGAATTTTGTCGAAATCGCGTTTTGTGCCGTTTTTAACACAATTTTTTTTTTTATTTTGTATTTTCTTTTTGTGCCGCGTTTAAAACCCGTTGAGAAAAATTACCTCCTTAAAATAGAGCCCCAGCAAAATTTGATACCGAAAATTGAATATTTCAACGTGACTTCGGATTTAACGATCGGAGCGTTGTTTCTATAGTCGAACTTTAAAAAAAAAAAAAATTCGAGACGCGCAATCTGATTATTCTCGCCGTTATTTCTATACAATTATATTCAAATATTTTGAACCGTTTAACGCGCGCAACAGCACGCATTTTTAATCGTTTGACGGCTCATGTATTAAAAATAACTGTTAGAAAAATCATTTACATATTATTATTATTATTTATTATATATCCATATCTATCCACACGATAGAAGAATTATTATTATTATTATTATTATTATTATTATTATTATTATTAAAAAAACCACGTTAACTATATATTATTGTTCTTTTTTTTTCTCGCAACGTTTATTTATTTACATTTTCCGATCTGTTAACACATCACTTGTTCGGATAACACGATATTATTACGCGTTCGGATTTTCACACGCCCCGACTTTTCGAAAGCGAATCGTGCGCGCGCACATCGTTTTTTTCGGTATAATTTTCTACAAACTGCAGCAGGCGCGTGTTATTAAGTGCGAATAAATATAAACTATGTCGCGAGAAATCGCGAGGAGGAGAGGGAAGAAAAAAACTGTAAAATTGTCGACACAACGTATAGTCTATATACGAAATAACGCGACGTAACAAAATATTCGAACATCGTATTTGTATTATAATGTTTTTAAACATCTTTGTGCGCGTAGGGATTTGCTGATTTTTTTTTTTCTATGTCGATAATACATATTATTATTTGACATATTCCCCCGTCGTTTTCGTTAAGGTTTTTTTCGAACGATTTTAGCTGCAGGAACTGCAGGATTCTGTTCCTGCAGGAAAAATCCGTTCTCGTTCTGTGGAGCAGAGAGAAATTTTTTTATGTCGTATTTTCGACACGGTTTATTCCGGTGGTCGGTGAGGGGTGACGGGTGGAGGGGCGGGGGAAACGAACGCGCGAAACGTCACCGCCGCCGCCGCCGCCTCGCCGTGACGAAAAACAATACGCGTATTGTCGTCAAACCAATGGTTCTCAAAACGTTTTACATTTAACACACGAGACGGCCTGTTCGCGGTGTAAACGTGCAGCGGTAGTGCGATTGTGCGAGTAACCCTTCGTGTTGGTGTTAATGAACTAACACAAGGTCGCCTCGCGTATTACTGTAATACATTTTTTTCTTTTCTTTTTATTTAATACAAATGCGCCGCGCACATTCAACAATCAATATTTTGTTTAGTAACGTCGTTTTCTTACAGCACAAATACCAGAATAATAATAATAATAATAATAATAATAATAATAATAATAATAATAATAATAATAATAATGTAATGTGTTGCAGTGTGGCTCGAGTGCGAATTACTTGGATAAAGGTTTTACAGTTTTGTTATTGAATGCCATATAAATTCGGAAAGCAATATTATGATAAATCATCGAATTCAAAAAAAAATATTCACAACGGAGCTTCGGTGTAATATTAATTATTAATATATAATAGTACGTATAGAATACGCGTATAATTCAACCACAACAATTAGCCTTATACAGCACATCATTTTAATACATTTAATTTCTTAAAATAAACCCAGGTAACCGACGTTAATATATATATAATATGTATAGTAGAAAGTTACATATTATTTTGCGTGAATATATCAAGTTCCTATAACCGTTATATAGGTTTCAAAATTATACGAAGAAATAACGATATAGTAATCGATTTCGGCGATATCGCGTTTTTATTTGTAATTTTTACGATAGTTTTTGACTTTTTTTTTTTTAAAAACGCATTTGAAAAAATCGAAAAATGACCTCTCTAAAGTACCGAGCAGATGCGATTTGCTACGGCGGACTTAAATTATGACTGTAAAGTTCGGAGCATTCCTTCTGGTAGAATTTTTGTCTACAGACATAAAAACAAAAAAAAAAAACGAATAAAATAAAAACACTTCATTGTAAAACCAATCTGAAAGTATATAAAATAAAAATTATTATTATCATTATTACTTTACGCGAGTACTTGCACACTAGTCAAAATAAATATTATCGTTTTGTGAACGTGTGCTTGCCTATATATTAAAAAGACTATACGAGTATTGTTTAATACTACAGCAGTGTCTGTGATAATTAATATAATAACGTAATATTATTATTACTACGAGACGCGTGTTTAATTGCGCCGCCGCAGTGATACGCGATAATATTATTGTAAATATTATATATACTCGATATAATAATATCATATAACATTATTATCGTTTCTTTGGCGCACTTGGTATTTTTTTAATATCATCGTCATTAATTATTATTATTATTATTATTATTATTATTATTATTATTATTAAAAGTAATACAATTCGTAAAAACAATTTTATTTTTATATTACTTTGTTATATAATAAAAAAAAAAAATAGTAAAAACAAAAGTTAAATAAATAAAAGAATAAAAAGGATATGTGAGAGAAATGGCGAATAAAAAAATGAATACACTATAAATTTATACTCGTAAATAATAAATTGGTGTATACGTATAAAAAGAATAAAAATATGTGCGTATATATACGTGAATTTATACACGAGCTAGCCGAAGTATAATATGATATATACGTAAAATAAAGAAATATATGAGTTTTTGTGTATTAAATTTGTTTATTTACTACCGGTTTCGGCAAAAAAGTCGTTGTCTGCAGGTACTAAGCGGCAAAAAGGAAAAAAAAAACAACGATAGAATGAAAAATAAAAAAAATGAACAAAATTTATAATACAGATTATAAAATTACGAGTGTTATACAATAAAGTGACGGGTTATTGAGTGTAATGAATTAAAAAATAAATGAATAATTAACAGCGAAATAATCGTGTAGGTGTATACTGCAGGGAATTGATTTGTTAAAACGGCTCGTTATTATAATGTCATTTAATACATATATGTATATATATATATATATCGATTATATATATATTAAAATATAAATAAATTATACGTAGTATTAATAATATAATAATGTAATAATATAATGTTTTTTTTTTAAACAAAGTCATTTCATTATATTATACACAATTTCTTGGCCGTTTTTTTTTTAATTCTACGTCTTTCTATATACTGTACCTTATAATATAGTCGTAATTCACTCTACGCAACTCGTTCATTTGAAATTTTTAATTTTTCACTTTTGTTCCTGATGACGATTTTTATCGATATCGCGCGATAATAAATAAACAAATTTTATTCAATACGACAACTTCTTATTTCATATATACGTAGAAAAATACTCTTTGACTCGATAATGTGTATAATTCACATATATTAACACACGTATTTATTTATTTTTAATAAATTTACGGGCTGGGTCCTTTTTAAAACATACAACATACGAGAGAACAAAATAATACATCACAATGACACAAAATACAGAAAATACATAATTAAATAATTATCGAATCATTAGAGGCTGGATCAGCATCGGCAATCGACGTAAGACGCCTTAAAGGTTCATTAGCCATATATAGTTTGTGATGGCATGCAGTGGGACATAAAAGAGGACAGTGGAACACATATTATATCGTATATACGAATTTACTATATATTGTTGTTAAATTAGAATACATCGTTTGTCTATCCATATATTCGATTTTTTCAAATGGACCCGCTGTCAAACAAATACCGTTTCTCATCTGTACTCGATGCACATCATATTATTATAATACGCAGTATATATAAGAGAAATTAATATACGTTAACCGGCTATACTACAATATTATAACCGTAATTTAAATGTATTTATAAATTTTTTTTTTTTAGACTTACGAATTTACAATATGTTTGTTTTTTCGTCGTCGGTATACAGTATATAGATATTACTCCGAAATAATTGAACGACGCGATATTTTCTCCGAAAGGAAAAATAGAATAGCGCGCGTTTATAATAATAATAATAATAATAATAATAACGGTTGCTTCTCTAAAAAAAAAAAAAAACGTTGATGCTCTCTTTATAATATACACACACAGAGAGAGAGAGAGAGTATATTATATTTTGCGTATACTGCACGTAGCGGTGTTGTTTCTCGGGCTGCTGTTGCGAAGAATCGAACGGAAAATACGAAAAAAGAAAAAAAAAACGCGTTAAAAACTGTTCTTACGGGTTTTAACAGTTTCCGCGAGTGATTTTTTTTAAATTTTTCCGATACTATATAAATACTTAATCGCGAGACTATATAAAATTATTTGAGGAAGGGGGGAAGAGTTAAACGTATTAATTATTATTCCGTGGAGATTTCGACAATATTATCGGTTCGGTACTCATGTAAGACGGCGGTGCAGGGATTAAAATTGATGACGACGGTTTTTTTTTTTTTTAATCCGTTCCGACTCCGCGAGATACCCGGCCCGTTTAAAACGCTATAGCGGATTTATCGATTGGAATTTTATTAATTTTTTTTATTTTTATACCGCGCAATTTTATTTTATTTTTTTTTTTTGTTTTGACACTTTTTTAACGCAACAACTAATATTGCAAGACGAGAAATTTCGGAATTTTTAGTAGTTGCTCTTTGTGCGGGTAAAACGAGGCGCGCGCACAGAAATATTATTCGAGTTCAGCTGTCGGGCCGCGAAATGAGTGGGACGCGCGTGTGTCGTCGCATCTAACGAGACGCGCGCACAGTTTTGACGTGCCGCTACGTATGTGCGACCGGAGATTAACACGGCGAACGAGCCGCGAAATTAAACGCACCCGGGTATAAGTCAAATTATTATAATTATTTATTTATTATTATTATTATTATTATTATTATTATTATTATTATTATTATTATTATTATTATTATTATTATTATTATTATTATTATTATTATTATTATTATTATATTATTATTATTATTATTATTATTATTATTATTGTATATATTGTATTAAACGGTTGCTGGTATTTTAATTAAAACAATTCGTGCCGCCCACTGGGGAAAAAAAAACCGCGAGAAAAGTGAAATCGTATTTAGTCACCAACACGTGTTCCGACGAAGAATAGACGTTACCGTCATTATATTTTGTCGTCTTTGTTGCTGCTAGATATTTCGATTGCGCCTTTATTCCTTCTTAAATACAAAAAAAAAAACGTAGGTTTTCAAAATAATTTAATTTAGTTCTTTTACGTGAACGACGAGCTATAATGTCAATAATAATAATAATAATAATAATAATAATAATAATAATTTTCGCTTGAAAACCGTTTTGATATGTGGGGCAACTCTACGTATATTTCGGGCTGATGAAAAACGTATTCTTTATACTGATCGAATAACGCGCGTTCTATAAAAACAACACGATTAGTCCGTTGTACTGAAGATATAGTAGACTATATAAAGAACAAAAAACCTTTTGATATTATGACGTTTTGATATATTATATTGGCAAACCTCGTATAATTAATCAATATTAAATAAACCTATATACTAGTCGAAATATCGAAGAAATGTTTATTTAAACGATAACGAAATAAAAAAATTTTCAAAATTCAAAATTTTGAAGTCCAAAGAGAGCAGATCTTGCTCCCCTCCCCCTCATCGGACGCCCGCGGAAGTACCTATATACGATTTAGACTCCGAATTTTTTACGCACGAAATTAATTTAAAAGTCATAAGCGTTTTAAAAACACAATTTTTTTTTTTCGAAATCCGTAAACGTTTTTAACAATTAAAAACATTTAAAAATACAAAAACCGTTTCTGTTATGAACAATAAATTAAGTGTAAAAATCCGGTATATTTATAAATGTTCCGCGGGTTCTTTCGCCCCGTAGTTACCGCGGTCGACATTTCAATTTGTAAACGTTTTCTGTGTGTTTCCGCTGCACGGGGTCTCTGCACGGTTTCGTTTGCCGTTCCAAACAGAAAGAAAAAAAACTCCCCCCTGACCTGCAGTTTCACTCGTTCCGAATACGCGCGGCGGCGGCGGCGCGGCGGCGACAACGGTATGCGCGCGCGTTGTATATAAAATACAACACGACGCGCGTATCACAACAGTGCACCGCCATTGGCCTCCGCCGTTGTCGATATTATGTTGTTTAGACACACACACACACACACACACTGCTCGTAATGGCCCGCGTTGTTGCGTTGTCTGCCGGCCGGACGGCCGATATACGCGTATAGAGACGTCCTACCCGCAATAAGTCGTATAATAACGCCGGGAGAAGGCGAGGCCCTCGAGACATATTTTGTCCTGCAGTGCCCGCCGCGTGCGCGTGCACAATATGAAAACGCGCATTGTATTTTGAAATGGTATTTTATACCGTCGCGCGCGTTAATGCGATGATAAATCGCGGTGTACTTATAAATAATTGCCACTTGCGTGTATACCATATACGTCGTCGCAGTGGCGCGTAGTCAGGATTTTTATTTGATGGTGGGGAGAGGAAGGCCGATAATCGATTAATTTTGTGTCTTAATAATCAATTAGCCGGTTTCATCAAATTTATATACTGTTGAACACACTCTAAAGGCTCCCATACGCGCGATCAATATTTGATATTGACAATGTTATTGACCGTTTATTTGGTTATATTGAAGGTTCCACCAATATATTGAATATATCAAAACGGTTTTGATATTTATTGACGGGTCGTCAATAAAATTGTGTCCTATCATCAGCTGTTTAATTGTTATCACTTTCTCTTTTTCGCAGGTAGCGTGTAGTGTAGTTGTAGTTGTTCATTCTATTATCTGCAGTGAGTGTTGATAAATAAATATTGATCAATATTATTGACATGTCAGTGGCCATATATAGTGTTCAATAATAGGAAATTGATGACACTATTATTGATCAATAATATTGATCGTGTATATGAGAGCCTTAACACCGTGTTAGTTAACAGTTCGTTTCAATTTGACTGCATCTGGTTAAATTATATAAGTTTCACCGTTGCATTATTATTATTATTATTATTATTATTATTATTATTATTATTATTATTATTATTATTATTATTGTTGTTGTTGTTAAATTCTATTTGTCGAGTACGTATAACAAAACTCTAAAATGGAAATAATTCGCGCTTAAGCGACATCCACTTTTCATTCTCCTCTCCTGTCGGATTTTACGTTAAGAGGACGCTATGATTTTCATCAAAAAAGGTAGCGAGCCGCGGAGTGTTGTGGATATCGCTTAAGTGAATTACTTGGATAAAGCTTTTAGAGTTTTGTTTTTATTATAAATTTGAAAGCAATGATCATTGCGGTATCCGATAAAACGATTCTGAGCGGAGCTTCGGTGTAATGAATAAACGGAGAAATAAACGACAATCGATTAAGGCGAAATTGTATTTTTAGCGTTTTTATGTAGTTTTTGGTAGTTTTTCCTGACTTTTGAAAAAAGTATCGAGAAAAATAGAAAAATGACTAGACGCAATTTGCAATCAGAGAAGGTGCTACACGAAAAAATCGGAGCACTCCTTCTGCAGGTAGAACTTTTGGGTACAGACATAAAAAAAAAAAAAACACATCATCGTAAAACCAATACATTCCTATATGCTCCGCTCAGAATCTAAAACTCAATAACTCTTCTAAAAGATTAAAGACATATTAAAAATATATATATATACAGGTATATTAATATGTATATATATATATGATTTATATATTATATTACAATACTGGAATTTATTTTGGATAAAAAATGTGGTGTCTTATTAAATACGACTGCGTGGTTCTTGTTCACTCTGTGAAACGGTTGTGTATCTTAAACATTTCGATATTTGAACGTTTTTCTGTATATTTTAATAACTAATAGCGTCCTCTTAATAGATAATATGAAAAGAAAAAAAAATTTAACGATAAACGCGTAGGAACAAAAATAAAACCCATATTATTAATATACAGCTGGGCCGGACAACGCTCTTTATTATAATATGATATATTCGTTGTCCGCGCGCGCGTATATACAGAGAACGGTTTTTTTTAACGATCTATTAATAATAATAATAAAGACCGAAGAAAATCGATAATCCCATATAAATATATATATATTATAACGACGACGTGTCATTTATTATATAGGATATTATTAAAATATTATTTATCGTATAGAGGAGACGAAACCGGCGGTGACGTAATACGTTCGGCGGCGGTAAACGCTTTTTTTGTGCGGCGCGCGTGGGACGGACGCCGCGTATACGTGGGAGAGAACCGCGAGTTCCAATAATCGCAATAATTATTATCATTATTATGCGGATCAAATTATAGTCTCAATATAATTGCGCTAATGAGAAGAAACGAACGCGATCTCGTTTTGGTTTACTATATTATAACGCTAATGTTATAATATGTAACGTTCAACAATATAATATAAGCTCTGTGCAGTGGCGTGTCCGGGATAAATTTAATTAGAGAAGCTGCAAAATATAAATCGGTAATACTTTACTGATAAAACGTTTTCCGTAAAGCGAATTGGCTATAAAAAATAATAATAATAATAATAATAATAAAAAACTCTTAAGATATTTCGCGTGATTCTTATTCGTTTTCAATTCTTATAACAATATTGTAAGTTCTCGAGTTTAGATATTTTTTGTATATTATCATATATACGAGTGCGTAACCGCTTTCCTATATATATAATGTGCACTACACGCTACGGTATAATACACTGCAGAATACTGATGATGGTCGTTTTCCACTCTATATATATATATATATATTATAATAGTAATCAGGAATTTTTTTTTTTCTGACCCGGAGTATCATTTTTATACGTTCGTGTTTCCGTCCCGGTATACGTCTCACGCATTCTCATACATATATATATATATATATATCACGTTAATTTTTAATTTATCTATATATAATAATATCGTAAATTAAACGGTTTTTATACTACCTATATTATATAATATTATATAATAATTTTCCTATTATATTTTAACGTAGTTATTCGTCGCATACTAAAATAAATATTCGATTTTCTCATATACAATTTTTTTATCATTGAGCACTTTATCTGTGTGTGTACTGTGTGTGCACAATATTTTATTCGTTAAAAAATTCAATAACGCCTATAGTGCAGCGTGTGTAAGCGTGCGTTTACAATATATTATATATATATATATATATACGAGTATAAAATTTTTTACACGCAGTGTTCACTATACTCATTTAGTTTTAAAATATTATTCATATAAAACGCGGTTATATAAGACTTTTGCAGTGAATCACGCTCTGTACGAATGTGCTTATTTGTATATTATACTGTTGCCCCGCGGTACGCATAAACTGTAAAACAACATTTAGTGTTATATATATATTTTTTTTTTTGTTGGAAAACAATATTTTTTTATTACGTTTGGTTTTATATATTAGAACGCGTCTGCATTACAGTAAATATTAATCAGTAGAAACCCGATTGTTTATAATATTATTATTATATATATATATATCTGTGGCTTGGGTCAAGAAGGGCCAATGTCGCTTTTAGCTATTTTTCAGAAAATACATATTTTGGCCTTTTTGAAATTAGTTGTTCCATAAAAATCTTAATTTAATTGTAGACATTAGTCCATGTACTTCTTAAAATATTAGATGTAAACATACGCCTTTTTAGTACTACAAAAAGCGCATTAAATTTTATATGATAGAAAATACAACTCAATATGACTAAAAAGTGACATCGGCCCTTCTTGACCCAAGCCACAGATATATATATACGCGTATCGCGTACTTTATTTTAATGTCGGGAATAATAATAAATCGAATAATAATAATGTTCTCTCGCGAAACCAAACGAAAATAATGTTAATAATAATTAACCGTGAACGGTGCGCGTTTGACAATGTGCGCAGTAGCAGCAGCAGCAGCAGCAGCAGCAGCAGCTTGTGACTGGCGGCGCAGGCGAAAACGCGTTGACCCAAATTCAGACGGTTTTTTGTGCGTTTCAATGTTACAAGTTATACGAATATTTTTACGCGAACGATTTCACAAACTTCATCGAAAAAAAAAATTATTATTCTATAGTAGTAATAGTTTTTTTTTTCGATGAATTTAATTAAATTTATCGTATATTTTTTTTATGTACGCGTGAAACCTCGGCGGAACGTAATAATTAATAACACTATTTATATACCGGTAAATAGTTCAGATGGAAATTTTTTCGATTTAAAGCGTTACCATCTGCGAATACTTGAAATATTTCAAAAAAAAAAATTTAATCTCAAACAAATAAATATTTCGTCTATATAATTCGCGTTTAACATTTTTTTTTTTTTTGGTTCTATACGCGTAATATATAACTGAAAAAATTGCGATTAAATCGAAGTTTACGATATGTAATAAAAAAAAAAATAAAAAAATTCAACACAATCTGTTCGGAAAATTGTATAACTATAATACGAATTTCGTGACGTTTAGTGCGGTAATGTATTTCATTCTTTTATACGTATCGATTCGACGGAATTTTTCGCGTATCATATTATAATATAACGAACGGTTTGACCGAACAAAACTGCGCGTTCTGTTATTAGTCGCCGAATATACGCGCCCAAAAATATGTGATTTTCGTGCACTGTTACCGTTCGAATCGAGCCGAACTACAACGAAAATCCGTTATTTATGCGTTTACAATAGACGTGACGTAACGTTTTTTTTTTTTTTGTTATCCTTCTGCATCGATTTTAGTGTTTGGTTTTTTTTTTATTACTTGTTCCCGAGAAAAACGTTACGTTTCGAATTATAATACGTAGAGATTTCGAAACATTTCGGCAAACGAATATTCGCTTTTAGTCGCACCGAAAACGCGGAAATCGAATATAACGTATATAACAATATACGTTATAATAATACAATTATAATACTTATAAATAATATTATTATATAATAATTATAATACAAGTATAATACAATCCGCGTCCTGATCGGGGCACGCGAGTTTTATATTTATCGACATAATAGTATATAATGTTGGGACGTTCATAGGGACATTATGAAAATATTCGTGAAAAAATAAAAATTGTAAAAAATGTACCGTATAATATTGCTTTTGGTATTGAATACAATTTTTTTTTCCCTCGAATTAATTATATTGTCTTTTCTTCCATGACGCGCGCGTCTCTCCTTAAAAAAAAAAACCGTCGAGAAACCCCGTAAAATTATCGTCGAAAACGTCGTCAGGCTTCGGAGATAATATATTATACGATATATCATACGTTTATTTAGTGAGTCATATAAAATTCCCGGCATTATGGCTCATTTATTATAACACCTGTAGAGGCGAGCAATCTTATAATTCGTATTTGATATCGGCGTTGTATTTACTCTGGTCCGTTGATAACAGTATATTTATTTCTAACGAGAAAACGTTTAAATGACGTGTAAATTCGAAGAACAAAAAAAAAAAAAAAAAACTAGCTCTGCTTATTATTTTTACGTCTTTTATCGCGTATTTCGTATTCGTCATTTTTATCGTTTATCCGTCCGTCGATATATAATAATTATATATATATATATATATATATATATATATATATTCGTTTTACTAAACTAAATGTATAGTGGTAATTATAAGATTATTAAAAATAAAAATTTGGTCGCTGAAAAAAAGAAAAAAAATTAGAGATCACTTTGAATATATAAAAACGCGTTCATTTTTTTTTTTAATGTTAATATTTAAATAAAATTTTAGTTTATGTTCAGACCGAACAATTACTTCTTCGGTGTGTCGGTCGACTTCCTTTATATACATTTGATATTTACATATTACAATACGCGCGGGCGGCCCAATTATCTTTCGAAGAAATATAAAAATAATAGTATATTATACGTACACGCGTATGCGACCGGCGTGAAATAGTGGCTCATTTTCTTTTAAATATATAACGCATTAAATTATCGTAATTAACATAATATTATCGTTCGTAATATTATAATACGCGAAGTTATTTCACGAAAATTCCGTTTCGTTTATTATTCGTTCGATTTTTTATTTTTTTTCCATTTCTTACAAAATACAATAGTTTATTTACATATTATCGTACACGTATTTATTTAAATCGTACAGTTATTTCTGAATAATTGTATCCATCTATCTTGTCTGTAAGAAAATTCATTTTTAAATTCCAAAGCGATTACTGATCGTTGTCGGTTTGCGAAATTCGATTTATCTATAAAAAAAAAAGTGTTCGAATTTGTAATTTTTAGAAGAAAAAAAAATCCATACGTTGATAAATTCTTTGAATCGAGTCTTCTCCTATCCAGTATATACGTACATAATAATCCGCGTTACATTGTTTGCGTTCGTTTTCCATTACATATTATATAAACTGTAACAAAACGTTTTTATTGCGGCCGCCATCGGTACTATTTATACGTTCCACTTTAAATAAAAAATTTTTTTTTTTTCCGAATTACTTTTGAATTTCTCCAAACGTTACGCGCGTTTTAAGTGCTTATGCGTTTCACAGCGTTATAGTCATGACGACGATTAGGAACAAACGTGCTATATTATATTATATATTACAACATATTATATATATACATTATTAATCGGTGACGCACACTCCAGTATTCCGTGTTCGGTACTTAAATAATATAATATTATTTTTATAATATATATATATATCTTTGTGTCGTTGATATAGGTACACGCGTAACGGTACGAAAATGATTCAAAATATCGTACTTACGAGTATATATATTTCATAATATGTTATAAGCCGCAGTGAAAAACGTGTACCCATACGGTTATCGAATATAAAAATGTAATTTTTAGATTCTGAACGAAGCGACGAGGAGGAAACTATATTGGTTTTACAATGCGGTGTTTATATTTATTTATTTTTCTGTGTACAAATAATTCAAAACGACGCGATAATTCGATGGTTTTTAATAGCGGGGCACAAAAAAAAAATTATCGAAAACAATAGTCTTGAAATTTACACCGATTTTGTAACACAAAAATGTGTACTTAAAAAAAAATTCCAAATAAAAAATGCCTTCCGATTTCGGGCTGTTTACGCAACAGTTATTATATGTCGAGCTATAAAATGGGGTGATTTTTTTTTTTAGTTTTGGTGGCTGAAAACGTTATACGAAACAGATCACTTCGACCGTATTCCAAAAATACAATCGGCGATCTTGAGTCACGTGTTTTTTTTTTTTTTGATTATTATCACTTTGAAATTTCCCGACAATTTGCGTATATTACAACCGCGAGGCTCCGTTCCGAACGCAATTTTATCGAACGAAATTCGCTTTCAAAAGTGTGTATAGTTATAACGAAAAACTCTAATTGAGCGACGTCCACAATACACGCCGGCGGCTCCTTTTTTCTACGCTCCGTGTTTACGAGTGTCGATAACCCGCAGAGATAAACGGCCCAGTGGCGTAATTAGAAGTTTGTTCTGGGGGGATGACTTTTTTCCCTCGTTTTTCATTACAGTGCAATGGAAAACTTCACACACACCCTTCATACTATAAATTTTCTTGTTATGTACATACTATAACTACAAATCAGTAAAAAAAAAAGAAAAAAAAATTTACTTGTAATCTAACTAAGTTAATATTATTCAAGTATTTAAATCAAAATACACAATAGAAATATTTGATTACTATACTCGTATATTTACTATTATTTTTAACTGGTAAATTATAAAATTAAATCCAATTTCCGAGGCCTATAATTTAAACATTATAATAAAAAAGCGATTTTAAGTAAAGTATAAAAATAGGAAAAAATAAGAAAAATTTTGACTCTACAATAGATGATGACAGTTTTCAGTTATTTTTTTTTATACATGATTAAAAAAAAGGCTCTGGGGGGGATCTATCCCCCTCATCCCCCCCTTAATTACGCCCCTGAAACGGCCCATATATAGTAATAAAAACCTAACGAAATTCCGTATACACACGTACTTGCAGGAAAGTATATTGTATTTTGTTTATACAATTTACACTGTGTTGTTCACTACTGTTTTTGAATGAAAACGATGTTCGAAGAGCGCAGTGTGGCCACGTTATTGTTTTATCGATATTTAAATTCGTCGTTTTTTTTACACAATATACATTACGATTCGCAAAGACGAGAATCAAAGGAAAACGTGTAATTTTCGAAATGCCGCCGCCAAACTCAGAGTGTGTGTGTGTGTGTGGTGCAGTAACCGAGATGAGAAATAAGAAAAAATAAAAATAAAAATTGCGCTCTCGAATACGAGACGGCGCGCGACCCGCCGCGAGAGCGTCACGCATGACGAGTAGTGCAGGCCGGCGTACGCCGTACGGAGGCGGCGGCGGCGGCGGCGGCGGCGGCGGTGGGATGGACTGCTAAAAGGACAAATTCTGTAAATATTGATTCGAAAGAGATGGTGTGTGTGAAACGAGTGAGCGCGTATTGTATAGCCGGTCGAGCAGTCAAATACGCATAATAATTACGCGCGTATTTGCTCCGTGTGCTCGTGTATTATTATTCACAATGTACCCGTGAAGACAACGCGTTTCCGCGACGATTATTTGTATAATATCTGCAGAGAGGACTCAATTTCAAACAAGGCCGACTGTTTGTCCGCGGATTCGGAAGCGGACTGATGGTCAGAGAAGCTGTTATCGTTTATACGCTTTCAATAATAATCGATTTATATTTCTTATCGATTATTATTGTTCGCGTCTATTCTATACAATCGCGGACAGTCCGAAATACGCGTTATCCGACTTCCGACGGAGCTACGAGTCCATGCGATCAGTGCAGGATCAATCCGCAACTAGTCCCGAATCCCGTGCTGGAACACAAACCTAATATTACAATAAAACACGTATAGCCGTTCTTTTTTTTTTTTAATATCATTTAATTCTCGAAAAGTCATGAGTTGAAACAGGATTTTTACGTTTTTTTTACATACTTTTTTTTTTTTTACTGCGAGTACGCAGCGCCGATTGGACGAGCTGCTTTCTCGACGATTCCGTTTTCAAAACATCGGTTTTAGCACAGTTAGAGAATATTTTGTGCGAATTACGATAAGTTTTAGGAATATATCGACGTTTAATTCGAACATTTCACAAAAAAAAAAACGTAATGGTTTATGAGAAGAAAAAAATAATATTGTGACCTCCGTCAGTTTTTAAAAATATATTTTTTTTCTGAGTACACTTAATAAAGTGAAACGTATTAACCTAAACAGTAAACAATCGCACCGAGCTATAACATATATGAAGTATGGCTGTTTAGGTAATTTTTTAAAAGATTAATTTAAAACTGTCGTATAATTTTTAGAAATTGTTACCTTTTTTCTGTATTTAATACATTTTTACGGAACACCGTATAGTTCCAAAAAAAAAAAAAAAAAGTATTTACGTTCACATAAATATTGATGAAATAGCGCAATAAAAACATCTTGTTTTTAAGATTTTAACGCATATGAATCCGGCTTCTGGTTATAAGCGTTTTAAAAATAGCATTTTTTTTTTTTTTTTAAATCTCGTAACTGTTCTTAAGAATTAAAGATATTTAAAAAAAACAGCTCCGTTATTGCGTATAGATTTAAGTAATTTATTTTGTTTAGGAATTCGGTGTCTAAAGTATGACTGTTCTTCCTCTCCCTCCCCCACCCCCAGTGAATCGGTATAGTGTATCGTAAACGTTTCGATTTTTAAACGTTTTCTGTATGTTTTCGCGGTACACCTATAGGTCGTTCTCTCGGGCGTTACACGGTTACCTTTTGCTAGCGTATGTATAACCTCCTCTTAATAATAATAATAATAATACGAGCGTATAATATATAAAGTATAAAAATTACCTATTTTAAGTCGAGGACGATGGAAGCAGAGTAGGCGAAAGAGGGTTTCGTTCGTTTCCTCGCCCTTCACAATAGAGGAACACTGCAGCAACAGCAGCACGCTGTTATACGTGTATTATTCTCGTACGTATGGGGGAACGAATCGACGAGGGTCCGATTCGTGTGCGTTAGGTTAGATTTCCGATCATTAAATGACCTCCCCGTGGCGTTTCTACTGCACTATACACTATACACAACACACACAAATATATTATACAGATAATAAATATATAAAGAAATGTATACGAGTATTATTATATGCGTACACACGGGTCGGCGCGGAGGGGCCAACAGCCATCGTCGTATATATGGTAGTCGATATAATAATTTATACGATATATAGAAAAAAATTTTTTTTTTCTTTATTCGTTACTCGCGGTGCCTATAGTAAATATGGCAGAAATACGTTTTAATAAATATCGTATTTTTATTTATTTTGGCATTCGTTCAATGTAGAAAGCAAAAAAAAAAAAAAATCTGTCAAAACGGATATACGCGTATGATCTACGCCGTAACGCGTGTTCAGTTTTTTTTTTAATGAAACGGAACGTATTATAAATATACTTTTGTTAATTTCACAAACGATTTCGGAAAAAAAAAATTATACATTTATAAAATAATTCGTTTTTATTATCATGTACGTATACGAATTAAGGGGATTGAAAGCGGGTATTTTCACTCTTTGTCTTACACACATGAAACATAGCAAAATAGACGTTTCGTATTTCCAACGTACCGATCGATCTATTGGTGCGATAAGAAATTTGAAAACAGATTTGAATTCCTCGTGAACATTATTACAAAACGACTTTCCCACTTTTTAAATTTTTTTCATAAACCCTTAAAAAAATCAACCGAACAAATTAAAAAAAAAAATATTGTTAATAATTCATTTTTGAATGTCTTAAAAAAAATAAATAAAAAAAGTGGGAAAGTCGTTTTGTAGTAAAATTCACGAGGAATTCAAATCTGTTTTCAAATTTCTTATCGCACCAATAGATCGATCGGTACGTTGGAAGTACGAAACGTCTATTTTGCTATGTTTCATGTGTGTAAGACAAAGAGAGAAAATACCCGCTTTCAATCCCCTTATAATAGTGAATTTTATAACGCTCGCAGACAATCCGTCCGACGATTTCTCCTCAAATCCGTTATTTTTAAAAATTTATGTTAACAATATGAACACCGGACGATTTAGCGAGTTCGCGGCCTCCTATCCTTTTTGATCCGGATTTATGAGCGTTTTTTTTTCTTCTAATAAAACATTGTACTCCCGAAACATTTCGTTTCGAATTATATAAATGAAATTTTTTTTCTTTTATCAAACCGCCGTTTTTCCGCGGCGATTAGTCGTTTGCAAAATTAGAATCCGAATTCTCCCCACAACTATACACTGCGTCGAAATACACGCTTTTATATCATTTTTTTTTTGTTTTCTTGTTATTATTCGCAACGGAGTTAAAAAAACCGAATGAGATCATAACTTTATCATACAGTTTTAAGACGGACGGAATATAGTATTTTACTTTTTTTTAAAAAATATATTATACGCGGCCGAATGAACGGATGACGCGAAACCGCGCGACGGAGAGAGAGGCGTGCTGCGCGCGTATTATATCGCACCGTTGTACAGACAATAACGCGTTTATTAAAAAACACTTTTATGAAAACGCTTTATTTTCAACTCGACTTTCTCTTTTTCTCACAATTTGTATATAAATGAATATCGAGACTCTATAAACCCCGCAATAAAATATAGTCCATCGGTCACGGCTGTTGGAGTCTATGACGCCGATATACGAATATTAGTATACGAATTATCGTTTTTTTTTTTCGAATTTTAATTTTTTTTTTTAATACGCGTTGTCTCTCGTTTGCGGCCACCTCGTTTCACACACACACATACTCGTATTTTTTTTTTGTTGTTTCGAACCCTTTTTCTTCTATAAGCCGATGGAAATAAAAATAAAACGTTCCGTCCTGCTGCTGTACGTTGACCCGAGTGTAATAACAGGGCGAGGGGTGATGTTGTTTCGTGTTAACACCGGGTGGTGGTTTTTCGTAGAGTTAATTACAAGGATAACGCTCGCGCGCGCGTTTATATACTGCTATATATATATGTAATATTATTGTGGGAGACGATGGCACAATATTGTCGGTTATCCGATATACCTCGGATACCTATGATTATATATACGCGGTTACAAGAACGGTTTAAGTATAAATACAATAAAAAAAAATAAAATAAAATTACGGTATATATTGTAGAGATATGAATATCATGAGAGTGGGAGAAAAAAAATGGCGACTTTTTTTTTCTCTTCTTCTGTATTATCGCGGGTTTCGTAATAGCGTTACGTAACCGTATTTTTGTGCGTAACAAACGTATAAACTTCCAGTCGATTTCAGAAATTCACACAGAAATCCGTAATATTACGTGTATTTGACGCCGTTCGTGGCAGATTATCGTCGAAGATCCTGGAAATAATTTCGTGTATTATTTACAGTCCTGTCGGTTTTTTTTTTGCAAAACGCGTAATCGAATACGAAACGCGTGCAGAAACGCGCTGCACGAGAACGAGAGAAAAAAAAACCGTTTTACAAAAGGCGGGGGGAAAAAAAGTAGCGTTATGAATGTCGCTCAAGTGCGAATTACTCGGACAAAGATTTCAGAGCGTATCACCAAAAATTTCGAAGCGATGCGCGATAAATCGTCGCGTTCGATAAAACGATACCGAGCACAGGCGGAGCGGTGTAATATTTTGCACGGTTACGGATATGGTAATTAAAAAAGTTATTGTAAACATTTATTCGATTAAAAACCGCTGATGTTCGAAACGTCAGAAGCGTATGAAAAAAAAAATCTACGTTTTAAAACGGCGAAAAATGTACCGAATTCGTAAGAATCCACGTAACGAACCGCGGTCCGAATCCGAGAGGAAATAACTGGACCGTTAAAAATACATATTTGTTTAACGCCGGTTTTCGCACGTAACAGAATAATACAGATATTTGATGTGTTTTTATAATGTATAAAAATAAATACACTTATTAACTATTGTTCGAGTCTTTTATTCTGGCCCTCGACATTTTTTTTTTTTTCAAATTATCTGGCCTCCGTCGAAATTAATCGCCGACCCCCCCTGGTCTAGACCACCGATTCAGTTGATTATGAATATTAATAACTATATTAGGTTTAAACCGAGTTTTCAAAAACCTCGTGTTCAACCTGAGTTTTCGATCTCGACTACGAATAACACCGCCTGCTGGTTCCGGTTCGAAAATCGAACAGTTCGCAGTATCACTTATACAGTATTTTTTTTCTTTGAAATAAATACCGGCGTTTTGTCTACAACAGGGTAAATTTTGTTCTCAACGCGCGACAACCTCCCTGCGCTTTTGGTTCACAGACATATATATATAACGTAATAATAATAATAATAATAATAATAATAATAATAATAATAATAATAAAAAAAAAAAAAAAGCGGCCCCAAAATACTTTTTTTCCGTTTCGTGCGCGCACGCTGCACGGCCGGCCGGCGGTTCATTGTTACAGGAGGAGCCGCCACCGCCGCCGCCGCCGACAACAGGTGCTAGCCGAAAGGAGAACACAGCCGCCGTTTCGATTTGTATTTATACAAGTATAATACGTTATTATTATTTTTTTTCACTCTTTTTTCCAAAGTAAAACATCGCCTGCAGCAGCAGGTCCCCCGCGATCCGGTACACTGCCGCGTGTTGTAGGACGTTATATTTTCAACGTACTACGTCGAAACGATATAAATATTTTACTTATACTGTAATCAGTGGCGTAGCCCGGAAATTAGTCAAGGGGTGTTGAAGGGGGGGGGTTAAATGTGATATAATTTACTAGTACCAAACTACCATAACACGCCGTTACTTTGAAGCAGAGACGAAAAATCATAACGAACGTGTTACGCTCTCAGCAGACCCGAACTGTAATATAGAACATGAAATCCGTTCTTTATAATATATAAAGACGAGTTAAAAAAAAAAAAACGAAAATTTCAAACGCGAATTTCGCCTAGTTTTAGAGGAAAAAATTCGCGTATTTCTAATTAATTTTTATAAATATTTTCTTGCGTGTTTTCTTTTTTTTCCACGCCGTAATATTATTGTTATTAACGTAATATTCAAGAAAATCCATTCAATATTCGATTACACAAGTCGAATTAAAAAACATCGATTTATTCACTCTTCGCAAAATATTGAAAACGTATATTTTTATACGGCGTTTTATTGCTACGCCACAATTCGGCGAATTATTGAAGACCGCGCACCGGGCAGCCGAGAATTTCTGGCTGCGGCAGCCGTTAGAACGTGCAGCACGATCGCAGGGCAGCCAACTGGCTGCGCGCAGCCAGAGCGAGACGAGGTAACGGCGTATGGCTGCCGTCAGTCTCCGCACGCCGGTCGAAGCAGCCACGCACGGTTCGCGTTTCGCTCGACTATAATCGCCACGTTTATTATTTTATTTCGTATTTTCGCGGAAGAAAATATTCCTTTGTATATTTATCGAAAAAAATATCGCTATGACTTTCGACACGGAAAAGCTTATCCGGGAAGTCGAAAACCGAAGAGCGATTTGGGACGCGTCTTCTGAGGAATACGGCGATCGTGATTTAAAGAGAAGTAGATGGGAGGAAATCACAAATATAATGTGCGAAAAGAATTTATCAGAAAATGAAAAGAACGATTTCGGTGAGTGTTATTTGTTTATTCGTATTTAAATGTATAATGTATTAATGCGATAAATACAATATAATTAATAGGCTATAATAACCGCTATGAATTTATTTGAAAAAAAAAATATTGAAAAAAATTCCGTAATTACTATTATGAAATATTGGAAACAAACTCTGTGATTACTATCCAAACGCTACCCTGTCTTGCCATTCTAGCGGATCTGTATTTATAAAATAATCAGAAAATAAATGTCTGTAATAAGACGCTGACGATCGACTCCCTCTGCTCGAAGGACCTGAGGAGGGTTTCTAGTTCTGAAGAGACGTATACAATTGTGTCTTGAAATCCATATCCGTCTCTTTGTCGCACGTAAACATGTAACACACAGCATGTATTTTTATTATGGCAATTGCAAATTCTTTTCGGACATTCATTTGGCCAGAATGCCAAACGAGCATTCTATAAACCGCCTAGCCCGAGACAGTCGGTAGTTAAATATCCTTTTGTTTTTTGTTAACCTCCTTCCTCCATAAGGACGCATCAAACTGTCAGATTAACTAAACGCCTCGTCTCCCACAATAAAATATGGCGAAGGTATTCCATTGTTTGATACTGGAATTTTCTCCGGTATTAGTAAAATTTATTGACGAGTTTTTTTTATGTAAAACGGAATGCATACAAATTAATGAATCACCACATTTTCCGTACGCTCCAACATCTATATAAGTATGAACTTATAATCTGCATCACAAAAAAACAAGTAAAACGATCGAGAAATAATTTTTATAGTTATAACAAAGTGAGCCTGAACCACTTGGTTTTATTACTCTCGTATGTTTGCCGTCAATACAATTATTGAGATAATTTGCATTTTTATTAAAACCGTTAACTATCTCAATCCATCTTTCTTCATATAATTCTGTAAACGCTGTTTGTCCCATGTTCTCCCGAATCGCCAAGCATGTTTTATTAATGATATTTCGGATAGTGGTGTGTCCAATACGAAAATTACGATGTAATCCTCTCATAGTATATCCTGTAGCCAGATATCTGAAAATTATTATTTTTCAGGAAAATCTCTACAGCAAAAGTGGAAGAACGTCAGAACAAGTTTTAGCAGGGAACTAAAACGCAAAGCGGGTGCTAAAAGTGGATCAGCAGCTTTACGTAAAAGCCCTTACGTTTATTTCGAACAACTACAGTTCCTTAGGGAAACAGTGGTAAATAATGCAACTCAACGTAGCATTGATGAAACAGACGTTGTTGAAAGTAACAATAAGGGCGGTAACGTTCAAATTCGTTCACCAGTCACCAAAAAGAAGAAGAAAACTGACGATGACAGTTTGCTTGAAGTATTAAAGCAAAGTATCGCAATAAGGGAAGATCGTGAAAAGAAACACGAATCTGATCCAGATAGACTATTTATGCTTTCACTGCTGGAAGATTTTAGAAAAATTCCGGAACACCGTAGGCTTTCTACAAAAATTAAATTAATGGACGTAATAAAAAGAGCACAAATGCTTACACTGGAAATTCCTGACCAAGGCTATTCTCATTATGTGTCAGAAACTTCAGCTGCTGGTCCGTATCACCACAGATACCACGGATCAGAAAACTCGAACAGTGGCCAATATCAACATGGATACTCCGCACAGCCAAATTATGGACTAGGAGCATCCAGCAGTGGGCAAAATCGTCGTGTACATTCCACGACTGCTCCAAACAAGCAGAACACTACGATGGGACATAATGAGGCGTTATCACCTGCTGACTCAGATGTAACATTTGTGACTGAACATTCTGAAATACTCGATTAAAAACCTTTTTAATTGAACGTAACATGTAACATTGAAATTATTTTCAAATATTATTAAAAATCACTCAATAAAATGTTGTATAATAAAAAACTAAAAAAAAAATATTACTATCATTTTTGTTTTATACACACTCGCCTCGAATAGTAATTACCAATTTTTCTTTTGGAGTTATACGTGTTCGCATACGAGTGTTAATACCCGACAATGAATTTCTTATATTTTCCAATTGTTCAACATCAAATGATTGCACCGAATTGTATAGTTAAAAAACGATCCGGATATTTTCGAAGATCCTTAAAATAATTTTTAAACAAGCCCATTGAGTGAATACGTTCCAAAAATAAAGGGCGAATCCAATATCATCTTTTTGTTCTTCGATTCTCACGAGACAAAAGGTAAGCAGCAACAGCCTCTTCCATGTTCATTTCGATCGGTCTTACGCGTCGAAAGACTATTGACCGACGATCGCGTGAGGACGCACACAGGAGAGTGAATCCACATACGGACGTCTGCTGGACCAACCGTCGACAGTCTGCTTAATATTTTGGCTACCTAGTGGGCTATGGTAATAAATTATAGTGGGCTATAGGCAGTGGTGTATTTAGAATTTCGTTGCCCTAGGTACACATTAATTGCTGTCCCCCTCTGACCACCCTACTGCATGCAAAAAATAAAATAAAAATTTACACATAAAGTATATTTTATACACAACGCAAATTCGCAACACAATATCATTTTTCGTTTAGTAATAAACCAAGAAATAATAAATAATTAATGCTGGTTAAGGACGACAATACTGAAGGGTTTAGGTCAGCTATAACTCTACAATTTGTTTCTTGACAAAATAGGTTTATTCGATAATATGATAAAAAAAGAAAAGTTTTGTGCATGTAGGTGTAACAATATTATATTTCTCTCATAATTCGTTGCTAAGATATTAAACGAATTGTCTGATTCTGATGTTTTGGCGCGCAACAAATAGACAACTGCCGGAGTTATACGGTTTTTACAGTGGCCGGTAAACATACAATTTTTTTTTTATACATATAATTAACGAATATTAAACAGTCGGTTATTGCGAGTTACGTCAATAATTAGCAGTTATCACGTAATAAAAAAAAAAAAACTTTATATTACACGGAAATTGGCTCTTGATTCGATTATATTTTTTCTCTCCAAACTGTGTAGAAAAACATCGAATATTAAAAAAAAAAAAAATATTATTCAAATAAAACGCTTAAAAATTTCTTACTTCCAAAAACGCTATGCCCGGGGCAATCGCCCTTCCTAGCCCCTCTAAATACACCACTGGCCTATAATATACGTGGCGGCGAACTCGGCCATAAATAACTGCAGCAGTGTATTATGTTATTCTTTCAATAAATACGTCCTCGAGAAAATCACACCGAAACGAAAATCCAAATCGATTTAGCAACAGTACACGTTAAATATCGTTAGAGTGTGGTCGACGAAACAAAACTCGAAAACATTATTGTAATGCCGCAATCGGTTACTGTCGCGCGGTATATTATTTATTATGCACGTACAGGGAAATTCGACGATTTTTCTTGTTTTCGCGCGAAAATCCCGGTCGATATAACCGTATAGTGCGCCAGTGGTAAAATTATATTTACATATTACATAAACGAAAATTTAATTTTTTTCAAAAAATACGGACGTTACTACACGCGTGAAAAACGCTCGAAGTGTCCTTAAGCGGGATAACGTTGAATATTCGTTAATGACTACTATATTGCACGTAGATACTGTTTAAAAACAATTCATTTTATTACACATCGGTCGATTTAATAATCTCGCGGAATGTTTAAGAGCTGGCCTCGGTCTCGCGATTAAAAATAGAACCCTCTCTATAAATGAAATACGCCGAGAAAAGAAATTGTAAAAGGTTTTCATAAGAATTTCCTATAAAATAACACGTACGGCCCGGCGACTTCTCGGCTACCGAAAAATTCGACGGTTTTGTGTCATAATATAACAATATATATATTACAATATTGTACTACGCGTATATCGTACAAGGACAAAAATAAATTATGTGCGGAACCTTGAAGTTTGTTTGTACAATAATCTTTCGGTATAACGTTGTACCGAAGAAGAAGAAAACGCTTTTAAAAATAAATAAACCGTAAAAAAAAAAATACTTGTTATAAATTAGGACTAAAAATAAAATTCTAAATCCGTATTTCGCGTCCCTTCGGCTCGTCCGCAGAAAACCCGATACGCGCGCGCGCGCGTTCTTCTCGTAATATTGATTGGCTCTTATACTGGTCGATCGTACGACGGGACCGATGTGACGAAGGGCCAAGTAGTTGGATTAAAATCTTTAATACGCCAAACGAAAGTTCCCGGAGCCGTGTAAAATATGCACATCTGAATATTTTCGTACCGTTGATTTTCGATACGTACATATATATACCGTTTAAAATGACTCGTGGGAGGAGAGGAGGAAAAAATAAACGTTTTCCCCTCTGTAAAATTCTGTGCCACTCGCGTTGCCCTGCCCACCGTATCAGCACGGCGTAATCACTACGCCACTGTCGTACAACAATAATATTATAATAACGTTATAATAATATTTCTACAATATACGTAATAAATACGCAATTATAATATTATTATATACTACGCGTGTTCGGTTTCCAAGTCCGTTACGACATCGCTAGAGTGTAAAACATGTTTAATATTTACTAATGCTCTCGCTCTACATATTATATACAATAATACGATACACGCACACACACACAATGGAAACAACTTTTATTTATTATTATTTAACAATTTTATTATTATTAGGGCTAGGATTTATATGCAATAAAAAACGGTAAAATATGCATTCGATTTATTAAAAATATGCAACAAAAAAAAAAAATGTGAAAAAATATGGCACAAAATACAAAGAAAACATTTTAAAATTCTAAAATATTAAAAATATTATTATATAAACTATTGATTTTATTCGTAAGTATTACATGAATAACAACGACGTGGTGTTTAAAATTTAAAAAAAAAAAAATTTCTTCTGTTAGATCTTAGCACGTTTTTATACTTTTTATACTTATAACATTTTATTTTACTTCTTTTATCAACCATCACGGCTAAAATATACCATAAAACATGCATTTTAAGTGTTTATTGTTGAAATATGCAATAAAAATATGCAAAATAAAGTAACCACCATTTGCTTCATCATGACGTAATTCATGGACATCTCAGACAAAAGCAGTAATCAGAAGTTGCAAAAAAAAAAATATGCCAATGCATATAAATCCTAGCCCTAATTATTATTATTATTATTATTATTATTATTATTATTATTATTATTATTATTATTATTATTATTATTATTATTATTATTATTATTATTATTATTATTATTATTATTATTATTATTATTATTATTATTATTATTATTATTGTTATTATTATTTTGTACAAACGCGTTCCACTCGGACGCGATAACGCTAATGCGACCACAAAAGTGATTACTATACACGCGCATTATATATATAACGTATAATAACAATATAACTTCGTGCGTGTGTGTGTGTGTTTGTTATTTTGTCGGAAGTCGACGCTCTCACAAACTATACGCTCTTTTTTTTTTTTTACTTGTTACTATTATGAAAAATAATATCTGCAGGCGAGAGGCGCCTCAGACACCGCTATGATTATCGTAATAAATAGTTTAACTCGGCGAAACACAGTGCGGAATGAGCGGAATATCATGCATTAATAGTCGTGCACAATAATAGTTTATACTTATACTCGTTCGGCGTAACGGCGTAGTTCAGCGGATCGTATAATATATAATTCGACGCAGAACAAACAAAAAAAAAATAAAATAAATAAATTCAGTATAAAATTATAATACTGTTGTTACAGACGGGATATATGCGGATCGTCTCGTCGCGCGTTTATTCGAAAAGTTTTTAACCGATGATTTTTACCGACAGCAACATAGCGATATAGTATATCACACATACCTTTAAAATGAATTTTTATATCTCACGTAATGACGACGATTCACTGGGCCCCCGCCCCTCCCCGTCCTTATACGCACTTAACCCGTGTACGCGCGTCACGTCCAGGCGATTATTATTACAATATTTGTATGGACCGTGTCGTAACCGGGTCGCGGTCGGGTGTACGCGACTGAATACGCGCACATAATATACAAAACGGCGAGTTACACGCCGGACTGCCGGAACGTTTTCGACCGTTTGTCGAGGAAAAAAAATATTCCCCTCGCATCCTCTCATATAAACCTTAAATGTACCGCTCGCGTTTTTATTCGGGTGTCTACAATTTTTTCGTTTTTTTTTCCCCTAAGGTCTAACTGCGTCTTGTATATGGGGAGGGCGCGAAAAAAAAAATGGAATTATCGAGCGTCGAGTTTGTCGTTTTCTAAAAAAAAAACCACGGCCGTTTACAATAATGTGTTTACGAATCGAACTGAAGGCCGAGTCTTGTAAAATAAACACCGAGTTTCGTAATAAATCGGTTGTTTCGTCGGCTCACGGAAAACTGCGCTAATATACTCGTATAATTGAACGATATACGCCCGTTTTTATAATATACGTGTAGTAGAAAATTCTTTCTTTTTTTTCGTTATAAAACACGAATTTTAAACGTTTCCGCGGCTGAGTCTGTGCGCGCCACTCATTAAAACAATATTTTTACTTTGGGTTTTTGGAGGAAATTATGTCGGTTTGTTCTCGCGCACGGTCCGTATTGTGTGTTCGCTTTGAAATACCTAACGGACGCGCTTACTGCAATAACACTTATAATAATCGACGTCTGCAGGTGTCAATTTTCTGTGTAATACGAAAACTACGGGGTGAAAAAAACCGGCTCGAACGACACTGCAGATAACACGAGCGAAAGGCGATTTATATAGGCATTCTAATAAGGCGTAGAATAAGACTCTGGGGTGAAAAAATTCGTTTTTCGTTTTAAGAGAAACGAGGGGGCGAGAAAAAAAACGCGTTTTTCATCGCGTGAAATACGAGTGTATAATAGGTTTTTTTTTTTTTACACCATAAATAGCGTTTATTTACGGGGAGGAAAAAAATAGTCTTTTTTTTTTATATACCTACTTATAATGCAATAACGGAGAGTGTGTGCGTATTGTGTACAGGCGTTAAAAAAAAAAACGAAATTTATCGCAGTACTTTCGGCGGCGGCGTGTCGTGAAATTAGAAAATCGCCGGACGTTTTATTCCGCGGAACGCGGCAGACCTCGCGCACGCCGATGTACAATAAATTAATTAAATATAATTATAATAAATAATATATATGTATATAATAAATTGCTCGTAAGAGAATTTTGTAATTTAATTTTTTTTTTTTTGGACTTTTTTTTTATTGTAATCGCAATAATAACGTGTCAATAATTAATAATAATTATATACGAGTAGTAAAGCGAACGGGTTTTTTTTTTATGTGCAAACGTCTATGAGAAAAAGTCTCGTTTTTATTCTCTTCGAATTGCGATTTTTTTTTTCGCTTAAGTTTTTGTGTAATCAATCGATTAGATATCAATTTCGTAAATGTCCATGAAATATATTACCGGAAACGTCCATGATAACCGTATATTTAGAAATACAATTTTGGCCGGGTTTTTACGAAAATATCCCACTGTGCGTCGTCGTCACAAACGGTATTGTAACGCTTGCTGATTTTTTTTTCATTTTTTACTATTAATTGACCGACAATATATTTTAAAACGTGGCGCACGATTAGTGAAATTTTATTTTTGACGCCAATTCCGGCGATTTCGGTAATAATATTCGATTGATTTTGACGTTATATAACGAAAAACTTTTCTCGTATATAAAAAAAAATAAAGAATTCATTAAAAAAATTAACAAAAAAAAAAAAAATACCGTTAATATACGCGACAATTTTTACGCGGTTCTTCGCCGCGCGGGTGAAAACGGTTTAAAACAGAAAAAAAAATAATAATAAAAAAAAATAGCGTGCCGCGGGGTGTTATTGTTGGATATCGCACAAGTGAATTACACGGATAATTGAAAGCAATGTTAAATCGTTGCATTCGATAAAACGATTCTGAGCGGTTTCTTCGGTTTAATAAATAAACGACAATAATCGATTAAGACGGAATTGCATTTTTAGCGTTCTTACGTAATTTTCGGTAGTTTTTCCAGACTTTTGGAAAAAAGTATTGAGAAAATCGAAAAATAACGTATTTAATGTACAGAGTAGATGCGATTTGCCAGCAGAAAAGGTGCTACACGAAAAGATCGGAGCACTCCTTCTAGTAGGATTTTTGGGTACAGACATGAAAAAAAAATACATCATTGTAAAACCAGTACAGAATCGCTCCGCTCAGAATCTAAAATTTCATTTAAACCTGTACGCGCGGTACATAATGCAGCATAAACACACCGTACGAACGAGATTCGATCGTCGCATATATTATTTTCGGAGAGCAATAAAGAAAAAAAAAAATAAACAAAACTGTAACACGCAATTTCCTCCTCGCGCGTATGTCTCGTATAATCCCATCGCGGAACACCGGCCGGTTTTATTGAAAATCTCTAATGGTTATCGGACTACGCGACAAAAGGTACGTGGGGGAGAAGACCGACGGATTTCTATTTGAATTTTAACCGCGATCGTATGGGGGGGAAAAATAATAATATAAAGAATTTTTGTATATAATATAATAATAATAATAGCGTATAAGACCTTTGGGCTACGCAGTGGTATTCAAAAAAATATATATATATGTATCCACACAATAATAATACGTCGCGTTTACGACTAAATCGTTCACAATTTTCTTCGCGATGCGCGTTCGCTGTATCTGCTGCTTTTTTCCGTCCGCTTAAAGAGTACGCGTTTTGGAAAAACTCTTTAACCTCTTTAACCCGTTTATTATTGTGTATTTTTTATTCGTTCCTACGAAATTCTCGTTTTCCACAAGTATTTTACGTACCAATCATCCGTGGTGAACGTTAAATATTCTATATACTCCGCAGTTTTCTGCGGATTATCATTAATGAGCGAACAAAACGATATTCCGTTCGATTTCCGAACTTCTCGAATCGCGTTAATCCGTTTAGCCGTTTATAATAATATAACTATATATATGTGTATAAATAATAATAAATATTTAGCTTTAAATTGAAAACATTCGATACGGAAATAATATGACGTGCATTTCGGACGGACGTTTTCGAATTTTGATTCGGGGGTTTTTTTCCATTAAATCTAAAGCGTTTATATATATAAAAAAAGCACACACACAAAATTATTGGGGAAAAATTCATTTTTTTACCTCTTTTATCCGTACGAATATAAAGTAGGCGTTTTATTTAATAATTTTTTTAAATCCTTTCGGATTACACTTATATTCCCTAGCGACTCGTTGATTCATCGATTGATCTATGCGTTTTCGCATTTTCTATACAGTTCGTATAGATTTAAAGCATTTTTTTTTAACAGTCTACAAGGTTTTGCAAACGTGTCCGTGTGATTGCGCATTTTTTCCAAATTTAGCATTATTTACGTACTTTTTATTAACTATAGATAGTGATTTATTCCGAAGGTAATGGAGAAAACTCACACAAAGTGTTACTCGTAGAAAAATATGTGAAAACTCGGATTATATCTTCTCTATTATACATACGCGTATTTAGAATTGAGTACAATCGTTCGTCCCCGCCGTAATTTATTCACGTTTACGTTATCAACCCCCGTCGATCGCAGGCAGAGAGAGAGAGAGAGAGAGAGAAAGGAGACGGGCCATATCATCTGCATCAGCTGGCGTATTGAGGATTTTTCAACCGGAGATACAATATATATATTTTACACTGCACCACGTATACGTATACGTACGTAGGTAGTAATCATGAATATACATGGTCGTATAAAAAAAGAAAAATAATACTGTCGACCGGGGTTGACACGGGTTCAAAACGCTATGAATACATTATAATATAATATGTATAGTGTACTATATAAAACATTTAAGATTCCTTATGTCGTACCCCTAATGGTATGTTTTTATACTACTGTATTATATAAACATACGATTATAAATATTATTTGTCGGATACGTACGCGCGTGTTCAGTGACGTATTCACCGAAGTGGTTTCGGGTTGAAACACCCGCGCCCTGCCCCGCTCCCGGAACCAAAGAGTCAATATTTAAATTATTATATTGCGCGTCGGGCAATTCAATAATATTAACGCGCGCGTTTAAAACGCTATTATTGTCAACTATATTGCTCCAATAATTTCTCTGTGCGGTTACCGTACGAAGACTCTATCGATCTCACAAAATAGTATATTATTATAAATTGGTAATATTAATAATAAGTTTTTAATAAATAAAACGTTAATTTAAAATTGTCTATTGTTTTTAATAAGGAAGGAAAGACATTTAAAGTTTACCTGTATGCAGTAGCGTGCCCAGGAATTTTCAATTGGGGTTATAAGTAAATAGTAATAATACATTTTAATAAATCGTCACGGTAATACCAAATAAACTCAAATGTTTATGTTTCAAGCTCTCCAAAATCGTTTCTAGCTTATAATTGTGTACATTTGTAAATTGTTCTATATAATTAAAATGGATTTAAATTATAACACACTAATACCAAGTTGTTCAATTAACGTGACATACGTCGTGATGCATAGTAAACGTTTATTGTCATAACTCATAAGTAATAACTTTTTGCTAATAACTAATAAAAAGTATTAAGTAATGACTCTAAAACAGCTCTTATAATTATTAATAAGTTGTTTTCTGTAGGTCGGCAAAAAAGACAATGGGGGGGGGATAAAACCCCTAACACCCCCCTGAGCACGCCACTGCCTATATGCTCTGCACGGTTGGCTGAAAGAACGCAATAAAACGTTAATAAATTCTCGCTGAACTCTCCAATAAATACATTATATAATATAGACGTTTGAAAATTTTATTATAATTTTCTAAATTGAAGGGTCCAGAACAAGAACCAGGTATCTCCACTTTTTGAAATTGTTCAGGAGGTACAAAAAACTGAATAATTAAATTTCTAATGGAGGTATGAAAATATTGTAAAAATAGATTTAAATTGTCCATAAGAAGAGGTACGTCTATACATATTATATAGATTTACATTTTACATAATCTTAAGTACATTTTTTTACAAAAACAAAGGAAAAAACTGGAGATGTCTGGTATTATTGCACTGAAACGAACAAATTTTGTTTTTCACGATATTAGCCTTTCTAAAGTCACGGATTTATCTGGTTGTTGCACCAAACTGTAGACAAAGTTTTCCATTATCGGATAATGTACAAAAATGAATTTTGAAAAAAAGTGGAGATACCTGATTCTTGCTCTGGACCCTTCAGTTATAATAAATATGTATGAAAAATAACCGAGTTCGTTTAGTAATTTATTACTATTTGATTTATATATACTGTACGCGTATATAATATTATATAGTTGTTTAATTTATTTAATTATTTTAAAAAATATTTTAATTCGAAACGTTATATATAAAAATCGTTTATGGCGTGGAGAGCGAATTGTCAATATTTCGTTTTAAACCGCTGCTTATTCCGCCAGGAAGAAAAAGTGAATTACGCCACTGCGCGTGTTCAATTTGTTTGCAAACACACTAAAATATCGAATTCGTATATCAAATAAGTAATTAAGTTATTAAAATATATGAGCACCGCGAACTCTAATATTATTATATTATAATCTCGGCATAACCGTGGGCGTATTAATTAACGTCATCGTCTCTCTCCGTCCCGGTAAGTAAATCGTTAGCATAATATTGTATTGTAGCTACGTTTTTTTTTTGTGTGGTTAACGTTAACTAATATGTTAATATATACTTATACCATATAGACTGTATCTCTGAAATTTGAAGAAAAAAATGTAGCAGCAAAGAAAATAGACATTTTAAGGATTATTTTTGTCTCGTAATGCGTATAGGCAAACAATATTTTATGCAAAAAAATTTTGTTTTTCATTCGTCTAACGTTATTCGATTTTCTCGAGGTTTCTCTATTAATTCGTTTAACGAAAATCTACTACCAAAATAATCACAAAAAAAACGGATAATTCGCGATTATCATCAAATGAGGCTCGTAGAGTTTTTTTTAAAAATTCCAAATATAATATAAAGCGAAACGCTTTTCACCAGTCAGTTAGTCGCTGACTATTTATTTTTACTATATAATATATTATAAATATAGATACGGATTTCTTTCGAATACGATCCCATCAATAATTTCGGAGTACCATTTTATTTTTTCGAAAATTTCAATATCGTGTTTTTGTCGTTTAAAAATGAATCGAATTCAAAACTCTAGGACGTGAAAATCTAATATAAAAGTCTTATTCGCACACGATGTTCAACAGTTTTCGACGACGATAATCGTTATTAATCACGAATTTTTTTTTAGAATTTATATACTATTTTTTTTTTTTTTACTGGGACGCCTTTTCAACACCTTTTGCGTATAAAACGATTTATTCATTTTATTTTTCATCGAAACACGTAACAATAATGGCAATTTACTCGCATTACATAATTTCAAACAATTATATACGCGTCTTATGCGCCGCCGTATATATATTACATAACACGCGGTGCACAATCGCGCAGGTTACGAAAATTTTCAATTTTCGTCTTTAAAGTTCTAACACCTTTGCCGAAAACGGTTTTCTTATTAATATACATTATGTATAATATATATATATATATATATGATTTTCTGAGCGAGTTTTCTTCGTATAAAACAATATGCGCGCCCGTCACGAACAATATATATACGAGTATAGGTATACGATTATAACGCCTCCGCACAGTTAATTTCACTTTACTCGAGGCGAAATTTGAGTGAACAATTTTTTTTTTTTTTTTCTTTGTTCCTGTTCTCGTGCGACGACGTTATCGCTTATAAGCTCGAATTTCTTCGTAGCAGCATATTTGTGTCTTATCCGGGTTTGGTGTTAATTGGTTTCTCGCATAATACGTTGTTAAATCTTGGAGAGTTTTGTAAGCTTACGTTCGACTTCTTGGAATGTTATGTCCTGTGCTGCTATGGCCAAGTCGTCTGCGTATAGAAAGTGTCTTGTTTCTTCTGTGATGGGTTGGTCATTGGTGTATATATTAAATAGCATGGGCGCCAGTACGCTACCCTGCGGTAAGCCATTTCGCTGATTTCTCCATCTACTCCATTTATTGTTCAGCGTGACTGTAAAGCGTCGATTTCGTAGCATAGAGGATACTATTTGTACTAGGTGCCAGTCATTTGTACACTTATATATTTTTTTTAGTAGTAGATTGTGATTCACCGTATCATATGCTGCAGATAGGTCTACAAGAACAACCCCTGTTACTTTTTTATTCTCATAACCATCCTCAATGTGCTGACATAGGTTTAGTACCTGTCCTGTGCAGGATTTACCTGGCCTAAAACCAGCTTGTTCAGCGATAAGTTTTCTTTCTACTTGTTCTTTTATACGGTTCATAATCATTCGTTCATACAGTTTAAATGTATGGCAAAGTAAAGATATAGGTCTGTAGCTTTTAGGGTCCTTGTAGTCTTTGCCTGGTTTGGGCAGGGCCACTACCTTTGCCTTTCTCCACGTTTTAGGTACCATGGCCTTATCGCGACAAGAGTTTAAGAAATTTAACAGCCATTGTTTTGTTTTTGTGCCGAATTGTTTTATCTGTTCTGTCATGATTTCATCCGGCCCTGGTGCTTTGCCGTTTTTCATCTCTTTGAGGCTCTTATTTAATTCGGAAATAGTAAAATCAAGCTGGAAACTATTTTGCTCATTGTCTCGGTATCTGATGAGTTTTTCTTTCTTATTTATAATTCCTGACTTGCCTAATTTTCCGTTTAGAAGTAATTGTGTAGCTACTTGATTTGCTGTTACATTTATGTCGTTCATGTGTGTGACGGGATCTCCATTAAGCTTCTTGATAAGTCGCCATGCTTTTTTGCTATTTTTTGTCATATCTGTGTTATCTATAAGCTCATGCCATCTGTCATTTCTATCTTTACATAAAAGCTTCGTTAACGTTTCTCCTATCATAATTGTTTCTTCGCTAAACGGGTCTGTGGTAAACGATTTTTCATATTCCTTCTTTATTTTGCTGGTTTCTTCGGTCATTCCGCATACATATCGTTCTCTGCAGCCTCGTGGGATATGTAATCTAGAAATCTTTTTCACTTTTTCTACAAATGCCTCATAGTTCTCTGGCTGTGGGTCTAGATTCCATATTTCGTTATCTAGTGTTTCTCTAAATTTTTCCCATTTCGCTTTTCTAAAGTTGAACCGTCTTTTAAAGGGTATTGTTTGTGATCTCACTACTTCTGTGACGCTTAATATTAGGGCTCGGTGTTGAGTGTTTGGTATGGGATCGCATACGTTTTTACAGTTTGTGCGTTAATTTTGTCACTGACAAAAATTAAGTCAAACTTTTCGTATTCAGCACACACCGCGGCGCACGTATATATATATTTAAATATAATAATAATAATCCCCGCAGCAGAAACTCATTAAAACAATTATTTTTAATGTCTGCAACGCTTCTCCTACGCAACAAATTCCCTATCTTCCGACGACGACCAGCAGGCGCCGTCATCGAATCCGTCGTTACACTATATGACGTATATCCACGAAACCTGCTTGACGTTTTCCATCTATTTATTACCAACGTTATTGACGGTCTTAATTCCCGTCCAAATGTCGTTTATAAATATTATTTTTCCATAATAATCGATTGTGTTTTTTTTATTGGGTTTTTAATGAAAGCCGGTAAAAATAATAATAATAAATTATGAACCGCGCATACACACATAAAAATCTCGTACGAAAATCGATTCGTATACATATTGTTATTGTATTCGAATCGAGATTTAATGCTTCGAAAAAAAAAAAAATTGTTTTATTCGCGATAAACATGAAATTAAAAAAAATCCACGCGCGCAATAACAGCGTTTATATTTCGCGTAAGAATTCTGGGCGAGGGAAAAAAAGAAATTTAATCAAAAAAAAAAAACCGAATCGTTTACATTTCGTATTTATGAACGGTTTAAATAAACGACGTAAAAAAGAATGAAAAATATAAATGGCGATTATTAGCCGAATAATACTGTATAGTGGTGTGTGCACCGAGTGTACTATTATAAAACAAACCGATTACAAAGCGGAAAAAAACAAAAATGCGAACCCATCGAAATCCGATCGGTAATTTGGTGTAACATTATCTTATCGTGATATGATGTGTACGACTGCAGACTTATCGCCGTAATATACTTCGGATACGCGTTGAAACACGCGATAATAACAAGGCTTGTTAATGATTTTTTTTTAGCCTTTTTTTCCCTCAAAAATATTTTCAAACAATATTTAACACATTTTTTTTATATTATCTCTCGTCGTGGGTCTCTTCGTATGGGAACACGTGTGTGTGTGTGTGCGTACACATTACGCGTCGCGTTGTTTGGCGATATAAATATAATTAAATACACTAATAACGTGTAACACGAGTATATGATATAATGACGATGATAATGACAATAAATAGATTGTGTAAAAAAAAAAAATTTTGTGCGCTCCAGACGGCCGTTGGCGGTCTGGACGCCATGTGTGTTACGACGCCAAACATATTATATGATTTATGGTAAAAAAAAAAAAAAACAATAGTCTTATCGCGGTATACGGACGTGTAGTTATCATAATATGACGTGTACACGTTTTTATATTATTCATAAACGAATCGCCGAACACGCGGACAGTCAATTTTTGTAATTTTATTTTTTCTTCATTTTATATGAAGTATTTTTATTTTGCGTTTAGTCTTCCGTCACGGAAGAAGTAAAAGAAAAAAGAAGTCTATTAAAAACAATTATGAAGAGAAAATTAAAACTAATAGGTCACATCGTCCGACGCAACACATTTCTAAAGATCGTCTCTTTGAAGGAAAAATCATGGGGAAAAGAAGCAGAGGAAGTGCCTGCTTCTTCAAAGACGTGTCGAAAGACTACAATCTTACTTCCTATACACAGACCTGAAGAGAGCCGCGGCGAATGATCGAAGAGGTCGGCGAAAACGACAAGGCCTAGCCTTTAGACGCTGATGACGATGATGATGCTTTTAGTTCCCGCCCGAAATTTCACGAATTCTAGCAAATTTTCTACGAGAGAAAGTATTTTGAAATAAATTTCCATCTCAACGAACGCGAATTCTTTTTATCGTCAGCCAATACCTTATCGTTCTTTGAATTATACGTACTCATTTATCGAAAACGTTTTGAACGTACCGCCGCTATATGGCACGCATAACAGTCGAGAAACCTTGAGGGATTTGCATGATGTACGTTCGAAAAACATCTCCGATTCGGAATAATTATACAATATTGTACACGATTCTTCATTTTTCCTTTCATACTTCCAATTTTGAAGATTCATTTGAATCCGTAATCGTATTTTGTCCGGTATATATTTAAGCATTGATTTTATATAATATAAAATTTATAAAACAAAGTCCAAAAGCGTCCTCTTTATAATATCGTTTACGACCGTTATTTTTTCGCGCAACGAACGAATAAAATTAAACCGCTTAAAGTTTGCCGGAGACTTTATTTACTTTTTGACTTTTAAGCTCCAACCCCGAAAAAAAATCGTGGCTACGAGCCCGCGAGTGACACGTCCAGGACTACATCCGAAAAAAATGCAATCGACAGTGTCCGAAATGTATTTAACCGACTAGTTCGAGTCGAGAAATAGTAAAAAAAAAAAAAAAACAGTAGACAATTTTTTTCTCCCCGAAACGCATTTTATACGAAATATTCGAACAGAAAATTTATTAAAATAAATATATAATAGTGACCGACTGACTGACTGCTCACGGTTAACGAGATTGTTTCTGTCACCGGCACAGATATTAAACAGCTACATACATAACGTTCTGTTATTACGACACGGAACGGATGACATTTATGTATTATAATATACTAAATTACGTGTTATTATCATAACCGTATTTTATGCGTTTGGTCGTACCTGCTGCAGTGGTCTCGCGTTTTCGGATCAAGTGTTCTGCTGACGGAATAATATTATTTTTTTCCAGTTTTATTTTCGGCTTAAATACGCGCGTTTCCGGAATACTGTTCTATATTAATATATATATCTAGATGGTACTTTAGAGTGGTCACTTTTCGATTTTCTCAATAGTTTTTTAACGCGACGCCGATAAACTGCCGAAAAATTACGAAAAACCGCTAAAAATGGGATATCGTCGACATCACGTATATATAGTTTTTTCGCTACAATAATCATTTTATTGTCTTGAAATTTCCAACAAAATTGTATCTTTGTACTGTCATCTATTAAATTTTCTGTAACATTTTAACATCAGTCATAATCAGTCAAATATCCAAAATACAAAAATTATATATTTGTTTAACTGCCTATGACTGTACAACTTCAAAAAAATGTTCAAAAAGTTTCGTTCAATTTTAGGCTATTTTTAGATTTTTTTTTTCATTTATAAAACGGTTGATTTCGAATTTTTTTTTAATCGAAATTCGGACACAACGTCAGACATATATATATATATTACTTTAATTTTGTACAAAAAAACAGACAAAGTGTGTCACACCGAAGCTCCGTTCAGAATCGTTTTATCGAATGCAACGATTGGTATCGTTGCTTTCAAATTTATAATTAAAACAAAACTCTAAAATCTTTATCCGAGTAATTCACTCAAGCGATATCCGCAACAACCCGCGGCTCGCTACCTTCTATTTTTTTTTTCTGCTGTCCGATTATAAGCGGCAAATTTCCGTTTTGGAAAGGGCAAAAAAACATGGAAAATATTAAACGTCGATAAAAAATAAAGCCTGCACCAAACGTAACACTTTTTATTATTATTATTATTATTTTATTTATATTTTCTGTTTGTAATATAACAACACGGACGTCTATATATATATATATATATATATATAAGGTCGAACGACGACGACAATACAATAATATAGTATTTACGCGATATTTTTGTCAAACGTCGTTCACGCGCGTTTACATATTATTATTATTATTATAACTATACTGTTTATACTCGTTTTTGTTATGGATTTTAATACACGAGAGCGCTTTGCACGCAATAAATCGTTTTGAAATCGTCCGTTCACACATATTCGTCGTTCGCCGCGTGTGAAAATCTTTTACAGGACGTGTTATTTCGTCTGTTTCTCTTCTTTTTTTTTTTTTAACTCTTTCTTGTGTATACACAATAAAAACGCGTGTGACGTGCACACACGTTGTGACCGCCTCGTGTTGTGCAGTGTAATTACGCGTAGGTATAGATCACGTTTACGGACGGAAATGTTCGGAGCCAAAACGGGACACTTTCCGCTTTTTTTGGAAAATAAAAGGAATATACGTATATACCGGATTTTGAGGATTTTTTTTTCCTACTGCCCGAAAGCTAAATTTGTTGACATTTGTTTCGACCACAAATTCCTCCTACATTAAAAAAAAAGTTTTATAAAAACCACAAGTTTTTTTTTTAATCTTTTAATTCTACTCCTTATATTGTACTCATTATTAGGACCCGGAACTCGACGCGTTTGTATCTTTTTTTCTAATGCTTATATTCGAGGCTCGTCTTTATAGAAATTTGACTTATGTCACGCAGAATTCAATAGTATGAATTTTATTTTGCATTTTTCCAGTAATTTTTGGTTTATAGGTCATTTTTTTTTTTAGCTATTTTAGTGCATTTTTCTACTTTTTTTAGGTATATTTTCATTTTTTTTTTTTTTATATATTTAAATTCTGAGCTATATAGTTCTACATAAACACGTCGTATTGTTTTATTGAATTCAAATTAAAAAGTATATATATATAATAATAAAATCGGCGGAAAATCTGTGGAAGTCGAAACAATAGTTTTTCTTCATTTAAAACTCTTTTATCTGATAATCGCCCGTTTTTATTTGAAAATATTACGCATATACTTTAGTCGTCCAATATAACACATATTTAATGATTAGAAAATTATTTATTTTCTAATAATTAATACTTCAAACTAATAATTATCTAATTTATTTATTTATTTTCCTGTATTTTTAACATTTTCAATAAATTTTTAAAGTCATTTTTTTTTTGGTCATTTTTAAACATTTTTATGTCATTTTATGTATTTTTTCATGTTTTTTAGGTCATCAAGTTCCGGGACCTACTTATTATCTATTTTTTTTTTAAATAAAGTTAGTAGTCATATATAGTTAAGATATCGATAACACGACACGAGAAATCTTATTACAATCGGCCCAGATTCGTGGAACCAACTGCTGTCCATTTGACGTTTCTTACTACCCAATTCTGATGGTCCTACCGTCCGTTAGAATAGACGCAGATACACAGATTTAGGAATATACAATACAATAATACGTCGTCGTTTTTATGTATCCGTGGGAACATAACACGCATTATCTCCAGCAGTAGCGTGCCCAGGAATTTTCAATGGGGGTTATAAGCAGTGTTGTATATTATCTAGATAGATTTATCTAGATAAATTATCTAGATAATTTTTTATCTTTTATCTTCTATAGATGAATTCAAAATGATCTATCTGAGTCATTATCTTAGATTAATATGTAAGTCATCTAGATAAATTTATCTAGATAAAATAAATTTAATAAGCGCTTATTTTTTATCCAATACCCACAAAAATTCGAGTTTCTCGGTTACATTTTTTTAAAAATTTTCTATCCTAAATAAATTCAACTACAGAAATCCTAAATAATCTTTTTTTCGGCGTCACAATGTTGGATTTATCAAACGGGCGGGTGACGCAATATTCCATGGGAGCAAGCGAGTGTCCGAGCTACCCGTGGACTACGATTAGAAACGCGAATGTTTTCAATAATAGTCTACAGTCTACACATTGATTAAATATATTATGTATATTTATTCAATGCTATACAGAAAATAGTTCTACGTAATAATCGTCGCCCGCGTCAGAAACAAACGAATTTGTTCCTACGCGGCGACAATTTTATTATCGCCCGCCCGTCTGATTACCGTTCAAATAGGACTTTCCATTAATAAAACCTATTTTTAATTTTATGGCTCCGTAAACGTGTGTTAATAATCAATTAGAAATTTTATAACACTTATATAGAAAAAAAATTATCTTTTTTTATCTAAATAAATTGTAATTAATTATTTATCTTTATCTAGATAATTACAATTTTAATTATCTTTATCTTAATCTAGATAATTTTATTGTCAAACATCTTTTATCTTTATCTAGATAAATTAATATTTATCTTTATACAACACTGGTTATAAGTAAATAGTAATAATACATTTTAATAAATCGTCACGGTAATACCAAATAAACTCAAATGTTTATGTTTCAAGCTCTCCAAAATCGTTTCTAGCTTATAATTGTGTACATTTGTAAATTGTTCTATATAATTAAAATGAATTTAAATTATAACACACTAATACCAAGTTGTTCAATTAACGTAACATACGTTATGCATAGTAAACGTTTATTGTCGTAACTCATAAGTAATAACTTTTTGCTAATAACTAATAAAAAGTATTAAGTAATGACTCTATAAAACAGCTCTTATAATTAATAAGTTGTTTTCTGTAGGTCGGCAAAAAAAACAATGGGGGGGGGATATAACCCCTAACCTTCCCCCGAGCACGCCACTGATCTCGAGTCAAGTCTTGTGCTTTTCGCACGTGTCAAAAAGCGTTTCTCGAACGAAGATTTCTGTACATTTCGACTCCATATTACCGTTGTCGTCCGTGAACCGTTAAATTTTTAAACGGCCTCGTTGCACACGGCGATTTTATCGTTTCTTTCCGAATTACATAATACGTCCGGATCGACGCTATTTTCACATATAAGATTCCTCCTATCGGATTCGCTACACCATTTCTATTTTTTTTTCTTTGTCGGTTCCGTTTTACTCGTCTGCAGTAATCGCGTATCTATAAGAACTCTCCTCTCTTGTACGCGCGTCATTCCGACAAAAAAGATCCCGCCTTTAATCGCGTTTATCCTTGAACCGTCTATACCGTTTTACCGCGTATTGATTATTATTATTGTTATAATATTTTACGCGTTATATAAATTCGTGTTTTCGGGCTTGGAAATAAATAAATACGTTGACTTTTAGCGGTTATTTTTTTTAAATATTACGTAAAAGTATTAGTTTCCTCGACAAACGACGGTCGTACGCCCTTTTTTTCATCGATTTTATCGCCGTACACCTACGACTGTAAGATACGCGCAAAACAGGTATACGGGTAGTTTATTTTAATTTCAAAAATTATTATATTATTCGAAAACCGCGGAATTCGATTGAGACGGTCTGCAGCTGCGCGGGTTTCCGCTAACGTATACCGAAAACCCCCCTAAAAAAACTACTTGAAACTCGGTAAATTTTTACTCAAATCGAGTAGAATTTTTTTTTCTCGTTTAATTTTCCAGTATATATACTTACGTACTGTAAAACTGTCGAAGAAACAGCGTTCGAAATTCGTTTGCTACGGATACACAATCATCATATACACGGCTGCATACAGCGATTCTGTGTGTGTGAGTGTGTGTGTATAAAATAATATGTAAATTACCCTTGAAAATCGGAGAAAAACTCTATAAACATGTGTCTGGTATATGTACAAATTAAACGTTATTGAAACGCTATTATCAATCGTATTATATCACAGTAGTCTTTCGAAACGGGCAAATAAATCCTAACCGCTTTCGAATAAACTGTATACGCTGCCTCCCACTGCAGTGTAAATAAAGTGTTTGTTTAATAATCTCCGTCGTTTATATACCTATATATATACTTAATAAATAACGGTGTTTATTAAAAATATACGTATACAGTGATAAAAATGTCGATTTTTTTTTTTTTTTTTAACGAATAATTAATACCTAACCTATGGCACTGAGATTTTTGTGAACCTTTAAATTTCACGACCGCAGCGTGTGTATTCGATCGATATAATATCATACACGTTGCGCGCCGAACAAATTTATGATCGTTACATAAAAAAAATCTTTACAATAAATGTTTAAACGCCGACGAAACGAATCCGTTAATCCATCATCGCCGTGTCGTTATAGAGTTTTATCACTATATACACCTGTATAATATATATATATATACGCGAGTAAATGACGTATAATAATATTATATTATACGACCGAGAAAAACTGTATGTATAGATAGTACGCGGCTGATGTTTGTTTGAATTATTGTGTACACATACGCTCACAACGCGTATACCGCGGTGTGTAAATATTTCACTTAAACCGATCTCAGTATAAATATTTAGCGCGTGTACAATTTAATCGTCTTTGATTATTTCGAAAAACGCGAGTAATTTCGGATTAATTATAATAGAGATGTGTGCGAATATTTTCATTGTTATAACACTCGAATACTTACAACTGGCTTGCTCTGTACGTATACCGTGGACGTGTCTGTCTTAATCTATCCGCCCATCAATCCAATGGATTTTGTACCGGGGAGGAGGGAGGAGGACTATGGAAAATTAAACGAAGCTTAACTAGGATCTCCCATAAATCCGGGACGACGGTTGCCTACGTTTTCGGTCTCTGCAGAGACGCATCCGTTTACTGCTCACGCGCGGTAAGATTTTGTTAAAAACCGCATGATAATAGCTAGACGAGAAAACGAGAAGAATAAATTGAAAATTTTATAGACTTTTCCACTGATCGTTAATACGTAAATTACAATTTTTTTTTTTAATACGCAGCTAAGCGTTTACACGGAACACCGAAAGCGTTATTTTAATTTTTCCCAAAATTTCGGGCAGCCCCCCTTAACTGGCTACGCCACTGTGCAGTGTTAAATATTTAAGGATAAATTAGGAAAAAATCTTACGTAAGAAACGTGGAGGTGGGATCAGTTAAAAATGGCGAAAATCGTCCTTACGTGATTAATGAACGACCCCTTATAAGAAAAAAATTACGGTTTTCATCCGGTAATTCGCTTTTGAAAGTTAAACGTCGATTTATTGAAATTCCTGTTAAACCGATAGAATTATTATAAAAAAATAAAATGTCTTATATTTATTTTACCGTTTGTCTTTGTACGTATATAATATGTTATTTTACGTACACGAACAGAATAAAAAAAACAAATTCAATTTCCTTTAACCACCGCACGTTATGCGCATAATATAAACCCGATCCGCTGCTGCTGCTGCTGCTGCAATGTACTGAAGTAAGTACATACTAAATATATATAATTTCGTATTTCCTATTCTTTTCCGTAGGTATACAATAATTAAAATAACTATATACATTATACGACTCCGCGGATATTCGCGCGTCGTTCGTTGTCTGGAAGTTTCGTTGTACCGTTCGGTTATGTGTAAAATAATCTTCTTCTTCTCGTGTCCGGTTAGAATCGCCAGTAATTCGTAATAATAATAATAATGATATTTATTTCTGTTGGAAATAAAACGGACGGTAGCTTAATTAACAGGTAAATATATATAGTACACTAATGTGGAACAAGAACAACAAAAAATAAAAAAATAAAATAAACAAACGTGTACATATTATAACAAAAGAAAAAAAGAAAGAAGAAAATATATATATATAACGTGTATTTATTAATTCTAACGGAGGTAAATTTAATAATATAAGAGCGAAGGAAAACATTAGAAATATATAGCGTGAAAAGTATTTAAAGTGAGAATCAACGATTGTGCGTATAAGGAGTCCTTGAAGAAATCTAAATTAGGACGACGGTTGCAAGAAGACACGGTTTGAAGGTAAAGGCGAGTTCTTTGAGAAATTGTTGTTCTGAGACGGGGTGTAAAAAAGTGTACGAGATCTGTGGTGACCAAGAGGAACTTTAAATCGGATGGGATTTAATAAAATATTGGGAGTTTATACGAGACCGTTGACGATAAAATTGTAAACAAATGAAACATCCACCGCCGCCGCTTCGCGTCTGGAAGACATTGCGGGGCAAATTTAAAAATTTATAATAATTAAAATTTATTCGAAAACTTATTCGAACTATTGACTTAAATAATTTCAAGTCAATAATAAAAAATATAAAAATAAATAAGCAGTAAATAAATTATGTATATATATATATATATACAGTCATATAAAAAATAATAAAATAATAATATTGTATAATAAAACGCGTGCCTATAATATAGTATATATATTATAATATAGTGTCGCGAAAAACAACGACTAACGCGCGTTTCACGCCGCCGCGGTCGTCGCCCCCTTGTCCGTCGCGTTCCGCTATGTTCCGCACCGGTTAGATCCGTTTTTTGCTCGCGGGACCGGTTCGACATAATATTATTATATATAAAATAATGTTACGTGTATAGCCGGTGCACGCGTACACACTGAATTACGTATAAAATATTATAATACGAACCTCCTAACACGTGACATTATGACCGGAATCGTCAGCGGAATCGAGCGAACGTTCTCTCAAAATCCTCGGACGTATGCGAGACGTTCTAGTGTCGTTGAAAAACGAACGAACGCTTTTTATATTTTATAGAAAAATAATAACAATCGAATATAAACAAAAAAAAAAAAAATGGAATAAGCGCGCGTATATAGTCGTTATCAGTGGCGTATTTAGGCCGGGGCCACCAATATAGGTCCAAGTTGAGGGGCCACAAAAGGATCTTAATTATTACATTCAAAAAAAAAAACCCTGAACATTTTTTTTTTTTATATATAATATTTATATTGAAACTAATTTAATTTAAAATTACAAAAAAAAAACAATAAAAAACCGGTGGCGTTTATTATTTTACAGACGTCGCTATTTTTCAAACGGGCAGTTAGTTTTGAAATTTTTATTTTGCTTTTAGGATCACTGTTTAATAATTAATGTTCTTATTATAATTTAATTTCTGTGATAAAATGGGCATTCGTCTCTTATACAGGCCCTAGGGCCACCGAGTTTCACGCTACGCCGCTGGTTGTTATGTAATTGCTATTTAAACGTCCGGCGGCTTCGTTAAACCGCGTATTCAATGTACAGATGGTAATCGGCGGGATAACAAAAATAATATTATTATATAAAACGCGTGCGTTAATACGGAAAAAAAAAATAAAAAAATTCCGTGTATATTATAATATTCTTCTTGACCTTAAAGCCGAGGTCGGCAACCTTTTTTTTTTTTTCTGCTGTTACTAGCTCGGACAGTGTTTTTTTTTTTTTTCGTTCTCCTCGATTTTTCATCGTCAAAGGTCACGTTAAATAATACGATCGCATTAAACGCTATACGATTTTAACGTAATATATTAATATTATTGATAATTTTATTCGATACCGAAAAATCGTAAACACGCGAGTTTCAGTGTTCGATTGTCGATTTGTGTACGAAAAATTTGCGAAATAAATTATTATAATATATTGCCGGATAGAACAAAAAAAAACATTTTTAATACGCTATATCAGTGTTTTCCAATACGGGGGAGGGCGTGAACGCGTTGCCGGGGAGGCGCAAGCAGTCGTCACGAAGCAAAATTTGTATTTATTAAATTATAGAATGTTTAACTTGACCGTTCAACGGCTAAACACTCATAATCTATAAAGTATACGAAAAAAGGTGATCAAATTTTTTTTTTTCAATTTACAGGAGGGGCGTGAGATTTTTGAAAATCTACAAAGGCGGCGGCGCAGAATAGAAGAGGTTGCGGGAACCATTGCGCTATTCACGCATAGTGCGAATAATAATCGTACAGATTTTGAGCGTTTTGAAAATGTTTTATGTACGTGAAATGATTCGTTGAAATTGCGTCCGAGCGTTGCTATTAAACAGCTATAGGGAACGATATTTAATTATAACGAAAATATGTGCTCACGCAAAGTCAGTGTAATATAAGCGCTGCCGAGAGTGAAAGTTTTTCGGAGCAAAACTTTCAATACGTACCTCGTCGAAATCTATTTCAAAAAGGTTTGAATAAAACATTGCGCGAGTTTTTTTTCCCCGAACTGTTTTAACAACGCGATCGTTGCAGTTATTTGAACTCTGACGATTTTCATCTGTTGCTGCTGCAGTGAATTAGATCGTCCAACACGCAGTCAACATTACGTCAACAGCAAAAAAAAAAAAAAAAATGGTTTTTTTTGCGACAAATCGATTTTTTTTTTATCTTGTATTAAACCGTTATACGTCTTGAAAAAACTTATCGTCTTTAGCCTGCGATTTCGTCGTTTTAAAAACACCTCGAGAATTAGGTACGCGTTATTTCAATGGCCGCGCAGTGAATTCGCTGCGTTACACGCGAGTTGCTGACGTCTGCCTCGATCGAGTCCAGTTTTGATAGTGTTCTGCACAAGTGTTGTGCTTCACGCACTGCCACGAATGCTGCTTTGCCTTGTGTTCGTAATCAAGCGCTGTTGCTCCTTCCAGAGAGATGGAGATAATTTCGAACCGCTTCCTCGTTTTTGGTCTCGGCTCATGTTTAGTGGTCTGTTTTTGAATCGTTCTTTCGGACGTGGTCTGTTTGCCACGTCTGCGATACGACACAGGTTTGAATTTTTGATTTGTACCGCTAGGTTTTTCTGGATTCAGAGCGTAATCTGCACGCGCGAATGCTGTAACACTGCGCGTTTTATGCGGATCGCGTGTAATAATATGTGTACAAAAATATAAATAAATCGAATGACGTATTATTGCGCGCCGCAACTATATACAGCCGCGCGCCGCGGTACCAATGAAAACAAAATTATTGTGAAATACCGTATGTATAAATAATAATAATGATTCTGACCTCAAAATCACACTGCGAAGCACAGCGCTTACACGTGAAAAACAAGAACGTTTCGAACCGATTTTTGAGATTTTTTTTTTTTTCGTCACATTAAATTCCAATACGTTTTTTTTTTCTATACGTAAAATCTGCAACGTATAAGTAGGTTTTGTGTTTTTTTTAATTTCTGAACTAAGAGAAAATCCTTATGTTGTTTATATTCTTTGTATCAGGTACTGTATCGGTCCGATTTATATAAACGCGCGTTACCACCGCGCTGTTGTTTTATATCATATATACGAGTGTGTATCTGTCGCGCGGTTTTATCGGACGAGGAGGGAAGGCGAAAGAAAAATCATGTCGTTCGAAACCGTATACAATCAATCATTTCGCTTTAACTGCACGTATACAAAATGCGTATTACGTTATGAAAAAGTCAAACGCTTTAAGCGCTTAGGTGCAACGTTAAGCACTAAAAATGACCGGGCCAGTGATAGATCGGTACCTAAAAAAAAGCCGATAAAACATATTTTCGATCCAAACCACTCGCTCCACATAAAGATTACGCGATACAGCGACAATGAGCCCAACAACCCTCGAAGCGTGGACAACAACCGGCCTGCAGACAGAATAATGAAGCCATAAATACTTTCGAAAACAAAACAATACACGGAGTTTTCGATGAAACGACAAAAACGGCGAAGATTGCAAGGAATTGAATGGCGTGAAGCCGATAATCGGTTTTGACAAATGCACCGATATACGTATAACGCGAAGAGGATACATCATCATCGGAAAAGCGCTAGAATGGAAATGTCAGGGAAAGAACTCGGCCCGTGGTAGACCTAGAGAATGAGGCAGCGATGTACTCGAAGAGGATCTGAGGAACTCGGGCGTAATGGATATTAGAGAAATGGACCTTAGAGCTCTTGGAGAATCGTAAAAGCGGCAAAAGAAGAAGAGCGCGTATGAAATACGTTTAATGGATGATTTTAAAAATCGATTGATTTACATACGTATGTACTCACTTATCACGAGGTGGCGTCAGACATTGTTTTTGGAGAGAGGAGAGGGAGGCAATAGTATATATTGTATTTTAATGTTCTCCTCTTCCTTGTTTCCGTAACGACTTATATTTTGCAAATTAAATCGAAAATCCGACGAATTTTAAGATTTTATTTTTTAAAGCATTGTTATACAAATTTTTGTTTAGCACTTAACAGTTTATAAAACATAGAAGAAAAGAAAGGAAAAAAAAAACTACATTTATTGTTAAACAAAAAACCCGATGAGGGGAAAAAATTCGATTACATTAAGGATGACAGAAGGATTAAAATTATTGAGGACAAAATGAGAGTTGAGAGTCATAACGTTTTTTGAAAGGAAGCGGAACAGATTGGAACTGGCCGATGAAATCACTGGGGCGACGGAAAAGGAGATGAAAAAAAAATCACCAATATCGGGTGATTCATGCCGAGGACAAAGAGGGGACGAATTTAAACCTAAATAAAACGAGTGTGCGGTTGTGATCAAATCTTTATAATATAGTATAGGAGATAACGCGTGTCCTAGAGAGATGGGAGTTGAGGAATTTATTAATTTTTTTTTAATTCGACGATCGACAGGAATATAATATTAGAAACCAATCATACGTATATACAAACTCGCAAATTTCCGATGGATTTCAATTCTCGCGGTTTACGTTTCGGTTCGTAACGACTTTTTTTTCTACACACAATTTCCATTACGACCGCGTATAATATTTCGACATTACACTCGTATTTATTATTTTATAGAAACAATGTTTTGTTATTTTCGTTCGTTTTTTTTTGGTTAGAGTTTTGTCGTCAAACACGGACGTCTTTTCCGAAGACATCTGCAGTATAGCCGATAGTTGTCGACGACGACGGCCGGAGAGGAAGGCCGCGAATGCGCGTACACGTATATCGTAACGGGACGGGAAAACGTTGAAATTTATTTTGGCACCACACCGGGGTTTATTTCGGGAAAAATATAATATTTTATACGCGCCTGGTGCGGCCGACTAATATAATCGTACTGTTTTTAAGAGTTATTAAAAAACAATAATAAACGGATTGTCGAAAAACGAATAAACGCCGCGCGTACCTGCAAAAGTATATAGCTATTCGTCGAACTATATTTATATAAACTGTAAATAGTAGCTTTTTTTGGCGGACAGCGCGGTTCTTTTTTTTTTTCTACCGTAGCCACACTCTCCACTACATTTTTTTCCTCCAAAATTTCACTCGTAATTACCGTACTAGACACCGTACTATTTAGAGGCGTATTCTTACTGTATATTATGATTTGTCGTTGAGGGGATTGAAAGCGGATATTTTCTCTCTTTGTATTACACACATGCGAAACATGGCCAAATAGACGTTTCGTTCTTTCAACGTACCGATCGATCTATTGGCGCGATAAGAAATTTGAAAACAGATTTGAATTCCTCGTGAATTTTACTACAAAACGGCTTTTCCACTTTTTTTATTTCTTTTTTTTAAGACCTTCAAAAATGAATTATTAACAATTTTTTTTTTTTTAATTGTTCGGTTAATTTTTTTAAGGGTTTAAAAAAAAAATGAAAAAAGTGCGAAAGTCGTTTTGTAGTAAAATTCACGAGGAATTCAAATCTGTTTTCAAATTTCTTATCGCACCAATAGATCGATCGGTACGTTGGAAATACGAAACGTCTATTTTGCTATGTTTCATGTGTGTAAGACAAAGAGAGAAAAAATACCCGCTTTCAATCCCCTTAATATAATATAAATGCCACGTTTCCGAAAAATCGTACTTGTTTCGAACCACACAAACGTTTATTTAAACATTTTTAGTTTTTTTTTTTTTTTGATATCCCATTGACGCGGTATATTTAAAATATATATATATATATTCGATTTTTAATATATAAATAGTTGGCTCGACCAGTATACTAATATACTTTTTTAAGCTCCGGCGAAAAATATTCGAGTACACTGTGTCGCAACGATTCACAACCTTCAGCCGTTAGGTCTGTTTAAAAAAAAACAAAATGTATTATCTTCCGTACGAGTTGTTGGACACGTTGTTTTCTTATTATTTTTTCCTTATTTCTGACGCATCGGCCGTATATATATATATATAGGTTTATTCGATTTTATTAATAAAACAATAATCGGACGAATAACGTCGTTCTGTACATACGCTCGCGTGACGTTCGTTACAAAGTGTTATAAACGCCAAGTCGTACTGCAGCTGTGTTTGTACGTTCGGATTATTATTAGTTTTGCCTCGGCATTTGCCAATAAATAAATTATTTAAAAACGTAAATAAGTCGCCCGAGAATCGTATATATATATAACGTAAATTTTACAATAACGCTATATATTATGTACTTAGAATTTTTCGTTTTTTTTTTTTTTCGATCATCCGCCAGTGTTTATAAACTGTGGTCAAAAAAAAAATTTCACTCTTTTTTTTTTTTTTTCTAATATCCCGTATACCGCGTTTATTTCGCATTCGTCCACGCGCAATTGTCTTATACGTATATAGTAATAATAATTGAATCGGTCATTTCAAAAACAACACAATAGTCAAATAAGTTTTATATTATTTTAGTGAAATATAGACAATTTAAAACCACAAATTACGAATGTCATAAACCTTAAAAATAAATGTGTAAAGAGGTAAAAAAAAAAGTTAAATTTCTGGAGTTATGAATAGTTATTTGTGGTTTGTATAAAATTTCAATTTGATGACTTGTGTTGTTTTTGAAATGACCGATTCAATTATAATACGCAGAACTAATACGGCGCGATATCGAAATTATTATATTCGAGATTCGTCGGCCTACAATAGTGTTTTAAACATAAAATAATACGCGTAAAAGAGAAGGGCCAAAATAATACGCGCTGTACAATTACGAAATCGTTTGCGCGACGTGAGCTGTGCCAGAACAGTTGTGTAAAGTCATTACCTATAAATACGAGTATAATACACGCCTAATAGGTACGTGTAAAAAGATTAATTAATGATTTTTTTTTTTTTTAACAATTTTTTTTCTTTTACTCGAAAATTATTTTCGTACACTGTTTCTGCGTCTCTGCGCAGTCGTAGCCACGAGAAAATTCCAATCCATGACATAAATGTGTAAAACAAAAATATGTATACGAGTATAATAATATATGTGCGTTCAATAGCAATGCGTAGAGAATTTTTTTTTTTTAAGCATAATTCGTATATTAACGTTTCGTATAACAGTTACGCTGCGCAGTTATTATACTTTTCTTCCTCTTGTCCAACACATAAGCTGATACACTGAGCTACACGTTTTTTTTTAAATGACAATTTTATTTTATTTCGTTTTCTGGATTTCAAATATAAACACGCGTATAAAAAATTCGAAATCCTTTATTAGGTCAATGATTTTTTTTTTTTTTTTAACTAAAAAATTATTTTTAATTTTTTATATATACACTCGGAATATGAAACGCATAACATCGAGACGATTCAGTCTCACGTTATAGCGTGCCGGAATATTTTCATAGAAACACGCATATATACGTCAAATCTTTTAAAAACTATATATAGCTTTTTTCCACTCTTTTTTCTTTTTAATTGCGACACAACCGCACGTCCTGATCTATGTACGAGTCTATAATATATAGTTTGTCCGCGGACTTGCGTCCGAAACGGTCGAATCGATTTTGACGGGATTTTCACTGCAGACAGGACTTTTCAATAGGATCTGTATAATAGCCGGTCACTTTTCACTCGGGAAATGTTTCCTGCGCAAAAAAGCGCTGGCGAAATTTCGATTGTCGTACATAATAATTGCCCATTATTGTTAATAACGTATTTACTGATTTATATTACACATACGCGTGTAGAAAATAAAACGGCCCGTGTGTTTTTCGCGCGCATTATATTAGTCAGAAACGATTTCCGAAAAATATCACTACCTGGTTTTCACGGCATTCTCGCGGAAACGTATTTTATATACTTTGACGGCGGCGCTGCAGTATTTCGAGAAAACGGAGAATTTTCATTTTTTTTATTTTTTCTAAAAACCGTACGATATACTATCGCGTTCCGACACGAATATTTAATACTGTAGGCGAGGAAACTCGGTGGCAGACGTTGTAACATAATATTTTTTTTTAGGTATTACGATGTGGTGCGACGATTGATGTAAACTTGAACGCGTTATCGCGGAGACGAGCGGAATTCCGGAAATCGCTGCTCTGATAACGAACATAAAAAAAAAAAAAACAATATTTCAACGAGTATATTATTAATAATATTGACTCGCGCGCTATAATCGCATAATATACACGGCCGTCGTAGCACATAATAATAATAATAATAATAATATAAAATATATGTATATATTAAATTATATGTGCCTACGCAATCGCGAATCGAGCGTTTAACCGGTTTCTCCGTACAGACGTGATCGTCGTTATCATCGTAAAAACATATTATAATAAACCTCGCGTACGCACATTATACGCTGACGCGCAAAAAAATGCAAAAGAAAAAATGTCTTTCAAGAAAAAAAAATAAAATACGTTTTTCGTTTCGTTTTTTTTTTTTTTGATATAATCGAAATCCGATACTCGTATAAACAGACTGTTTTGTTGGTCGTATGATATAGTAGGTTAGGTTTTATTTGGTAACGTTACGAACCCAGATTTTTGAGGTCAAACCGAATTTCAAAAAAAAAATTTTAAATATTCGAAACGTTTAAGTATATACTCAATAGATATGGAATCAAATTGAATTAGTTGTTGAATTAATTCATGAAATAAATAATAAAACGAGTATGTTATAATAGTTATATATAGGTACTATGTACTAGTACACATTACTATATATATATTACACAACAGAATATTATTTCGTACCATATTGATTTATACGTCATATTATATACGATGAAAATTTACAAATTTTTACCGCCGGATATTAAAAAAAAAAACCATGTTTCTGGATTTTGAACGACGGATATTTCGAATTTTTCGAATAGCCCATTTCTGACACAGAAAAATTCAGGCCAATCGATATATTAAATGTTTGTAAACTCGTTTTACTACGGACTTGGAGGGGGGAGAATTATACTTTTTATCCAGAAAAATAGAACAAACTCTATTTTATTCATCTAAACGTTTATCGGTTTTTTTCTCGACAAATTCAGTTTGAATTTCGTTTTCAAACGTTCGGCATTCGAACCGAATTATTTTTGTGTTCGAGTATTTCCAATTACGATTTCGATTTTCGAACCGAACATCCCGAATAGTTCGTAGTGACATCACTATAGTTGTATTAAATTCGTATACTTTGCAGCGGGCGTATCCGAAGCAAAACGATTTACATAAATGTGTAATTTATATACATTTCCAGTGGCGTATTTACGCGGGCTGGCGGGAAGTCTCCTGCAGATGTCCCCCAGGGACCGAGAAGTCAATTTAAAATATAATTTTGCGTTGGTCATTCATTGTATTAAAACGTTTAACGACAACAAACAAGCGTTATACTCCAATTCTAAAATCTGTTTAAAGAAAATACAGGTTACGATACGAAGATTTTATCAGTGTCACGAATAGTGAAAGAGTACATTGGAAAGATCCGAAGAATTCCGTATCAGAGACGTGGATAAAACATTAATTTAAAATTGGTTATTATTTTTGACAAAGAAAACTATATATGTTTAGCTATACGCTCACCAAAATCGGTAATAAAATCTAAAAAAGCTCTCGCCGAACTTCTCAAATAAGTTTTGACGCGTTTCAACGTCGAAAAGTATATGGTTCGGTTAAGCGTGAAAAAAATAATAATAACACAAAATTCGCCGCCTCAAATACGCTTTGAAAATAGATTTTTTTTTTTATTTTGTCATTTATTCAATTGATAATTACATATTTTATTCCATTACCTCTCATTTTCCCTCAGCGACCAATATTATAATACACGCATTTATTTTAGCACCAACAACAACGATGATTGAATAGTAAGCGAGGCGTAATTTGTGGTTGTTTTATTATTATTATTATTATTATTATTATACTTTGTAGGAGATTATGTTTATCGGACATTCTCGACAAAGAAGCAAATCATATAACATTGTCGATAGCGCTTCCTCTGGTCGAAATATTATTGGCAGAACACGAGTTCCTTCGTTCGATATCGTAATAACGAACTATAGTGAAACAGATCATTTCTTCACTGCAAACCGAATTCGGAGCTGTTACACTTTATCACAAGGCGGTCGATGGAATTGTATCGTTTTTGTTAATATAGTCATCTGTGCAGGTGTGCTATAAACACTCGTACATATACGAAAATGTACGGAAATTTTATTAAATTAACGATTAGTTTTGGCGGATCTAAACATTTAAGTAAAAATTCAAATCGTTACAGTTTATAGCTATAAATAAAGCAGTATTTTTGTTTTTTTCATATTTCTCACCCCCAAAAACATATAATCGAGCCGACGTACGATTGTCTTTTAACGAATTAAATACACTCGGCATACCTATATAGACGTGAAAGCGTTATAAACTGATTTACACTGGCGCATTTTCGGCATATTTGCCGAAAATTTGTATTTTATTATTTGTTGTTGTCTCTCCGTCCTAAATATTTATAATATATTCGAAAGAAAAAAAAAAGGAATTTCTCTTCTTTTCGTCGCGGCGGTTTTATTATTTATTTTTTGCTTTCCGACGATATAAGTACGTATAAAAACTTTATATTTATATACCGTTCCCGCTGTTTATTATTTATTTTATTGTTCTTGTTGTTTTTTTTTTAAATTCGAAAACTTGTGCGCCAGTGAAATAAGTTTGCAGTGCAGTTGGTATCTTTCCGAAATTTCGTTTGTTTTTCATTTTTTACCTACCGATAAAACTGCGCACTATACTCATACAAATTTTGTACATTTCGTCTTGTACACGCGACCGGTTATGTGATGATTTTTTAAGAAAAAAAACGTTTCGTGAATACATTTGTACAAACATGGTATACAAAGTGAACATTTACCACAGCGGTTTAATAATAAACACACACATATTGTAATATATTACCGGATACGATGGAAATAATTGCTTTACTGCGGGAAAGAACTCTGCAGAAGCATACAGTCATACTTTAGACACCCAAATTTGTATACATAATAAATTACAATATTACCAATATACGCAAATAACATAGCCGTCTTTTAAACGTCTTTGATTCTTTAAAAAGTACAATTTTTACTATTTTTTTTTTTTAATCTCCCGATTATTCTTCAGAATTAAAGACATATTTAAAGAAAACGGATCTGTTATCGCGTATATAGATAATATTTTGAGTAATTTATTTCCTGTAAAATTTAGAAAGTTCGAGGTTCTTTCTGCCCCTCGGAACCGTTGTGCATCGTAAACATTTCAATTTTTCAATATTTTCTGTATTCTCGCTCGCGTTCTCTCGGGCGTTGCACCGGTTCGTTTGTCAGTGCAATATATTACAGATAGGTATGCTGCTATTCAGTTTAAGAGTATACCGGAACGCACACGTTGAACGAAAGCCGAAGCGATGCTAGACCGCCCAGGCGGCTAATATAGCTGCTCTGTCATTGGCCGTTCCCCCTCCCCAGGCGGCTAATAACTGCTTTGTCATTGGCTGTTGCTGTCGGCAGCAGTCGGCTCACGACGGTTTCCGCCAATCAGAATACCGATAGAACAACGTCGCCTGCGCGAAATGAACCAATTTTCGTCCGCCGCCCGGTATACTCTTAGACTGAATAGCATATAGCGTCGTCGGTCTTCAGGCGTTTTGAATACACTACACTTACATAGCCGAGGAAATGTCATGACGTGTATGTAAGTTATAGAATCAGTTCAATCGGTAAGTCATATAATCTTATAATACACTATAATAGGCAGGTGCCGATATATTATAATATTCACCGCAGTATATAATATTCGCAAGCCGTAAATATTACGTTTTAATCGACCCTCGCGATCGTATCTATTGATTCGAACGAGATATTAATATAATATTCGATTAGAAATCGAAAATCTTCCGCCGAATTATAAAATAATAGCCGATCGTATATAAGAATATCGAATTCGTATAATATATGAGCAATTTCACGTCGTCGGAATAAAATATATATTATAGGTACATATATTATAATATGATGAAGACGAAATTGCCGATGGAGCAGTCGCGACTGCGCTGCGCAGCCAATGTTCGGTGTATTGAAACAATATTTCTCTTATATCTGTCAAGAAAAAAAATGTCGCTCGATAAACGCAATTTGCTTATCAAAAGTGTTTTTATTATTATTTCTATTTTTTTTTTTTTTAACGATATAATAACGACGACATGACAATTCGTTTCCCTTCGAATACCTGCAGCGCTTCTCTCTCAACGCTCATTACTGTATCGGGAGATATTGTGTTTTTGATTTATATACGCGAGCGCGTGCAACGCAAGTAAATGATATATTACATCAGAGATGGATTTTTTTTTTTTTTGTTTCATGCAGATATTTTCCGCGTACAAATTAAAATTTTCGTTTTTACTACTATACGCAGTGTATATACGCGCACTACGTCTTATACGCATAATAAATTATCCGTGTAATTGTTTTATTGAAAAAAAGAAAAAAAATTGTTCCAAATGATTTCGTTTTCCGTGTACTGCAGCGACAGATTTCCCGTATAAATACACACCTGTAATATTATAATTTACACAATTAAACAGGACATTCGAAGAGTATTATATATATATATATATCACGAGTAGTGAATTTAGGGATGGCAACGATATATCGATATATCGAAAATATCGATACTTTGATTTGATATATCGCGATATTTGATATCGATATTTGGTCACCAATATATCGGTGGGATCGATATATTAGTGCGATATATCGGATATCGGATATCTAAAACAAGAAATAGACTTTTAGGGAAAAGTAGTTTTAGTAAACTACTTTTTCTCAACTCAATTGAAGATGAACTGTGGTTCAAAAATAATTTGTAAACTTTATAATTTATATTTAAAATGTAGGTACTAATAATAATAAAAAAATGTATGTTTTATATTTTGATTGCATTATTATGATAAGAAATTATTCTTGTCTTCGTTTTAAAATTGTAACAAGACATGTCGATATATCGATGAAATTGTTATCGATATTTGGTCTAAATTTTATCGTGGTATCGATATATCGGTAGTGGCCGATATTTTGTCATCCCAATTAAGTAGTGATCGAGTTTTTGGAGAATTTAACTGGACGTACAAGCTGGAAAACTCTAAACGGAAATTGACCATGAACATAGAACCGGAGAATTGATTACGGAAATATAGAAACGGAGACGTGGTGGTATAATCACAGATTAGATGAATACAGATGGATCACTCGGCCCGAGAACAAAAGAATTGCAAATACGCTCTTCTGATTGGTCCCCCGCATATCAATGTAGGCACACACGACGATATAAATTATTGTGTTGGTATTTTACAATATTATAGTACAATTTCTTTATTATCTCAAATAATGTTATCATAATAATGGTTATCACGTATCGGTAAAAATTTAACGCAGATTAAGCACAGATTTTTTTTCAACTGTGTGTATAAAACGAGTATATTTAATATGAGACATTATACGACACGATCGCCGAACCAGAATCACTATGTAAACAACACAAATAAATTACCTCATGGGAGTAATGTTTAAATTTTAGGTAAATATATTGTGCTACCATGCGGTCACACTGATATAGGGGGGATTCGAATGACGTAATTTTTTTTGTTTACATCGCGAGTGATCCATCTGTATTCATCTAATCTGTGGTATAATAGGCTCTCTGTGATTGTTCGGCCATTTAACGGTCCGTTTATGCTGTCATTTTTTCGCGCGCTGTTTTTATATGATATTATGATAACAATGAAAATGTTATCAAATCGTCATGTTTTCTAACCACCGATGTCGTATGTTTTGAATCACTAAAATTTCAAGGTCGTAGACACTGTTGGCCGTAAACTGTAGAGTTTCGTAGGCCCGGTGCAACCCAGCATTAATGTACGAACAAACGCGATCGTTTCGAACGAATTGTCTGAACATCTATATCTGGCAACACTGATTTTGATAATAATAATAATACAGATTAGACGTATATTCATCAGACCTGTGATAATACCGTTCATCAACAGTGTAATATTATAATAAACCGTTCGGAAAATTTACTTCGTATTTAAATCGTAGGTACCCATTTTTATTTTATTTTTCTGTATAAAACGAATATTACACTCGACTGTGTTTCCGTCTTGGCCGTTGTTCCCGCACGCACGCGAGTACAGTAATCGGCGGAATATTGTTCGATAAAAAGTAAATTATTTTCCGTCGTTTTTGTTATCACCGTCGGGTACCGAAGTCATCGTTACCACCGTCGGTAAACACGTTTTTCGACGCGCGTATTGTTAACGGCGGCGGCGAAGGTCGATCGGCCGGACGGTCGAGGAGGAGAGTAACGGCGGCGGCGGCGGCGGCAACGCACGAACCGCACTGCGCTCGGCGAAACCTGTACAGTGGTCCCGGCGGCGAGTGTACACGAGTAGGAGCACTCGCCCGGCCGACCGACCGACCGACCGTACGCGACTGGCGTCAGTAAGACCGCGGAGCGTGTGGGGGCCGGACGAGTGTCGTACGGCGTCGCGCGGTGTGCAGTCATGTCGTCCGTGATCAACGTGCGGCTCAACGAAAAAATGACGCTACGGTTCGTCGAACTGTACCGGGACCAGCGGATACTGTGGGACAAGGAGCACGAGGGTTACAACAAACGGTCGGACCGGTTGCTCGCGTACCGGCGGATCGCCGACGGGATGGCCGTCGACGGCATGGGCGTGCCCGAGGTGGCCAGCAAAATAAAAAACATCAGGTCCACGTACCTGCAGGAGCTGAAAAAAATCAAAGAATCGGCGCAACGTCACCTGCGGGACCGGTCCGTGGTGATGGCGGTGGAGGACCAGGAGGAGGACCAGGAGGACGCGGTGTCGCCGCCGTACGTGCCCAAACTGTTGTGGTTCCCCATACTGGACGCGATGATCGGCAGCGGGACCGTCAAGCGGCTGTATTCGTCGGCGTCCGCCGCCGCGGACATGCTGACGCCGCACGGTAACCGTATGGTAGGTAAATCCCGAATGTTCGTTTGAATTTTACTAAAAACTCGGTATCGCGTTATACGACATAACGGACAATCTCCGTTATCAGTTATCACTGATAACCACGTCAATTATCGGTTGTGATTTGCACGAGGTGTGGATAAATAACAATTTTTTTAGTACATAATCTTCGTTCGATCATTTTAAATTTCGTAACTCGTTCCGAAATAAATCGGGTTCTTCAATATTTTTAATGTTTTCAGGGACGTTCGATTATTGGGTACTACTCGTCGTCTGCTTTTTGTGTGTAGAGTCGTCGTTCACTTTAGTAGTTCTTGGTATTAATAAGAAAAAAATCGGAAAGATTGAAGAATATTCTTGTCTAATGTGTAATAAAAGTGCAGTTTTATGTTTAAATTACTACAGTGAAGTATATTTATCTTCTTTTTTAATTTGTGAACAAGAAGTGTTTAAAAAAAATTTATAACTCATAAAAGTCACTCGATAAATCAGAATTATTTGAAATAATTTGTTTTTCTAATTCTTTTAGAACTTTAATACCCGAGTGTGTTTGCGTATAAGGTGAAAAATACTGTTTATTTTCCGGGTCAATGTTATGAAGTTCAGTGTGTTTAACATAAGAGGAATTCGTATAAAACAAAAGAAATTCTTTATAGGTTATAGTAATTTTTTCATGTAATTCTGTTATAACACCTTTTGGAACTTTGAAAATATATTATATTAAATAGTGTAAATTTCGGTGATATCCGATCCAGAAACAAAAACAATAATTTTATGTGAGGATCATTTAAGCAACTCAAAATGTGTTCAATTGACGTTATTCTTTCTGCTAAAACTGTATTCTTAAAAACCGATAATAATGGTTGCCACTGTTCTAACATCCTAGATACTATTGAATGAAGAGCTATCGATCTCGTTTGCGATGGATGTAGTAATTTATGAAGTTTTATTTCACGAAACGTTTGAAATTGTATAAATTCAAGTGTTCTTTTTTAGAACTCGTATAGCAAAATAGGAATAAACGTTCCTGGCTAGGTGGTCTTCACAGCGTTTAGGTAATTGTTTACATGCTTCGCTGGCACATAAGTGTAATGAATGACGTATGCACTTCATTATTATAATTCCAGGAAAATGTTCCATCATTCTACTAGCTACCGAGTTATTTGACTCTGTCGTTGAGTCGAATCCGTCCGATCCGAAACCAATTATTTTTTCGTATGGAATATCAAATTGTTTAAAAGATACTTGATGAGACTTTCAAAAATAAATTTTTCCCCGTAGCGCTTTCTTTTACTTCTTCATAGGCTTCATTGGTTCAAAAACTACGTATTTTACCTGATTTACAGTTAAAGTACCCGAACAACAACACAAGCGTGTTTGACTGATGTCTGTTGACTCTTCTGTTAATATCGTTTACGCTTTGAATAATATCTACCAGATTTTCTTTGTGCACTTTCCCTATTACATTTTTAACAATACGACTAGTAGTTTTGGTACGCTTTAAATCAATACGTTTTGCTATTTCGCAATCACTAAAGGTGTCTTTTAACAGATCACTTGAACGATCCATAGATAAAAACGAAATATTGTGCTCAGCGATGAACCCGGAAAGTATAATTTCAACTATTTTGACTTTTTCACTAAGAGATGATAGTTTATTTATTTATTTTTTTTTGTACATTCTTAATTATTTCTAAGAATTTCTAATTTTTTTTTTTTTTTTTTACGTATTCGTATAAAAATTAATATTTTATATTACACGTTTTCTTATAAAATTCAATTCAATTTAAAGAAATTACGTCTATTAAGTATATTGACTTCGATAATTTCCCAATTACAACTGGATAAAGTTCAATGATATAATATTATTAAAAAATGTTTTTTTTTCATAATATGTAGGTACCTATATAATAGGTACACCGTTTATAGTCGCATAGGCATTTTGGTGTCATCATTTGCCATTTTGTTTTCGTGCGGTTTGTTAGTGTTTGGTTTGTTGTTCTAAATAGTCTAAACCAATTAAGATTCTTAACCGGTAATATTTAGATCTCTAAAATGAAAAAAAAAATTTTTAGGCGCCCTTATAGGATTCAGCAACCGCCCACTAAGAGCAGCCAGTACGGGCCTGCCTGCGACCACTTGGGTGACACTAATCCTTCACCACCTACTTTATGTGTTATAAAACATGCTCTGGGCGGTTTTTGATACTGCCTTTTCTCCCCTTTCGATATAAAATCATATCGCGCCTTTGTTCGAAATTATTGGAAGAAAAAACAAAATTCTCGAGCAACAATTTCTGTCTTTCTTTTTTTCTCTCGTTTCGGAACGAAGTTTCGGTCTCGCGCAGTACGAATGAATCGTCACGTAACGAAAATGTCCCCCTCCATGCGGCTTCTATTATGAAGAGACGGAGTGCAGAGTGCGCGACTCTCACTCTGCACTCCGTCTCTTTCTATAATACCGCTATTGTGCGTGCGTGCGAGGTTCGAACGGAGAATAACAGGACGGCGGTCGCGCGGCCGGTCGTACAACCTCACAAATACGCCGACCGCGTGTATAGAATTAATATTTTCGTTATTTGTTTGTTTGTTATTTTTTGTTGTTATATTGTCGTGTCGTTAGTGCAACGTTAATTTTTTTGATATTAATGCAAAATGCAGCAAGTACGTACGTGCAATACAAATTTGGAAAAGTGAGTTTTAATAAAATAATATCTGTACGCAACTCGATTTATTGTTTACACCAGTGTTTCTCAAACTGCCCCGGCCCGAGTGCTATATTACTGTGGTGGGGGGCGTGAAATATTTATTTTATATTTAAACTATTTTCTTCGGGCCGGCCCCATAAGCGTTTATGTAAAAAAAAAACCTCCCCATAATTATTTTCGACTCGAAATTAAACGGGGTCGGTTGAATAATAACCGACCACCCGTATCACGCGAAATTGTACACGGTGATGAAATTGCAAAGGCATTTCATCCCTGTTTTCGTGCGGTGATCAAAAAAACCCCCGTTAATTTACTATAACATTTTAATAATTTATCCGTGTGAAATAGTACGTGTAATTTTAGTATATAATTAGTGAAAAATAATTAATGATTTTTGAGGGCCTCGACGGTTTTACATTGAATTTAGGGGACAACCCAGTGACGATTAAAAAGTTTGAGAAGCACTGGTTTACGCGCCGTTCGAGAGTTATAGTAGAGTGTTTACTGTTTACGCGTTGTAGAGAAAAAATAGCGAAATCGTACGCTCAGCGTCAAAAAGAGTATCGGGAGAGGAAAAAAATCGAAAAACTACTACAGGGTGCGAAAAAAATACCAAAAACGAACGCTGAACGCCAGAAACAATTCCGGCAGAATCAGAGAAAGACGCAACAGAACGAAACGTTGAATCTCGCCAGGTATTCTATATTTACTTAATAATCTTTCGCGTGACAATATAATATTAATTGTTTTTCTATTTCTGTTAATATAAAAAAATTATAATTAATTTTTAATTTCGTGTGCCTGATTTTTTTTTTTTCAGAAAAATAAAAAACGCCGAACGCGCTAAAAGGTATAGAGATAAATTAAAATCGAAAAAGCAACGTGCTGTACTCGACTCTTTACCAACACCGAAAGAAGAATCGTTGCCGACCGTAATTTTTTTTTTGATAATTTATATTTAATTTTCAATAAACGAATATTTTTCCTAAAATATTAAACGGAACTTTTTTTGATTCGGTTCGTCACCCGGCATTATTTGCATTGAAAAAAAAAACTATAGGCATATATATATATAGAGATTTTATTTCGAATTGCGTTCGGAGTCGATGAAGAAAGAGCCGGAGAAACTTCGTCCTTGACGGGGGTCTTTAACTGCAAATCGTTGGGTCTAACAGGATATTTCGCACCACCCAATATAGACAACCTCGCGCGCACTATAGTAATTAATTGTGATTAAAAATATGTTATTTAAATGTTTAGCTCCGTAACACCAGCATCACCCCACCCGCCCCTTTGAATATAGGGGTGGGGGTCGATCGACCCCATTGACCCTTAACGCGTGCGCCACTGGTTATCGTCAATCGTTATAGTAATGGTTTCGATTTTCGTGCGCATTGAAATCGTAGACTAGGATCGATAAATCCGTCTCGCCATATTATAGACCTTATGGTTTATATGTAAATATTTTCAAGGTACGATATGGTCAGGGGGAGGAGTGTCGTATACCCGAAACACCCCTCTCCCCTCCTGTATACGCCACTGGTGTACACACACACACGCGTCCTGCGTAGTAGTCGTTCTGTCCTGTAAAATTTTTCGTCGTCCCCAAATTCGCTCGTCAGTCAGTTCGGCCGCGTTGTAAACGAATTAATATAATATCGACGTTTAAAAAAAAAAAAAGCTTTACACGACTACGGGGGACGCATTCGCGCGAACGTATATATTTTATTATTATTATTTCTAATTTTTATTATTTTTTTCTCTGTTCTCCTCGCTCGCGCACAGTCCGTGAATTACGCGTACGACGAAAATCCGGCGGAATATTCGTTCGCGGCGACGGACGACAACAGTTATTGCTACGACGAGCCGTCGTCGTCGGCCGGCCGCGTCGTCAAGAGATCGTTGTCCTCGTCCTCGTCGTCGTCGTCGTCGTCGCCGTCCAGAGAACTGTCACCGAGATCCAGAAGTCTACAGCTACAGAAACAGCAACAGCAACAGCACCAGCAACAGCAACAGTCCTCCACCGAACTGTTCGCCAAGTACATAGCCACCTCGCTGGACGCGCTGCCGCCCCGGTTGGCCGTCTGGGCCCAAAAGGACTTGCACGACGTCCTGGTCAAGTACAAGCTCATGGAGCTCGACCGGGACGGCGGAACGTCCACGGGCTGCGCGCGCAACGATAACATAATATTATGCGCAACGTCTCCTCCCGAGGCGGAGGATATCAAATATCTTTAATCACGACGACGGGTAATTATAATAATAATTATTATTATTGTCAGGCGTGTATCCGAGCAGTGCTTACACAATATATATATATGTATTTTTTAAATTTTATTCCAATAGCTTTTAAGTTTCCTCCCCTGGAAGTCAAGAAGGCCCGTAAATTAATTAAGAGAACAAATCGCGCGTTTATTTCGGTACACCACAGAATCCGTTTAATTTTTACCACATAATATTATATTCCTCTCCGTTTTAAACTTTTTTTTTTCTTCTCTCGACATATCGCACAGACACTTCTAATAATGCTTATATGTACTTATAATGCATTGAATGGATGGACTTATTTTCTTCACGAAACACTCAATACATGCTTGATGTCGCATAAAATCCATCATGAAATGATAAATGACCAAATGTGAACTTTTTTTAAAATAACCGATTCATTTATATAATTTTTTAAAAAAATATTATATAAAATCGTATATAATATGTCGTTCCAAAAATATTGTCGCGAATAATATTGTGTGTACGCCGCGAAGAAGAAAATCGTCGGGCGAAACATTTGTAACGTATGACTCGCGATGGTTACGGACAAGTGACAACGTAGAGGCTGCAAAGTCACAATTTTATTTTATTTTTGAAAATTTCGAATTTCCTCCCCCCCAATCGCTCTGTGTCTATATTCCATTCGAATTTCTTTTACCAGTCGTGTTTTAACATTGCAGACATTTGTTTTCGTCTTTTTTTATCCGAGTGCCTGCAAAAATTCTATTCCGTTCGGGTCTGTACAGGAAACGCGTATTTCACCACAATATTAAAGAAAAAAAAAAGGAAATATTTTCTGAAACGTACGCTCTTCAAAAGTATTTCTATACACACATAATGTACGCCGAAAAACATAAATACGTATAAAATATATAGTTCTCTCTCTCTCTCTCTCTCTCGGTATTTGCGACAATAAATAAGTATAATATTTGCTTTCCGACCGTCGGAACAGCTCGCGTTTACACCACGTGTTTTAATGTGTGTAATAATAACCTGTACGACTACATAGCAAAAAAAAAGAGAAGAAAACCGCGGTTTTCGCGATTGTCTTTGGAAATTCTAAGTATTATTTTATATTATATTTTTAATTTTATATATTATAATATTATTATATACGGCGTTTTCTGCAGTTGTACGGTAAAACGCGCCGTCCTATATTTGGAAAAATATTATATTCTCGTTCAAAACTTACCGTACGTTTTCTTTTTTTCCCCCTATTCTGCTGTATAATATATTATACCGTTCGCATCACTCACGACGCGCACGCCGATCGGCAGGTGTTTATAGAAATTATTAATAATAATAATTTAACCGCCGCTCGTTTATAATATATTGTATTATATTGTAGTATACAATATATATATATATATATATAATTTATTTATTTTTTTTTCTGTTTCTTTTAGCGTTTATTACACGACGAACGAGAGAATATTTGTAAATGGTAATAATTACTACGACGCCGCGCTATTGTAACATCATATATGTAGACCGTTCGGGAAAATTTCGTTATCCAATATTTTTTTTTTATTACGCGAAATTACAAGGAAAAAAATTGTTAACTGTCTTTTTCGGAAATGAATACATTGTATATTTATTTTTAAATTGTAAAAAATATGTTTTTTTTTTATATAAAACTCGGCGTACGAGTTCGCGTGTACTTATATATATATATATTGTATATTATATTATAGAGACTGTTGTGTAGATTAAATGAACGACGAACCGAATTTTGTCCGGTTTTGATACCTATCCTAAAATATTTATAGGGTTTTATACAGTGTTTCTGTATTACCGATAAACTATATTATATATACGAGTTTATTCGTTTTACAGTGTATAACATTAATGTATATATTATAATGTTATAAATAAATTTTATTTTCATTGTACGCTATATCGTTTTGTAATATTATTATTTATTTTCCTATATACCGCGCGCATCCCGTTCAAAATTCCGAAATGTTCTAAAACGTGTATAATGTATACACCGTAAATAATATAATAAAATGGTAAAAAAAAAATAATAATAATAATACTCGTAAATAATAAACTTGTACATTATGTGGAAAAAACAGCATATAGAGTCAAAGAGTATTACGAAAAGTATAAAGAAACATTAGGATACATTATATTAGAAAACATATATATTATATATTAATACAAATATATAGTATAATATATTAAATATACTTATATATTATATATTAAGAAACACAGTGGTGTAGCCAGGATTTTTATTTGGAGGGGGGAGGGCTGAGACTGATAATTAATTAATATGTTAATTATTAATATGTATAGACGGTACCCACTAAAAAAAACTGATTATTTATTCATTTTGGGGGGCTGCAGCCCCATCAGCACCCCCCTGGCTACGCCACTGAAGAAACATTATATTATGTTAGGATAGTCGTTGTGTATAAAATTTGTTTGTTATACTATACGGATAATTCAATAAAAAGTCATCGTCATATACTATATACATACAGGCATGTTGCGCCGAACTAGATTTAAATTGGAGGAGCAAAATTAATTTTGGAGTACCCACCACCCACCACTACACCGTAGATATTAATTTGTAGTATATATACATATAATTTTTATTACCAACTATAGGTACATTATTAAAAATACATTTCATTAAATATTAATTACTTTATTAGTAATGATCACTGTATATTATGTTATTTGGACATTAACATTTAATCGGAATTTAAGAAAGTTTAACTTAATAAAACATTTTATAATTTAAATTTCCTTGTATATTAATCTTGTATTTGTACTATTAAAGTGTTTAAATTTTACAACCATGACCATAATAATTGATAAGAAAAATATTAGTGTAAACTATATATAAGAGTTTAAAAATGCGTAAAATATTTATATTATTTATAACGACTTTACTGAAGAGTAAATTATTATAAACTTTTTACGGGTACGAGTTTAAAGTACGTTCAATCGATATATTATTATAATGTTAATTATTTCTTATATTAATAAAACAGAAATTATTGGAATATAATTTGTCTTCAATCGTGTCGTGTCAGTATAGCTTTGTGAGAACCGAAATACGATAAAGAAAAACAATTTCAATGACTTCATTTGTATGTTCATTCGTATATACATCACTGTCGCGAGATATCGTACTTTATCGTCGTACCTACTAACAAAAATTACATCACCTGAAGTCAAAATATTTCTGTACAGGTTGTTAACAAATAGCCGACCACCGCCCGCCTTAAAATAGGTTCGGCACGGCACTGTATACAGGTACGTATTGAGCGAAAAAAGAGAAAAGAATATACAACGACGGAATAAATAAATATTTATAGAATTTACACACGGTGAAAATCACGAATATTACACCAGTACGAAAACAAGTAGCGTTTAAAACCGTAATGTGTTATAAAACAACGAGAAGTCCGGTACGTATGTATATTATAACGAATTAAATATTTTAATTTATTATATTAATATAGTATATATTTTAATGTATATAATAATATATCGATATTTGCATTTTTTTAAAAATACGTTCGCATTACGTTTAATTTCTTTATGAAATCAAACGTATTCGAGACGAGATATTCGTAAACGAGATTCGAATTCGGATTTTTCTTTGCAAACACACACTCGCTCCTTCTTTAACAACTGCTTTTTTGAAATTCCTATACTCGTGTATACATATAAACGATTTATTACAGCGACTACGCGTTTTAGTTTGTAAACGAATGCACTTTTTTTTTTTAAATTAATTTTTAGATTGTGAGCGGAGCGATGAATCTATGGTTTTTACAATGATGTTTATTTTATTTTTTTCTATCCTGTGTTCGACCAGAAGGAGTGCTCCGATCTCTTCGGTCACAGTTTGTTTCCGGCAGCAATTCGCGTCTCTAGCCGGTACTTATTAGAGAGGTAATTTTTCGATTTTCTCAAAAGCGCCTGAAAATATAACTAAAAAATTGCAATTTCTTCGTAATCGATCGTTGTTTGTTTGTTCGTAATTTTAAAACTAATAGTCGTAGAAACGTGCAATTTTCACCAAATACGTAATATCAGACTATATATTTACGTGAAAAGTAAGCTCCGCTCAGAATCGTTTTATCGAATGCAATGGACTCGCATTGCTTTCAAATTTAAAAACAAAACTCTAAAAAAAATCGTTATCCAAGTAATTCACTTGAGCGATATCCAAAACACCCCGCGGCTCGTTACCTTTTTTTTTTTTTTATATAAATTATTCGTTCGGATATTGTTCACATCGCGTCGTTATTGTAATAATAATAATAATAAACGGTCGCTGAGAATAAAACGTATATTATAATGCTTCTCTCCGCGCTGCAAACGACCGTGACAGCTGCGCGCGCGCGCCCATCGACGTCGTCGATTGCTGCTGTGCTCGCTTTGGTGGGGAACGACGACGACGACGTTTCCGTATACGTGACGACGACAACGATCGAACACCGGCAATGCGTGTTTATTATGTAATAATAATATAATTTTTATATAATAGTTTCGCGCGGATAATATTTTCGGCGTATTTCAGAAAAAAATAAACGACGTTTATCGGTATTGATCGGAGGAGCCGAGATTTTCTTTTTTTTTTTACTTATATAAAAATATAAGACGACACGCTTTTCTACCGTATCGGTGACAAGAAAAAAATAAAAAATGCGAGCAATTTGGTTTTTTTTTTTTTTTTTTTTTTCATTCCGATCGACTGTAATAGTGAGGTCGGATTATTTTATATAGTTTCGGTTCACCCTGAAATAAATTGCTCCAATACCCGGCCGGGCGCAGTGGTATCTACCGCCACGCCAGCGCAGGTTTTCATTAAATCTATATATTATGTATATAAAAATGGAGCCAAAAATGTATAACAATTCATCAATTGAGAACGGCTGGGCCGATTTGGCTCAAATTTTTTTCAATTGTTCGTAAATGTCAGGAAAAGATTTTTACGAACAAAATTTTGAAAAACCCTTTTTTAAAAAATTTTTTTGATGATTGATTGGCAAAACAACGTTTGCCGGGTCAGCTAGTACTATAATATATATATATATATATATTACTGCGATGTGAATAATAACGCACGGTACGTTGCTGGGCAATTTCGCGAGAAGAGTCTAGGGAAAAAAAACGCGATTTCCTCTACGACACCTCCTTCCTGACCCGCCTGGTCCTTTTCGTTTTTCCGGTCGAAAGTCCTTTTCTATAAGCTCATCGAGTGTCGTCTGAATTCCCCTTTTCTCGGTTCCGATACAGGCGGTGACGGCGCCAGAACTCTTGCCGGAGGTGGGCCAATACTTTTACTCACAACCTATATGACCGACACCCCAAAAATTAGATCCAAAATCATAAATTGTCGGTATTACATAACTAAAAACGTTTTAACGGGCAATAAATATTATTATTTTGTTACACAAACTCGTCCAGTAAATTCATCCGGTACGCATTGTTTTTGAATATAATAATAATATTTTGATGAATATCTCTGTTCATTATTACGAAAGTTACTTTATCACTTGCACAAATGTTTGCGTGATAAAATTTTAAAATATTTTACCCCAAAAACTTTGAGGAAATTATTTTAATTAGATAACAGCGGTCAGTGGATTTATTTTGTTTTTATTAAATTAAAAAAAATAACTGATTTTATTTGTGAATGTCATCGAAAAAAATAATAATACGATTTAATAAACACAAAAATATTACGCACAGTAATTATAGTAATAATTATTAGAATTGAACATTTTAAAATTGCACCACTCGGCAGTTCAGCAGTATGTAGAACAAAATGAGGGCCGTTGAAGTCCGAGTTGCGTTCTCTGGGCGCACGCAGTATAACGACTTGATATGCCGAAAGTGTCTAAAAATACAATGATTTCCCAGTATGATAGCCGGTTTATAATCTAAAACCCGGGTCCGAAGTACGATGCATTTTGGAGTGACATTGATTACATTTCGTTTTCGCCGTCCCGTATTTTATACAACGGTGAATTTCGCCTATTCGTGATGGTTGATTGGTTTTCGACGCGTTTAAACCGTATAGGTAAGTATTACAATTATTGAAATACCTATACATTGTGTTACAACTTTTTAATATTTCTGAGATAATTTTTAATGACCAATTAAAACCCATACAAATTATTATGAGTCTTCTCACGTAATTGACATAGATTTTAGGACGGGCCGTAGAGGGGAGGGAGCTAAACATTTTCGGGGTGGACCCGGGTCCACCTCTGGCTGGATACAGGGATCCGTGGGATATTATATTTAATGTATAAATTGATTTTTCCACACTGCCAGTGTAAATGGTCATCGATATTTGAATCGGTATTCAAAAGTGGCAGGGCGACTGCACGTTCAATATTTGTAACGCTGCGCCAATAGGAATTTTGATGCGAATAATGCCGAAAGTAAAAAATAAAATAGAAACGGCCAAGCGCGGTGGGCTACCGGTGTTCGATTATTATAATACGTACGTTATTAATAATTAAAATATTATAAGCGCAGCAGCCGGTCGGTCCGTGCTTCGGGTTAGGGTTACGGTTATGAGGAGGGGTTAGTGGTGGTGCCGGCGCGCGGCGGTTGTAAACATACGTACACCGGTCTGCACCGGTTTAGTGTGTGCGATAATTACGACGCCGCCGCCGCCGCCGCCGATACGTTTCGAGTAATGTAATACCGCCGCCGGCCGTCGTCGTCGCGTATTTCCGTTCCCTAACCGATTTCGCGTGGCGCATTTCTATATACGTTTAAAAGGGTCAGTTTTACAATAGTGGTTTAAACCTAGTTCAAATCGAAAAGTGCGTATTATACTGAACCTAGTTTAAACTGAAGTTTACTTGATCCACCGATTTCGGCGAGTTAAACCGAGTTCAAAGTTGATCTGCAATTTGATTGGTTGTAGGTACATTAGCTAATAACGGACGCGTCGTAGACGTTATTTGGAGTCATCATATTTTTTTTCGTTTGAATTCATGTAATCGTGTATACATTTTTGTTTTTTGTAATATTATTAATCTGCGATAATGCTACGAGTAATTGAAAACGAATTATAATGAAAAACAAAATCTAATCTCTGCAATTACGTATAATCAGTTTATCAATTGTCATACACACACTATCGCCCAAGCTATTCCATTATCACAGATAATTTCCAATAACCACGGTTCAGCAAGACTAAACCAAATCTTTGATTGTAAAACTGACAATATAAGTTAACCCGAGATCAATTTCTGAACCAGGTTCAGCCGAACTCGAATTAAACCACGAATTGTAAAACTGACCCTAATATACGTAGAATATGAACGCAGAGTTTAATAACAAAAAAAAGTAAGAGTGTTTTATTTTAAAAAAGAACAATTATGTAATTAGATATATAGTTCAATAATATTGTCGATTGATTTTACCTAAACACGGTACAGAACCAAACAATATTATTGTTCGTTATCGATTTGCGTTGAACAGCGGAAAAAATTTTTTTTTAATTCGAAAATATGACGTGCCCCCCTCTCCCGATTCGGTTAGGGAAAGATGCTCTAATAAGTAATAATACAATGTCCAATTGGACGCGGGCCCCGGTTCGGTTAGGTTTCGGAAATACGCGTCGGTGCGTATTATAAAACCGCGTCGGTCGGGGAATAGCGTACACACGCGGTGGTGCGCTGCACGGTGTTCGGGGCGAGGAAACCGACGTGTATTGGATTAAACGACGGCTATATTATATATTTTTGTACACCGCGCGGCGCACTCGCCAAACAGCGGTTTCGGTTTCGGGTCGTAAAAAAATAAAAGGAAAAATATAGAAAACCGCACTAATTATTATTATACAAGCGTATATTACGATTTAATTTTTCTTCTATTTTTTTTTTTTTTATACGCGTTTTGAAAACTTTTCTAACGTATTATTGACAGAATAACTCTTGCGTACGTCGAGTGCTTGCGTGTATTGAATTGGTAAAAAATTTGACGGTAAAATCGCGTTACCATATATGACACAGAACCATATATGGACCAATCTTTAACCCAGAAACACAGACATACGAAAGAAGAAGTAACGAAAATGTAAAGATTCTTTATAGTAGGCCAAACATACTCTCTTTTAGTAGGAAAAAACGATTAGAATGGTTTGGACATGCATGGAGAGCAGATGGACAGTTAATTAAAAATGTACTAATCAATAAAATTAAAAAAAAACGAGACCCCTAGGACGACCCAGAACCCGATGGATTGACGTAGTTGCCAGAGATATAGTAATGATAGACCAGAACGCAACTTTAGAAACAGCATATCAGAGAGACAGATGGAAAGAGATTTTGATGGCAGCTGAATGGACCGCTAAGCTGAAGAAGAAGAAGAAGAAGAAAATCGCGTTACAATAATGAATATACTGAAAACGTCAACTGTTTTGTCGACCTCTCCGCCGACAGTACACGCGTACGTGTCCAGTGCAGTGCCGTCTCAAGACACGCGGGCCTGGAGAGCCCCAAATTCTAAGGGCCTCGATTTATTTACAAAATACCATATATTAATATTTTTTTTTTTACTTAGATATTTTAAAAAAAATCTCGTAACGATAAAAAAATATTTAAATTTTAATATATTAACATTTTGAAATTGTCGTAATAAACACAATAAAGCGACAGTGATTCGAATAAAAATCGACATTTTTCATTGATAAAGTACAATTTTCAATAGCTAATATACAATAATATATTACGTGTTAAAAATTATATATATATATATGAATTTATCGTAATTTAATTATTTAAAGGCCCCCAAATGTTTCGGGCCTCGCGCAACCTTAAAACGCGGCTCTGGTCCAGTGACCATAAACGATTGCGCACGAACGATATTGTCTTGTCGATTATTCGTTTTACTCGATTTTCTTTAATCCCTTCTAGGGGGATATACTTCGAGTGCGCGTCCGTAAATATTTATATAAACTCGAGAGTTTCGATTCGGCCGTTTTTCCCATCTGCAAATCTCGTCCAGATACATTTAGATTTTTTTTAAGATATTTTATAGAAAAAAAAAATGTTAGTAGGTATCCGCGGAATTTGTAATAGAAAAAAAATCGACGAAATTATAATATTATACCGAACGTCGTTTGCGTACAAAATTCGATTTATTTATTCAATTTTTTTCAAAATTGAATTTAATACATCATTCGTTTTCGTCCGTACAATTATCAAAATATTATTTTAAATAACCTCCCGGGGTGGGTATGACCCCATATCCCCCGTAAATACGCCACTGCGTCACAATATGAGATTCAGTCGCACCACCACAGATTAATATAGATAGGACACTGAACGATTTTCCTTTGTTCTCGAGATTATAATTTCAATGGCCTTGAAATCAGCTGTTTAGTAATTATCACTAATTTCTTACCATGCGAGATGTTTTTATCTACACATTGTGTTATCATTAATCGTAGAATCTGTGTTCCTAACATCATGTTCTTCCGCTGTGTCGCTAACATCAATCATTCCGCTCCGAAATGAAAAAAATCGAAATAGTGGGGGGAGTGTCCATGGCCTGGTCGCACGCTATACAGTACGTCCGTCCGTCGGTGTTCTGTAATTCGCGCGCGCGCAATAAATATAAACTCGTTTCTCTCCTGCCTCAGCAGTGCCGCGACCGTATATACAGTACCGCCGCGGTCTACGGACCGGACAGGTGGTAGTGCACACATACTACTACTACTACTACTACTACTACCGCCGCCTAAGCCGCTATATGCTACCCCCGGAGGTGGTCGTTTATCTGGCTTATCAATGGGGTCCAACGCCGGAATACGCCCTGCAGAGGCCGGCGGCGCGGTGCGTGCGCCGGACCGGGGTAGGTACGCCGCGCGTAGACGGGACGACGGCGGCGGCGGCGGCGTGCACGACACAAGAAGTCCGCCCCGACGACGGCAAAATGATTCGCGCATAATGTAATATATGGTATCGATCGGCCGGCGTATTTGAGACTTCACCTCAGGGGGCGATGGTAAAAGAACTCCCCCCTTCCCACCAATAAAAAAAATTATATGTAGGAATATAATTATTGAACAAAACACATTTTATTTATTCAGATAATTTTTGATAACTATAGTGTTACCAACATTTTCATAAAAAATACTTGTAACTTATAACACAGAACAATATAAAATAATATAATTTTTAAAATCTCTTGGGGGGCGATTGCCCCTATCGCCTCCCCCCCCCTCAAATACGCCACTGTATCGACCGGCCGGCGGGCATATTCGCGGCATTATAGGCACACAACGAACGGCGCACGACTATATATACACACGCCACCGTAGCGGACGGATTTTCGGTCCGTTTCGGTCCCGTTTTCCGATATAAACCGCGTGAAAATCAAATACTCCGGCCTGTTTCGCATATTGTTACGTCCAGAGACCAGTCGTGGCGTAACCAGGGACTGGAACCTTAATGATTTTATCGGTTCCGGTTCGTGAAAATTGTGAATTTCGATTTCGGTTCCGGTTAATACCGCGGCACTGACCTGTACTTCAAAATATCGGAATTACGATTAAAAAGCGATAATAATATAATTAATTTATAACGCGGAGTAATTATTATTACGGATTTAATCATTTTTTTTTTTTTTAGCATACCATTTTTTGTTCCGTGTGTTTTTTCACCTTCGGCATTATACAACTGTAGTCCGTCTAATCATTTAAAATTTATACATTTTTGTATTTTTTTGGGGGAAGTTTATTAGAAATTTATTGGACTTTTAGATAATCTCTTTTGATAAAATATAAACACTTGTATTTCCAAATATCGGTTCCGGTTTTGAAAAAAAAATTAGGGTTACGGTTAGGTTTCGGTTCCAGCGTTTCTAAAGGGTCTCGGTTCTAAACCGGTTCTTTTCGGTTCGGTTCCAGTCCTTGGGCGTAACTAAGAAGGATCAGCGGGTGTGACCGCGGGCCCGTGCGCTTAGGAGGTCCGAGAAAAAAAATACTAAACAATATTATACTATTCGATTTTTTTTTTTTCAATAATTCGAAAACACACTGGAATTTAATTTTAATTTTATGAAACTGTTGTCTGCATTATCGACTGTAATATATTACAATTGTGTTGTACGATGAAACGAGTAAAACCTAAGAGTGGAGCGCATAAGAGGAAAAAAATTATAATGGAACAAAAATTAAAAGACGGCGAATTTTCAAAATTATAAACAGTAATTTCACAAAACCCATTGAATGTACATCAGAAAATTCTATTATAAGACGTACAATTTGCACTTAAAATACCTTGAGATTTATAAATTAGATTAGAGAAACACTGTAGAAGACTGTGACTTTGAGATTTGAGGAGTTCACTCGGCATGGGTGGTTAAACGAGCACGACAAACTTACTTATATCGACCAGTTAGAACTTAGGTAAGATTATTATTATTATTATTATTATTGTTTTATATTCTATACGGTAACCGCTTCTATACACATAAGATCCTAAAACGTCCCGTATTATAACAGTCACTCCCTTTAAGGCGATCGGAACACGACTATGACATTTCACCGACCACGTCGTGACACCGTGCAAAATTTAGTGGCCATGTACATGGTCGAGGCGCGTGGATTTCCATAAAATACGCATTCCTTCTTTATGTATTATATATATATGTAGATTATTACGTATTTACTAATTGAATTAAAACGATGGAAATAAGCGTCGAGTACGATTTGCTGACGAAAATAATTAATTTTTCTTCTTCTAATACTTTCCAAATAAAGCGTCCTTTTAATGGTGATTATGTAGAAAAATAACCAACATCATATTATGTTTTAATGTATATTCAACAAAACGTATACGTTTCAATTAATTATTAATACGTGTTATTTTAGGACAATACTCTTAGTAGTAGTAGTAGTAGTAGTAGTGGAACTTTCTACACAGAGCTTCCGGGTCGGTGTAATGTGCGTGCGAGTGACGCGCGTACGTGCAGTGTGCATCGCTTTTGGGCGGCACACGCACTCTCTCGTTCTCCTATCGTTCTTTCCGTATATACAATAATATACATAACGATAGAAATAATAATAATAATAATAATAATAATACACATACGTTACACTGAAAAAAGCGATAGTCATCAACACAGTGCATACAGTTAGGAAGTTCCTAAACATTGGTGTAATATGGAGAGACAATGTGAACGAATGCCAAATGGACATATACGTCGAAGCCCTTGCCTTATTGTCCTAGGCCCGATACAGGGTGTCAACACCGAATCGCTTTTAATTAATAATAATAATAATAATAATAATAATAATAATAATAATAATAATAATAATAATAATAATAAAATATTATTTATTATATATTAGGCGAGATGGTGATGGTTATTGAACCGACAACACGACGACGACGACTGTATTGTAATATATATATATATATACGACGTTTATATTATACCGCTGTCGTGGTATATAATAATAATAATAATAATAATATGTAGTCGGCGGCCCACTTCAATAACGGCGAATTCCGACGACGGGCCGAGTGAAATTCCGCCACAGCCGGCTGTTGCAGAGAGAACGGAATGAATGGAGGGGCGAACAGAGAAAGAGAGAGAGAGAGAGGAGACAGTAAAGAAGAAAAAAAAATACTAAAACAAATCGCGCAAACCGCGTAAAGAATAGGCGCACGCACGCACTGCGTTCGTGAACAAAACGGGATCGTTGACATCGATGGAAAATCGAAATGAAAACGTTTTATTATTATTATTATTATTAATATTATTAATATAACATGAAAATAGGCTATTATTTATAAGGCCGACGCTTTTTTTTGCTGTTTTTTTTACCGATTTTACATGTTTTTTTCAATCCAGGCGTGTTTATAAGTACGTTTATTTTTTTGCTTTTTTTGTTTTTTAAATGATACTCTTGGTGCGTATTATTAAATTTTAAAAATAAAAAGTCGTTTAGAACGTGTGATGCGTTTTGAATTTTGGCGCTAAATATCGGCGATAACGTTCGAGCGTGGACATTACCGACAAGTAGTGTGATATGGGACCGTTGGACAGTTGAGGTCCTTCGGCGCCGCACGATGGACTGCGGTACCATTTTATAATAATAATAATAATAATAATAATACGGTTTTAGATAATATAGATAAAAAAAAATTGTTGGGCGTTTTTCGTTTTCGTTTTTTTACCGATTTTACATTTTTTTAATTAAAGTTTTTTTTTTTAAATACTCCTACTTTTGTTATATTATTTATTACATAATGGGACGGTTCGACCAACATTTGTTAATGATTTTAAATTTTGTTAATTGCATTTTACAATATTGAAAATTAGGTTTCACCGAGATTTATTAACCTTAACAAGTTAACCACACGAAATCGACTTGTTAAAAGTTTAATCGGCATTTTAATATGCCATAGATCCACTATGGTAAATTAGGTTATAATCGCCTATTTTAATATTATAATATTGTCAGGTATCAAATTTCGTGATAACCAATGAGAACGTTAAAATCAAGGTAACCCAACTAACATTTTGTTACATAACAAATAGAATTTAACAATAATAATGCAATGGTGAAACTTATATAATTTTTAACCAGACGTTAAATTTAAACAAATTGTTAATTAACACCGCGGTGTTAGAATGGTATTTTACAATAGTCGATGAAACCGGCCCAATATAATACGTTATCCTGTTCCGGGACGGGATTTTCAATAAACGTGTTTCGTACTCGCACATTCGCGTCTGTATCGTTTGGATGGCGAACACTTGTGCGGGCCAAAAAAAAAAAAAAATTGTGATCGATTCGTCAATATATAATAATAGTACGAAAAAAAGATTGAAAAAACCTACGTTTGACAAAAAAAAAAAAAAGATCGTGATAAGAGAGTAAACTCGCAGTGTAGTATAATAACTGGAATGTGTATATCGAAAAAGAATTATTATCATATGGCCGACGAAAATCAGTCTTAATTTTGTTGCATGATTTTACTGCAGCAGCCGGCTAACGGAACCTGCGAATCAATAATACTCGCGGATTGTAACGAATCGATTTTATAATTGAACGCGTTCTGCACTTTTTTTTTATTCCAAGACGATTTCTTATACCGCAGTCGATTCAATAAAATTCACGGGAGTAAATGTATATATATATATATACGTATAGAACCAGACGTTAAAGCGATCGCTAGTTTTTTTTGTCAATAGAAGCAAATGAATCTGAAACACCACTCCCTGTGCTCAACAACAGTTCGTTGTTTAAAGTAACAAATTTATTTATTGAAATTCACTATTATTTCCGTTTCTGAATTGTCAACATTTAACCACTCATACCGACTTACAGATGTCATCAAACTCGCGGGCAACCAACACGTGTCGTGCAGTGAAAAGCTTTAGCGTTCGCCACCCCATAATCCGTGTGCGGCGGTATCCGAGGCGTTTATGCGGTAATAATAATACCGGCGGCGAATAAAAAACAAAAAACCCTTTAAGATATTTCGCTATTATATGATTGAAAAACCACTCGACAGATTTTATCTGTAAAATATAATGTTTTTGGGAGACGAGAAAGCGATTTGGCCAGCGAGCACCGACAATCGGGGAGAAAACCGTTTATACAAGCGTTTTGTGTGTATTAAATTTCTGTATAATGACAACCGTACAGCAGCAGCAACGAATACCGGATCAAAGACGTCGACATCGTTTAAAGTTGTATTTTACGAGCACATAAAAAAATTTATGTTTTTGTTTTATTTTCTATTTTAGAAAGGGCGGCCGGTTATGTCTGCAGCTGTATACCCCGTCTGTAGTCCGCAGTGTATGGTGTGATTGAAAAACAAAACGATTTTTCCGCGAACGGCCGTATCACGTTGTTCCGAACGTCCCAGCAAAAAAGTCTGAAAGCTCTTTGGATTTTCAACGACCGTTGAAAATATGCAGCGAAACGCCCTCTACCCTTTACTATTTGATCCGTTGTTTTCGTCCATCTCGCGTATACACACCTGCGAGTACATCTATATATATACGCGTAATAATTCGTTTTATGTGCGCACGCGGTCTGAGTTCGACACGATTTGTTGTGTTTGAAAACGTTTTTAATGTCTTGTCGAAAATTTACAGTTCCGGAGTTTAACCGAACTGAATGTAGTCATACGAAGGCAAGAGCTGCACCGACGCTTTATCCACTTTTTTCTTACTGAACTCGCACGCAGTACTCGAAATTAAAATGTTAAAAAGGAAACAATAATCGCCACATTTCGGTTAAACGAAAATCTATTTCATCGGTATGTTCGCGAAATATCCACTTCTTCGGCCGATTATTCTAAAATATTTTCACCGTTAGTAGCAATTGCCGCCTGGATGCGTTTTAAATAAGTTAATAACTCGTATACGCCTTTATTAATACATGGACTTGTATTAGCGCGACTTTGAATTTCGGTTTATAGAATAGAACCGCGGAGAACACTTGAACATCACACGTAATTGCCAGTTCGTTTAGAAAATTCAGGATTGGCCTATATCCTAAACGTTCCTGTAAATATTTCCTTTTGGTCTTAAGCACCTCTATCAGATGACGCATTATGAAAACGATAGCCATACAGATTTATCTCCGTTTCTGCGTCCACCGTATACGGTCTGTACAATATAAATCCGGTTACGTTGGATTAGTCTCGGACAGTCTCGGTTCCGTATACCCTTAGTTACGGTGGATTTAAGAACAAAAAAAAAAGCCCTCTCACCGTCGTTTAAATAATATCTTTCGATTTATACTGCGGACCGCCCGTTTCCGAACCACAAAATACGATTAAACAGTTGAGGGGAAGGGATTTTCTTTCGAAAACGGACGGAGACATTTCCGGAAGAAACGCCGCGGTTAGGTAACCCACGATAATCCCTTGGCAACGTCGTACACCATAATAATCCCAATAATACTATTTAATACACCGCGGAGAGTACAAAAATGATGAAACGTCGTTCTTATTTCTCGGCCATTATATTAATTATTAATTTATAACACTGATTTTTGCTTGTATAATGGCTCTAACATTATCGTAATTAGGACCATATAATAATTACGCAGCGTAACAGCGACTGAGCTTAGTCTCAAGGATTTTTCAAAAAAATAAAATGTATTACTATTATCACCGTATAGAGATGAAGGAATTACATCGATGGGCGATATTAAAACTATCGACGAGAAAACTCGTTAGAATCGTCAAAATTCAATGGTCCACAATATATTTTGTTTGTTTTTAAAAAACACTTGGTCAAGAATACTAAGAATACGTGTGACCGATTTTTAGCTTTAAGCGAATTGGGGAAACTGTTTATTCCTATATTCATTCAGACTTAAAATCTAGACGAAAATTCAGGCACTTGAAAAAGACAAAGTATTTTCAGTTGATTTTCTAGAATACTACTGGAATATAATATTTTAAATAAAATGTTACGATTTCAATACTCAAAACCATAAAAACACTCGGATAGTTTTTTAACGTAAAGCTTTAATAAAAACATCATAAATCGATTCTCGCAATAATCTAGGAAAGAATTAAATTTTTTTACATATACAAAAATTTACTTTTTTTATCTTTAGTTTTTCGGTCTATAAGGCTACAAAATAAAAACCCATCGTTTTCGATTCTCTTAAATTTAATACGTTGGAGACAGTGTCATTAAGTTTTTTAACTGCCTCTATGGGCCGAAGCTATTCATATTTTAATTTTGTTACGCGTGCTATTAAAATCGTTTATGTTAGCTCCGAGACACTTAAAGTCAGTCACCTGTTGAAAGGTGCGTAGTTTTCAATTACTAAATCAGAATTATCTCTTGGTCTTCATGTTACCATTACGCATTTAGTTTTTTCTGATTGACTTCCAGGCAGGAAGTCGGCAGTGTCTATAGTTAAGTCATCACGAAAATTACCTACTTTCACGATATCGTCTGCACAAGCGAGTATCGTACTTTTTGGCTAATATCTCCGCACTTATACATATCAACAGTGTGATTTTACTACCTTCTCCGGTGTAAAATTGAAGACGATTAGAGATAGAGCAATTCCTTGTCTCAGACCTGTCTTAACTTCAAAATTGTCTGATATTAACTTTCCGAATCGTTAATTTAAAAAAATGTGTATCGACTACAGTATTTTATTAATCGAATCAGCTTCATCGTTGGTATTCTAAACTCTTCTGGTACCATACTTGAACTACGTTTAAAAACAAATCATTTTGCTAATAATATTTAACACAATACACAGATTATATAATAATAATAATAATAATAATAACATCGTGTATTGTATACAATGTGCGTGTACATATTACTTTTTATTACACGAGGTTAGTGGGGTGTGTTCGGTAAACGGTAAATTGTTATTAAAACGTACACGAGTTAATTTTGAAAAAAGTGTATACTAATTTCGGTGTTGTTTTTTTTTTCCACCCTCAAAACACGAATTGCCGGAGACTTATTTACTTTGCGCCGACGAGGCGGGTGGCGCGACGGCCAACACGCTGAATTGCTCGTTTAAAATAATTAGTCGTTTTCACCCCATTTTTTTTTTTTTTTTTTTGCGCCCAGAGAGAGGATTATACTTTACGATCCCTTCCAAGTATATATATATACATATATATTTTATCTCGCGTATACTCGCCGGACTTGCAGTGTAAAATATTATGGAGAAAAAAAATCCACGTCGAAAAAGCACCGAGTCGAACGGCGTGGCACGTATACACGTGTCGAAATAAGAAATGAAATACTCGACTGTACGGGGATTCACGTACACAAAGTTTTATTTGCGCTTCGTCGAGCGAATCGAGGAATACATTAGAATAAAACTGTTTAACAAACGTAAACCACTTATAGTTGGGTGAATGAAGAGTGGCCGGTGGCGAACTTGTTGGCAACCTTTCTCGTTTCCCGATAAACAGGGATCGTCAGAATTAGTAAAATTAACTGCGCCATCATTTTGTTGTTATCACTTAATGTACAACTGTTGTCGAGGTAAATACGAGCGCGTTGTTCCGCATTCTACATCGTTGAGTACACCAATAATAACAATAAACGTTATCGCGGTTTTGGCGCGTATCACTAAAAACAATTTTACGACGACCTGGCGAAAATTCACCACAAGGAGCGCAAACGTCAGCGGCCACTTTTCGTTCATCCGACTGTAATTTCGTATCTGTTTGATCGTCGATTCTTTTCTTAGCAGAAAACGCAAGGATTGATAATAAACGTATGCCGCCCCAAATCTGGGCGAATCAATTCTCGCGCGTTATCAAAATTAAATCGCGAAAATAACATTTTCAGAGATCGTTTTATATAGTATTATGACGTCTCTGTACGATTTACAAACGGCTTCTTAATACGGGATCGGTTAGAGCGAGGATTTCGCAGATCAAAATTCCGTCTGTTCCAAATCATCTGTTTTGGCGCGAAATCGATTCGGTCTTTTGTAACAATTACTATTGTTTTCGGTGTGGAGGGGAGATCTTACCGTGGAGAATTATGCGTTCGAAAAAGCCCAGAGCTTCAAGTGTGCAGGAGTAACAATCACCGCGGTAACAGCAGCTGGAGTGCTCGAAATAGTCGATCGTTTGCTCAAAGCGGAAGGGACCTTTTTCGCACTAAACAAATACTTCAAACCGAAGTTATGTATTCTCTAGAGGAACAAAAGTACGCATATACACGGCTGTTGTAAGACCAACATAATACTTATGGACGTGAAGCGTGACCGATGACAGTGCGAAATGAACAAAAAACCAAGAAGCTTTGAAAATTAAGTATTGAGAACGGTACGTGCGGACCGGTGTTTGGATAACGCACTAAACCAAAGGAAAACAGAAGGGAAATTACCGACAATTACCGAAATGACAACGAACCGAGTGAAGATACAGAGGTTTTACAAAGGTTTTGGGGCGCACAGTATGATAAGACACCAAATGAAGTGAAGGCATCGAACAAGAAGAAGACCTCGCAGAGACGGACCAAAAAAAAAAAAACGACGGATGGATGGAATACGACAAGACCCGGAGAGACTATAGAAGTAACTGACTGGGATGAGAGGACCGTGATTATCGGAGGTCGGTGACAGTGGCAGCCACAAAACTCTTATGATGATGATCACTGTAGGCGCGGAACATAATTTTTTTTAAATCCATTGGAAATAATATGTCGCGGAGGTTTAAAAAGTCACAGTGATAATCGCATTTCGTGTTTGTCGTGAAAATCAAAGATCCTAAAGAATTGCGAATTGATAACAAATGTTCACGAAGGATTTCGTGATCACTTATCTCGTTCCGCGATGATTTACATAGCCAAATGTCTTATATACATAGCAAATACTGCCGATCTTCTTAACGTTTTGCGTAGCGTAAACGGACTGAAATAGAATATTGTACGACACAATACGTACCTATATACATAATACGACGACTGTGGCGACGACGAAAGGGTTCAGGGACCTCGGGGAACCGATATAGTCCCCGACGACGATTAACGGTCGTATAGAATTTCTTTGTTTTCACATATATTATATGCACTCTTATATATAACGACAATATAATAATATTATACCGACGCGCGCGCCACACCGCTCGGGTCAAGAATACAAACGCGCGTGTATAAATATAACAACGACTGTGCAATCGTGTTGTGTTCGATGCTGCGATGAATCTCTTTTCGCATTTCCGCGTGTTGCTTTTCTTTTCTTCTATATGAGCGTTGTATAGGAATTCGTTTTTGTAAACGACAGTATTGTGTAGTACCGAAGAAATTTTAAACGTTTTAAAAATAAACGCGAATTTGATAATAATACCAGGGGCGGATCTACGGAAGGAGGGGGGCAACGGGGGAAATTTCCCCTTCCCAAAAATAATTAAAGTAGAAAAAAGATTAATATAAGACTAATTTTTTATTATTATTCTTAATTTCTACAGTTTGCCGACAAACCTAAAAAGTCTAACGACTAAATGGCAGAATGACATTAATTTACCTGGCGATTTCCTTCCTGAAACAAATTTTTTAAAAAAAAGGTCATCTGCCCTTATCAATGAAGGAATTTCGTATACTCTTTATCAATTTTTTCGCTATTACGCAGCTGTGGCGATATTATACCAATGAAAACTCCGAGGAAAAAGCTTATCCGTTGTGCTTTAACTGGTACCTACCTGATCGTTAATTAATTATAGTAATACCGCATAAAGGTAAATAAAAATATGATTTTTAAATCTATAATTTGTAGAACAACTTTTGAAAATGATTTCTTCCACCCCCGCTCAGAATCGACTCTTAGATCCGCCACTGGTTATACAATTAATAAATTGGGGGACGTCGCTTGAGCGGATTACATAAGGATAAAAATTTTTAAAACTTTTTTTTTTTTTTATTCTAATATACCTAATATACTGTAAAACGATAAATCGTTGCGTTCGATAAAACGATTCTGAACGGAGCTCGTTCGTTGTGATGAAAAATCTTGACTTTACGTCTTGTCGAAAAATTTTAATCGTTATAATAGAAAAAGTGACTCAAGGATTTTCAAGAAAAAATTTGTTTCCAATTTAATTCAAGCGACGCGTGTGTTGTGTAATAAAACTTTCGTTTCTTAAAACCGAAAAATACCCTTTGTTTTTTGCGGTTCAACATATTTTAATAACTGCTATTCAGTGGCGCACACGTTAAGGATCAATGGAGTCGGTCGACCCCTCTTAATAAAAAGGGTAGGTAAGGGCGGACCCTGGACACTCCCCCCACTTTTTTTTCATTTCAGAGCGGAATGATTGATGTTATCGACACAGCGGAAGAACATGATGTTAGGAACATAATCTTTCTATGTAAATTAGGAGTGTAGGAGTCACTAATTATTTAACACATAGTACCTACATAATACTAATAAAAAGTATAATAATATTATTATATTTATAAGATACAAGTATAATAAAAGTGTACAAATTTTTATTCTATGCTTAATGATAACACAATGTATAGATGATAAAAACCGTATTATTATTGTTATATCTATAATCCATCTCGGATGGTAAAAAATGTAGTGATAAGTAGTAAACAGCTGATTGCAAGGCCATTGAAACCACAATGTAAAGAACAAAGGGAAATCGTTCAGTGTCCTATCTATATACTACTCTACAGTAAGAAGGTGGTGCCTTGGGTGGTGGTGGTGTTACGGAACTAAAAATTTAAATATATTTTCAATTATAATTAGTACTACAGTTCATGCAATGTTGTCAATGGGTGTCTATTGGATGGTGTGACCAGAATATTGTTACACTCATCAGTGTGCAGTTCAGTAGTGTGCGCCACTGTCTCTATTTATGTAAAAATTTTTAAAAAATATTTTTCGTCCAAACAAAACGTCGTATCGACGCGAAATCGACAGATTTCGCGTATACAGCATTAATCGTATCTCGTACATAATATTATAATTGTACGACGAAATATTATGGTGTGTGCAATTTTTTTTCTCCCCCGGTCGTTTCACACGGTATAAATGCCATATGACGATAACAACTATTGTTGTTATTTATTAATTTTTTTTTTCTTGTGATGTCTCGTTTCAGATATTTTTTTTTCTCGATCGCGCGATAAACGTTTCGCACATATTATGCACAGTAAAATAGTTACAATGCATATTACCACCTACCCATACCGACGGAGAAAAGTGAGCCAATAAATTAATATGCTCGCGCACGTTTATTTTTAAACTCGGATGGGTTACCGCCGTCGTTGACGACGCCTGCGCGCGTATTATAATATATCGTTTCGATCGACAGCAGCAGTTGTGCCGGGCGCGCATTACCGAAGGATATCCGTTTCCGGCATGGTCGTGTACGAAAAAAAATATATAAAAATGAACAAAAAATAAACCTGAAATCAATACGGGACGGAATAAAACGCTCGTGTTTTTTTTTTATATATGTATATAAAATAACGTTATGGAAAATATTTTTTTATTCTAAAACTCATAGTGTACGAGTATATACTCGTATACACTCATCGCTTACACGCTGCACTGTTTTAGATGTTTTTTTTTTTTATAATATTATTTGTTTATAAGAACGGGGAAACGTGTTTGTAGAACGGTTAAAATTGATGATTTTCTACACGGCGGTAATATAGTAATTTATATAATATTATATAACGTTGACAGTCTGTAATACGATGAGGAAATGGTATATCTTTTCCGACGATTGTAGTCGATCGACCAGTATGAGAAAAAAAATGCTTGACGCACGACAATCATCCGCACAAAACACAGAAAAAACCGGCTCGACAAATGAAAATTAACTTCTCGTATAATAGAAAAAGTATTACGATGAACTCGGTGTTGATGAAATGTTACTGGACGTGTATCATACCTGATTGTGTATCCTCGAGCTCGTGCGGGATCGCCGAGAAACGCATCAGCGGTTATGATAAATCAAAGATGATTTAATATATAACCTGTGTACACATTACTCTTGTGATTTTAATAAATAGCGATTTATTTTAAATAACGAACGCGCGTTATTAAATTTGTTTCAGTATATTTCACGGCTTTTTCGCGACTCAATAATAGTACAGATAATGAAAACGACGATGAAAAGGCAAAATGAACACAACAAAGTAGTCATGAAGTCTCGCATCGTTCCAGAAAAAGCAGCGTTCCGTAGAAAATTAATACCGCTACGTGATTATATAATGCCTTGGAATCTGGGGCTGCTTCCCCGGGAACACGGACGTCGTGTCGTCCAAGTATACACTGCTATCAAACAAATCCCAAACGAATCTTCTCCAGATCGTTATTGTCGATTTAATAATTTAAGACAATATTAATAAATGTGTATATCCAACGTTTCTGCGGGTTTCGCATACTTTCCAAACATACGTAAAGGTTTATAATCGGAGATTTTCTTTAATTCTAAATTCTATACTCGTTCGAATCTCTTAGTACGTGGAAAATGCGCGAAAACTAAAATCTAAACGTTTAGTTAAAGATAGTAAGGCCTGCTCGCTATACACTTCCAGCAGGTAATTTAATAAACGGAGTTGACGATTCTGGTGAATCATCGCAGTAGTGTCGCCTTGTATCCCGTTACACTAACTGGACAAGCATTTTATGAAACGAGCATAGTTTTACCACATTTGTGCAAGTCGATTTCACGAACTGGACAATTTCACGTCTGGGGTGTAACGTTACACGTGTGTGTACACGCGACGTGTTTTAAGTCACTCGATGATTCATCGACACTCGTGTAACACGTGCAGTCTCCTCACCTTCTCGACCATCCTTACCGTGGTCGTGTTGTACAGACTATATATTATATACTTTGTCATATTTTACCCGACCAGTAAACCCCAATAAACACGTGCTTTACAACGGTAAATTTCCAAAAATTAACTTTTTTTTTTTTGATGCACAGAAATTATTTTGAGGAATCGCTCAAAATGCAAATACGAACTCGAATCGTTTTTTTTTTTTTAGTGATGATTTGGATAAATCGTTTTCCTACGAATGTCCACAACGTTCGGTCATATCTTCAGAGTATTATCGACTAAAAATAAATGAATATAAACTCGGGTTATTGAATTATTGTTAATTTTTTATATATTTACAAATTTCATTATTAACAGTTTGTTTGTCAGTTTAATCAAGCCGGTTTCGCCAACATTCGTTAACGATTTAACATTTTGTTAATTATATTTAACAATATTATTTAGTGAAAATTACAAGTTTAACCGAGATTCGTTAGCCTTAACGCGGTTGTTAAGTTAATCACTCGAAATCGGATTGTTGAAATTTAATCGGCATTTTTAAAATGCCATAGATCCACTATAGTACATTAGGTTATAATCGCTATTTTTAATATTATATTATCACTCATCAGTTATCACGTTTCGTGATAACCAATGAGAACGTTATAGAATCGAGGTAACCGTTTTGGTTACTCGACTAACATTTTTGTTAACTCGACAAATAGAATTTAACAACAATAATAACGTAATGATGAAACTCATACAATTTAACCAGATGTTGAATTTAAACCAATTTTTTTTAACTATAAAGCGGTGTTACGAGTGTGTTTAATAATACTCGGTGAAACCGGATATACATATATTATATGTATTAAATTTATTTAAAGAAATATAACGGAGTACATAATATTTTTGAGGGGAGGGGCAGGACCTCTAGAAATATTTACACCCCTCCCCCCCGAACGAACGAACGTCAAGGCTGGCTTCGCGTATATGAGCATTAATATCAGTCAACGTTTTGTTCACTCGACAAATAGAATTCAACAATAATAATAATAATAATAATAATGTAATTATGAATCAAATAATTGTCGAACCTAATAGTTTTAAATAAAAGTTCTAAATAAAAAAAATAATAATAAAATAATGGTGAAACTCGTATAATTTAACCGGATGTTAATTTCAAACAAATTGTTAACTGACACGCGGTGTATTCAACAATAGTCGATGAAACCGGCTGCTGATAATGTAATAGAGAAAAAAAGCGTTTGTCCCACAATCAGTGCCGTCCTAACCGCCAATAAATTGCCCCAGGGCAATAATATTTGACGCCCCTCCCCAAAAAATTTTTTACAACTAACGTAATATCTAATCACACAATTTTATATATTTTAATAGTAAATACACTCATCGTTGAAATCATCATATATAGATACAAGGGAAATTAATATCTATAAAATGAAACAACAAATATTTTCTTTTTGTCGTTCATTTTTTTTTTTTACGCCCCCCGCATTCATAACACTTTGGACGCTCTAGGGCACTTGCCCCATTTGCCCCCCTCTTGGGACGGCTATGCCCACAATAAATATATGGTCCAAACGAAGGGTTCCCCACTCCATCACAACATTATTATTATTATCGTTTTATTTAAAAATATTATTATAATATAATATTATTATTATTATTAATAATAATAATAATAATATATGATTGCGGTGTACTGCTGCGTCTTATTATCGTGTGTATACGCGGCGCGTGCAGACGTGGTTCATACGTGTGTGCGCTCGGACTCTGTTATCGGATTATGACCGGGCACGCACGAAACGAGCGCGCACACCCATCCGAGTTTTACACACTCCTAGTCCCTCTATCGTTATATATATATATATATGTACGTACTCTCCCTAATAGTATTCTTCGCGGCAAACAAAATGTAATAATAAAATAAAAAAAAAAATCTCTCCCCCGTGAAAATCCAACGCGATGTAAGGGTGCGGCGTCTCCTGCACACACACACACACACACACACACACGCGCGCGCGCGCACACTGCACCGTCTCCGGCCATATTGTTATACGCGCGACCGAGGGTCTTTGCTCGCCGTGCGAATACGAGACTACGTCACTTTCGACCCCGAGCGAATTATATTTCATTTATGTAATAAAGTCACCACCGTCCGGATTCGCTTTTGCGCGGTGATATTTCGTTGTGTTGTACGCGCACACTGTACGAGCAAAAAAAAAAATATATATATATATATATATACTTTCGGCGAATACGGTATATATCAGGGGTGGCCAACAGGTCGATCGCGACCGACCGGTCGATCGCAACATGCGTTCGAGTCGATCGCGACTCCTTTTCGTATTTTCTTGAAGTTTTGGATTGTTTTCAGAAAACAAATAAAATATTTTTTTTTGAAAATTTGTGTACCTTTGTTTAACCCACATAGGCGTGCGCACAGGGTGTGCCGGATGTGTCGTGGCACACCCGTGGCCCGTGGCTTTTTGTACAACTTTCATTCATTCAGGGACTTTGTTTGAATTTTAAGCAATAAATAATAAAAATTAGAGAAAATAAATTAGGCGCTCTAGCAAAATTTTTTAATATTCTAATGTAGGTTACTAACCACTAGGTATACCTATTTTTACAATATAGTATATACCTATATATTTGGTATAGGTATAGGAAGCACAACATTTAATCAATAAGTTTTTATGAATTGATATTTTGCATTAAATTTATCCTTTTTTTAGGTTGAGAGTTAGGTTAGATTTGCTTAGGCTCATATAAGGGAAAGCGGCCCAATTTTCTTCATGGCACACCCCATACAAAATTCCTGCGCACGCCTATGTTAACCCACGAGTATAAAAATGAGATATAGAAAAAGGCAATAAATAACTACGAAGAACGAGATTGTACACGATATACATTGACATCGAGTAGCTACGTATTATCAATGATTAAGTACATTTATGCGTATTTAATCAACGGTTATTATTAACAACCTTTTTTTTTTTTTGGTCGATCGCGACAACCTGGGAAAACTCAGAGGTCGATCACGAGTCTATTAAAGTTGGCCACCCCTGGTATATATTATTATGCCCATTATACCCTACAGCATTGGTTCTCAACCGGTGTGTCGCCAAAAAAAAAAAATTATTATTCATAGTTGTTTGTACTTTACGCACTGATTTACTTTTATAAACTAATAATTTTTTAAATTTCAATACCTATCTTAAACCGTTTGAATTTTAATTATGTAAATTTATAATTTTTTATTTATTTATTTTTTAATAAAACGGTAACATATAAATGTAATACTTTACATAGGTAATATATTTGTTAATTTTTCGAATATCCGTAAAAATAGTGTGTCGCCATTTATACGGATCTAAATATTAGGGTGTAGTCACGGAAAAAAAGGTTGAAAACCACTGCCCCGCGGGGCAGAAACAGCAAACGTATAACACATTTCGCGGCTCGTTCAAAAATCTTTTCGATTTTTTTCCCGGTGTTCGAACAGTCGATAGAAAATATCGACAGAACGTTATTAGGCGCGAACAAAAGTTTCCCATAAGTCCACTGTCTCTAAACCGGACGGTCTGCGGCGCACTGACGCCGTTAACGTTTCCAATTATACGGTTAGAATCGTGTTTTTGAAGCGTTTCCGCGTTGATCGCTCGCACAAACAACCCGCGATATACCGGGAGAAACGAGAAAAAAAACTGTCTTGCAAAAAAAAAAACTGGAAAAACTGGAGCCCGTCGTTCCCTGAGATCGACGCGAGTAAAAACGGTGATCACGTCACTTACATTCGTATAAATATACGTATTATTTTAATGTACTATTTTATACATTTTGACGTTTTCATTCGGGGTTTTTTTTTGCTTTCCAAAAGCAAACTCCGTTTTGCGAAACGGTTTTTTCGCCATTTAAACGAAATAAAATATAGTTTTAAAACAATAATAATTCACTGTTTTCGTCGTAGTGATGGACGTTACATTATTTTACTTGTGGACGATACAAATAATATATACGTATTATAAACCCGTTGTGCAGGACATTTATATACTTACACGATATATAATATACATATTACACGAACGCGTACGTACCTATATATATATATAGGCGAGTGCGCGTTCTCCTGCAGTGCGCGCAAACATGTTTTTCTAACAGAACTATTATTATACAGGTCTCGACCTAAACGATAACGATAAAAAAAAAAAAAAAAATAACGAACAAAGAAGTACAACACAAACCGTAAATTCTGCAGCCCACGGTGTGTATATAATAATATAATACGTTATATTTATATATATATATATATATACAAATACAAATATGCGTATTGAAACTCTAAATTCTCTCGTGACTCGCGCAGTGTCGATGACATTGTAAGTAACACCGCGGAATGAATTTTACACATAATCCATTATAAACCTGCAGCTGTGGACGACGCGAAAACAAAATAATATTGTGCTCGATTTCTCTCTCTCTCTCTCTCTCTCGTCCCCGTACACAATATATCCATCTATATAATATTTATATTAATAAATTATTACCACTAATTATCGTAACAGTTTATCAATATAAATCGATGTTTTCTCTGTATACGCGTAATTTATATATTATTATATACGTATTGAAAAAAACCAATCGAAATTATATACATTCAATTTAAACAAATTTCGTTTTCATTTAAAAAAAACTCTCACGTACACGCACGCGAACAACTCGGATTTTTCTTTTTTTTTTCGGAATAATTTTCGATTTGATCGACGGAAAAAAGTTAAACGAAAACTGTACAGCGCTCAATACGCGGTTGCGATTAATTCGTAACGTATAATAATAATTGGCGAATTCGATATTCGTTTACGAAATTAAAATTTCAGGGGACACACTCGCACACGGGTAATAAAATCGTTTTTTCTGCACTCGTTTTCGTACTACAAAATTATCGATCGTATTTCATAATAATCGTCTCGTATAATAATAATATTGTAATAATTGACTCCAGTAGCGTGCCCAGGAATTTTCAATGGTGGGGGGGGGATGTTACGAGTAAATAGTAATAATACATTTTAATAAATTGTCATGGTGGTAATACCAAAAACTCGAATGTTTCAAGCTCTCCAAAATCGTTTCTAGCTTATAATCGTGTACATTTGTAAATTGTTCTATAATTGAAATGAATTTGAATTATAACACACTAATACCAAGTTGTTCAATTAACGTGACGTACGTTATGTAGTATAGTAAATGTTTGTAGTCATAATAGTAATAAATTTTTGCTAATAACTAATAAAAAGTATTGAGTAATGACTCTAAAACAGCTCTTATAACTAACAAGTTGTTTTCTGTAGGTCGACAAAAAGGACATTGGGGGGGGGATGTAACCCCTAACCTCCTCCACCCCCCCCTGAGCACGCCACTGATTGACTCGTATCTCCGTCTCGCGTTTTACATTATAATTTCGTGTGCGAAAGTGTATTGGCCCCGTCGTCGATTAAAAACAATAACGATTATTCGTGTGATGTAAAAATCGAATATACGCGCCGCGAGTGTAATGTATTGAGGCCGGATGTCGTCGCGCCACACGTGTATAGTGTAGGTATAGTGCGAAACACAAAAACGTATCGAATTGATTAATATCAACAAAAAAAAAACGTATCTCGAAAATTGTTTAAAATTTATAACCCCCCGTTAGACTTATAGCTGTCTATCGAACGTCGTGAAAATATAATATTCTGATCCGGACGACTCGCATGCTGGAGACTGAACGTGTTCGTAAGAGTGTTATCTCGTTTAAACGAATGATGCGCTCCGAGTAAAATTTAAATATAGTGTTATCATTCTCGAAAGTTTTAGGCAATGATTTAATATAATTATTTTTACAACTACCTGCGGACTGCGGGTCTTCGCTCCGCGCCGCCGTGTAAGAGATTTGTGAAATAATTTTTACAATTTTCCATAAGCCATTATTCGTATAAAACACAAACTGAACTCGGATTTATTTCTACGGATTCGAAGGTTTGGCCTTGTGAGAGGAAACTGTAAATGTTCGAATTGAAAGGACGAGTCACACGGACGTAAGAGTTACGAAAGCGAATTTTCTTCTGCAACTTTTTCCCAGAGTCCTCCAGGGTTCTTTTTTCCCCCCGTCCTTTCCAGTCTTCGGAGTTCTCTTTCTAGTTTATACTCGGCCTGACTTGTGAATTATAAATTCGTAATATTCTTTTATACAACTATTAGAAATATCAATTACTTAAAAGTATCCGTGTTTACGCTGTTAGCGAATATCTATATAATGACGTATGATCGAATAATACTGCATAATCAAACGACTATCGTAACAACAACGTAAATACATAATTTTTCTCGTGACGGATGATGACGAAGTGAAAATAATGAGTTAATTTAAATTTTACCCGAGTTTTCGGGGCCCCTTGAATCGTAACGACGTCATAAATCGGGTCAACGGGAGTCCCGAGGATTACAGAAATATTTTGCCAAGTATTACTGAATTCACACAATCATCATCAATCTCTGAATAAGCAGCGCCTTGTCGAAACAGCCGTGTCTCTCGCTATTGGACGCTTTCCGCTTCATCTCGTGGTAAGTCGTGCATAGTTCATAGCTGCACAGATATCTTTGAAATATGATTGCCTGAGTCTTTACTCGAAATCTCTCGTCCAATGTTTTTCCTTCAATTATGTTGTACACTTAGTCGTTACACGTTCAATCAGTTTATTTTTCTTTTCATTGTGGTTTTCAAAAGAATACTAATTCTTAAATTCACATCTTTTCCAGCATCTATTCGTTCGTTTTTCATCCAGCTAGCTCTTATCATCATTCTTCTCCACATCTCATACTGTTCTATCGTCTACGTTTCACATCCGTACATTAAAATACACCTGCACACACTGTTCTTGATAAACTTCTTTCTTCGTTCAATACCGAGGTGTTTTTTTCTGAAATGCTTGTTTTGCCACATCAATTATATTCTCCTTTTAATATCCTTCCTTGTCTTATTATCATGCGTAAGCGTAATTAAACTCCCCAGGTAACAATACTATTCTACTCGCTGTATAATATGTATTAATATTCATTCTTTAGCTTGATGTTGGCTGCGTCGATTTTCGCAGAGAAGTATTTGAATATATATATTTTTTTTAATGACGTTTTTATAGCACCAACAAACCCGTATATGTATTCGAATAATAATAACGAGACAGCAAAAAAAAAAAAATTCTCAGTCCAACGCGATTTCACGGTGAAATGAATATTGTTCGCTGCTAATTATTATTGAACAAAGACAAAACTTGAAATCCTAACGACATTATCAAGACTTAAATACATATATATATTATACGTGCAATAATACGTGTTTGCGTGTGTAGAAACACGTGTTTTCAACAACTCGCGACGTATATCTATCACTGCGTGTATGGTACATGTGCAGCAGTGTGCGACATGATTGCAGAGTGAATCGTCGTATGTTATATAATTGGAAAAATCGCGAGGGGTCCTTTTGTTCCGGGAGGAAAAAAATCACAATTTGGTAATAAATCTCGTTACATAAGGGGGTTTTACTTGAAATATCTTATAAAACGAATGCATATATATATTTATTTATTATATATAATATATTAATATGTCTGTGCATCTGGACCGATAATGATCAATGAATCATGATATAATAATTGACAATAAACAATCGATAAAATTTATATTGCATTATCCGTTATGTATGAACAGGCCCGTTTCATCGAATTTATATATATATGTATGTAATAAATTATTATTATTATTATTATTATTATTATTATTATTATTATTATTATTATTATTATTATTATTATTTAGAAACAATATTATTAAATATTATATTTAAATACGTGTTAATATAAGAGTATATATAAAATATGAAAAAAAATATTTTAACAATTTTTTTTTTCTTGTAGCTGACGTTATCCAAATAATCAATCCATTCCATTGGCGGGTGATCGCTGATTTCTGTTTAAGACTCGTTATAATTCGTTCTTCGTGTCAAATTTAATTTTCGATACTGCAAACGTTTGACTTGATTGAGGTAAATAAAAATTTTATAAATAAAAATTTTTTCGTGTTGTATAACAGTTTTATACATTTAAAAAAATGTTTTTTTTTTTAAACGCTGCCGCGTCCTCGTCGAGTAAATCCAAATACTCTAACTAAATAGAATAAATCTAACGTATAGAAAATGATCTCTTGCCTTAAGCTAATCACAAGAAGAATATATAATAAATACCCAATCCAGCAGTTAGTCGGCAGCTGGATGGTTCAGTATAATATACTCTCGAAAAAATTAATGAAAACACCAATTATATAGGTACGCGTATAATTGCGTCTTTTACCAGAATATAGTCCGTACGCGTAACGATAGAATTTCAATGAATCGTCACTATACTGCAGGACGTTTAGTCGCGTTTTATTCAAATATATAAGCAAAACTCAGTGTCGCCGAGCACGGCGAACACTCCTTTTCATATTTTATCGAGCAAATAGAATTCGGGTCTGACTGAGCTCCTGCAGTGCGGAAACATTTCATCTTTTAATTATAGCGTTTACTATTTGTACCGTTTACGGTTTCGCTAAACGGTTACAAGTGAAATCTCCCGCTTTATACTGCAGTGCCGTTATGTTCAAACATTTTTTTAAAATCCGTAATCGATTCTGCACCTGTGGAATTAAGAAACTTCGCGTCAACGTCGGAGTTACTGGAGTGATGCTGGGTCGTGCTCGGAATTTTCGAATTTATTGTGGACCCGTTTGTGAATTCGATATACAGAGAAGAGAGAGAGAGAGAGAGAGATGAATGTTGTGGGCTGATTTAAAATAATCGATTGGAAATGCGCGTTAACCGAGTAAAAAATTAATTCAATCACAAAACTTTTTACAAATACGTAACTTTGGCGAAAAGTCCGCGACACGTAATATTGGCACTTATATCACCTTAGTTGTTACGATTTAATACTTATATATATATATATATATATATATATTATAAAATATATTTTATTTATATTATTGTTGCAAAACTATTCGATTTCGATACGTCTTGTGATTATAATTATTAATTTATATACGGATAAAAAAATTTAGAATATTATTAGAATAAGTAATAATCAGCCGAATCGCAGTGTGTACTTATACACGCGAGTTATGCGTATATATAAATTACACATAAAAAAAAAAAATTAAATCAATAGTCGCAGCAGTTGTGTTGTATACAAGACACATCGTGTACATTTTATACATTTTGTTCGTACTTTTATCGTCTTAATAATCGCGTGCTATGTATAGATCTGTAACAAAAAAAAATAAAATAAAAAATTCACACGCACACCGTGTAAACGCATATATGGAAAAAATATATATATAGGTACGCTATATGTGTACTGTATAATTTTATACGATTTACATAATCCTCGCCTGAAATATAATTATATTAATGGCCGCGATATTTATATGTTTCGAACGAACAAAACGGAGAAGAAAAAAAAAATTGTCGTTTTGTAAACTTCAGTAAAAAAAAAAGCTCTTTTTCGAATTAAAAAAAATTTTAGTTTTAATTTTAACCATCGGTATCCGAGGATTTAATACGTTCCTATATAAATACGTTACTAACCGCGCATATACGCGTATACTATATAAAAATATGTTTGTAATTCATGTGTTTAACGCGTTTAAATTGCGATAAATTAAAATTAAAATATATATATAATAAAATAATCGATCAGTATATGATATTATACCGTCAGTGTTTATAGGACGAAAGCGTTTCGTTGTCGGTTTTACGGAATTCGTACGATGGGCGGCAACGACGAGATTACATTTTTTTCTCTCTATTTTTTTTTTTTTTTGTTCCTTCGAATTCTACCCTTCTGTGCTCCTGCAGGGAATTCGTTTTTCGCCAAAAAAATTGCCTGCCACGCTGACTACCGGATTTCCTAGAATATTTAAATGACGTGTTCAATATACTGTAATATACTTCAATATAACTGTATATAACAATAATATATTATAATACACGCTATATGCCTACGTAACCGCATAGAATTAAATACAGTCAAGAGGCCTGATTCCGGAGGAGTATTTAAAGATAGAAATGATATAATCCACTTTGCCGCGCTTAGTCGATTATTCTTAATGATAAATACGAAAAAAATAATATCCGCATATTTTATACGTAAGTATAATATATATTTGCATCGTCCTACGATACAAAAACTCGAGACATTGATGTGTAAACGTCGCGTGAGCGATAAAAATGGAACTGAATTATCATTGGGATTTGTGAATATTTGTATCTTTATTCAAAGTAGGTAATTTCGATAATAAATATTATTATTGGTCGTCACGACAACAGCTTACACTATATTACACGCAATTTATAATCGAGTGTGTATTAATATTAATAAATATTATTATTAGTTGTCATGACAACAGCTTATACACATTTCCATCCAATTTCCCGAGAATTACCCTCATACCGTCTTAATAGATTTCGACGGGGTCTAGAAAACGTTTTTCAACGACCAAAAAAATCGGAATAGGAAAACTGTTTTTCCGATAGTTTTCAAACGCGAAAAAAAACTACCAGAAAAAGAAAAAATCGTGTTTTGAAATACCGCCGAAATTCCTCTTTGCTGCAGCGTTGCAGTATCGTTTTATCGAATGCGCAATGCGATTTGTGTGGCCGCTTTCAAAATTTTCTTTATAGCAAAAACAAAACTCTCTAAAACGTTATCTAATAGAGTAATTGACCTATTATTTACCGATACCTAATACAGCGATTTTCTAAATAACTCGTTTATCGATTTTTTAGATTCCAAGCGGAGAGAGGAATCTATTGGTTTTACGAAGCTGCGTTTTTTTTTTTTATGTCCGTACCCAAAAATTCCACCAAAAGGAATGCTCATATATCATTACAGTCGCAATTTGTTTCCGGCAGTAAATTGCATCTAGTTGGTCTTACTTTAAAATGGGTCATTTTTCGATTTTCTCAATACTTTGTTTGAGCGTCAGAAAAAAAGAAGAATCACGTAAAAAAAACGGTAAAACCGATTTCATCGCAAAATCGATTATTTCTTCGTAAATTTCGAAACTAATGGTCTTAGAAACCTATGAAATTTTCGCCATATATATATGGAAATTCGGACTGTATTTACGACACAAATTTTTCACGAAATTTCTTTTGATTTTGAGCTATATTCGTATTAAAAGTATTCGATTCGTAAAAGAGATAATTTTTAGTGTTTAGGCTTGAAATTTTAAAACAACGTCAGACGCGTTTGTTACTTTAACTATAAAAAAAAAAAATGTTGAAAATCGTTAAATCGCAATTTCTTTTTATGGCCATTTCAAATTTTTCGACGATTTGTGTTACGCCGATGTTCAGAATCGTTTTGTCGAACGCAACGATTTATCGCGCGTTGCTTTCAAATTCATAACGATAACAGTGCGCTATAAAATCTTTTTCTGATAGTAATTTACACGAGCTTCGTCCACAACACGCACCGCGATTAACCTTTTCGACGTGTAAACGTCTATTATGAGGGTAAATCTCGGGAAACGGGACGGAAACGTGTAAGCCGTTGTCATGACAACTAATAATAATATTTATTGATACGAATTAATTATAAATTTGCGCGTAATGTGTAAGCTGTTTTCATGACAACCAATAATAATATTTATTATCGAAATTCCTTTGAATAAAAACACCAATATTCACAAATCCCAACGACAATAATTCTCCGTTCCATTTTTACCGTTCACGCGACGTTTACACGTCAATGTCTCGAGTATTAGCAGACTCGTTTCCCCGCCCCCTCCCCCCCCCATCATTTTATCGACATATTATTGTTGTTATATTATCGTTGTGTTATCCGAACGTTTAAAAAAACCCGGTGCACAAATATCGAAACGCGTTGTTTTATTCATTATTTCCATCCACCGTCGCCCCCGCACGCCGTCGAAAACTAGAATAATAATCGATTACGAATTCGGTGGCAGCGGCGGCTAAGGCGGTAACAGTCGTTTTAAAAGTATTTTCTAATAATAATATATAAACTCGTGCGCGTTTTTTTCTTCTATACATTATATATTGTTTGTGACACGATGTAAACGCGATTAATTCACCGAGTACTCATCACCCTCTCCTCCGGCACCGCGGAGACGTCTTTACGAGCGTATAATAATAATTTATAGAAATAAAAAAAAAAAAATATCCTAACTCGTTTCGTACGTTTATGCAAAAAAAAACTATAAACTATTGTTTAATCCGTTCGCGATATACTCAGTTCGGTTTCAATAGCCGCGCGTTCAATGACAATATTATACACAAATACGACGACCACCACCGCACAGGAATTAGTCGCTCGAATGAAAAGTAAAAAAAAAAATAAATTGTCGTTTTTTTCCCCTTCCCGCTACGCCCCTGCGCAGCAGTCGCGTCAGAGCGTATCCTCAGTGTCGGTGCCGGGGGGGGAGGAAGGAACGATATACGATGACGCTCGCGTTAGGTGCGCAAGAACGGGGGAACGCGTATAATAACCGCGCTCATTCCGATATTTCCATTATAATATACAGTGTCGGCCTGGCACACCATAGGCCCCTGGATCTTTTTATTCTGGGGCCCCCTGCCTCATCTTGGTTTAATATGAAGTTAAAAAATACATATCAATAAAAAACAATTCATTATATAGGGTGTCCCAAATCCAAGGGCGGAGTGACTCTAAAATAAGATTTTTCCGGGCCACTTATGAAAAAAAATTAATTTTTTTTTTTTTTTGGAATAGCGCCTTCTGTTTCTATATAAAATTAATACAGGTTAATAAAAGAACCTATGTTGAAATTAAAATTTGGTGGTCGGGTTTAGTTTTTAAGTTATAGCAATTTGAAATTTGACAATTTTACCGTGTTTCTTTAATAGGTTTATTTTTTCCGTCTTCCAGCTCGTACTATAATAGTCCAATGGATAAATACCACGATTTGGCGTGTACGGTTCGGGGTTCGAACCGCTGTTCTCGAATCAATTTTTGCATTATTTTTTTTATACATTATAATAATACAAGGCAAAGATTTCAAAACTGGTGGAGACACTGCGTTCAAAAATATTGGTATAAAAAAAAAAAAAAAAAATGGGGCCCCGGCCGCATTCGCGGCCTAGCGGCCATGGCCAGACCGACCCTGATAATATATGTCTCTGGAATATTATTTCTTAACCCGTTATCGAAATCGTGTGTAAATGATTATGTATATGATTAAATTTATATATATATAAATGTACCTATATGATTTTCAGCGCTGGCGAACGGACTGTGCGGAATACCTACACATGTATAAACGGTTTGCACTCAGGCCCGTGTTTACGAAAACCGCTGTCGGGGGCGGCACGCGATTTGCCGCCCCTTCCGAAAACAAAAAATTTGCGTCGTACAAGCCCGAAATTGGTCACGTGACGTACGCTCAAACAACAGACTTAATTTTCGGTCACTCAATTCTTTTTTTAACGTTTTGAATACAGGAAAAATATATATACATATAAGTCAGGAGAAAACTGACATTTTTTTTTTCTTTCCGTCTACCCCGTAGCAGCTGTTCAAGAAGCCGCCTGCAGTACGGTAAATTAAGCAGCGGTCGATTGTAGAATTATCGTTTTGACGTTCTTAAATAGTAATTGATAAATTACAGGGCTCGGTGATGCTCAAATCACGCTATACGCGTAGTTTTGAAATGCGGTTTACAGAAGATTTCTCCGTAGAAAATAGTTAATTGAATAGAAGAAAAAAAACTCGAATGAAAAATCGTTTAGATGTGAAAAACCTAGTGAATCAGACCATTAAAATCGTACTAAATGCGTTGCAAATAAATTACGGTATCTCACAAATTGCATTTGTGAGTGATACGTAGTTAAATAAATAGAAACCGTAATTCGCACATAACCAATATATTTTTACTATATAATTTATTAAAAAAAAAAAAACACGTGCAAAACGTTGCCGCCCCCAAAACTTCTTGCTAATAATGCACAGCTAGGAGCGATCGCCTCCTCCCCTCCCCATAAATAAGAGTCTTTTTGCACTTTTATTGCACGTGCCTCCTGCTTCGACGGCGGCGGCGGCGGCGGCGGGGAGGATATAAACGTATTGTTGTTGTATACCGATACCGCTGTCGTGGTGTCGACCACCGCAAGCGGTTATTGAACCGCCGCCGACGACGACGACGACGACGACGACGACATGTGTTATCGTATTTTTAGAGAGAGACTCTCCTCTCTCTCTCTCTCTCTCTCTCTCGGTCGTCGGCTGTCTGTCTCCCCCCCCCCACACAAACCCACCCGTCTCCTTATACCGAGTGCGCGGCGCGCGCGCGCGAGACCAATCAGTCGAGTCGGTCCGGCGAACGCGTTCCTCCGCGAGATCGCATTCGTAATAAATTACACAACCAACACCGCACCACCGACTGCTGCACGGCGTGCACCCGCCGTCGTCAAGGACGGTGTATATAATACAAAAACGTGTACCTATATAACTTCCACGATGCGACGGTCGAGGTGCAGTCCGCCGCCGCATAATAATAATAATAATAACATTTTCTGTAGGAAAAAAAATGTGTGTGTGTGTGTGTATAAATACAGTGAGTAAAAGACGAACGACGAGAGAATGAGGGAACGGAGAGAGTGAAAAGAAACCGGGCAGACGGTGTCTGGGGGATCGGATTCCGTTTGGGGTGTCGTCGACGGAGATCCGACGACGACGCACGGCGGTTTGCTGCGTGCACATTACAATATACATTTTTATACGTGTAAACGAACGCTTCAGCAGCTGCAGATGTGGTGCGCGTACAGTGTGCGTACGGTGTGTGCAGTGTGTTATAACCGCTGCGCGTGCGGTCAAAGCCATCTGCCCTCGGTACGACACGCGGATCGCTTCGTAAATAATAATAAATTAAGTGCCCCGGGGACGGACGAGGCGCGCGCGCCCGCGCGTTTCGGCTCGGTTTTTATATACAAATATATTTTTTTTTTTTTCTAAGAGCTCGCGCAACGATATTCACTAAATATTATACGCGTATGTGAGTACGAGCAGTGGCGTCTTAAGGCGTGGGCCCGGGGGCACCCAAATTCTAAGGGCCCCAAATTTATTTACAAAATAACGTATTAATTTTTTTCATTTTTGTTACTTAGATATTTAAAAAAATAAATAAATCTCGAACGATAAAAAAAAAATATATATTTAAATTTTAAAATATTAACGTTTTGAAATTATCATAATAAACAATAAAGTAACAGTGATTCGAATAAAAATTCGCATTTTAGTTTTTATTAATATAAAGTATAATTTTTAATATCTTATATTATAATATGTATTACGTGTTTTAAAAAGAAATTTATACATGTATATGAATATATTATAATAATTTAAATATTCAAAGGCCTCCAAATATTTTGGGCCTCACATAACCTTAAGACGGCTCTGAGTACGAGTGTATATACTTCTCGACGGCGTTTAATCGCCTTCCGTTAATTTCTTTCTTTTTTTTTTCACCCAGTTTCGACTCGTCCCGCCGCCACTGATCGTATATCGTAGACGATTGTTTATAAACGATTAATCAACAGGTCTGCGCAACCGAAAGAACTGAGTTTTTTTTACTGTTTCTTACAGGTTTTTACCTCGCTGAAATCGGGGGAAAAACAGTAATAATATCACGTAGGGTATATATTTTTTTTTTGTAAAACTCATATTTTTACTTTGAATTTAAATTCGACTGTTAATCCATACAATGCAGTGTTTCCCAACATACGGGGGGGGAACACATTGCTGCAGGGGTGGCTTAAGTAAAATTTGTATTTATTAAATTACATAATATACAGAGTGTTTTAACCATTTAACGGCTAACACACACTCGTAATCTATAAAGTATATACGAAAAAAAAAAAATGCGATCAATTTTTTTTTTTCAATTCATAGGAGGAGGCGTGAGATTTTCGAAAACCTACAAAAGGGCGTAGAGTAGAACGGGTTGGAAACCGCTGATATAATGCAAGGGATAGGTTAGTTTAGCGGTGCAGTGAGGAGCGCGGGCGATCGACAAATAGGTCGTGAAGGAATCGTTTAATTGTAAAAATAATTTACGTGTTCGGTTCAATGTGAGAAAATCAACGATTTTTTTGTTTCGTCGCTGCTGTGATTTTTTTTTTTATTGTAAAACCCTATTATTTTGCACAAAAAAAAACCCCGTACGTGATGGGGAGGGGGCAATGGAGGTCGTTTTTGGATTTTTCAGCATCCTTGAAAACATTTACCAAAGTTTTCCTCTAGAAACTATATAGTAAACGCACCTTAAGTCTCTCTAACGACAAGTCATCCGTTCCGACCTAAAAATCGATCAATCGACGAAGGAACTAAAATTCACTGTCAACGCTTCCACAACCTTTTCATCTCCGACAGCGACCCATTAACCCAGTCCGTTTCATTCGTGGTAACTCACCTTCTATAGGCGTCTAATGGTGCCCGTGACCTTCTTGATCGCACCTTCTAAAATTTAATTTCAGATAAAAATTAACCTGTACGTCCGTACAATAACATAAATATTTTCGTCGCGATGGATTCAGTCACGTTCCGATTAGGATTTATTCGATTTGTCCGTGTGATTCTGCACAAGAGTTCAGTATTTCAGCGGAAACTTTGAACGTTTGGAACGTTTGAAGGAAGGCGACGCGCGTAAACGCTTTATATTCTACTGCTATTTCGAGAGAAGTTTTTCTCTATATGACTCATTTGAAACGGCGAACATTTTCCGTTCTCTTTTGGTTTTATACGTAATTTAAATCAGATTTGATGACACCGTATACGGAACGTCGGCATCCTTTGACGATATTATTTTTAATAATTACAAATCACGACTACAGTATTAACGCGAAATACGGATTTCGTGCTTAATTTTTCGCTCCGTGCGTAGACCGTTGTTTTTTGGGGGGTTCTCTGCAGTGGCGGATCTAGGATTTTTTTGTGGGGCGTGCTTAAGTGTTGTATTCTGCAAACTCCATCCTGATGGCATGATCTTTTTTTAGTCCTAATAATGTGCTAGTAACGTGCTGATAACACTAGTTATTATGATGTTCTATGAAAATATCTATGCTTTAAACAGTGTGACACCAGACACAACATTCATGTCTGATACCCGTGGCCCGTGGGTAGTGATGTATCGTTCCATTTTTCAGTCACTTCTGGTTATCACTTATCAGTATTGTTGAGGGAAAAATTACTTAATATTTTTTTTTTTTTGTTACCAATTTAGTTTATAAACGTACCCGGCCCACCGAAAAATACGTATAGACATAATATAGTGTATACAATATTTGTTTTTAACCAAGTAAAGGGGGTGCTATAGCACCCTAGCACCCCCCTCTGGATCCGCGCCTGGTTCTCTGTGTGTCTTTCGATATAAAAGCGCGCCGAATACGAGGCCGGAATTTTCCATCGGAATCCTTTTTTCCTAATTCAAAGAAACGAGTTATTATACACGTGTATATTGTAGTCTATCGACTGCACGCAAACACACACACACACATATATTCAACGAATCTTAAACACACAACCGACGTGTATATACACACATTATAACGTACGAGTATACTATTCGTTACACGTTTTCCTGTACGCAGGATAACATCGCGTTTAATCGATCATCGCCAGTATATAAAATATATTATATCGCGTGTCCGCGGCAGCTATGCAAACGTGCGACTTAACGAGACGTTACCGTTTCGAATTTTTTTCTTCTCTTCTTCTTCGTTTTTTTCCCCCTATTTCTTCCGCCCAAGTACGCGCATATATCTCACCCGAGTCCGACTTTATTTATATCGCTGCAAGTAGGTACATGCACGTAGTTTTCGCTCGATTTTCAAACGATAACACGTTTACTGCAATTTACGTATACGAGTATATTACAAATGTATATACGCGCGAAACGACGATGCGCGAACAATAATTTATAATAATACGTAACCGTCTTTTGTTTCGTGTACACAGGCCAGGATTAAAGGGGAGTCCTGGAGGAGAGGGGCGTGGTCCCCGGGCTTAGAGGAGTGTTTAGCGGTCTCGGATTTTATACGTGACATTTTTTTTTTTGTTTATAGCAGTAAAAAATGTATGAATTTTCTTTTAAAATGATTTATAATAAAATATCATATAATTCTAAAAAAAAAAAACAACACACTCGATAAATAATTCTTGCATATTATTGGGATTTAATACTATCTCATAGCACGCGTCTCGGTCGCTGTAATATGCGGTCGTTGAAAGCGTGCGGTATTTTTAAAAAGTGTAGTCGTATATATAGTCTCCTATAAAGTCACGATATCGACTGTTATTCTTTTCTTCTCTGATTTTGTAGTTTTTTTTTTAAATTTTGAGCGGAGCGAGGAATGTATTGGTTTTACAACGATGTCTTTTTTTTTTATGTCTGTATACCCGAAAATTCTACCATAAGGAGTGCTCCGATCTTTTCGCGTAGCGCCTTTTCTGATTGCAAAATTTTCGATTTTCTCAATAATTTTTTCAAAAGTCAGGAAAAACTACGAAAAATTACATGAATACGCTAAAAATGCAATTTCGTCCTAATCGATTGTCGTTTATTTATCACACCGAAGCTCAGCTCAGAATCGTTTTATCGAATGCAATGCGATTTATCATTGCTTTCAAATGTATAATAAAAACAAAACTCTAAAAAATCTTTATCCGAGTAATGCACTTAAGCGATATCCACAACACCCCGCGGCTCGCTACATTTCTTTTTTAATTTAAAATTAAATTGTAGTTTATGGAATGTTTTTTTTTTGATCGGAGCAACGAGGCCTCGTGGAAAATGTTGTCCCCGTGGCCTCAGATAATTATTATCTTAATCCAGGCTGGCGTGTATACAAACAACGACGATAGTTGACATCATACGGTAGTAGGAACGGGACTGCCTGTTGTAAACTTGAAAAAGAATTTGTAATTTTTCGCGCAGACAGGATTTTATTTAAAATATTAGAAAATAAAAATGTTTTTCCGGTATGGCGCGGATTATATATTATATAAAAACAGCACGGAAATCGTTTAGGTGTCGAATCGGACTAGAGGCGTTTTGTTTCGAGCGAAACGTAAAAAAAACATTGTCAGAGGAAAATCATTGTCGCGTCCTTCGCGTTGATTTCTTTACTGGTTTATTTTTTCGATACACAAAAATGTAACGCGTTTCTTATACACGTTTGAATGTCATATATACTATTGAATGAATACAGTCTGTTTACAATGCTATACCGATCGCGCTAATAAACAAATTGTTTTTTTTTTTTTTAAATAGTTAAGAATATTATTATTTAACGGGAAAAAATAAAATAAAAAATAGTAATTGCGTAGTACATGCCCGGTATAGAAAAAAAAATCGTTTTTTTTTTTTTAATTTATAGAAAAGGAGAACATGATGATATTTGAAGAAAAAAAAGCTTGTGTAACACTATAATATAATATAATGTATTGTACGTCTGAACACGTATCCCGAAGGATACGCGCTCACGTATAATTTTTTCGAAATCTCGTGACTGAGAAGTCTGACACCTCCACTAATTACGAGCAATTTGATTTTTTTTTTTTTTTTTGCAATTTACTGCGCCTGTATAAAATAGCTGCGAACAAAACACGAAAACAACAATATTATCGACAACGACTTTGCAGTGGACCGACAATGACGCCATTTATACGTAATATACGTACATTATATACGAGGAAATTTTTTTTTTTTTAATTGTTTCGTACGTCATAAACATATTAGTGCGTGTAACTATAACGTATTGCAATATAGTAAAACTATTATCAAACGTATTCTCATCGTTATTCATATGTGTTTTCTTATATATATATACTTATATAATATTATGCGTATATTAAACCCGAGCGCGCTCGCACGATAGTACTTATATAGGTACCTATATAATAAAAAAAAAAAAACGTTCACGCCCGGTACGCATGCGAAACCGTTGCAATCGCGTCGCACATAATATTATACATCCGTCATTGACAAAAATATAATATGACTTATTGTATAATGTGCGTATATAATACGATATTATTTGTATTATTAAAATTCATTATACATATAATATATACGCCTATATATATATAAAATATAATATATATATATATATAATGAATTTTAATAATAAAAATAATATCGTAATATTTATTATATATATATATATATATATAATATATAATAAATATTATATTTATATATTGTACACGACGCGATTTTCCGACAATATTTGTCCAGCTCATTTTCTGCCATAACACACAAACAACCGAATACACGATAATATATAAAAAGGTATTTATTTATATGGTATATAATATTAATAAACAACAATATATAATATTAATTTCCGTCGAAACAAAATTCAACAGCATCACAGTATATTACGCGTTATGATCGTCATAATTTTATACCGAGACGGATCTCGTAAAGCCGTTATCAGGCAGCTGCAGTGCGCGAGAGGAGAGAGAAACACTATACAAACCGAACAGTCGTAATTAACGTACACAACACTGTAATAATATATACAGTATCCGAAACAAACGGTTATTGATATACTTTTTATACGTTAATATAAAAATTACTAATATATTTAAATGACGATTTACACGAATAATTTAATATAAATTTTAATGTTTCTATCATATACATATTATATAAATATGTGTGTGTAGCAACGAGCGAAAATCCGAATCGAAAAAAAAACAAATTTATTGATAATAATATGGCCGAGAAAAACGCAGCGATGAGCGATTATATATTATTTTTAAAGAACACTCAGTAGCAGTAAAAGAAAAACCGTCGGCTGTCGTCTAGTGATCGATAAAACGCGAATATATGCGACGCGAAAATAAAAAATTAAATAATAATTTAAACGAATAGGATTTTCGCGGTAAGAAAATTGTTCGGGTATTCATCATTATTATTTAATTTTTTTTTTTTTTCTGATACCCACTACTCCGTATACGGAGAAAAATGTGTATTTCACTATATATAGTCACTGTTAATTTTGTTCCCCGTTGTATATGTTTCAAAATACATTTATTGTTTTTCGAACAATATAATAACGCGTTGTGCAGTCCGTGTTATTTATACGCATTTCATCGAGAAATTAAATGAAGAAAACAAAAAAAATTGTACACAAACACACACACACACACATAACACTTTTCCTTCGGTTGTCTGCTCTGTTATGAACAAAAAAAAAAAAAAAATTGAAATGCGCGAATACGCGATAAGATAAAAACGCTCGTGATTCGTGAGCTGCGAATATTGGTTTTGAAAAAAAAAAAACACGATGATTTAATTAGAAAAATACACATGTTTTCGTTACGAGTCGTATAAAATATATATTTGATAAAAAAAAATCATACGCGAGCAGAAAAAAAAAATGTTAAAACCACAGAAATGATACAACAATACGAATAATATTCCTATTTTGTATAAACGAGTCGATTAAAAAAATACTATAGTGAAATAAAAAAGTCAACAGGAATTAATTGTATACAGGCGTGTTTAAAATTTTTATTATTATTATTATTATTTTTTTATATCTAACCGAAAGAATACTGCAATTTCAGAATTTTTCTTTCTGTTTTATATATAAAAAAAAATTCAACGCGTTAACTTTATTTTAATAACCTTTTTAAAACGATTTAGGTACATACCGTAGGTATTCGTTGTTTTCGTGCTCCGAGTTTATACGTACACAGAGAGGCTTTGTGAAATATTCGTACAAATGTTTTAGGTTTTTCTTTCATTTTATACCGTTTGTGCGATTACAGTTCAAATACATACGACTGGAAGGTATTATTATTATTATTATTATTATTATTTTAATAAGTGGATTTAATAAGTGGACTCCGTATAATATATTTCACTCGGTCAACTCGCAAGTCACAAATTTCAAACGTAAATAACAACGAGCGAATACAATATAATATACTGAATACAGATATTATTATCATTTGCAGTCATAGAACGTATATTTTGCGAAAGAACGTCTTTGTGACAATTAAATATATTGCAGAAATTAGGTTAAAATAAAATTTATAGTTATTTGAATTGGTAGACATGATATAAAATCGCGCATAAAATATTATAGACAATATTGTCGGCCAAATCAATTGTCTCGTTTAACAGCGATTAAAGAATTACTCAAAAACGAATTTCAAAACATACCTATTTTTTTTTAATAAAACCATTCCTATCGGCCATACGTTTTTATTTTAATACGACTTTTACGAATGAGAAAATTTGTTCTCAGAACTGTGTGTAGGTATACACGTCTTGCCGGCTTTTGCACATTTCATTATTATTGTTTATTTATTTTATTTATAAAATTATTGATTTATTCATATATTCTATATCGACTGTCGAGTCTTTTTCTTTTTTTCGTTTTTCGCGAATAAAACTCTATCTCATTCGCATCGAAACCGTTGCAGGTAACATACGAGACCCATATAACATAATATAACACACCGTACGAGATTGTTTTTTTATTAAATTGTATACACGCGGTTTACCTAAGAAAAATAAAATCGTGTACGGATTACATAAAGTTTACGTGGTTTCGCGTGGACACGTGTTCATAAAACGTGTGTTAGAAAAGCCCACTTGGCGTGCTTGCAAAATTCACGTGTTTTAAGCGTATTTTAATTTGTAAATTCGGTTTAAAATTCAAGCGAATCAATGTCGTATACGTACACTGCACATTTGTGTAATAATATGTGTGCGATATACGCGGTTTTAGGTACATCTACGGCGTATAAACATCGTATTTTTTAATAATACAATTATTTTTATACGAAACTATGATATTATCGGTAATAACGACAGCGACGAAACGACATAGGACTAACGGACTCTGTAACGCGGGGATATATGTGTGCTTATACTTCTGCGTATACGCGTTTATTTTATTTGATTTTTATGTCTACTGAATACCGGACCCCACTGAGAAAAACTCGCGTGGGGTCCAAGAGTTCGAAATATAACATAACTTATATGTGTACATACCTACACGTCATTATTTTAATATACACTTGTATATAAACAAACATTTTTAAAATATATAAATCGCGGAGTGTAACGATTCTAACAGTAATAATAATAACAATAATAACAATAATAATAATAATAATAATAATAATAATAATAATCTTCTTCTTCTTCTTTTTCCAGCTTTAAAGGCCATTAAGGCCCATTGCTGCAAAACACATCTCCTTCCATCTGTCTCTGTTCATAGCCGCTTCAATAATATTGTCTATCCCAAGTTGATTTAGTTCTTTTTTATTTTTGTCCATCCATCTCTGTTTCGGTCTTCCAATCGGCCTTCTTCCCTGAGGAATCCATCTTAATACAAATAATAATAATAATAATAATAATAATAATAATAATAGAATGAATACATTCAACGAAAAAAAAAGAAATTTAACATTCGTCAGAAGATTCTATAGTAAATATATGGCAAAATATACTTTTAAAATAATTTAAAATCTATAAATACAAAGAGCTGGTATTTCGTTACGTAATTTCGTGCCAATTATTTCGAAATGTCTACCAGTCGTTGTGTTTTTTTTTTTGTTTAGAAGACTTTATCAAAAAAAAAAATATATATATATATTTTATTGTTTTTAAGTATATATTAATATAAGTATATAATATATAATTATATATATATATATATATAGTATTAATAAAAAAAATAAATAAAAAAGTATATAATTTATGTACTAGGTAGCACAACATTTGGTTCTCCGTCACACATATAGGCGAGTTGCGCATTGGCACTCTTATATTGAGTATCACTCTTATATAATTAAATTTTGGCGCGTTTGCCAACTCCGACACAGTAGTATTACCTATAATATCGAATGGCCGTTATCGTTATGCACGGTGTACCGTACGTGCAGAGAGATGAACGGATTCAAGTTAAATAAATAATATATTTTATTTGTTCAGTACGAAAATTGCATTTAAATTTTCTAAATATATGTATTTTCCTCGGTTTAGAGGAAATATATATTATGTTATATAAAACCGCGTCATAGAAGCCGGCAAAAAACGCGCGGTTTATTTCATTTTTATCGCGTCGATAAACGACGCGTTGAATATCGCTTTCTTTTTCTCTCTCTCTGTTTGTTTGTCGAATCGCTCCTCGAATCGTTAGTAACATTATTATCGTTATACATAGTCGATTAATACGTATTATTTATTACGTTGCTTGTTACACTGCAGTGTTTTCCTAACACGAAATCGTTTTATATTTATACGTATATATTTTGCACGGCAAAGCGAAATTATATATATTATATTCGATAATATTTCACAATAAGCGAACGGAATAAAAGAATTTTATTTATATATATATATATATATACGCGTCTACATTGTGACAATGAACGTGAACAAATAACGCGGACGAGGACAAACGACCGCGTGCGCGTGTGTGTCGTGCGGTTTAGTGCCCCTCCTGCCGCAGGCACCGCGCGTCGATGTTCAGCCGCAGGCGTTCTTGAAAACTTTTTGTCGTTTTATATGATGTGTGCAGGCGACGAAAACGCCAAAGATCAGATTGCGCACTGTAAATATAATAATAAAATTCGTCAAACAGCTATATAATATTAATAATTATATAATTATTAATAAACGCGCGTTGTCGTCCCGACACTTTATAACGGCATGATTTATAAGTACGAGACCAGGGGCGTATTTATGGGGGAGGGCTGATGGGGCTCCAGCACCCCCGAAATTTCATTTGCATTAGAATTTAAAAATAATTCAACAATGATATTTACTCAATGCCTCAGCCCCCCCCGCCCAAAAAAAATTTCTAAATACGCTCCTGAACGAGACATATAATACGATTGTGTTGTCGAACAGAAGACAAACGGCCGGTGTTTAAATGTAACAATATTTTTAATTCTTCTCGAAATCGTAACGTTTCTCGTTTGTTTAATTCTCCGTCGATTACACAGTATAAATATAAAATATATCGATAAATATAAGTATACATTCGGAATATGGATTTTAAGATTTCTTTTTTTTTCTTTTTCTCAACACTTACTATCCCGGTTTCTTTGTAAATCGTTAATTTTAGACGATTAATTAGCGAATAGTCTTTTCTTTTTTTTTTAGTCTAATTTGTTTTCATCGCTATTTATGTGTATACGAGCGCAAATGACTAATTTCTGTTTTGTCGCACGTGCCAACTATAACGTCACAATGGTTTTGTGACGTGAATGATTTAATTTTTTTTAAATATCTTTACTTTTTTCCGCACTAATACGACTCGTTTAAATATAAATTAACGCGTATTATTATTATTATTATTATTATATTGAGAAGAATTTTCCGAACACCGCAGTTATCGCTTAAAAACTGTGTTTTATCATTAAATTTTTTTTCAAAAGTATAATTTTAACATAATCAATTATCTATCCTAAAAAAAAAACGCGTAAATCGTCCTTAATAATAATTTACCTTATATAATAATATAATATTATATAATATATAACGAAATGTCTATGTTTCATTGACGAATTTACGAATTGCGAACCGAAAAACAATCGATTAACTAAAGAATCGTGTGCCAAACGATAACGATGCGCGCGCAGTCAATCGGTCCTAAATATAATAGAGCCTGCAAACGGTAAGGAAAAGTCCTGTCATCGATAATTGATTTTTTTTTTCTTATTCCGCGCAACGACTCGTACGCATATTTATTAAAAAAAAAAAAATTATAATAAAATATATAACAGGTCGCAGTTCGCGTGTACGCTAATAATAACGCGTATATTATTTTATATACGCGTTTGTGCTCGTATTTTATATAATAATACCTCCGCCGCGGTCGCGAAATGTCGTCGAACAATATCGTACAAAATGGAATGGCGCGCGCGAAACGAGTTTCTCGTCGTTGTTCTATAATAGTTCTCTCGGGAGAAAAACGGCTCACCGCGGTCAGCTGCAGTTACGCGCAATGGACCACCGCCGCCGCCGCCGCCGCGGCCGCCATCGCGGATTCTTCGCGTTGAGACCGGCTCGGATTAAAATTCATCGAACTGCTGAACCAGCTCGTGTACCCAGAGCTATTGTTATAATATATAACGTTCGTTCGTGTTGTCGTTTGGCCACCCCCTCTGCGCGGCCGGTTCGCCTTTGACACACGAATAAACGGCGTGAAAAATCAAATATTCTTTATGTATATGGTATATATTATACACAATAACGCATTAGCTGCGGATGACCACCGGCAGCCTCCGCCGAGCTGACATTATTTCTTTTCCCGGTCGCGGCGCACAGCAAACTGGTGTCATTGAGTTTCGGCGCGAATACGTGTTATATTGTTACGTTAATATGCCGGTACTGGAAGCGAGTTCTTTAATCTCTTATAGACAGTATGTATACCGCGTCTAAGAGACAGTTCTGTCTCTTCGCCTTGCAAAAGGTCGCGGATCGTAGTATGATGTGATAAACGTTATTGTTTCGTACTTCCGAACGGATACCGACCGACCGACCTAGTGACGCGACAAAAATTCTATAAAACCGGATTTCAATTCGATAATGCGTCTTCGGCGTATTTGTCAAATCGAACGTAAACGGTTCTACGCGTTATATGTATATTACAAAACGCGTTTGCTTATATTGTGTAATGGGGGATAGGTAGAATTACGTTATTATTATTTTTTTTTAAGTATTACCAAAACGACGTTATTTTTGCAAAAAAAAAAAAAAAAAATCACCGCGTGAGTTGTGTGTCATCGCCAATGCCGCGACTATCGGGTATAAAATAAAAATCCTCCGAAAATAATTTAAGCCCCCGATGTCTTATGATACGTTATGATGAGTATTTGATTTTTATGATAAAATGTTAGAATCTGTTTGTCTTTATAGTTTATGTAAAAATAATAATTTAATAATAAATATAATATATTTATTTGCACATTATTCAAGATTTATCGTGAATGTTATTTATTCTTATATTCAATAACCATGTGGCGTAAGTGCGCAACCACGCGAAAGAGTTCAAACGCAAAACGATCGTCTTTTAATTCCATAATTTAGTAAGAAATTTTGAATTAAGTAAATTAAATAATTTCACGACGTAAGCAATCAAACCCAAAACCCTATAACAAAAAAAAAAAATTTAACGATTTAAAAATGAGGTCCAGAGGGGGTGGGAGCGAGCAACCGTTGTCCGCTGTCAATAGCGTTAATTTATTCAACAACAAAGTTAGGCCCCGAATCGGAGCTTGCCACACCCCGGCCCCGTAATGTGTAGTTGTGGCACTGATCATCGCACAATAGTACACCCCTGTCCTCGAGTGTAGCGACCGCTACACGTATTTTCATGGGGGTGGGGGTTTAAACACGAGAGAAAATAAAATGAATAAAGATATATTATAAAAACCTATATTACGTTGTAATTATTATTTATTATTAATAATTATTGTAATATTGCTCAGTTGTACAATCTATGTCTACGCATATCACCGTGATATTACCATGGTTATAGTGGTAACACATTACATATATATATATATATACGTAAACGTATGTGATAAATTGTGGAAACAGAAAGATCATTTTCTAAACAGAAAATCGTCAAAAGCACACTTCGTTCTACTATACTAGCAACGATACAATAGAATATTACTTGTGCGAATAATTTGTAAACAAGATGTTGATATATTGATCGCGAATGTGTTATAGATAAATTTTTAATCTTCTGTGTTTTCTACTTTAATATTAAAAGTCTTCAATTTTAATGGTTATTATTATTTTATTACTCATTTTAATTTTCAGTACCTATATTAAATATTTTTAATTAATTATTATTATTATTATTATTATTAAATAATTATTAAATTAATATAAACTATATAAACAATAAATATATTATAGTGTTACTTTGAGTGACTTTTTTTTTTTTGCTTAGAAAATTGTTAATGTACATTTGTAATGGGGAGGGGGGGAGTAATTTTTATATTTCGCCTCACTTAAAATAAATACACACACACATTTCGAAATATATTACTATTATAATATTTATGGAAATCGCGTTACCGTTACACAGGTCAGTCATTAACAATACTAATAATAATAATAATAATAATAATAATAAAATAATAACGCGTATTTAAAACACGCTCGTCTGCAACAGCAGCAGCACACGACGTCGGATAATAATATTATAATATACGGAATCGTATACAGCGTTCTTCAGTGTTTACACGCGTTATACACAGACCTCGGCGTGTATTGTGTGTGCGCGCGCGCGCGTGTGTGTGTGTATCGTCTCCCGCGGTGCTTGTTTGCGTGTGTGTGTGTGTTATAAACCGTCGTCGTCATTCATTCAAACGCGGCGTGAAGGGTCGCGCGAAGGGTTTTGGTGTGCGCCGGGAGAGCGTTCGGAAGGGACGAAATAAAAATACCCTCGTCGATCCTTTGATTTCGAATTTATTTTATTTTTTCCTTTCATTCTACGCGCTGGTTTCTTTTTTTTCCTCCCCTCCGCTCCACTCATTTCGATACCGCCGGTTTCTCGGCGCGCAGACTCTCGCGCGTATTATAAAGCGCATAATTTTCGGCGACGAAACAACCGCGGTTTCCGTATATTTATAGGCATTGCTTGGAATTGGAAAAATAAAAGAAAGGGGACTCCAAGACTTTAGGAAAATTAGCGCCATTTACAATGATCAAATACGATCCGACTCGTGGGAGGGGGGCGATGCTTATATTATTATTTTATTCTGTCCAAATTTTTATTACTGATATCCCTAAACCGGAGAAAAAAACCAATGTCATATGCGTAAATATAATAACGAAAATAATTTGAAGGGCTCTGAAAATGTGAAAAAAATTGAAGAGGAGCTCCGTCCCACCGCGTCTCTCCCCAATTCGAGCACTGCAGTTTATAGGTGCTCTATACGCGGTCGAAAGGAGACAGAGAAAAAAAAAAGACTTTCTCTTTCCGTACGCAACCGTGGGGACGGCGCATTCGTACAAATTCCATTTACTATTATCCCGATGTTTTACGAAAATCCATCGAATAATATGATATTAATATCGATTTACGGTCTAAAACACGATTATAATCGCGTAGTATCCCTAGCGGCGGCGGCGACGAATTGCCGCCCTCCAATAAACGTGTAATAAATAAATTTTTTTTTTTTTTTGATTTCGAAATTTCCATATAACTCTGCAGCCCACTATCGCGTCGTCCTAAGTTGCAGTTTAAAAAGGATTTGACGCGTGTAAAATTACGGTCGGGATTTTAACGGGGCGCGGAGAAAAAAAGGCGTTCGTATAAGTCTTACACTCTCGAAAAAGGAACGCGTGATTTAATTTTAGATTCTGACCGGAGCGAGGGACGTACTGGTTTTTACGTCTATATAGTTGGATCTTTAAAGAGGTCATTGTTCGATTTTTCTCAATAATTTTGTTAAACGTCGGAAAAAGCTGTGGAAAAAAAAAAAATCACGTGAAAACGCGATTATCGTTGTTATTCTTATAGCGATGTTGTAGATTTTGAGCTATTTATAATTGATATAATAAAAGAGGTAATTTTTGGTTTCAAAGCTTTGAAACAATACGTCAGACGCGTTTATATACTTCGACTGTATTCGGAAAAAATTTTGAAAACCGTAAAGTCACAATTTCTTTTTACGACCGCCGTTTCGAATATTTCGACAATGCGTTTCGCGACGCCGAAGCTCAAAATAAAAATGAAATATTATAAGACCGTGATAGACGGATTTTCGCGATATTAATATAAAACGTTTACGAAATAATTTTTTAGGCGCGTTGCAAACGAACGATGGTAGTGCTGTGCGCGCCCAAGTCGAATAGTTTTTAAATAGATCCGTTTTATTATTTTCTTTTCCTTTCGACTTTCGGACGTTATACGGTGCTCGCAAGGAATTTCGTTTTTTTTTCTGTTTCATATCTCTCGCCATACGCGTTAGAAATTCAGTTATTCCTATTACTAAAAAAATTCGAAATAAACAATCGTTTTTTATGGTATACGGACGTTTCGAGACGATCGACAAACGCGTCGTTCGGCGGACAATATGCACTATTATCGACGCGGTTATATTTCAATTATTTTATTTTTTTTAATATAAAATAACAACGGCAACGCGTATAACACGTCGAACGTCGACTGAGTGGTGTGCGCAGTATAATATTTAAAAATAGTTTTGACGATATAACGGTTGTCGCGTCAGAACAAACTAAACTACCGTACAGCGAGTACATGACGTCGTTTTTTTTTTGTGCTGTTATATTTGACGAGAGTTCGACTGATTGGAAATAAATTATACGAGTATACGCACGTGTAGTACATTAACTATATAAATTTCCGAAATTTAACCGCTCGACGGAACCGTTTAAAGGCTATGTGTTAAGTCCTGTACTTCTGCGATTTTCGGGTGGTTTTGTTTTTAGGATTTTTTTTTTTTTTTCATGTTTCGCGAAAATCGACGTTTAATGCCCGTTTGCGGCGAGGCGAATTGACGCGCGTTGAACGCCAAGTTCAACTATTTTTTTAATTCGTGAAAAGTCCTAATTCGGAAATACTTTTCACATACATTTCTCTGCTGTTAGCCGAGTGCTGCAGACGATAGTACGATTCACGGATATTTGAAAAGGATATTTTATGTAGATCCGGCGATAGTTTAAAACGGTTACGAGAAAAAAAGGAAGCGGCGGACCGCGGCTGGTGTTGTGAATTACTCGGATAAAGATGGTGTATTTTTATCGCTATAAATTAGAAAGCAATGCGGTAAATCATTGGATTCGAAAGAAAAAAAAGTATTCTGAGAGGAGCTATTCATCGCGGTGTAATATTTTTGGGCGTATAAAAAAAACTAATCCTTTTTACGAATTAAATATATATATATCAAAATACTACTACTACTAATGATCGCTAGCAAAATAGACCGAAATTAAAAGGAAATTTTTGGCATTTTTTTGTTCTTTCTTTAATGCTGTAATACAAAGTTACGTATTCGATCAAATACGAAGAAATAACGATAATGGATTTCGACGAAATCGCGTTTTCACCGCAATTTTTCGGTAATTTTTTCGTACGCTTGAAAAATGTATTGAAAAAATGACCGCTTTAAATTACCAATGTGCTAGGTACCAGAAACAAGGTGTGGTTGGTGGCTGTGAAAATCGGAGCACTCCTTATATGGTAGAATTTTCGTGTATACCGCAGACATGAAAAAAAAAAAACCGCGTCATATTGTAAAACCAATACATTCCTCGCTCCGCTCAGAATCGATCTACATGCTCCGCGCGGTTATATAATGAATACAAATTAAATATACCGAAAACGTATTTTCATATTTTTCGCACACATTCCGACGTTTTCAGGACGTATTTATATACCATATAGTTTATACGATTTTAAGGTCATATTTCGCGTCCGCTTAATACGAATAATATACGAGTATATACGCAGTAAAATAGGACGCGTCTCGTGTGTTTTGTAACAAAACGCTCGTTTATATATATTAATTTTTCGGATACGTTTCGAAAAGTACAAAAAAAATATTGAGTTATACCGTCGGAAATGGTATTGCGTACAAATGGAAATTATTGCGATTTCATTCACGCGTTCTGAATACTTGAAATGAATTTTTACGTTATTCGTATTTTTCGTTTTATTATTATGAAAAAAAAAAAAAAATTTTATTATATTAATAAATTCCATTTTAGCGCCTATATACGCGCGCGTGTGTAAATATAATATGAATCCGACTCGTTGCAGTCTATAAGAATATAGTGCAGCGTTGAACGCGAACATTTCAACACTCTCTTATATACGTACGCCTATATATAGGTAACGTTTATTTTCACGCGACAAAGGATTTCGGCGAACCAGTCTTATGTAAATTTTATAGATGACGTACACCAGCCCGTCGTATAGTAAGGATATATCTTTTTTTTTTTTTTTTTTTGTGGTACGTTTTAGAAAATCGATGGCCGCTAGACCGCGGCTATCGAATATCGCTATGTATCGCTATTTCGTTCGAATCGGCTTTCGATTCTGTTAATTCAGGGCTCGGATTTATATATATATACGTATTTTCGATCGTACTGTACGCAGCTGTGGCGCAATAAGCACGAAATACGCGTTTCACGAAGACGCGATTAAAAATACGAGTTTTTTTTTTCTACGGCACATTTCACAATTTACAAAGCCGTATTTGGCATTTGTACGGCATGTCGCACTGTTTTAAGTTAACGCGTAGTTATTAGTGTAATAATTTCCGGCGAAATTTCGAGAAAACGAAACTAAAGACCGTTGTGGTTTAAAACGTACACACCTAACGGCCGACGACGATATTTCTTACTAATTGAAAGTCGTGCCTGCTACGATAACATAATATCTGCCAATCGATTTCGAACACGCAGTTTTCCCGCTATAAATATTAAAATAATATTACTAATATTGTTCCTTACGAAAACCCGCGATTGACCGACAATATAATATTCGGTTTTGAATGTGTCGAACAAAATTATGTAGCTATATTGCTTCGCAGAAGAAAATTCGAAGAAGTTTAGAGATACACAGTGTTAAGACGACCGCCAATTCTAGTAAGAGAAGCAACAAAAAAAACATTATTTTCGTACTAAAAAAAAAAAAATGTTTACGTACCTACAAACATTTTTTTCTTTCAATTTTTTTTTTTTAGGTATTATTTTTCCGTGCTCTTATTAAAACGTTTGTTTTCACACGGGCGTATTTGGCCAATTTCCTTCGCGTAAACGCGTATTTCGTGATTTTTTTTTTTTTTAGTGCATATAAAGCCGATCCTTAAATTTTTTTTATATACATACGAATGCGTACATTTAGTTACACACGTGTTGCGTGTATTTATTTCAAAGATTTAAGAAACATTTCGAGAAATACATAATATACACACAGATACTCGTATTAGGCGTGACCTATACTTCGTATAGGGATATCTAATCTTGACTTCTCGCTAGGGGTATTATTGTATAACACGCGACATCACGTGTACCAGTGCAGACCTACCGCACGCATTGAATGTTTAAGATCTATCGGTTTTTTTTTTTCGATAAATTGACCGAAATATATTTTACTTATCAGCTACGGAAAAAAAGACGTCTTTTTTTCCTACAGATAAACACGTATATATAATATTATATTACCGAAAAATTCGTAGAAGTTTCGAGACGTAAAATGTCATTCGCTTGTGTGGTGGTCCTGCGTGACTTCCTGTCCGCACTGTTATACGCACGTGTTACGATAAAGATATACTGCTCGTACATGTATGTACAGAGATTAATTATTATTATTTTATAGACAAATGACGTTTTCGGAACTCCGCGAATAGATCTTTATATATATATATATAAGTATGTCGCAGTTCGAACGAAAAACAACGTTGTATATTCGCTATTTGATGCGTACCAGAAAATAATGATTTATCGTTAATATTTATAAATTATACTTGCTTTGCTTTGTATTAAGTACACTCTGTTTCAAGCGTGAAGCTTCTTCCAGAGGAGACGATGTTCCACGAGTATTGATGTTGTTGAGGTTAGCTTAGTGAATTTCGTATTGTTAGAGTAGTGGGTTAATCTGTTATTTTAATGGTGTGATTAGTTCTTGGATAGCACGACAGCTATACGCAACGCCTATAGGTCTGATGTCCTCCACTTCAGGTTTTCTGAAGTGTGAATGAGCGTGAGCTCTGACTAAATATATAGCGCCGTTAATTACGCGCATAATATAATATATAAATAACGAAAAAGAAATTTTTTTTTTTTTTTTAAATATATAATTTACAAAAACGCAGAAACCTATAGAGAAATATAATCAGTATGAAAATGTCACCGGACCACCAATATTGAAAACTATAGAGAGATAGTCAATCGTTTGTCGAACAAAATAGGAGAAGGATAATTTTTATTATAGGTACGCTTGCCATGTCATATACTGATATGTACAAGCAGTAGAAAGAGCGGTCGAGACTTCGTAACAGAAGCTCCCACCGGTACTTTGTGTGATAAATCCGAGAAGGAAGCCGTTTTATTAAAGCGCAGATAGAAACACGCGCAATTTTATGCCGAATTCGTAACAGCTGTACAAGAAGTATTTTGTAACTATATATATTATTATTATTATTATATTTCTATTTTTCTGTGTATATTTTAAACGGATACGTTTGATTATATGAATAATAGTGTTATGTGTTTTTTTTTTTTTGAAATTCCGACCGATCAGTTTAACCGAAACGCAGATTTTTCTTGAATATTGTGAATTTTCAAAACGATATTTTCTGCGCGGTTGCTACTAAATATTTTATTTTCGATATATTTCGGCACCTAATCGCTACGCCGGGTAAAAATCGATTTTCTCTCTCTCTCTCTCTCTCTCTGTACATACAAAAGCGGCCCGACCCTAATACGCGCGTACAATATAAATAGGTAAAGAAAAAACAATTTTTTTTTTTTATATAATTTACAAAGGCTCAACGAATTAATAATACAGTCGAGCCATTTTTTTTTTTGTTCTGCGCGCCGTACAGTCGTGTGACGCGTAGGTACCTATTGGCCGCGATACTCATCGCGTGTAGTGCAGTTTCGCGTGTTTTATGCAGAACTGGTTTTTCGAAATTGAAATCGGACACGACCCGCGGTGCTGCCGCCGCCGCGATGCTGCGATCGTCGTTTTCCACCGCACGGTATATTATATATACTCTCGGGCCGCGCGGAATGTCACTTATTATTTCCATCCGCCTCCTCTGCGACCCCTCTTCTTCTTTATTTTTTTTTTCTTCTCTCCTTTTCCCCTACTGCAATACGTTTTAATACAAAATTCTACGCCGGTATTATAAACATCCTGTATCTCCGCGGCATTGTGTTCAAAAGCGTTTTGTCCTATGTACTATATATATATATATATATATATATATATATTATATATACTAACTATATACGACAACAACAAGAAACAAAAGAGTATATTAATATGTGTTATATAAGGTTGGCACTCGGTTTAAGACAAAAACCAGTGGTTTGCGCATATTTTCGAGGGGGGAAGGGAGGTATATAAAATGTGAAAAAAATTGGAATTTTTTTTTTTTTTTTAATTATTATATATATATATACTCGAATATATCGACAGTGGCGTGCCCAGGAATTTTCAATGGGGGGGATGTTATAAGTAATAATACATTTTAATGAATTGTCATGGTAATTTTAAAAACTCAAATGTTTATGTTTCAAGCTCTCCAAAATCGTTTCTAGCTAGTAATTGTTCTATAATTAAAATGAATTTAAATTATAACACACTAATACCAAGTTGTTCAATTAACATAACACCATTAAACTGAAAAAATGTATTTTTAAAAATAAACAAAAAAAAAATAAAATACTTAGAAACTAGATTACTTATTCCAAACGGAAATTCAACCGCCTAGCTTTTGTACTAATTTCATCTATGACGTCATCTAAAAAAAGTGATGACTCTAAAACAGCTCTTATAACTAAAAAGTTGTTTTCTGTAGGTCAGCAAAAAAGACAATGGGAGGGGGATATAACCACCAACCTCCCCCTGAGCACGCCACTGTATATCGATCTTTGAGGGCGACATGTCTTCCGGTATAATATCCTCGTGGCACTTGTTTACACGTTAAAATCAATATATGTTCGCGTTAATCGCGCAGCATCATAAGAAAATTTATTGGTAAAATTTATATGTGATCAATGGTTAAAACCTTTGCTGCATGGGTTACCATATTACCGATTACTAGCTGGTTGAAACTTTAGTATTTATCATTGTATACGATTGTACATGGTATACGATCGATATAATATATATATTCTCGAAAAATCGATTTTCTTTATATATATATACAGAAAAAAAAGGACAGGAAATTTTCGGCCATAATAATTTTATTATTACATGTGTATAATAGCGATAGACTCATATATGTCAAAACCGTGTCATTTAAAAAAAAAAAACAATAATATCAAAAAATAACCGCTAAAATATTATATAAAATGACTTCAAAGCGTGTCAGTGGCCCGCTCGAATAACTGGGTCATCGTGCCAACGAAATATTATATATATATATATATAGTCTTTTTAAGCCGTGTGGTCGTCTAGGTGTCTATTATGTTTCCTGAAGTCAAGATTTCCGACGATTATTCCCTTCGAACAAATCGTCAGCGAAATCGTCTACGAGTCCGTTTTCTATAAATCATTCGCTTCACGTGTCAGGAAGCATAAAAAACAATATATTACGAAATAATACTGTATATGGTAGGAATACAAAAAAAAAAATATTGATTTTTTTTTATCCTGGTAAAAATATAATATTTAGGCATAGTTATGTACATACCGAAACGCGGAAACCGGGCGAAATAATAAATATAAACATAATAACACTCCTATATACATATAGATCTTATGATTACGCACATACGCAATCGAACGTATGAACTCTTCGAATATGTATATTTGTTTTTTTAAAACGGATCGAAATTAAAATATTATTTTGCTAGTACACTATAGATAGAATTTTCGTATTAAAAAAAAAAAATGTTCACAATGAATCAAAGTTAGGCGAGTGTACCGACTATATACCTACTAAACATTGTATATAAGTTAAAAATTCAAATAAACCATTTTTCGTATGGCGGACGGCAGTCGTTACTCGTTATATTTTGAAAATACAAAAATTCTAGGCTTGAACTCGAGGCTCCCGAAATGGCGGCTGCCGACCAGCTGCCTCTTTCGCCGACGCCGTTTACAAGCGAGTATTCGTAGATATATAAAATATATTTATATAATATGGAAAAACGCTCGGGGAAAAAAGTAGAAAAGCGCTCGATTGATCTCCACACAGATTCTGTTCGTATAATATAATCGCGCGCGTATACGAATTATTATATATTATACAATAAGACCGCGCAGAAATCTATATACTGCATCGTATACCAGTGGCGGATTTGTGGGGAGGGACTTGAGTCGTGCTTTTCTTGTATTCCTGCATTTACAGATTATTGGCAAATTAAAAAATAGCCTATACACGTTTAAGTACCTGTATTGTAGCGTCGATTTCGAAATATATATTTTGTCAACTGGTTGAAATATCCAAAATAATACACACGTCCACATAAAACGAAAATATCTTAAAAAAAAAACGTTGTCATTCGTATAAATCTCCTCGAAAATCTATAGTGAAATTCACTTTAAAAACGACGAATAATTATAGAAAAAAAAAAGGTGTTTTGTTTAAATTGCGAATGACGCGAACTATATACTGACCAGCTCGCCTCTAAATCGAACCGGATAAACGTAGGTATATTACAATATTCAAATGATAGCTATACATCAGGGGCGTATTTATGGAAGGGTAGCTGATGGGGCTCCAGCCCCCCCGAAATTTCAGGAACTTTTTTTACTAATTCCTATGCCTTATGACATATATAGGATGTAATGTTTTTAATAAATTCCATGTTTTTAAAATATTGAGAATTTGCAGGTAATTTGTCCTATTTTTAAGATTTAGTCTTGGATTAGAATTTAGAAATAATTCAACAATGATATTTACTCAATGCCTCAGCCCCCCAAAAAAAAAAAAATTTCTAAATACGCCCCAGCAGTATACATATATAGTATATTTATATAGTCTTGATAATAAGTGAAAAAATACGAATAAAAATTAATACTGTTACTCTTTTTAAAGTGTACTCGATAGAATTTTTTTTTTAAAAATTCGCTCCTCCCCTTACACGCGACCTCTATATAGATCCGCCACTGTCCAGCGTGTATACCGACCAGCTGCTATATTTATATTATTGTACGGACGGTGAAACGCGCGCGCGACCTCGATCCGCCGCTGCTCGACGATCTCCGCTGTGGAAAAAAAAAAAGAAACGCCGAGTTTTCCCACAACTATATATAATATATTATATAATATATCGTCTCGAGTATCGCCGAATATAATATTCGTATACGTGTGTAGTGTAAATCGTCCGTCGTTTATTATATATTTCGTTATAAAATATAACAAAAATAGTGTGTGTGTGTGTGTATTGTAGTAATATGGCGTGTGACGCGTCCTTGGCAGCGCGCGGCGCGGTATGTACGTACGCGTGCGTGTTATTACGCGAGTTTAATAATTTCTCGTGACGCGCGCGCGCGTCCACCACGCCACTGCACACACGTCATACGCATGCCGATACGCGCGCGAACGGGTACCCGTCACGACGGCGATTCAAAATCGCAAATAACCGCAACAGTAGTATTTTTTTTTTTTTTGGAAAAATATGGAAATTTCGTTACAAAAAAAAATTTTTTTTTAAATTACCTTTTCGTTTTTTTTAGTTAAAAAAAAAATCTCGTATTTATTACAAATCGAAAAAATACTCGTATAAAACGTATATAATATATATATATATATATATATCAGAACCAGAATAAATTTTTGGAAATTAAAAAAAAAAATAGCGCGTGCGAACGCGCAGTATACATCTACGTTAAATCCGTTTTTGTATTGTTTTTTTTTTTTATTATTATTTATAATATTAACGGCAGGGGCGTATTTATAGGGGGAGGGGCTGATGGGGCTCCAGCCCCCCGAAATTTCAGGAACTTTCTTTACTAATTCCTATGCTCTATATAGCTATAGGATGTAATATTTTTAATAAATTCCTATAATATGTAGTTGTTTTTAAAATGTTGAGAATTTGGTAATTTGTCCTATTTTTAAGATTTAGTCTTGCATATTAGAATTTAGAAATAATTCAACAATGATATTTACTCAATGCCTCAGCCCCCCCCAAAAAAAAAATTTCTAAATACGCTCCTGATTAGCGGGTATAGCGGTCAATATATAAAATTATTATATTTAGCATTAATATATATAATTATCAATTATAGCGCAATGTGTATAAAAAAAAAACGAATATCGATTTACCGCGATAATTCGTTTTGAGTAAACGATCCGGACAATATAAAAAATCGTATAATAAAATATAACATTTTACATATATACATTGTTATTTATTATTTTATTATACAATTATTACAATATTTACAAATTTATTTATTTGATAAACAACGTGAATTCAAATGAGACACCGCGGGTATCGGACCAAACATTAACCCGAACGATATAGCGGTTGTAAACGCGGGCAAAATGTCTGCTATATAGCAATTCGACTGCAGAAAATACGCGGAGAACGTTGAAAAACCGAAATTTATATAAGGAGGGGGAGGGGAGGGAAAGGGAAAGAACCTTGAGAAAATATTGTACACTGACGGTATTATAAGAGACCAAAATTTTTATTTTTTTTTTGAAGAAACCAAATACGTTTATTTAATATTAAGCGCAATAACAGAGCCGGGGAGGGGGGGTTTTAAACTTACCGCGATTAGAGCAAAAAAATGGTAAAAATTATAATATTTTTAACACTTTTAATTATTTAAAAAACGACCGTGGTTTTTTTTTTTGTGAAAATATCAAATTTCCCACGCGCGTAAAGCAATTATTTCGAGACGATATTGTACCCGTTCTCTCCTATTAATATATACGAAAAAAAAAAAAAAGAAAAGGGGTCGAAAACTGTGAACGCCGCCGTGCCGCGTTATTATTCGTTACTGGCGGTCGCGCGGCCTACGTGCCGCCGCCGCCGTCGTCGTCGTCGTCTCCTCTGCTCATACATTAAACACGGTCCGTGTTTTTGTCGTTCCGTATCGTTATCGAGTCGTTCCGTTACAGGCACACCGCACGACGACGACCCGTCGTCAAACTCATTTTGCTTGAGTGCCATTTTTTTTTTTTCGAAGCATGCTTGGCGGACCAATTTTTTTTAAAAAAAAACTCTACATTTATAATAATACAGAAAAATCTATTGAAGGAAAAACCATAGACATATAAATATATAGACTGCGCTTAGAGAGAGAAATCGAAATCAGTTGTTGAGTAAGAGAGACAAATATATACTAGGGGATATCATGGAAGAAAAAACTAATAACATAATAATAATAACATTTTATGTCTATGATAGTCATTGATTGTATGACGGTATGATTTAAATAATAAATATTGTTATTTTGTATAATCAGGCTTGTAAAAAATACTGTATTTAAATATTTTGAAAAAAGTATTCGGATAAAGTCCTTGGATAAATAAATTCATGTAGTGTTTATTCCATGATATCCCCTAGTCCACAATCGTTCGTCGATTGATGGACTGGGGGTGAGGAAAGCGCAGTCCATATATTTATATGTCTATGGACAAAACACAACCAAAGATTTGAAAGTCATGGAGGATACGAAGAAAAACAAATATCATGGAGGAATGTAAATTCCATTGTATCCTCCTTGACTTTCATACTTTCGGAATCTATGTGACGACTTAAGACCATATTTTGGCTGATAGACGCTTTCCACGTATTATCGCGTATTATCAATGTCAGTACCATAATCGATTATTATTATTTTTTTTAATAAAGTTGGTTGATGAAGTCTCGACTGCCACATGGGCCGAATCCATGTGTCTTGGGGGCCGGTCATTGCCCGCGGGCCGTATCTTTGACACCCCTGCCTCAAATAATACGTTTACGCGCGTTATTATTTTCCACCGAGCTCCTATTTCGAGTGTTTTACGATTTTTCCTTTTTTTTTTTTTTTATACGACCGATGGATTTTCAAAATTTTTTTGCAAAACACTCTTTCTCGTATACGTGCGGAAAATTCTCCGTTATATATAAGTACGTAACGCGCTCGTAGAATATTATACAAAATACGCGTATAGAAAAAAAAAAGGTAACGAGCGGGCAGTGGCGAACGCAGGAAAAAATTTCGGCGTGCGTTTTTGAAAAAATGTAAAATTATTAGGTACTACATATATACTTTTAGATATATGCGGTATCGGTATGTCCCAGCCTAAATTAAAGAATCATTGCGAAGTAAAATTTTTATTTATTAAATTATAGAGTGTTTAACCATTTAACGGCTAATTTAACACTCATAATCTGTAAAGTATAAGAAAAGAAAAAAGGTGATCGATTTTTTTCAATTCATATAGGAGGGGGGCGTGAGATTTTTGAAAATCTACAAAGGGGGCGTGTAAAATAGAAGAGGTTGGGAACCATTGCTCTATAGAATGTAATATTTTTGTTATAAAAATTATTGTACAACAATAACGTTTTTTCTTATCATATTTATCGGTTTACACGTAGATAATAAATATTATGTGAATGAGTCGTTACAATATCTTATCTTCCGGTCATTTTATAAGAATTATTACGTGGGGCGTGGCTTATTCTTTCTTCCGTTATCAAGTTACTGTTTCTTCCATGCCTAAAATGCGATAATAATCTATATGATAAATATATAAACATAAAAACAGCAAATACGCGCTTTTGTACGGGCGGGATTGATCTAATTAATTAGGTAAGTACACGAGTATAGTCAAGTCAGGTATTCCAGTCAATTCGGAATTTTCCAGTCATCAGGGAAAATTTCGGCAATGTTACATAATATTTTTTTTATTGAAAATTTGAAAATAACTGCTATCATCGTGCGTAATTTCCATAGACAATAATTATATGATAATAAATATAAGAATTTCGTTGTAATAACCTTAGAATATACACCGTGCGAGAAAGCAGAGAATGCCATTCGACGAAATCGCGTTTTTTAATTCGTAATTTTTCGGAAGTTTTTCTCCCGACGCTTGAAAAAAAGTATTGAGAAAACCGAAAAATAACACTACCTCTCTGCAGAAGTACCGACTATAGATGCGAATCGTTACCGGAAACCGCGGGTATGACTGCACAAAGATCGGAGCACTCCTATTCTGGTAGAATTTTCGGATAGAAAAAAAAACGCAACTATTGTAAAAACCGATACATTCCTCGCTTCGTTCATCACTGGAATTTACAAAAAAAAAAAAATATAGTTAAAAAAAATTATTCGAATTGAAAATTTAAGGACGAGAAATTTACGACCGACGACGAAATCGCGCTGAAACCGTGCGTCCAGCGAGTGCGTTTCAATTAGAAATATATTTTGAAAAACGACGGAATATTCCCTTATTATGGGACATAACCAGTGGTCGAAATGGGTGCGGAGGATGTGAGAGGATGCCACCTCTCCACTTTTTTTTAATCAGTATATTCCATACCCCCGCATTTATTTTGTTTAAAATTATCCATCCCTTTTAGATTTTTATAAATTATTATTTTTTTTTTGTAATTTGTATAGTTGTTATGTTGCCTAATTTTTTCTAGAAATATATCTTATTTTTTTTTCTATTATATAAGAACTTTGTTTTCTAAAATATTAACGTTCAGTAGATCTAAACGAGCTTTTTGTTAAAAAAAACGAGTCTGCTAGGTAGTACTCGAGACATTGATGCGCGTGAACGTCGCGCGAGCGGTAAAAATGGAACGGAATAATTGTGATTGGGATTTGTGAATATTGGTATAAATTATTCAAAGTAATTTCGATAATAAATATTATTATTAGTTGTCATGATAACAGCTCACACATTTTTCGTCCCGTTTCCAGAGATTTGCTCTCATACCGCCGTAATAGATGTTTACACATAAAAAATATCTTTGAACCGTTTTTTTTTTTGTAAGAACTACTTCGTTTTCTAGAATATTAACGTTCAGTAGATCTATAAACGTCACCTAATCACAATCATAAAAAAATATAGTTCACCATCAACTTTAATACAGTTAGTGTTAGAGCTTTTTGTTAAAAAAAATACTCTTTTTTTTCACTTATTTTTCATAACAATTCATAACTTTCCTCTCCCTTTCAAAACTTGAAATGACGACACTGTTTCCATCCCTCCCAACTTATTTTGATCCACTTCGATCGCTGGACGTATCGATATTCGCGCGATTCGGTGCGTGAAAATTTGGTTCGACGGGTGACGACGACCGCAGCAGTGGCGGCGGCGGCGGCGGCGAATTCGATTAAGCCGTCCCGACGACGACGCGGTCCATTACCGCGTAAACACAACAATGATGCGCGCGCGCGCGATCATCAAAAACAGTCGGACGGTTCCGCCGACTGACGGCACGGCCGCGTCGCCCGCCACCCATCCACCTCCGGAAACGGTCGGTTTTCACCCCAATTAACGGCGAACCGCGAGTGCCTTTTAATTATACTCACCCAATTATACTGTACCCGCTACACTTTTTGTCGGGCGCTCGATATATTTTTGTTTTTTCCATCCGCGGAATACTTTTTAAATAGCTTCTTTTTTTTCGAAAGTATACTTATATACTCAATATTGTTATAATTTATTATAATATTATATTATTATTATTAGGAGGGAACTGTACGATATTGTTATGGTGTGACACCAGTGACCGGCTGGATTAAACGTCAAATACTGTACAGTGGCTTGGGCACATTATGAGAAGAGGGGAGAATAATAAATATAATCGAATGAGTAATGGAATGGAAACCACTTGGAAAGAGATCTCGGGGAAGACGTAGGAAAAGGTGGATCGATTCAGTCGAAGAACACCTAAAGGAAACGGGAATTGAGACCTCGGGGGAGAGAGCTGGTCCGTGCCGGGGACAGGTGGCGCAACGTTGTTTTGGCGGTAAAAACTCTTATAGAGAGTTATAAAAGCAGCAAGAAAAAGAAAAAGATTATTATAATTTACAATATTTTCCAAAAGTATTCCGAATAATTTTTAAAGCTCGTCCTTATTTTAAATAGTACCCGCATCGAAAACAACAGTGACTTATTTGTACTACTTAAACGTAAAAAGTAATAATATATTTCGGCAAAAAAAAAAAAAATACGAATAGCGTCAGTATATTTAAAACAATTTTTTTTATCAATAATGATCTCGAAATGTGTGATGTCAGTGTTATGTGATTGGTCCTGGTATATATTTCTGATAACAGTATAATCATGTTCCGCGTTATTTTACGGAAAGTATATAAATCCGGAATTATATACTATTACGTTCCACGACATTTGTGATATCAGTGTATTATTATTATTATTATTATTATTATTATACTCATCCTAACAAGTCTGAGCACGCTAGTGTCGAAACTAAAAGACATCCATCGATTTGTTACGAATAACCATGTAAAGTTTTACTGATAACACTGACATCACGAATGGACCAATCAGAGGACCGGTTTTATTCGTGGATTTTATTTCGCGCGCAGAACGATAACAAAAGCAACCCGGCTGCCTCAATCAAATAATCGAGTGTATTTGATTACAATAATAAGATCTTCCAAACGCCGATATGCTCCGAATACTTATACGCGAGCGTATAGCGAAAAAATAAAGAATTATATAAGGAGTCATTGAATGAAATTTGTTTATTTGCTATGCCGCGCGGTTTCGACAAAACGACGATTTAGTACTATACGCGAAAATGAAAAACATATACGAAAACAGTTATTTAAAGAAATGAACGAATTACGCGGAGAAAATTACGAATATTACGATAAAAAGACACATATTGGGCGGGTTGCATAAACGATCATTATATGGCCACTTAAAATTTATGTATTATATAATTGTATTATATTATTGTCCGCGGTAAGTAAAACTGAGTGTTACATAAACGCGCCATTATATATGTATAGTGTTAATACGGCTCGGTAAATTATAGGGTTATATATAGACACAGTCCTCACGAGTTACAACAGTCTCGATTTTTAGTTTGGGTGCAGACTTTTACAGACGGATTAAGAGATCGATACGGGGATGAATAACATTCGCGGTCAACTAAAACATTAAAAAAAACGTGGTATATAAGTTATTCGGTATTCGTGTATACACGCATATATACAGTTATAACGTTAAAAATGCAAATCGATTTTACGCGCAAAACCACCCTATACATATATATGTTTTATATACACGTCCGAACGAACGGGTTACAGAACCGGTGAAATACATTAACAGAATGATTTTTATGCGACCCAGCAATAGAGTTTAAAAAAAAAATCAACAAAGAAATTGCGTGCACGGTGAATCGAATTGTTAAAAAAAAAAACCACTATACGGCGCGTTTTGATTTTATTTATAATATAATGTACACGATATTGATATTATATGAAATATTATTTTTTTTAAATCCGTCATTTGTGCATTATATGTTTTAAAATTTATTCCTTTTAATTTCTTCGCGCGTGTAATACCTAGTATAATATTCTTTCGAAATTGAATTTATATACGTATATTTAAAATGTCTAAAACGTGTTTCGCATTAAAACGTGTTTTTTTTCCGGTCGTGACTCGCGATCGATATTATATACCTATAATATATATTGTATGAATAAAAAAAAAAAAAAAATTTCAAAAATAATTCCGATATAAGATGCATTTTTTTTTTTTTGGTGATTGTGCAGACGAACACAATACGAGCGCTATAAACAAGACGGACTATAATATATATATATACACATATACTTTAGTCAGAAAAATATCGATAAATCGAATAGTCGAATGTGTGTACTACAAAGGACTGCCGCAGTATTCTTATATACGAATAATATGAATTCAAGGCAATCGAAATTGTTTGGCACCGACGACTTTTCGTATACTCGTATATATATATATATATATATACGTTACTTTTATATTATTATTATTGTTCCTCTCGCAGTCCAAAAACGTTTCAAAAACCTTTTCCCGTTTGTACGTGTATACGATTACATAATAATATTATATGGAGTGGGGGTGGGCACTGCTTTAACGTGATAATTTCGGTTCTAATCCGTATACGTATTGTATAATATTATTTTATATATTATTACATTATATATACCGTTTTATTCCGTATATTATTCTCAATGTCATTGTTTGTTGTCGTAAATCTTCCGTCAGCTCTCGAATCGTCCCGTCCGTCCGTTTGTCGTCTTTCGCGGTTTCGGCCGGCCAGCCATATATTATATTATACCTATAACATTACGTGCTGCCGCATTGTCGAACATAATAATAATAATATATAAATCGATTAAGTTGCTTTTGACGAACCGTGTATAATATTATGATTTATATTATATTATATATATATGACTGAATTATATTTCATGTATATATATATATATTTATAATACGAAACGGAACTCGACAAATAAATATAAAAACGAAACAAAGTCCTGCTGCAGCTCTCTTTTTTTTTTTTTATTTCGCACATCGAAATCGTATACGATCGTACTATTTCAGTGCATTATATATTATACATTATACATTCAGTGTACAATATGTTTTGAAAATGTTTTCACGCGTAAAAAAAAAAAAATCAAAGTGCCCCTTTTTCTATATATATAATATACATATAAAAACGAATTTCACTGCACTTGAAACAGAGGCATTTCGTAATTACGCGTTTATTTCTGTGCAGTGAACGCGTACGTAAATAATATTTATTTAAATATCGTTAGTAGCGTGAACATTATTCGTTTAAGAGAAAACCGTGCACTTCGAGCGTCTAATTATAATTTTTTTCGAAATAAGAGGTTTACAAAATCAAATACGCTTATATTATGCGCATATAGTATATATATATATAGTAATACAGAAGAAAATATATAGACAAACAAGAATTTAAAAAAAAATTATAAGTATATTATAAGTGACACTAAATTTTGTTTCACAACGTTCCTACATACGCATATACAATTGCACGCAATCAGCTGTTAGTGTATAAGTATACGTACTTTTTTTTTATTTATTTAATTCAAGTATCGTTGCGGTATTTGTACGTTACACGCGTAAATAAATTACACATATAAAAACACGCGTACACGTTTACTCATATTATATACATACTTTATTGTGTGTATACGCGCGCGTTCACGCGTATAATAATAATAATAATAATAATAATAATAATAATAATATAGTAAAATTATTATACTAAATTATTATTATTTAAATTAAAATTATTAATGAAATAATACTCGTGGATTTATCGTATATTATTATTATTATTATTATTATTATTTATACAGGCGCTTGCAGCGGTGTTCATATAAACACGTAAGAAATATCAGAGACGAGCGAATCAGTGATAAGAAAAAGAAAAGTGATATATTTCGAAGAAAAACAGTAATAAACCGCGTGCTAAAATTGAAAAAAAAAAGCGTTCTTACAACAATCAATCCGAATCCGTTCGCCTGCGCGAATCAGTTCCGAATATTATTAATATACGCGCCCGTATAGGTATGTTATCGTATTAATATTATAATATATATATATATATATATATATATATAGAGAGAGAAAGAGAGAAATCGATTTTAGGAAATTTGTCGGTAAAACTTTGCGTGTTTTTTCGTCGAATTCGTTGCGTACAATATGCGACTCGTTGTTATAGGGTCCGTGGGATTTGTGGCGATTCGGCGATTGTATATTATTTTATATATATACGCGCCACACACGCAGCTGCAGCAGTAAAAAGACATTTTTTTTTTTACTTTTTCTGAACGTTGACAGTCATTTCGCGCGCGCGCGCGTTCGCGAGGTTTATGTTTTTTTATTGCGAAAACGTATGTACACTCGTATACATGTATGTATATACGGAGGGGGACGGGGGACCTTGGCGTGTATAGGTCGTACAATCCGTCATTATATAAACGCGGTTTGGGTTCGACGACGATAGTGTTTTTTCTCCTCCTCCTCCTCCTCCTCCTCTCTATAGAGTCAGTCGGTTTCACTTTTCGTACACACGCGGTGTGCAGTAAATATATAGTTCACGAGGTCGGTTAATTTGTTTTTTTTTTTTTTTTTTTGTCGTCAATAATAATTCGTATATACGCGCCTATGATGAATAAGCTTTTATAGAGACGTTTTTTTTTAAATACGCTACGGGACGAATGGATATTGTATCGCGATAATATGACGAGAAATGTAGAGGCGCGTTTTTTCTACTACGCCGTTGTAATACGGAAAATAATAACAACCGTTTCAGAATCGTTTTTTTTTTACTATTATTTATTACATCAGTCGTATTTCTGTGCTATGTAAATTATTCGAAAAACGGTGAAAAAACCGAACCGTCCCGAATTTCCGTCCGTCCACATCGTTATATAATGCGTATTATCATCAGTTTATGTAAATAAACAATAAATATAAAATTTAAAAAATCAAAAATATCCTTTTTTTATTGTAATAATGCGTATTAAAATACGAGTAAAAGTATTCTATTTTTTTTCTCTAAACAAAATTTAACGTAAAATATCCGATTCGAATAAAAATCTATAAAATTTTAGCTGGCGCGGTTCCGCACTATTATTTTGTCTAAAAAAAAAAATACGCGTAAAAAAACGTCCTCGCCACTTCCTGCTCCCTCCCCCAAAAAAAAATATACGTCTCTATTTACAGTGGCGTACTTTCGATTTCTCTCTGGGTGGGTGGTGGGGGATTATATAAAACATTGAATTCAACCATATAAATCAAATAAAATATTATATCAAAAATATATATATGTATATAATTTGTCTAAAAACTTAATATGGTTGTATAAAAAGAAATTGCGACTTAACGATTTTCGAGATTTTTTTTGAAAAATTTGTCTCGTTAATACCGCGCAGTTACATATATGATGAAAATTGCGGATTTCTATGACCATTAGTATAGGTATTTGAAATGACGGAGAAAAACAAACGATAATGGATTTTGACGAAATCGCGTTTTTACCGTTTTTAACGTGATTTTTCGGTAGTTTTTTCTGACCGCTTAAAAAAAAAAAAAACTATTGACAAAATCGAAAAACGACGTGTTTAAAGTACCGACCAGATATACGATTTACTACAGGAAAATATACACATAGTGTTACACGCGTATGGATCGGAGCATCCTTTTTGGTAGAATTTTTGGATACAGACGTATAAAAAAAAAAACAAAAAACATCATTGTTACAGCTATATAATTTTTAACCTTTTTTTTCTTTGGTCCTGGAGGTCCCCCCTCGCAAGTACGCCACTCTTTCTTAATAATACATATATATATACTCGTGTCGTATATAACACGTGCTTTCAATTTATATGAATTTAGATAAAAGTCTGTACGCGTTTTTTTTTTTCTTCTTTTTCCTCGCGTCTTCCTTTCTCTGCACATCGAAACCGAAAGAAACATTTTTTTTTTCTCGCTCATACATTACGTACGATTACCTGAATTTCATTTCAATCGTATATTGTATATACTAATCAAAATTGTCGATATAAATTACAGAGCGCGTCTCCCGGGAGTGTTTTATCGATTTGTGCGCGCTCCGCGTTGTTTAATATTATTATTATAAGCCGCAGCACGAGACAAAGAGTCATCGAGAAATAGCGAGAAAAAAAAAATGAAATAATTTACAGAAATCGCTTGGGCGCGAGATTATCATCGTTATCAACGCGCGTCGTATACGCGTAATTATATGCACAACATGTGTCACACACGCGCTGTTTTGTATTTATTTATTTTCATTAAATTTTAAACAAACTATACACAGACTTTATAATACGTTATATACGCTTGTGCGTATGCGCTTTTAATACGCTAAAACACTATATACTTGTATACAGACGACTCACTCGTGTGTATTACAGTTGAGAGGAGCGAAACCGGTTTATATTTTATTTTTTCTCTTTCTATTCTGCTGCAACGCCCGCGACGACGACGACGACGACGACTTACCGCAACAATATTATTTCCGTCCCCTCCCTCCCCCCACGGTACCTGTGACCAATTCGTACGCGCGCACTCCTATATATTTATATATTATATATTATGTTACGGGTAATATACGGTGTAATAAACGAAAAATAAATATCGTTTTCGATAATAATATCTGGGCCACTCCATAGTGGCCAGTGGCGTATTTAAGGGGGGCTAGAGGGGACAATTGCCCCGGGCAATCACGTTCTTGTGGTGCGAAAAAGTTTTAAGGTTTTTATTTAAATAATATATGACTGGGTATTTTTTTTTTTTTTAATATTCGATATTTTCCTTCGTAGTTTGGAGAAAAAATATTATAATCGGACAATTTTCATCAGTAGCAAATTTTGGCGTAATACCTATGAAGTTTTTGACATGTACGTGTCTTACGGCTGCAGGGGCCGTTCTATACATTTGTGCGACACCGAGAGCGTTACCATGACGTCACGAACCCGGTTCTATACTCACCGCCCGGCCAGGTCACCCCCCCCCCTCCCCCACTTCTATACCGTCGTTGCCAGTTACATTGGAACGGCGACGGCAGCGCGATCTATAGATATATAGATGTGTCTATAGGTACGAGGAGACGTGGACAAAGCTATAGGTAACTTTTTGTCACGTGTAAAAAATAAATGAGATATATACATGTACCGATGTATCTGCAGCATACAGTGTAGGTACTCCTGTTTTTTTTTCCATATTGCGTAATAACTGATAATTATTGATTTAAATTTTAATAACCGGCTACTTAATATTCATTAATTATGCGCATAATATTTTTTTTTTTTTAATGTTTACCGGTCATTACCACATAACGTCAGAATCAAACGACTCTTTATACTACCTTATAGCCACGAATTACCGGAGAAATATAATATTGTTGTTGTATCTATATACATGCGCATGTACATATATGTATCTATATACATAGCGCGACGAAATTCTAAATACATCACTGCTCGTGGCGTGGGGTATCGCGTCTCGCTATTTCATATACTCTTAAAAACGGCACCGTATTTTTTTTTCCTTTTCTCTATGATTTTTTCTCTCTCTATACCCACACCCCCGCCGTCGTATTATAATAATAGGTACACGCGCAGGACTATATCGTCGGGTCGACTCGAAAATCGCGGAGACGTGCTACGCCGGTGTATTGTATTCGTTTTCCCGTGTGTGTGTGTGTGTGTATAATAGTGTGTACGTCGCGCGCGAGACCGAAAATTTAGAGAATAGAGCCGGCCCGCCCGCGCCAGTGTTGTTATAATATATTGTGACGCGACCTGCAGCAGCAGCAGCAGCAGCAGCAGCAGCTCCTATATTATGCGCGTATACCGCACCGCGGCTGCACCCTACCCGTGACCGCGGGACCGTGACGAGCCGGCGGCGGCGGCGGCGGCGAGTGAGTGACGACGAGGACGCGCGTCCGTTGGTCGATAAAACACGCGCCACTTCCTTTCGGACGAATATTTACAAACGTTTATTTTAGTGTATATATATATACACGTGTTCGTTTAACAAAACCCGCCCACCGCCAATTCTTATATAATATAAGCGCACACGCACGATTATTAAAAAACAATTATTATTATAGTCTTCCGCCGATGGCATTTCGATATGATTTTTTTTTTTTTTTAATAATCACGGTTGTCTTACGTACGGTCAGACTATTTATAATAATATTATTTTATAATGTAATACGTTTTTCAGGAAAGTCAACAGAAAACCTGGACATAATCTTAGACTGACTTGGGGACTTTGATTTTTTTTTTTTTTTTTTGTAGGGGGCTTTCGTTCTTTTCGGCTCTTTAAACGTTTTACGAATGTAATAATAATAATAATTACAAAAAAAAAAAATAATAATAATAATAATAATATTAATAAGCCAAGAATTACGTAGACATATTGTCTTTGTAGAAACATTTTACACTTGTGTGTGTGTGTGTGTGTATATATATAGGTACACTGAAATGCATAATTTATACGTAATAAAAAAATTTTAATTAAACATATGACAATTTTACAGAATCGGTAGACGTGCCCGCCATAGTGAGTGTCCGCCTATTTGTAAAATATTAAATTTGCATTTAAATTCTGCAGTGGCGCGTATATTTGTCTAATATTGGTTAGTGCATGGAGCAAAAATAAGTCTTAAAATAATATATAAACTCATATTATATAACGCGTAAATACAAAAAAAAAATCACGAAATAAACTCGATCGCGGATTACGTCAAGTTGTTGATTATATACTCTGCAGATGAACGTAATAATATATAATAGTGTATATAAGATCGCTGTACAAAAGTATAAATCACTTAAAACGTTAATCGAGTTGTATTATTCTATAATCTATATATATATATATATATATACATAGGAAGAATTTTCGTTTTTTTTAAATACGTCATATTATCTTCACTAAATACTTCCCAATTTGTCATTGATGTTTGTCATTGTAAAAACCTGGTCAGTATTTTTCTTCGACAAGGTAAATATAAAATTGTAATAAAAAACATATGTTTATAACTGAAGTTGGCAGTGTTAATTATAATCGATTTCGTAACGAGTGTATTTTAACGTTTTTATACGCTTGCACTGTTTTGTTCAGAAAGGGTCGCTATAAGATATGTTTAAAAAATGTTATCCGTTGGAAAACAATATCAAAATGTTCGTTAAATTTCACTATAAATATTATATAATAAAACAATTGAAAAATTTTAATAACCGACCGTTTTTAAAAGGGTGCAAATATTGTTTTACCAACTATATTATTATGTGCGACACAATTTGTATAAACAGTGTAAAAAAAAAAAAATGTACGCGTGGTTATGCGCGGTCACGAAAAATTACTGTTATTATTATATGATTTATACAACAACACAAAAACAATTTTTTTTTTTTTAATGGAAATCGCAATAAAAGATTTAAAAAATGGATAATACATTAAGAAAGAATATCGTATCGATATTCTGAACATAGGCAATATCGATAGAAAATCGTGGTGAAAACAGAAAAAAAAAAACGAAAATTTTGAACAAAAAGTGTGGTTTACAACAATTTGCCTTCTATAACTGAGCATCATATATCGAACATTGTGTTAGCGTTTCTCGGATTATACGCACTATAACGGTTTTTTTTTTTTTTTTAATGTCTTTGTAAAATTATATTTCTAATACAGTCGGATATAATTAAAAAAAAACGGACACATCAGCACCGCTATCTGTGCAGTCACGCAATGATATTATGTTATTAAAAAAAATATATATATATATAAACCGTCACGTAATGCGAAGCTAGTTTACATTTATAAATAATATATTAATATTGTTTGTTTTTTATTTTACATTTCAAATGTGTATTGGACTTTGGTTACATAAGTAGTTAGTACTATTGTACAAACACACGTACGTATATATATATATATATATATTATATATATATATATATATATATATATTAGCTACAGTATAATAATAATAATACCGAATAATTATAATTTCCAATATTTGTAGCTATTAAAAAAAAAAAAATTATTATTATGACTTGGGACGTATCAATGTGTGTGATTAGTGCATTTTTATAAGTATACAAGTAAAGCGATGACTATTCAAATGGGTTTTGAATTTTTTTTTTATGAAATATTATATATCGTAATAACGCAATTTAATTAACTAATTAATAATATAAAAAAAAAAACCCGTAATTTTTTAAATATACGTATATATACTAGTTACCATCGTGATACATAATAATAATAATAAAAAACTAGGTAACAAGAACGTTTTCGCAACCGCGCGGATAAAACGGAGAAATTTGTTTTTTTTTTTTATTGAAAATATTCGAATACCTAGTAAAATTTTTAAATAATTTTAAAAACGTGTTTTTTTTTTTTGGAAAAAAACACTCGTATAAAAGAGTAGTACGATTGTATTCAATTCGGGAGGTTTTAATCGCGCCCTGTGATTAATCCGTATATCGATTACCCTGCCGCAAGCGTTTAATACGAGTATTTCGTATTTGATTTATTTTCGTACGGAGACACATTCGAATAGTTTTTCAGTATTTATTTTATTGTATTACACGCAATATTATAATAAATACGTTTATTATAACACGAATATTATTACGTCGTACAGCGTCGTGTACTTCAGCTATTTCGTTTCGTTCTCGAGTATATTATGTGCGCATTATGCGCGTAGCCAGAGTATTATAATATCGACGAACTCTCTTTTAATTAGCGCGCGCGCGCCGTATCGTTTTGATAATAACCGCGTGCAAGTATTATAATTATTAACATATATTACGTATATTATATTGTATAATATTTATATAGCTCGAGTCAAATAAACAACCGAGTTATTTTACTCGAGACGTTATACATTATATATTAATAATAATCGCGTATAACGCGCGCACCACTCCGCGATAATATTATTACGTCGAGTATTTTTTTATTGCAAAAACAGTCGAACGATGCAAAACGATAGTGTAATATTGCACGTATAATATAGCGAAAACACGAGGAAAACTCTTAAACTCTGCGTATTACCGCGTCGTTTCATTTAAAAATTATTATATACACGTGAACTTTACAGTACGCGTATATTTTTTCATTTTCAAAAAAAAAAAAAGTCATATAATTCGTATTTTCTCCGCGTAATTTTTATTTCATTTACATATACATATATATATATATATATAATGTTTTTGTATTTTTCGTTCGACAATACGTGCAGAGTACACTGCAGATGATGGCTGTTTTCGTCGAGACCGCAGTACGGTGTAAACGAATTAACAAAATACAACAACTCTTGTACGTTATATATAATATATATTTAAATGTTTTTTTTTTTCTATAATATCAGCCAGTAGTACTTCTTTGCCGCGATTGTGCGCATTCACACAGTATAATATTATACACGCACGTATATTACAGTAGAAACGCGGTTTATAATGGACACCGCGGTTGTAACGACAAACCGGATTTAATGACTTCAAATCGAAGGTCCCCGGCAAAACTCGCACGTATATAATATTATTGTATATACGTATTAATTTTTGTATCGGTTATTATGAAATCTGTTAACGTTCGAATAAATTCTGTTTAAATAAATAGCGATCTGTACGTATATTGTTTGTTTTATTATCGAAAACGAGGCGGCGCGGCGTACAGTTCGGCATTCGATACGAGACTGAACAGAATTTATATTATCGTGATACAAGTACACGAAATCCCGAGTTTACCTCACATTCATTTATTATATTATTATTATTATAATATTAAAATACCTCAATATTCGTGCAGTTCGTTTATGCCTTTTTACATTCCTCATTGCCAAAGTAACTACATAAAAAACGAGCCAATAAGACGTATTATGTCTATCGCCAATACGGATCCCACCTTTTAAATTCAATTATATATATTTTTTTCTCTCTGTTATTACTAATTTGTAAATATATATATATATAGGTTCTTTTATTTAGTATTTATTATTATTTTATTACTATTTGTATTGTTTTAATGTATAAATCTTTTTTCCTTTTGTATTAATAGGGTTCAGCCCGTAAATTATAAATAAATAACGAATTTGATAAAGACGTTATACCGAAAATCTACATATTATTATAATGACCGTACGGATGTGACGACGTTTATTTTTGATGAATATGGAAAAATATTTGATCGAAGATCAAAAATCTACGTTGTCCTATAGAATTATTCAACTATATAATAAGGTTTTTTACGGATTTTATATTTTCTCCAAAAATAGTAATGAATTAAACTACTATACGAGTTTGAATATAATAGTCAATAGGTCTGAAATACAAAGTATTATTTCGCATATTTTACCTTTTTCAAGACACGTACCGCGTATTTCTGCAGCAATATTTTACGATTTTTCATTGCGCATATATTAGATTGTTTTTCATTCTACACGCATATTGTTAACGTTTTGATTATGTTTATTTTTCTAAAAAAAAATTATTTACATCATTACAACGATTCCCGCTCGTTATGCCCTGCGTATTTCTTTTCGTTTAACCGCGTAATTAATTTTTTTTCTTTCTTTTTAACATTTTTGATATTGCTTTTCGGGTTGAATAAACATGACGAATAATTACCGTAGAAAACGCATATTATGTACTTTTATTTAAACATTTCGCGATAGTAAAAATAAAAGGAAATTTTTTTTTATGAAAATCGAATTTTTCGCACATTCCTTATTTTCTACAAAATAATAACAGTGTAAATGCGTTAATTGCGCAAAATGCGCAGGATAAAAAATCCTGCGTATTTTATATATATAATGCGTATTTCTATAAGGTTTTTAGAGCATGTACATATATATATATATATATATATCCCCGGGCACTAATAATAACTGAGTAATGTGTGTTTTGTATTCGTCTCGGTTCTTAGTGTGTGGTGAGAATAGTATTAGCGAATTATACGTCTCTAAATAATATAAAATCAAGTGAACGTTTTGAAAAAATAAGAACGCGCGACAAACTAAAATAACCGATTTTTTTTTTTTATTCTTATATACGAAATTACGTCTCATAATAATACATAATATATAGAATATTACACAATATTGATGTATTTTACTTATTGATTTTTTTTTCATAATAGTTATAAATATACATTTTTTATTCGCGGTAATTGTCGTCACTTGCTCGTATATATATAGTTACACTGGTCCCTTCAGTGGCGTGCTCAGCTTTTCTGATCACAGTGGATCCTCACGGAGAGCGGGGAACATAATTATTTTTATTTATATATTTACTACACACACAAATATATGACTATATTATTGTTTAATGTACAGTTAAATTAAAATTTCTAATTTTCGCGGCTTTTTGGCCACCTCATCCAATACTTCGTCTGGTGTAAATGTCACGTCTCTATGAATCGCTAACATATTATTATGTAGTTAGAGCATTTAAACGATTCTAAAATGGTCGGTGAACGGAAAAGTCGAAAATTCACGTAAACGATATTATAACGAAAAACCGCGTGATACACGCGTATCAGGTTGACTACCATTACCCCGCAGTGAGGCGGTTAACTGTGTCACTACACCTCGGTAACGGTTACAGTTGTAAATATCTTTGATATTTTAACTTACCGTGTTGACGTTTTAGAATAACCACGCGCTTGTCAAAGGTAATCCACCTTGATGCTCGCATTACACTTTATCGCAGATTTCATTGTTACCGGTCGATTTGTGTGAAATATTAAAAAATCCACGGGAAAAGAGGTATTGAAAACATAAACTCTTATTTAACAATGAATTATATACAGTTTTTTCTGTATTAACGAAAAATTAATAGAACAATAAAAATAAGTCAATGGGGGGGGGTGAGGATATAACACCCTCATCCTCCCCCCCTCGTGAGCACGCCCTTGCAGGGTCCCTTTGAAAGTAATTATAAACGGTTTATTCTACTGTATATATGTATTTTTTTATAAATATATCGAATTATACAGAATAATAATAATAATTATTAGGTATTTACGATTTATTCGTATTCGGCGCGCGCAATATAACCAGTATTTAAAAATCGACGCCACGGCCGATACCGAAGATGTTATAATATATATGTATCGGCGGCGACGGCCGCGTCAGAGTTTCTATTTATTTTTATTTTTTCCCTGCAGTGCAGTGTTGTCAAAAAGTAAACACGTGATTCACTGGAGCCACGCCGCCGTCTTTGTCCCCCTTTTTCTCTCCGGGTTTGACACCCGTCGACGATTTTTATACTTAAAACATAATATACGTATATATATATATAAAGGGTCCGCCGGTCGGTGTCTGACGACCGCCGACCGACCCTTCGACGATAACTGCACTGTGACGGCTATACGGCCGTCGTATATACCCAACGTAAATATAATGTTTATGAAAATAGTAGTCGTCGCGCGGCTTTTTCCCCTCGCGCAATCATTCTCTGTGCGCGCGTGCAGTGTCCCTTTTCCGGACACACAGAGAGAGAGAAAGAGAAACACACACACACACACACACAGGGACAGGACGGGCTCGTCGTATTATGTATTTATAAACCGCGTTTACGGTAATTTCTCGCCGGCTTTTGCAGCGCCTCGGTCTCGCGGTGCCGAGCGATTCGAAAAATCCGTAATTTTCTTTATTATCATTATCAGATTATCCATATTAACATACCGTACCATCGGTTTTGGTGTTAACGCCGAGTTTCGAAGACTACCGGACAATAATATTGTATTATTACGCGAAGTAAACGTTTCCTATATTATTGTTAAAGCATAATAATATTATTTCGTGCGTACCTATGCGAGAACAAAAATAATGTACCGAGATATTTGGTTTTTCTACCGACTCGGAATACACGTACCTATATAATATCATTTAAAAGTTATATTAGCCCTGTCTTGAGGAAATCAGCGGACGGGATTCGGTCTCACGTTGACTCTGAAGCGCCGTTTAGAATATATCTGCAGCGGCTCGGATAGCTCGTTAATTATAATACGGTTTTGGGCAGCAACAATTCGGATGGCTGCAGTGGGAGGCCAATGTATTGTGCCTATACGATATTACTTATACATCATATATAGGAGGATTGTAATAATGACTCTCGTCGAATGATTTCGAAAACGAGATCGTTCGCGCAGTCCAGCGGGTAATTTTTAGCGAGTTGGGTGGTTATTAGGTGTGTCCGGCCGATAAAAAAGAAAAAAATAATTATCTAGTTAAAAACGGGATAAATTTTTATTATAAATATTTTTTTTTTTTTATTTCATTCAAAACACGCGAAAACCATAAGCAGCTACGTACCTATAGAGGTTTTAATAATCTCGAATATATCGTATATATAGTGTCTGTATTACGGGCATTCGACAGTGTACACTGCACGGCGACGAAATAGTTAAAAATCAATTTCAAGGTACGTCGTTTATAAATTCGAACGTTTTTCAGTTCGCGAGGTTTTCGAATAACAACTATTACTGTATATTATGTACAGAATTCGTTAGGTATACTAACGGAGGGACGTTTATGCGAGATAAATATTTATTTTACGCGTTACGCGCGTTCCAATCGTAGAAAGAGAAAAAAAGCGTTCCGTATCTATATAGATGAGAGGATAATTTTCATCTAAGACGATTGCATCAGGCGGCTGTAATGTTATACTACTTGTCTATAGACAGTTCCTCCGCCACCGGGGTTATTACAATAATATTATTAGGTATACACACGCGCAACGGTTCGATATAATATAATTTATTCGAAGCGAACTTGGTGGTTGGGGGATCACCGGAACAACCGAAAAATGCGGTTTTCTTAATATTATTAGCGAATCGCGACGACTCTGTTAACTGCGTACGTTTCTGGTGTCCGAATAATGTTATTTGTGTGGACAAAAATCGATATTTTTACAACATTTTAGTCGCCTATAGAACCGCCGTCGTCGGTACGAGCGCTGCAGAATCCGCAGCAGGTGTTGTTCTGCGAGAGTCTCCGCAGACTCTCTCTCTTATTATTGAACCACTGAATCGTCTCGGTCTCGTATACAATAATATGTGCGAAACACCGCGAGCACAGAAGAGAGGAGAAAGAGCCCGTTCTCGTTGTCATCGTCATCGTGTACCGACGTGTATGATTTGCGCGCGACCAAAGACTATTATAAAAATATAATGTGCAGTAATACGTACTTATACGAATACCGTCCGTCGTCTACCAGAATGGCGGAAAAAAAAAAAAATACGTTCACGTACCAGTTTAAATAAACTGCGGTCGTGTAGGCGTTATGTTACGTTACAACAGAACAACGGAGAAGAGAAAAAAGTAAATTACATTTTGTTGTCACCGCCGCGGTCTGTCTTACAAAACGCCGTAATTTGCAAACGCCGTGTGATTTGAACAGAACGTTTTATATACGAACGAAATAGTTTGGGAAATGTTTGAAAGATTTCAAAAACCGTATCGACGAAAATATGAAATATGGCGTGGAAAAAGAAAACATCGCATTCGGTAAAGGATCGATTGCGTAAAGTATATGTGTATAATATTATACGAAACACAACGTTATTTAAACGTTATTAAACAAAACGTCGAAAAAGTTCTCATATTTTAAACGTTATACGGTCTTAAACGTTTTTTCACTGCGTATGATAGACTCCGTAAAGCAATGGACCATCGTCGTAGAAGACGTTAGGACATACATACTGTCCGGATATCCTTTGTTCAGTCAATATATTTCTCGTTGACTTCGAAATAGGCTGACCTCACCGCGAAGTATCGATAATATTTTTCAAACGCGAATGAAACAATATATAAACAGTCTCGAAATCAGGGTTTTTTTTTTAATAAGCAATAGAATTGTTGAAACCTCGGAAGACCCGATATTTAATATATTATTTTATTTATTCAAATATAAAATGTTATTTAAATGTAGCAATTATCTCGCGGTCCTTGAACGGGATCATTATACGTTGTTGTGCTACAACAACGCCCAGCGACATTTCGTTCCAGTATTTGATTATCGTTTCGTAGCGGAATTAACGTTACTGACTTCAAAGCGGAGCCTCGCGGGTTCGTTGCCAACTTCTCGGCCGGGCCTCGCGGATTTTCTAAACAAATTGTTATCACCCGTAAGTGTCCCTTCTATTATGTTCTATGGACACACACACCCACAGGCCTATCACGCAACCCTGTGGAGCACACTTAATAGTGTCCGTACTCGGTTCCCATGGTAGGTGCGCTGATTCTTTGCACAAATGGGGCACAGGGAATCCACCAGATCGTGATTGCGGTGCAGAGAAGCACACCGCATTGACCATATCGCTTTCGAACGCCCAAGCCGCTCCTATCGGGCTCCCGAAATCGATAATAATCGATGTTAAAGCGGTCGCCGGGTGCAGGTTTCAGTGGCGGATCTAGAATTTTTTCATGGGGGGTTATAAAAATATTTATGTATATAATATGTGTAATATTTTAATATTCTTTATTAATAGATTAAATTATGCCATCGTATATCAATCACTTCGTCGGGTGTTGACCTATGAACAGCCAACAAATTATAAACCACCATGTGTGAAATTGTGTAAAAACCGTTTTTATTGTCTGTTGTCGGTTTGTATCTAAATTATTATCACTCTTAAATCTGTGCCCTATGACAAAAACCTTTTTTTTTTTGCCCACTGGGGGGATACGACCCCCATATCCTCTCCCCTCCCGGTAGATCCGCCACTGACTGGTTTTATGGGTCCGTCCGGCGCGCCGTTACTCGTTTACGGGTAATATATAGAAATATTTGCACGCCGATTCGATAACGACACCATCCCCCGCGGCGAAGACACCGGGCGTTTCGTTTAACGAAAAATCCCGCCGTACACGACACCGGGGCGGTATTGTGTGCGTGTGTGTTCGTTCGTATCGGGGGGATACGGTGTAAGACAGCGCGCGCGTTACGTCCGGAAATCTGCGCCCGCGTTTTGTGCACAACGAATTTTATTATTTTGTTGTGTGTACGCACACACATTCCCGATGGAATTATGCGTCGATCCGCAATATAATATTAGACGGCGACAAAGACACGTTTATATTGCGATAAAAGATTTATTTATTTCTCGTATGGTTTAATCCAACACTAACAGTATTAAAATATTATAGCAACAACAAATATTACAATAAGAAAATATATAAACAATTTTGATAAAATGTGGAAACATAAAATATTAATAATTAGTTAAATAGATAAAAAAAAAAAAAAAAAAAATAATAAAAAAATAAAATAAAATATATATGAGTGATTGGATGGTGAGTCGATACTTTTTGTTTGGTCTTAGATTCTAATGTCTAGATTGGTTAGCCATTTTGTTGCCGCTGCTGTGACCTTGTGGAGATGTTTCATTCCGCCTTGTAGGTTGCGTACTGGACATTCTTCTACGATGTGATTGGCTGTTTGATTATCATGTCCGCAGTCGCATTGTGGTGTATCCCTAAGTCCCCATTTATACAACATATTTCCCGTTTTTCCGTGGCCAGTCCTAAGTCTATTTAAGGTCACCCATTCCTTCCGAGGTAGATGGAACCCCGGGGTCCTTTCTGTAGGTTGTTCAATAATGTTAAATTTGTCAGAGTTATGTAGTCTCCATTCATCAGTCCATTTAGAGTTAAGGTTATAGTTTTCCTTAATTAATTTTTGTGCCAGCTTCCAAGGAGGTTTACGGGATTTTAATCTTTGGCTGGGATTATTATTCATGTATCTGTGTATGGGTAAACTTTTATTTGAGGCATGATTGTTATATTCTCGGACTAGGGATCTGTATGCAATAAAAGATGAATTATTATTATTAATTTGTATACCGCGCACTCGATAACTAATCGCATTCCCGTCCGTCGTGTTTTCTTTTTCTCTCCCGTTCACACGCCGCCGCCGTCTCATTTCGCTTCGCTCGAGAGGGACTCGACCAGTTTACTATATAAACCTTACAGGCTTTTGTCTTTTCCGATGCTCGAGGTGGTTTTTTTTTTTCTACGGGCTTTTGTTCGGTCGATCGTAGAAGTAGTCATTGCTCTGCAGACCACTGTGAGGGTCTGGTTTTTCTACAAACGTTGATTGGGGTGTTCGTCTGGAGTCCTGCCGATTTCTCGTGGGGTACCTATTCGGTTTTTGACGCGTTTCACGAGTTCTCCGACGAGTGACGGTGTTTGAAGGTTTTTGAAAGGATACCCGCCGTTATCGTCGTCCTCGGGCCGCAGATAACGCTTCCGCATTCTCCTCTTCCACTGGGACTTTCTCACTAAATACGTTTTGATTAATAATATCAGTGCGTGTAAATATTCCTATAATTAATATTTGGATAGAACGTTTCTCTGCAGACTTTTCTCGTGACGTCATCTATGCGCGTGGGTTTTGACGACGAGTTTTCGATCGATCGTCACACCGATAGGTACTTCGCATTTGGTGACCACTTAATTCTTTTTTCCCCTTCAATTCGTAGTTCTTGGACACTCTCTCTCTCTCTCTTTTTGTCGGGTAGGACTGTCGACGTATTCCACTCGCGGAACCACTGTATCGCCAGAACCGATTGCCTTTGAACTCGGACCGTTGTTCTCTTTGCGTTCTCGTTTCTTTCCGGCGCATGACGTACACCGTGTCGTCTGCAAACAGTGCAGACGCTTCTGACGCTTCGGTGCCATTTTCTATGTGGACGACGAACAGAGTCGGTGCGAGAGAGGGCACGCCGGGTTTCTTCGTCTCGCGGGCGGTGTGGACGTTCGTTCGTTCTGTCTTTTACGCCTTTTCGAAAAGTCACGCCGTCTCTATAGGTTTTGGAGAATACTTTAAATACCCCGGCGCTACTAGTAATAACGGAATACGTCCACCCTCCGAATCCGTAAACGAGACCCACCGGTGATCGAGTCAGTGATTTTATCGCGAAAACCCGCGGTTTTAGAATCGATAAGTGCTTTTGTGCTGTTCTCGTCCATCACAACGATTTCCGGTATAAATAAATAAAAGCAAAATACGTTGAAATTCCGTATCACATTGTTCTCCTCCCCCAGTTCGTTATTGCCCCGCGATAATATTATTATAGTCTACCCACCCCTCACCAATGTACCGCAGAAACACCAGACGTATAATACGCGTGTAAGCCGGTTGGTGGTAATTTGCCCGGCCGCCGTCGTCTCGTTTGCCGCGAGAGAAGTGAACGTAGAGAGAGAGAGCAAAAAAAAAACGCGTTTATATTATGTCTTTGCAGCTCGAGAGGAATATGGGGGGGGGAAGTGTATAATACGCTACGCGACTATACGACTCGTTGAAGTGTTTGCTTTTGTCTCGTAATTTTTATTTTATTATCGCGTTGTTGTATTTTTTTTCTCGTTTCCCGCGGTATATAACAATATTACCGTATGCACTCCGCGCTGTTATTATTATTTTTCGTCTACGCGACTGCGGGCCGTCCCGAGAAATCGTTTAGATCGCGACCAGGCGTAACCGAAACACACAAAAAAAAAAAAATCCGAGTCTCCGCACGCTTATCCGTCTCGAAAAAATCCTGCAAAAACCGTTTTAAATGCCAATAAAATAATGCTCCGTAAACGCAGTGCTCGAATCGGGAAAAAAATTATTAACGGCGACGCGTATAAGCGTAAGCGGCACTTGGGGATGATTCCAGAGGGGGGGCAAACAATTAATTGACTTTCATAACCCGATTCTCCCAAAATAAACTTAAAATAACCAAAATGACTTTTGTTGACCACTGTGACCTGCAGTGACCACCACCGCATTTATTTATCTGTACTTACTCAGGGCCGTATTACCGCTTAGGCTGTGTAGGCTAAAGCCTAGGGAGGCAAATTTTGAAGGGCGGCAAATTTTTTTTTAGTGTGAACTTATACAGTGAACTTTCACTTATAGAAGTAAAATATCAATACCTATGTAAATTAGGCGGTAAATTTATTTCAGCCTACGGGCGGCAAAAACCTTAATCCGGCCCTGTACTTACTATACTTAACTGATATCCTCTAATCAGTGACTGGCGTTGTAGATAGTGCTAGTAAAGTAATTATACTAACCGTGTTTTCTAGATGAATTAATTTTGATAACAATTATTATCATTTTATCAATATTCGATTGTTCAATAAACACGAGTACAATTCTAATATTCTTTTTAATCGGCTTCAAATTGAATTTGGAATTCCAAAAACTGTTTTCTTGTTTTACATCAGAAATTAAAATTACAGAGGAATATCATTAATTATTTTAAATTAAATTCAACTTTTCGGCGTTCATTAATAACGTTATTAATGTTCGTTAACTTTTTTTTTGGGGGGCAAATGTATACTTGAGAGGCAACTGCCTCCTCATGACCCCCCAGGTGCCGCCTATGCGTATAAGAGTATTAGAAAAAAAATTGCGCGTCCCTGAAAATTTTAACGTCTTGAAAATTCGCGGGGACTTCGCTCCCTCACCCATCGCACACTATATTTTTAATTAAATAAAATCTATATTGAATTTTTGTAATATAAACGTATCGCGAGTCTTTGTTATTTCGGCGTCGATAACGATATGTACATTTAAAGACGGTATTTTATTATTTGATTCGAAAAATTAGAATGGTCACGGTAAAATATTTAAAAAAAAGAAAAGGTCCTCAATTAAAACGCTGCGGCGTAAATGTTGGTTTGTCGTTGAAATCAGGCGTGTGTTTATCACAATCGTATATATACGAGTATTATATACAAGCGACGGTTTCCGAAACGGGAAAAATATTAAAATTACTATTATGAGAACAAGCGTTGACTCTCCGTTTTGCGTGCTTCATTCAAACGAACGTATTTGTGACCTGCCCCGTATCCTGTTCGGTCGCCCTGATCTGCAGGCTAAAAGAACAATATTTCATCGAATCGTTTACGAAAATTTCAATATCCACTCCGTATTGTAAATACGAATTCCGAATACGTGATAAAAACTGTAATTTCTTTCGTACTGGACGACCGGTTTTATCGTTTAAATTGTTTTTATTTTTTTTTCTCCTCATTTTCTGCATCGACTTATTTCGGTAATTGTCCAGCTATCGCAGTGTTTACTATTATAGTGGCTAATAAAAATAAAAAGAACGAGCGGTCCTAAATCGCACGGTGGTGGTGGACGGTGATTTTAGAAAACTCGCCAATAATACGAAAACAGTGCAAAAGAAAATATTCGTTACACGAGCAAAAACTTTTTTTTTTTTTTTACGAACATAATATTATTATAACAATATAATGTTATTAAATAAATATAGTTATAGCGCCGTCAATAAACGCGCGAGCACGACCGTGTATGAAAAAATAATGGACACAATTTTTTTTTTTTCGACGACGTATTCGGGCTCCTTTACTACACTGCGGCGGCGGCGGCGGCCGGCGTTAAAAAACGCGTTTTGTAAAAACCAAATGGACTCAATGCGCTCGTTCGAGCAGTTTACTATATTTTTTTTTTTTTTTTTTATGTAAACCGTATAGTATACGCGCGTGTTACTATTGTACGTAACGATATGCAAACAATATAATGGTGTAAACGTATACGTTTTATTCGCGAAAAAATTAAATACCGGTGGGGGAAATATGAAAAAAAAACGCGAATAACGTATACGTTTTCGATTTCGCGGTCAAAAGCCGCAGTACACGCGCGCGGTACCTGAACGGCTCCGGTAATTTACCGGGGCCGTATATTATACAAACGCGGCGGGTTGACTTTTCGCTGCGGTGCAGTGCGATTTTATTATTACAAATATCGACTAAAACGGCCCGTACGCGATCAATATTATCATCAATTTTCTATTATTGACCACTAGCAGTGGCGCAACTCGACCATATTATAAGGGGCCCATGTAAACATTTGCTATAATGGCGCCCCTATACATGCTAAACTGTTATTTTGACATTAATGCCACGATTTAAGATAATTGTTTACAATTTGTTTGGAGTCGATCGGACAAAGTGGGGGTGGGGCAACTTCACGTACGTGTACGTGTATGTGAATATTATTAGTTTTTCCTCGACAAAATTAATTTTTCTAATCGTCATTAATCAATAAAATAAATTTTAAAAAAAGTCTATTTATATAATACTTAAGTACAAAAAAAAATCCCGAGGCACCACAAAAGCTGGGGCCCTTGTGAATATTGCACACCCAACACTCCCGTAAATTTCGCCATTGAACACTATAGCCACTAGTGACGTGTCAATAATATTGAACGATATTTGTTTATCAACACTCACAGAATACAATAAACAACTACGACTACACGTTACCTGAAAAGGGGAAAGCGATAACAGCTGATGATAGGACACAAACATTATTGAATAAGTATCAAAACCGTTTTGATATCATCAATACATTGAAGTGACCTTCAATATAACCAATACGCGGTCAATAATATTTTCAATATCAAATATTGATCGTGTATGCGAGAGCCTTAAAGCGGCCCATACGCGATCAATATTTATATCAATAAATGTTTCAATTTTTTTTTGGCACACACACACGCGCGCGATCAATAAAATATATTCATCGATATATTGTTCAGTTTCGTTCAAAATGTCTTTGTTGCTATATACAATTGACACTACACATTAATAAATATCAAAATAATTTTGATTGTTTCAATAAAACGATCCATACACGGCCAATATCGAATACTGATCGATATTATTGATCGTGTATGGGGGGCCGCTTAAGAGACCGGATTTTACTTATTCTTATGCCGAGAGCGCACGCAGCTCCAATTGCAGAATTCAGATTTCTCGACGATTCCCGCGTTTTCCTATACATGATATTATATACAAATCAGTTTTGGGGCGCGTATTTCAAGGTTAGAAAATGTTTTGCGCAAATTGTGATACGTTTTTTTGAGAGTATTGACGTGTTTAATTTGAACACCCCCCAAATAAAGTGTAATGGTTTATAAAAAAAAATGCAAAAAGAATTTTCGGTCACTTTCTACCCTCCCCGAACGGACGCCGTGTTGATCGTCTAAATATCGCGATATATCAATAATATTATTTAGTAAATGAATATATATATTATATATTATTTGAACGTGTTATTAATATTTTCATCTCGTAATACGGAATATATTACTTTTATTACATAATTTTTTTTTTCGTCTACACTTATACCGAGTACACATTAAGCATACGGCAGTAATTTTTTTATTCGTTTTTTTTTAAAATTAATATTTAACTGTCTTATGATTTTCATAAATTGTCAATTTTGTTTTTTACCAGTGTTTCACGCACGTTTTTACGAAACACGTTTCCATAAAAAAAAAACATTTATGCGCGCGTAAAAGATTATTTTGATGTGAAACGTCTGATTTTTAAGATTTTATATAAACGCACATAAATCCGGTCTGTAAATATTGTTGATAATTGTATAAATTCCACGAGAGTAGTGTTTTGACACTCGTATATATTATGTACATATATAGGCGGTCGATAGCAAACAAAAAAAAAAAAAACCTCCCTTCGTGTATTAAAATATTAAAATAACGCGTAATCGATATTTTACGTGAAAAAAAAAAACGGGTACGACGACGCGCGTTTTAAAACGAAATGAAAAAAATATACCGACGACGACAAAAGTACAATATATTATAATATTGTAGAGAAATTATTATTATTATTATTATTACAAAGTTTTCCCCGTCTGTTTGTCGAGTCTGAGCGCGTGCGCTCCGACGACGACGGTGGCGGTGGTGGTAATTCGATTGGAAACGCACGTGTAGAGCGGCCGGGGGAGTAGTGAGGCGACGTGACGGGGAAGGCGCAAAAAAAAAAAAAAATAATAATAAAAGTTAATATATCATTAGCGCGTCCGTCGGCGGTGGCCGCCGCCGCCGCCGAGTTTTGGTTGTCGTGCCGGCCGGCGGGCGGCGCCACGGTACGGTGCCGCGTTTCTCCGGCGGCCGTGACGTCACGGGCGGCACACGCGCGCACCGCTCGTCGCGGCCGACACACATAACGGAGCGTCCCTCCCGCCCGACGTCGGTGGACGTACGGCGGCGGCGGCGGCGGCGGCGCTCTCCGCACACAGCTGTGTCTGCGTCGGCGAACGGTCGGGCTACGGCGGCTGGTGGTGGTGGGGGGGCGGGAATAACGCACACGACGCGCGCGCCGCGCCGCACACATTCTCCAGTTCGCCTTCTGCCCGTCTGCCGGCCACAAGTGCTCCGTTCCGTTCGTTTTTCGTCGTGCGTCCGCCCGCGCGTTTCGCGTTCGCATCCGACCGACCGACCGCCGTCGCCCCACTCTTCGCGGCTCGACGACCGCGACGTCGTTCGCGCGCTTGTACTCGTGCGTGCGTGTGTGTGTGCGTACGTACGCGTGTAATTGATTCCGTAATCTGTCCCAGTCTAATTTTGCGCGCGCGTCCGTGTCCGTCTCTCCGCCGTATTTGTGTCGTGGGTAAATACGCACAACAAGTTTGTTGCGATTTATTTTCGACGAGTGCGAATAATTATTAACATTTTTTATTTTTGCTCGCGAATTTTTTTATAAAAAAAAATTTTTTTTTTTTTGTGACTCGTTGACTTTTTTTTCCGTACGTAAAATCCCGCGGAAAGTGTGTTTCGCCGCGATTAATAATATATTATAATAAATGGTGGTGCTCGCGGAATCGCGCGTTATTGGATTACTACCTACTACTGTCGTCGACGCGACGAATCGTTTGTACCGGATTTGCCGGTAAGTTTTTTTTTATATACTCTCCCCGAAAAGACTATTCCGGATTTTTTTTTTTTTTAATTCGGCGTCGAAAATTCCGTCGTAGCGCGTGCGACAACACGCCGCCGGCCCGGCAAATAAGGTGTTGCGTCGCGCGTGCGCGACGGCGTATCGTCGTCGTCCGCGTTTTCTCCGATCCGCGGCGCGCGCGCGCCAATTCTCGGTAACGACTTACGGACGACGTGGTCGGTAGTGGTCGCCCGCCGCCGCACGTGGACGGCCACACCGATTAAAACGTGACTCGTCCGGCTGTTAATATTTTTTATTAGGAAATTCTTTTTTCCAAGTGCCTTCTCGTGTACCTGCCGCGCGTACCGATAATCGGTATATTTTTAGAAGAAAAAAAAATTCTTTCTCCACCCCGCGGCCCCGTATAATAAATAAATGTCGGGAGAACAAAAAAAAAAAACTAAAAAATAATTTTCGTCACGGTTTTTTCCGCGCACTCGTCGACGACTGGCGGAATTTCCTAGCCGTCCCGCGCGTAGGCCGTTGTCGCACGGCCGCGGCCTAGCGAGCGGCCTTGCCCACGGAGACGAACGCGCCGCGGCGCCTCGTCGTATGTGGTCCGCCTCGCCAATGTGTCGGCGGCGGCGGCGGCGGACGTCGCGCGAAACCGGCTGCCTCTCCCACCGTGCCGCGCGAACGCGCTCGCCACGTCGTCGTCTTCCGCGGTGAAGTGGCGGCCTACATTATTAATTCGTCGTCCGTTTCCCCTTCGATTATCGTGGCGCGCGTCTTTTTTTGTTTAATACACACGGCACAAAACGGACGGAAAAATAATTTATCTCCTTTTTTCTTCGGTAGCACCCTAAAAAAAAAAAAAAGAAAAATCATCCGTTTCTTTTTTTCGAAACTCTCCCGGCGGGGGCGAAAAAAACGGATCAAACGTCGTTTCCCACTGTCGCGCGGAGGCGCTTTCACTCGTCTCTCCTTTCACGGCTCCTCCTCTTCGGAGCTTTACAATTTTCTCGTTGTATTCGCTGTTGTTGTAGGCGGCGGTAATTCGTGAATATTAAAAGATCGAAAAAATTCGCGACACGGAAATTCTGTTTCGCGATCTGTGTGTGTGTGTGTGACACGAAGGTCGTCGTCGCACCGGATCCGTTACAGGCGCGCGCGCGTCGAAAATAAAAACCGAATTTTTTTTTTCTACTTCTAATTTAGGTCAGTGTCACGGCGGCGGCGGCGGCGGCGGCGGTCCGTTGTGCCACCGCCACTTTCCGGCCGTTATTATTGTTCGTGTGTTTTTTAATTTTTTTATTATTAATTTTCGAAAACGAAATCGAACGGTCGCGCGAGATTAGCCGGGGGTTTTTTCGTTGAAGAGAGAGAGAAGAGAAATATATCGAATTGTCGTCGTCACGGCGTTTTATTTTCGCCGCCACCGTTTGCGGATCGTCACGCCGAGTCGAAACGGCAACCGCGCGCCGGCCGGAGAAAGTGGTCGCGCGTAAAATAGTGTTTTTGATTTTTCTACTACACCTTTATTCGCGCGAAAAATAAAGAATTTCGGCCAAACGGGGTCCGGGTGTGCAAAAAAAAAAAACGACACTATTATAATACACGGCCTTGTACGTAGTTGTAGGTGCCTGTATACGCGTTCGTCTCTTTTTGCCGTACACTCGGCGGTGTTTTCGCCTTGAAATAGACGTGTCGACGAAAACGCCAACGACGTGCGTGCGCCTTGCATTTTCCTCTGTTTTGCGCCGTTAGGGGGGTCTTCGGGTACGCGTTTTCGGCGAGATTTTCAAAAACTTCACATAACACGGCCGTGTTCTAATTTAAATACGCGGCAAAATAATAATCGTGCGTGTAGTAGGAGGGGTATTTGAAATATTGTCGTGTACCGCGGTCGCGTATAACCGTATTTTTTTTTTTTGTAAGGGGCCGCGTGGTGGAAGTTTCGGTGCACGTGCGTCTCGGCCTTGCCGGTTCGGGTAACCTCCGAGCGATGACGACACGCTTCGCGACGGTGACCTCCTCCTCCTCCTCCGACCGACCGATTTGTACGCGTTACGTTTTTTTTTTTCTTTTTTCTTCTGTTGTTGCCGCGCGACGTCGTAGTCTCTCCTCGGCGCAAAAACGCGAAAAAAAGTTTTCGGTAGAAAAAAAAACCCCAAAGGGGAGGAGGCCGCCGCACGGCGGGGATCTCGGGCGACTGCAGCTGCGGCAAACGCCGAGACAAAATTATTCTACTCCGTCTTCCCGTTCATTACAATAATATTCACGTGAAAATTGACGTTTCTTTTCTCTGACACTCCTTTATCGTAACGGAGTATAGTGCGGAGTCTCTTTTTTTTTTTTTGGGGGGGGCGCCGCCGGTGCGTACTACGCGGCGGACGTCCGTCGGTTTTTATTTTCTCTTCTCGTTTTCCCACCACACACACACACTCGGCGCCGCGAATTCGTCGAAGGGTGCCCCGCGTCGCCACGGTGCACCGTCATCGCACACCGGGGCGCGGTGTGTGCCGGTACCACCGAAAACGCGACGCCCGCAGGAGGGTCCCTTTTTTTATATTGTGACGACGATGATGATGATGACGTATTTTACTTACTCTGTACCACCTACCCTGCGGAGTTATACCTGATGTGTGTCGAACGGGTCCAAGAATATCCGACGACAACGAACCCTTTTATCGCGCCAGTGTTTTTTTTCAAAAACGATTTTTGTACGCGCTCGCGTAGTAAGCCCCGTTCTCCACCCCGCCGGTGGTCTCGTTTTGTTAATAATTTTCCCGAACACTCGAGTACTTCGGGTCCGCGATACCTATATTCGGAATTCAGTTTTTTTTTTCTCCACAATACCGCGTAAAATTTACTAATACGCGCGAATTCGGTAATAACATTTTACGACGCTTTCGACCGTTTAAAACAATATTTTACCTCCCGTTTTATTAATATCTGTGGCTTTTTTTTTTTCGTCAAACACTGTTCGTCCGTTTGCCGACAAAATAATATTAACGAAAACCGTATAGAGAGGGGGATTTTTTTTGTCGTTCCGAAACGCGTGACGACGGGTTTTAAGCGCGAAATCACAACCGAATAATAATCGTTGTGTGTTGTTGTATAATTTATATAGTGGCGGAAATTGATTTTTCGCGGATAAACACTCTTACGCGCGTGTAATAAAAAAAAAAAAAACGGAATATTTCTACTCGGTCGTTACCGTAACGTTTTCAACGAGCCGCGTTGTTTTCGAAAATTCCGTGTTTGCGTTCCCGTTATTTTCACACGCAGTGTGTCTAGTTTTTCAAAACTTTACGTCTTATCCGCAATTTTACCGATAACTATAATATTATAATGTGTTGCTATATATACGACGACTCGAACGCCTCGTTATGTTATTATTATTATTATTATTTCAGTTAAACATACGAGTAAACGTTTTTGTTTACTAGGTTTTACGAATTTAATCGGTTTTCCAAACGTCGACACCGTATTCGTAAAAGTTTATTCGACGATTTATACACAACGATTTTTTTTTTTGAAAACGCACAATTAAATTTTCGGTGTTTTTTTTTGTTTTGGTTTGTTCGCAGAATGATTTGCTGTTAAACAGAGACCAAGCAATCGCCGACCATCAAATCGTGCGTAGTAGTCAATCGTGTCGGGATCCGACGGGGGATCGTTCAGTTATGCTCGTGGACATGAGACCCGTTGAATCGAGCGAGAACATAACGATAATGGACGAGATCGACGAGCTGTTGGGCACCCGGCGGAATTACGGGTGGAACTCGGGTTCGCGGCCGTCGATGATCAGTGCAAAGTACCGGCTGAAGGAGGAACGGCGCAAGGTGCTGAAGATATCGGTGAACAAAATGAAGAAAATCGACGACGCGGAGAGCTCGCTGTGCCGGTCCGTGTTGATCAACAACACGGTGAAGAGGTTGCAGGCCGAGACCCGTGACGATCGGACCACGGGGCGGACGTCTCCGGCGTCTCCGCCGTCGCCCACTTCGGCCGGTTACGGTTACCACGGCGGCCAGCCGCTCCAGACGCAACCGTGTCCCGGCGGCGGCGGCGGCCTCGGCGGTGGCGGCAACCCGCAACTGGTGGACATCACCAACCTGAGGGAATCGCCCGTGTGCAACGGTAGCAACAACAACAACAACAACAACGGCGTTAGCGCCGGAGCCACCTCGGTCGGCAAGACGCTTCAGACCAACAACAACAATAACAACAACAACAACAACAACGTGAACAACAATAATACGACTACCATCACCAACAAGTCGGACGCGTTACAGTCGTTATCGTTATTGTCCGTCGTCGACCAACAACAACACCAACTCCACCACCAACACCAACACCATCACCACCTCCTCCACCACCACCACCACCACCACAACAACCACCATCAACAACAACAGCAACACCATCACCACCATCACTTGCAATCGTCATCGGCTGTGACGACGTTGCATCACCACGACGACGACGACGACCACCACCACCACCACCACCACCACAACCACAACCACCACCACCAACAGCCGTCGTCGTATAACGATTACGATGACGACGACGGCGGAGACGTGGTGGACGATGATGACGAAGACGACGCGATCGCGTCCATAATGATGCAGTTGCCGTCGTCCACGACGTCCGCGTCGGACGGTGGTGGTAGACGGAAGAGGAGCAGGACCGCCGAGGTGCAGCAGCAGCAGCAGCAGCACGAACCTCTGGACGATCTGCTGTCGCAGTTTATCGGCGGACAGCGCGAGGACGAGGACGTGAACGTGGTGGATCTCGACTTGCACGAGTATCCGGCCGCGAAGAGACTGAGAACGGACGAGGCGGCGGCCGCCGCGGCAGCGGCCGCGGCCACCACGTCGTGCAACAGTTCCTCGTCCGCGTCGTCGTCGTCGTCGTCGTCGTCGTTGGTGGTCACCGGCTCCGCCTCCGTCGCGGCCGCCGACCTCTGTTCGTCCGACTGTTGGTCGCTGATGGACACGTGTTGCGACGACTCGACCCTCGACCTGTACGGTGGCCAAGTGCCGGCCGCGGTCGAACACCAGGACGTGCTGTTGCCGGCCGTCGTGACCGCCCAATCGGTGGCCGCCGCCGCCGCCGCCGCCGCAGCAGCAGCCGCCGCCGCCGTCGCGGACTGTTGTCCGCTGTCGCTGCAGCAGTCGTGCTCGTCGTCCGCGTCCCAGGACGAACATTACGCCGGATCCACGTCGCCCACCAGCCTGTCGTGCGGACAGGCGTCCATGTTCAGCGAGATGCAGTCGGCCATGTTCCGGAACCTGATCGCTTCGCTGGAATCTTAAACTTAAACCTTAAATCGTCCGTCGCGTCACCGCGACAAACACACGTAATAATATACCTACAAATAAAAAAAAAAAAAAATGAAACTACAACAAACGTTTTTCTGTTTTCGCACTCAACCGGCTGTCTCCTATACATAAATAATATATATATATATTTTAAAATTTAACGGTGCACTACTACTAACTAACCCGTGCAGTGTACGACGACGAAAATGTATTCGTTTATATTGTCTTAATGCGCGTGTATTATAATATTTTATCCTGAAATTCGTAATTCTAATTATTATTATTATTATTATTATTATTATTATTATTATTTTATTATCGCGAATACATTGTACATTATGTTTATCATTATTATAATATTACTTTGTTAACTAACGTCGGCAGTCAGAACGAGACTATTTCCCGGAAAATAAAAAAAAAATTGAATAGTAATAAAAATTGTTTTTTTTTTTTTTTTTGTAAACGTGCAATAAAACAAATGACCAATTCGCGCAAAATACCGTTTTTCTCTCTCTCTCTCTATCTTTGTGTTTATAACTATTTTTATTTTTATTATTTTTACTATATATTAAACGTTTTTACACGATAGGTATTTTACATATTATGTAATATATTGTATATACGGATATATATATATATATATATATATATATATATATATATAACGTGTAAATAAAAATTTATAAATGTATGTTTTTTTTTCCACCTCCCCCGTGTAACTGTAGATAATCAAACAATGGCTGTGTTAAATTCATCCAAATCATTGTGGTGTCTCTCTCTCTCTCTTTCTATGTGTTTTTCTCTGTTCGTATAGGTATATTCTTTCGTTTTACGTGTTTCGTCTACCGGTACTGGTGCTTGCGGTCACTGCGGGGACACGAGAGACCGTAACGAAAGCGAACTAATCGTGTGAGAAACAGAGATAGAGATAGAGAGTACTTTTAATAATAAATAAGTGTATTGATAAAATATATTATTTGATGACGATGAACGTATTTGTATATGATATTATTATTATTATTATTATTATTATTATTATTAATATTACGATTAAAAACATACAAAAAATTATATAAATATAAAACAACACGTAGACAATATATATATATTATTAAAGTAGACAATTATATATATATATATAGTACCCGATCGGTAGGCTTGAATATGCACGTATATATGTTGTGTATACGTGTATCTTAGCGAGGATAGTACAAAAAGTAAAAAAAAAATAAATAAATAAAATTATTAAAAGAAAAAAATTATATTGTTTTTTTTTTTTGTCGGGTAGAAAAATCAGACAGGTGTGAGCGTACACCGTTAATAGTTGGGAGCGGGCGGGAGAAAATTTTATTGTGTTTTTTTTTTTTTTTTTTTTAAATATTATTCGACCGCCGCGAATGTACGGATAGCGTTTTCCTATATTTTATATTCAAAACGAAACATTTTTTTTTTTTTTTTTTTTTTTATCAAATACGATTGGGTTTTTTTTTGTATCCACTTGATTTTTTCGCCGCTATAAGTAGACGATTTTTTTTTTTTTGTTTAGTGCGATTATTTTTAAACTATATATAAATATATATATATATATATATAGGACAGTCTTCCGGACTTTTTCCAAAAAATAAAAAAGTAAATTTTTTCGTTTTTCTATATATATATATAAACCGTGTGATATTTTAGAGTATTTTATATATACAATATGCATTTTTTTGGAACGCCGCCGCGATCATTGCAGTATATATATATATTGTATGGGGAATGTAAAACGAAATTATTTTTTCGTGTATGTTTCACTCGCGTCACGACAAAAAACTAATACGGTTCGGTCGGCTAATAATAATATTAATCGACGTTTCTGTTTTCTTTGTAATTGGTGGGAGAAGGGGGAAAGTGCGTGTACGCCTGTTTTCCTCTCCCGTACACAGCAGACGCGTGCGGCGCGAGATCGACCGACGACGACCACGTATGTTAAATAAATATTTTAGCAAAGTGAAAGTAATTTTTGTTCGGTATAGTTTCGTTTTAAAAATATTTTAATTTTTTTATTTTTTTTTTCGAAAATTGGACACAAACTTCTTATTTATTATAATTAATAAACTCACACCGCGATGATTGAGATATAAATATTATGTACGACGCGCCCCTCCCGAAAAATAACGTATATATAATATAAATCGTCTGGGCTCCTATATACTTAAGTCTTCCTTTATTTATTATGTATGTAATTTTTTTTTTGAGAAAACAATTTTGACGAACCGTAAACATATAATTTAAAAAAACGTGTGTTACCCGCTGCAGGTGATAAGAATGTAATTATTATAAATATATATATATAAAAAAAAATTTGAAAAATTTGTAGGAGGATACGTTTATATATATATACATATATAATAAAATTATATGAATATATTTTATTAAAATTATAATATATATATATATACGAATAAAAAAAAAAAAATATTGTATTTTTTTTAGAGCTTTATTATACCGATTGTATATGTATATTGAGAAGAAAAAAAACATGTTCGCTAATAGAAGTTGTTCTTTTTTTTTTTTTTGGATTGAACAGTTTTTTTTTTTATGTAAAATATTGCGAATAATATAATACATTTTGTTATTCCTTAAAAAAAAATTACACAACACGCGTTTTTTTTTTTTAAATGTATTACAATCTTTACGTACCCGTTTCGCGAATGATCCTTTCGCGTCCTGCAGTGGCGAAAACGAGTACTGTCGGCTGCAGCGGCGTTTGTCGTGAGGGCCGAGGAGGTGGTGGTATTCGAGTAAGTACATTTGCTGTGCCCGCTCGCAGGATTTAGAGACGATTTAGTGGAACAATTTTTTTATCTGGCTTCTCTCCGCGGCGGCGGTGGCTCTTGAACAAATTTTCGGTAATTTTTTTTTCTGTTTTCGACAAGCGGTCGTCGACGTGCGACCGCGTGGAGCTTGTCGATTTACAGAGCGCACAATTATACCGTTGTACTGTTAAAAGAAAATAATCATAAAAACGTGTAACGTCGAGAAAATTCGAAAATACGGAGCTGATTTATCCGAATAAATTCTTTTTTTTTATTGGAAAACGAAAAAAGTGATGTCGCTCTTTGACGGTGCCCGTACGCGGCGTTTTGTGAGCGTATCGCGAATGAAAACTATAAAACTCGGTGTAACGCACCTCCTCCGCCGCGCTCTCTCGGCGTGTTCCGAAAGGGTGGTCGATATATTATATTGCTGTCCAGTTAAGCCGGCTGTTTCCTACTACACTAACCGGTCTTTTGAACCGGGTGGTCGTTGGAACACGATATAAATAAAGTTTTCTAATTCATATCTAACATGTCCTAGAAACTATGACCAGCGTTCGTCTCCCTACACATTGACAAAACGCGATCTCAACGACCAAATATGGTTTATTTAAACGAAATAAATAAATAAAACGCTATCACCTGCAGAGTGGTACGACGTTGATCGGTCTCTTTCCGCAGGTGAAGCGGAGCACGAGTCCTAGCGGTTGGTTATCGTACGTATACAGATAAATTGACAAAATATAACGGTACTATATAAGCAGTGGCTTTTCGCTTATAGTTACGCGTTTAAGTTAATACGTATAACATAAATTAATTATTACACTGTTAAGAGACTAGACGTTTCCGCTAGCTGTGTCACACTCAAACCCGAACTCGACACCGATCCGAAAATGTATATTACGCGTATTGTACCTTTACTAAGGTAAAATACGACGGAGACAGTGAAATTGTATCGTTACATCGGTTTAACACAACAACAACAAAAAAAAAAAACCTCACCTATACAGAAAGAAATTAGTGAAGGAAAAACGTTGATATTTACTTGTAAAATAAAAACGAGTCGATTCACGATTGCATTGTGTTTAAAAAAAAAATTATATACGTGACCGCGATAGTAAAGAAGAAGAAGAAAAAAAATTTTTTAAAAATATGCCTGTTTCTTTACTATATACGTGTATACGATTCGAGAGTATTCAAAAAAGTGGTTAAAAAGACCACCGCGGCGGGTTACCGGACACGGTTTGGCGATATTTTGCCGCCTTATAAAACGCGATTCGGTGCAGTGCACTGCACATTTCGTTTCCGTCGAATAACGCCCGAACGCGTTAATATATAAAACGTTTTTTTTTTTTTTTATGGGAGTCACGTTATCGCGTAGGATCCTTACAGGAATATTATTTGAATTATTTCCACGAGTTTTATTTTTATTTTTTCTGTACGTATTCAATTTCTAACAGCGGCCGTTAATATCCTGCAGGAGACGCACATCGTCACGACGACTGTGGTTGTTCGTTCGTATCGTCACCCGGAAAATGTGGCGTAATTTTTCCACAAACGCCCGTTGTCACGGGCTGCTTAATATTATACATACTAAGAACAAAAAAATTCGTAATTCAATTATATACAGTGCGGTTTATAACGTATTGTAAAATTCGTATTTATTTTTTTTTACCAACAAAAACGTAAATTGAATTTATTAAATTCATATTATATGATCAGTGGATTGCTGTATTACGACAGTTTTTTTTTTCTGAACAATTTTCGAAAATTTGTCGTTAAAAAATAATAAATCCATAGCACGAAATGTCTTTTTACAACGTGTTGTCGTGTATACCTAAACTCACCGTTCTCTCCCCCAATTTTATTATTTCCAATATGCGCTCTGCGAATAGCGGTTTTCTTTTTTTTTAACCAATTTTCGTTTGTCGTTCGAAAACGAAGTACAATATATCCGTACACGAAATAGTACTTACCTATTATCGAAGAAAAAATTTAGCCAAAACGTCAAGTGGGGGGTTCGGTACAGGCGATTCAGCAGAGGTTACGATCAGCTCGCGTACCGTATACGACGACGCGATCTGTACGCGAAAGCGTATAAAATAAAACGTTGCGTTTGGCGGCGGTAGAAAACGTAATGCGATTTCGTGTGTTAAAACGACGTAATTAACGTTGTTTAATTGGCGATTCCGTCATAATAATTTCGTGATAGTTCTAGAGAGAGGGAGGGAGAAAAACAATTTTTTTTTTTTTTTGGTCGTTGTTTAAGCGTTCCGACTTTTGATCAATATCAGGCGAAATTATTATGGACAGGGTATTTGTGCGTCGTAACGTAACCCCTTTTTAAAACCGTGACGAAGGAAATAAGTTTTCAAAGCGATTTTTGACGCTTTTTATTAAGACCATATTATGTCGACTTTTATACGCGTTTGGAAAAAAAAAGAAACAAAACGAGTCTGCTAGCACACGAGACATTGACGTGTAAACGTCGCGTGAGCGGTAAAAATGGCACGGAATTGTGATTGGGATTTGTGAATATCTTTATTCAAAGTAATTTCTATAATAAATATTATTAGTTGTCACGACAACGGCTCACACGTTTCCGTCCCATTTCCCGAGATTTACCCTCATACCGCCGTGACAGATGTTTACACATGAAAAAAAAAAAATCCGAAACGTTTCACCGAAATTCTACTCCGACTAGGCCCGCAGTGCTTTGGAAACTATCTCTCTTATATCTGGATGAGTGCTATACTGCCTAGTGCAACGGTTTCCGAAGTGTGTTCAGCGAAACCTAGGGATTCCTGTACACGCACAATACGATTGTAATTTTTCGAGTCGTGTGTTTGTAATAAAATTTAAAAAATTTTTTGAATACAATCATTTTATTCGATGGAAAAAAATCATGTGGTTTTTGAATTGAGACGAATCAGTGGCTGAAAACGATATCCTGACTTAGCAGAGGTCAGGTCAGGTGACAACTTAGCCTCGCGTAGCTGATTTATTTGCTTGGCCGTATATACACCTAAAATAACACTGTTCTACAATTAATATGTTTCCGACCTACAAGCAGTTTTTTTTTATTTCCTTTGGTTTACTGTAAGCGAATATGATGTCTAAAATAATAAATTAGGTCCAGTTTCTTTGATATTGGTCGATTATGTCGATATCTCATCGGGACATTTCAGTGATAGAACGACGATACCAGGGAAGATGGAATGGTTCCATGATAGCAGACTACTGTTGGTCGGTAACAAGAGATATTCCCGATGAAGAATATAGACGGCAGGCAAAAAAAAAAAAAAAATATCAAAATAAATATAATAAATATATTATTATATTAAAATAATATAAATATATTACCATAATAAAATAATAAATACACCTAATTTAAGTTTGTTTTATTTCAATAAATTTAATTGAACAGTATTATTTTTCTTTTTATTATAATTCCTGATATATAAAGATAATAGTATTATAATATCTATGCAATAAAAATGAAAACATTTTATAAATTAGCATGGTTTTTAATAACCAGGTAATTGATTATACAAAGATCATTAAGGTCATATATCTCAAAATCCAGAGCTAATATGTAATTTTTGAAGTCATATTCGTTTTTCTTGACCTAAAATTAGTCAATTTTCACTAATTTCATGGAGGAAACACAAAAAAAATTTTTTATTGTAGTACAGTGTAAGCGTAGAGAAATAGACTGGATGCCGCACTTACGAATTCAGCTGTCAGACGTAAAAATAAACCGCCCCCGATTTCTAAACTATTGTAATTCAAACCGCGAAACAGTTCCATACTTTACATCAGTTTATTAGAAACTATATTGAAACTAAACGTATTTAAGGTCTTGCCTGTTATAAAGTTGCAAGTCAAACGTTATACCATTATGCGAACGATGTCTGATAGCCGTAATACTATACGCGTTGTAACGCGCGACAATAGTGTCGTGTACAAGAGTTAATCGGTGACTCGCCACTTTTCCCGACCATTGTGCGTACCATAGTGTATACACAGTGTGTTAACAGTCGGAAAATGTTTGGTCGAATTGGACGTTGGGGTTCCGCCAAATGTAAACTATTTTTTTGTAAGGGTTTCGTGGCCTTAAAAGTTTTTGGAAATCGTTCGCTTATAGCGTTCGTGTCTTAAACAAAAATATCATCCTCATGTAGATACGAATATTTATCCGCGGATAAAATGTAGTTATACATAGTGTTCACGTACGGTAAATAAAAATGTCCCTCGTCGTCGGTATCCTCCGATTCTATATTCTATGTTGTGAAGTGGAAAAGATGAGAATTTATTAACGACGTGCCTTAGATTCAATTGTTTCGCCGCCGTGCTTCGAAAATCGGCGTCCGTATATCACACATCGGAATCGATTTTAAGTACGCTTTTATTGAAACGTTGCATCGAAAATCTTTTGCCAGAATTTACTACTGCAGCAGTCGTTGTAGTCGAAATCGATTACGACGAATCGATTATATTATATTTCTTTACAGTTCGGTTATTGTCCCAGCAAAATGTACGTGCCAGTGTGTACCGATTTTCTGTGTTTTTAGACTTTCAATATTGAAAATTCGCCCGCGACCGGCGGACACTCGGCGGAATCGGAACGAGTGTTTTCCAAGACGTTTTAATAATATCGTTTTCGTTACAGTAATGGTTAACGCGCATAGCAACCAGTGCCGGAATTGGAAAAATAAAAAAAAAGGGGACTCTTTAAGTCTTAAAAAAAATTAGCGTCCTTTACAACGATTAAACTCGACCGGTCCCGTGGGGGCTTCGCCCCTCCCCCCACACCCCAGACCGTCCATTTTCATCAAATCATTATCAATATATCGATAATATGTACTAACAACAATTACAACGAATATTATATATTTTTTAAAACTCGTCATTTGTTAATGTATACAAATTAATAATTACGTTTTCACTCCAGCTAATTTGGTACACCTGATTAATTTTAAATGACGTTCCGCGACCGTTGCAGGCTGTAGTTATGATTTACTTCTGTATTTCTCCTTTTACGGCAACATTCTTTTTCAGCAGACCTCTAAATACATACGAGCAGGGGTTCAAAAGTTCGTACTGGAGATCCAACACGATTTCATATTCTCGTTATGAATTATCAGAAAATAATCCTTTTAATAGTTTTTTATTGTCTTATTCAATGAAATTTAAAAAAAAAAACGAAAAATTCAATATTATCAAAATAACCCGTTCCGTTTCCCCGTTCTAATGAAAATAATTTAAAGCGTCGCTCTCAAAACACGAAAAAATTGAAGAAGAACTCCGTCCCCCTGCATCCCTCCTTCCGATTCGAACACTGCGCATGACCGAATTGATTTCGAGGCGTTTGTCGTTTTTTTAAACCGCGAATTTCGCGTAGACGAATTCGGCACGCAATGAGTTTATATACCTGTAAAAATAGATACACGGAATGTCGTTTTTTTTTCTCTCGAACGAAATGCGCAGGTGTTCGGATTATTCGCGGGTGTTACGGAATAATATACTTGCGTTTTGATATTTTATTATTTGTTTGCAAAGAAATAGTATTTCTGTTATTATTAGGAGAGCAAAAAAAAAAATTCCGTCTACGTTTTATCGTTTAAAACTCTGAGAAAAATTCACTTTTTAATTCTTCGAATCGCACGTTATTGAATTGTCCGCTTTTTAAAAAAAAATTTCCCCCTCCCATTACGATTTTATGCAAACGAGACGCGTATAATTATTATATACTGTACATACACACAACAAATAGAATAAATAATTATTAAAAAAAAGTAATCGATACGCGCGACACAGGTATGTAAATTATTATGTGACGCGAGTGAAAATCGCGCGGTGTATAAGAAAAAAACTACGAAACCATAAACGTTTCTGATGTATTCGGCCGTCGATGTTATTATTATTATATTGTGTCTCATTTGACCGTTTAATAACTACACGACTCGTTTACAACGAGTAATTTATAAATATTGTAAAATATTACGGATTTGAAGATCAAAAAAAAAAAAAAAAGAAAACACGCCTATAATACGCGAGTTAACGTTAAAAACGAAAATCGTATACTAAGTATATTTTAATTTATAATAAGCTTTTACCTATATACAGTCTACAGAGTTTTTTTTAAAAAGACGATGCGGAGTATGCGATGGTATTATTAAAAAAAAAAAACTGTAAGTATTCCTTTTGTACGTACACCACGCGTATTATACGCGTGTACGAAAGGGAAGTTAACTACAAAGAGAATAATGTAAAGAAAAGAAGAAAAAAAAAAAAGAAGAAAATCCGCGCAATTTTTACGAAAAATATTTTCAAAACGCGCGGCGTATTATTAGAGTTTGTAAAAATATTCCGAGGCAAAATAACCGAATAAATATTTGTGGCCACCGAGCGTTGTAGTTGTATAAACTTTAAAGACGCTTATTCTATAATATACTATAATAATAAATTTAAAAAAAATTCTTTTAGAATTTACAAGAAAAAAACAATCAATAATCTAACATATTATATAATATAAAACAACGTATAATTGTTGTAAATCGTTTTCCGGCCTATACGGATTCTTGACGTGTTTAATAATTTATATATATATATATGTTATAATAATCAGGTATTTTTTTATTTTTATTTTTTTTAAATCGTGCACGAGCGTAATTATTGGAAATCGGGACAAATTATTTATCTTTTTCATTCGTTACATTTTAAACATACGATAATTATACGTGTATGATGGGCGTAGGGTTTGTATATCATACGATATACTGATCTGCCGCTGCAGTCTTCGGTTTTTGCAGCTTCTACTGCAGTGGATATTGTCGATTATTTGACCGGTCCGCGCGAACGGTTTACCGTAGAATTCTTCACAAAATCGATCACATTATTAATAAGCTGTTGATTTAATAACAGTAAAAGGTTCGATTCGAGTTTATTTCTCGAATTCGTCCGCGTGTTGTTCGTTAGAGAAAATACGCATTCCTCCTCAGCAGCATTTTGAATCGGTCAAAATCCAGTATTAAATTCGACAACTTTTTTAATAGCACAGAACATTCTCGTTTCTCGTCTTTGAACGTTTTGAAGATAAATAACCGTTTCTCGTCAAATTGCTTGACGATCAAAACGATCGCCAAAACGGCGATGGAAAACGTGTTCGAAAAAACACGCTTATACGTCGAAATAGTAACATATTTATATTATTTGGCGATTTTTTTTTTTACGTTCATTTATTTATTTAATTTTAAACATTTACCGAGTTAAAATCCGGTGTTTTATAGCGATTGAAATTTGTAATATATCGAAACGATATACGTATAAGGCTGAAAAGTACGCAAACACGTGTGAGTATGTACTAATTACGCGTAAATGATTTAATCGTATAAAAACGGTTATTATCTCCGCGGAAAGTCGCGTGAATACAGAAGGGATTATACGAATTCGCGCGGAATAATCCAAAAAATAATAATAATAATAATTCGGAAAATTGCATCGAAGGGATTAGAATACAACCGCGATTATTATCTCGTCAAACTTTACGAAACGCGCGTATAATATATACCATCATATTATATGGTAATCTAAACGTTTTCCGATCGATCTGTATTATAATGAATACTATTACATAATATAGCGATGCGCAATAAGAAATCTGCGGTTGCCGCGCCAAATACGAAATATTATCGAACAAATCCGAAAATTTAAACGTCCTCGTCGTATAAATTATTATTATAGGTACCTACCTACTCGACTTTTGGAGTCGATCTAATGCTAGCAGCTGAATTCAAATCCGCCTTCTTATCGCATCGCGTTATCGGTATCGGTTCGTATGCGAGTGTTCGACAAAGATAGCGGCAAACAAAACAGTTCGGTATTCCTTTTTTAAAAATTTTTTTTTCTGTCATAATATATATAATAACTTTGCGTTTATTACGTATATACATATATACAGGCGTACTTTTATTTCAAAATTAATATTTTTTTAATGTAAACGTTGTGTCGTAGTAGGTGTATACATCACGTACATGCTATCCAAAACCAGTGCTCGAATTTGGGGGGGGGAGGGTGCGCAATAGGACGGAGCTCCTCTTCAGAATTTTTCACGTTTTGATAGCATCCCCTTCAAATTATTTTCATTAGAACGGTGGGACGGAACGTGTTATATTTTCTTGAAATAATATTGAAATTTCGATTTCGTAAAGTTGCATTGAATAAGATAATAAAAACCCATTCAAAGGATTATTTTTTGATAGTTCATAACAAGAACCAAAGTGTTATCTATTTATCACTATTGTAATTTATAATTTATGGTGTGTCGGCGTACGATATAGTTTGTGAGTGAGACGCGAGGTGTAACCCACCAACAGTTGTGGAGAATTGTTTAAAATTAATTGGGCAGAGTACGTTTTTATGTATTATTAATTTTTCGTGTTAATAAACGATCAGTTGTGAACAAAAATATATTCGTTGTAATATAGTTGGAAATAAATTATTATTATGTTGTAATAACTTGACGAAAATGAATGGTGGGGATGTTGGGGACGAAGCCCTTCACGGGTCATTGTAAAGGACCCAAATTTTTTTTGTTAAAGTCTTGGAGTCTCCTTTCTTTAATTTTTTTGACACTGCCCAAAACCGATAATACTCGCGTATATATAATAATATAAAACTAATAACAAACGATATATTATATGTATATTATATAATAGCATCGATTCGAGACTGGAGCCGAGGTAAACGATAAGAGTACGGTTTTTTTTTTCGGTTTACTGTATTGTCGTTGGCGATAAAAACGATATTATACACAATTATATTATAACTCGCGTTTTTTAACCTATCACTAAGACGCAAAAATTATACGATCGAATTCATATTCGCGTTTCGATATATTATAAAAAAACGTTATTATTGTATTTTATTATTATCGTGATCGGTTGTTTTTATGATGTTTTTTTTCTGTCCAATAAAACATTCGCGGCTACGCAGGCACATTGAACGTATATACGATAATATGCTGAGCGATCCGTGCAGAAATCCGCGTGGCAATGCACAATAATACCGCGTAAGAAATACAACGAAACGTGATAATATTATTGCTAAGTTATTTGTCTGATTTGTAAAAAAAAAAAAAAATTCTAAAAAATTTTACGTTTACGAAATACGATAAAAAATATACGGTCGTCGTGTTTGGTGCATTAATATGCTATTGTAAATTAAAAAAAATTAACGATTCTTCGAGTTCGAATATTCGGGCTACATACCTGTATTGCCAACGTATTTATAAAATATATACTTTTAAACGTTTTTATTGATACAGGTTTTTTTCAAATTTACAATATCAAAATGTTTTATTTCTTACCGGATGATAAAAAGAAAGTACATATACCTATTTGTACGACGAAGTAATATAGTAAATATAAAATAATTGTTCACGATTTATGTATATTATTGTGTGACGTGGAACTTAAAAAAAACTTAAAAAAAAAACATTTTCGTTTGATATTCGGACCGAAGAAAAAAACAGTATACCGTATAGAATGTCGTTTTCCGGATCAAAGAAACATTTTTCCAATTTACCTTTACATTTTTTTAATCGATATTAAAATATAACTATATAGGTACATTTTTGTTTTTATTTTTATGCGTTACATTTTTAGAGAATATTTTGCGTACACATAATACCCATGTATAAGCGTGTAATATCGTTCGATATTAATATCGGTTATAAAATAAAGTATTAGAAATCCTTTTTTTTTTTCCCCCCCGAGCACATTTCTTGGGCGTAACTGCAATGAATTTTCGATTTTCGTAGCATACAAAAAAAAAAAAAAAAACTGCCCCAATAATATTAACTCGACCGCGTACATATATTTATAGGCGTATGCCTCACCATGTCCACCGTTCGTGTCGACGGCCACTGGAGTCAGTCCCTTCACGTTTTTAATAGTCTCTCGACAATACTGTATTTGTATTTTACGATTTAAAACACCCCCCTCTGATCACGAGTACTATTTGTCCCTATTACACTTAACCGTCCGACAATTTCACACTAGATGGCGCCTCGTAACAGCGTAATGCCCAATGTCTTTGACTCGATAACGCTATCCATCACTCAACGGTGGAGTGACCGCGTTATATCGCCATCATGTTAGTATCACATAAATCACACAGATGGCGCGGTGCTATTTGTGTATAGGTTAGGTTAATTCGTAAGTCGCGTTGTTTCAACCGGCTTTGGTCAAAACATTAATAAATGTAGTACATGAATTTAGAATGGAATTTTCTAATTTCTTAAACTTACAAGTCAAGGTACAAAATACAATCGATTTAAGTTTTTTTTCTTTTTAATCGTCCGTTCGATATATTTATATTCGTACGAAGAGAAAATAATCATTAAATTATGCAAAATACCTATACATTTTTCGACAATTTATTTATGAAAATTGTTTGTCTCCAATCGTTCTATGTATGATGCTTATTACGTCCGTCTCATCAAATGAATTCAGTTAGTGCGAGGGAAAATTTCAGTCAAGTTAAAATGAAGTCGATACACTTCAATCGAGAGTAATCCGTATGAGTCAGTAATCCGTTAAGTCAACGTTAATTATAACTTTTTAACTCGTTGGTGCCCGGCATTGCGGATCCGACGGTTGTATTTACGCCGCGGTGTCTTTGAGTCTTTCACTTCTGCTTTTGCACTTTTAAGTTTTACAATTATTGAAAACAATAGAATTCGGCTTTTAGCGTGTTCGATGTGTACAGATTTGTTTTTAAAAATCACATTTATTTATTTATTTATAATAATATGATCCTACAAATATAATCACCCTGTACCCGGTATGTAATGTTTGTTTATACGACTCGGAATATTCGAGTGCCAATTCAATTATTCTACAAAAGTGTTGCGCACACTTTAACATTATATAGTTTACTTTAGATATAATGCTATCGTATTGGCATATATATATATATAATCACCGCCAATGCCGTAAGTAATATAGTCTTTCTCATGTATGCGTATACAATATCGTGTATAATATATTATATACATTTTTATACTGTTTTAATCGTCTCGCAAAACAATAGATTTCGATCATATTTTAATAATAAAATTTGCGAGCGAACGGGTTACTCGTGCGATTTTCTAGTGGGTACACACGCAGTGGTACACATTTTCGTCAAAATGCAAGTCACACAGTTCGCCATGGGCACAGTCGTGTTCGTTATCGTTTTTCCACCACAAGCCGGTAAGTTAGATTTGTATAATAATATTGATAATAATAATAATAATAGTATAATATTATAATTATTATACACACACACACACACTGATTCGGTTCGAATTCGAGTAGGGATCATCACGAGGACAATAATAATAATTTGTACATGCCGGAGACATGTAAAAAATCGTTTGTGGCCGAGGAGAAACTAAAAAATATTAAATATATTATATAAATAATATTTACGCGCGTGTTTCGTATTCGGTCGCCATAAGTGTTTTGTACACGGGTTTTAAGCGATCCGTCTCTCGCCGATAGAATCCGAATTCGTCAATAGAAATTCGGAATGGGTAATTTATTCGACGAGCTCAGTCTGTTTCTATATATTATATTATAATATATTCCGTTTTTTTTTTTTTACGTTCGAGTAACTGCGAAGTGTAATATGAAAAATGAAACCCATTCGGCGCTCACAACGTAAACGATCTCTATTGCGCAAACGAGGATAATGTCCTTCTCTCGATTTTCGATTCGCGTCTAATATTGCGTATACGTTTAAGCGGTACCTAATTTTCGTTCACAGATTATTTTTAGTCCAGTATAAAATCATTGTCAAAACGGTTTAAATCCGTTTACATAATTAAATTATATATAATATGAACTGAGGTTGTATTATTATGATTATTTATATATATAGTTTACACTGCTGAGTGCTGTTTATTATTGATATTGCGGTGCGGTGAGAGAGCAATACGCGTAAACATATTATATAGTTAGATAAAAAAAATAATAATAATACGTATCAAATAAATGTACCTACGCATTACGTTTTAAAATAATTTCGCATTGTCCTATAAATATGTACCTAATACATATATAATCCTATACCTATACATATATATTAGGAAAAAACATTCAAAAGTATTTCACACACATATTATATCGCGTACGCTTTATCAAATTTAATTTGTCTTTTCGATATATTTAGTTAAAAAAAAAAAAAAAAGTACAATTTTTAATTAAATTCAAAAGAAAGAAAAAGTACTTATATATCACATATTGTTGCGTTTGTATAATACATTATGTATATATTATAATACTGATCGAATCGAAATCTATTCTCGAAAATCTAAACTAAAAATTTGGGTCGTGGAATCTTTAATTCTGTTCAGATCTCATTTAATCTGAAAATTTCGGAAGTAGTATCTCCTATCATAATAGCTAAATATATATTATATATATATATATATATACTTACTATCGTCTGCACGGTTCTTTTGCAATTATATATGTATACTATTAGTATTAGGTAAATAATAATAGACGCGGAAACGGTAAATGCGGATGTAACGTGAGCTCTTGTAAATCCATATTGTAGTTCTGAAATCACAAACGAATAATAATTGAATTATTGCGATTTGAGTGCGTAAAACGCCACATCAAATACGACTCGCCCATACGTTTAATACGCGCGTGCGTCATTATTATAATATGCACTATTTATTCACTTGTTTCGTAAAAAATTATTTCTACACACGAATATTAATAAAACACGAGGAATTGTTCACGTCCGTTTCGAATATTTTCCACCTGAAGTTAAAAGAAAAAACAAAATAATAATAATAATAAAAATAAAAATTCGAGTATATACATATGTAAATTATTGTATTGAAATCCAAAATAATTGCATGTCTTATACGTTAAATGACAATAATTTGAATAATAAAAGAAAGAAAATTATTTACGAAAATACGCACTTTTTTTTCAAAAACCAAGACTTATAATTTACTCGCCAGCCATTCAGTGTAAATATACACATACCTATATATTATATAAGTACCTATATTGTAATTAACACTCTGATGTATAAGTTAATAAAATAATATACACGTGCATTGTGAATAATAATACTCAGATTTATTTTTATCACACATTTTTGCGTTATATAATTCGACGTTTTTCAATTTTTTTAAGACGTGTGTGTGTGTATAATATATTAATATTAAGGTCACATATTTGGCGTGCTTATGTTATTTAATAAGCGTGTTTTTGTATATAACATGAAACGTGTATTTTGGTGAATATTTTTGATAAATTTCGAGTACAAGAAAAAAAAAATACGATATATTAAAAAATATCTACATAACTATATACATAAATATATATAGTTGTATTTCTAATTATATTTACGAATATTTTTTAAACTCTATTAATAAATTATTGTTTTCCACGTATATATATATATATATTTAATCATCGCATATTTGAGTGTCTTTTTTAATATATATTTATGCGTTTTTTTTATACAAGATATAGTTTACATAGGTGTTTTCAGTGCATATAAATCCAAGTTATATACAATTGTTTTTTTTTTTTAAATCACGGGAATATTTTTAATAAGTTGATCGATAATGTCTCGTCGCCGTTTTATCGTTACTAGTATATATAAAACGAATTGCCTGCCATGTAATGCAGTTTCGCTAATGGACAGAGTATTTTCCACGAGGAAGGTTTAGGTGTTTAATTTGTGGGTATTTTTTGTAAATTTCACGAAGTCGGGGAAAACAATCGTCAGAGAGGTATCTTTAAATCGTAAATAGTTTATTTATTTAAATAAAGTCGTTGCGATGTGCCCAGCTGGGCGCAGGCGCGATCGAACGTTGGAGAGCATTGTGCTATTTATTAGTACTATAGTTTTTCTTACGTTGATTTAATGGTGTTACGTTGTTTTGTTTACAAGACGCAGTTTAATAATTTAATAATTTTTAATGAAGCGATCGTGCCTCGAACGCCAAATATAGGACGAATTACGTCGCATGCCAAAAGAATGCGTTTATTTAGTACACAACAATGGAAACGATGAAGAAAGAGAGAAGTGCATTTAGCGAACGACCGCAAGAGGGCCATTCCTCACTGAGGAGGAGAGGGAATCGTCAGTTGAGCGAAACGTTCGACTTTCATTAGATCGTGATAGACGTGTTGTACTGAGAGGAAAGAGGGTCATGGATCGGCCGCCGTAATGAGCGCTTATTGTTAGATCGAAAAAGACATGTCGCGATCGTCTGGACAAGACAATATAATATTATGTAGAGAAATGGAAAAATCGATCTTATAACGATAATAATTTATGCGTTTTAATGTGCAAGTCTTAATTGATAACGTGTACCCGGGGATGTTATTAACGTGACTTTCTACTAAATCGTTTTGTTTGTTTAAAGTAAAAGCAACAGTATCGCCAACCGATGAGCGAGTAAATATACATAGTGAATGGGTTGATTCTTCCAAAATTTGATGCGCTAAAGCAAATTTACTATTCAGTACTGACTCCAGTAGCGTATTCAGGGAGATATAGCTCTCCACTTGATCGTATATTATATTTTTCACTTTTTTTTTTTTCATTCTTTACTTTTTAGTTTTTTATTGATTATACGAATTCAAATGCAAACTAAACGTTCATTAATTGGAAAATTTATTACAATTAAACATTATTGTAATTGTAATTAATTTTAATAGCGATTTAATAAATTATAAATCGTGATTTGAATTTAATTTAGAAGAACCTATATATAAATACGTTAATGTATAATAGTTTTCTTTCGGTAATTGAAAATCTATGGAATAAATGAAGAAATCTAGAATATTGTTTTGTGTACTCACGTAACCGAGTTCGTTTTCAAAATCGATATCTCCCACCACGAAAAGAAATCTTAAATACGCCACTTCAGATTATCAGTACTACTTGTTATAGAGAAGAGGCAGTGTACATATCACCCGACAGAAATTTCTAATTTTTTAACTCATTTCGGGACTCCGCCGCATAAACTGATTCTAAAAGAAAGAGGCTCTTATACTATGGCTGCGTAATTCAATTCCATCGAAATTATGTAACGACACAAGATTATGAACAAACGACACAAAAAAATGATTGAATGTGAATGCACAATTCTGTCACGCTGTGGACTGTGGAGCTGGAGAAACTGTTTTGATTCCGAGGTTATTTCAATTATACCAACCGACATACCGTTCAGTTCAAAAGGCTCTAGTTTCCTATATAAAACCGTGTTTCTCGATGACGATCAATAAAGCTCAGGGACAAACATTACAGCGTTCAATGTTTTTCGCATGGCCCTGTCACGTGTAACATCCAAACACAATCTATTTGTTCTGCAGGCACCAGGGGAACAGACACTTTAATGTTGTGTATAAAGAAATATTGTAAACTATACCTGCTATTTTTGTCTACACTAAATTGTAAATTACAACCAATAAGTTAAACAGAAACATTACGACTCCCGCGCGAAGCATAGATAATATGAACATAAAAAAAAAAAAAAAAAATGAATGGAAAATAATTACACTACGTGTATTTAAAATGTTGTTTTTAAATATTATTCTGTTATATAGTGTAAAGCGTAAGTACCTACTATTAATGTGATAATGTTAAAATTTCAATTATATACGCAGTTTATTCAATTTGTTTCTGGTTTTTTTTTTTTTTGATATTGTAATAAATTCGTGAAATTTCTTACCAACGATTGTTCCTATAATTATTTGACACGTTTTTTTCTCCAAATTTTTTCAATAATTTTAAGTGTTTCTCATACCTACTAAGTATTCAATGGTTTAGTATATATATATATAGCATTAAAAAAAACTCGTGGCGTTGAAATAGTGTTTTAAAAGAAATTCGTAAATATAATTAATTAAATTTAATAAATAGTACATTTTTGTCAGAAATGTATAGAATTAAAAATGACTTATCTATAATAACTGGCTCGAATTTTGATGCATTTGCATTTTTTTTTCGGAATGCTTGACATTATGATTTTTAAGGTATATAATAAATATGTTTCAAGTATACATTTTGGGAGAAATGGAAGACTTTTGGGTAAAAAAAAAATGATTTCTTTTTTAAACCGGGATCAATTATGGTAATGAGGAGTAGAACAATTAATATAAGATTTAAAAATATATTTTCCTACATATATTTCCGAATTCATAGAATAGACTTGGACAAATAATTTTTATAAGCGTTTACACATTTAAAAAAAAATAAAATCCATTGAATTGTATGTTCAATTAATTGATATCATTTATACTATTTCGCGATGTATAAAAATTTAGAATTATTCCGGTTGGTGCATATACATGCGCATATAAAAATTTCAGCTGTGCTACACTAAACCGTTTCTAAACCTAGAAATTCGAATATAATATAAAATATATTAATCGCTTTGGAATTCAAAATAATCATTCGGCACTGAATTTTTATTCAAGTAACACGCCCATGCAAATCGACCGGCACGTCCGCAGCACTATTTTTTCTAATTTTTTTTCTATTTGTCAAAAAAAAAAAAATGAAATGAGCGCATTTTTTACACAGAATTTTTTTGTAGTTTCTTGATCATTAATGCGTTTTTTGTAATTTTTATAGCATTATTTCTTTACTCAACTCGCTCGGGGGTTTTTTTTATTTAATTTCATTATTTGCCCTTTTTTTGTACTTGTACCTATGATACGATAAATATACAATAATGTATAAGTGATATTAATAATAATAATCTAATAAAGAACAGAAAATTTAACTAAATACATTATATTATATACAATTGTATTTTTCAAATTAAATGCAAATATTGCGCGTAAACGCTTCCATTTACTGTGCAGAAAAGCTATTTTAATAACGTATAGAGTAAATCGGAAATAATATTTTACTACATGTGTTAACAAGTTAATATAATATTTTGTACAGAGAAAAATATAGGTCGATAATTTATATTATTATTTGATTTTTTTTTTCTGTGCAGTTTATTTTTGAGCGCGTGTATACAACACGCATTATGTGAATTAAATGCGCGTGTAAAAAAAAATAAAAATAAAATAAAAACATATTTGTAATTTAAAACGTCAATGCATTGCAATGCATCATATTGTGTGTGTGTGTGTGTGTGTGTGTGTATACAAACGATTTTATAATCGTGATATTAAACATAATCAACAAGTGTCATTTACCCCGGAGAACAATATTATTAATAGAGGTTCGTAGCACTATGTACTTTCGAGTAGATATAAAACAAAATTGTATAAAAATAGAATACGTTTCGATAACGTATTTTTTTTTTCTTGCGCATAATATACACTTTTTGTTGTTGTTGAAAATTTATGAAATATATTATGTACAACGATAACCGACGACTACTATAGCTGTTTCCGCACTATTGTCCCGTATTTATTTAAACGAACCTAAACTTAAAAGTTCTGTTCGACGAATGTCGACTTGAGAAAAGAAAAAATTTTAAACGGTATATAATATTATTATAAATTATTATACGTATGAGTTATTCGTCATAAATTTTTTTTTTTTTGCTTTTTCTAGCGTCGTCTAGAGAGAACAGTTACGAAGAATTAGTTTACTGGTCGAAAAATAACAACTACAACAAATTAAACCAAGAGCAGCTGCTGCTGTCATCAGACTCGTATTCGTATTCCGTAGAAAAATCGGTGTCATTTTGGTTGTACACGAGGTAAGGGGACGACTGACCGCGAGTGTGAAATAAATATTAGCCATTTTGTATAATCCGTTCAGTTTCGACTTAATAAACGGATTGTCGAAATTCCAGTACTTTTATCATACAAATACATTTTCGCACGTATATATTTCTAGAACGATTTAATACTGTTGGATACCTGTAGTAAAAACAAACGTTATTAATATTCATCGAGCGGTCCGTTGTTCGCGGTTACGTTTAATTAGTTATAAAAACTTCGAAACATATATTATATGACTGAAAAGTATAAGGAACGGATTTAAACGGAAAATATATTTATTTGTTTTCGCGTCCTTTAGAGAACGTTACGGGTTTCCAATAATCGATTTAATGAAAATTTAACGATTTAAAATATATATTTAATTTCGAAACAATTTCGGGAAGTCAGTATAAGCCGAATAACAATTTATTTTCACCGCGAAAAAAAAAGCAACGAAGATTTACAATAGTAGTTTATACAGTATATCCAGGTATTATTAGGTATCCCCATATACAAATTCGTATAGAATATTAAAATATATATATATATATTTACAAGAAAGTTTTTGTTTTTCGAAAAGCTGGTATGTATATAGTAAAAAATTAAGTGTCGAAATCGGAAATTGAATGTAAAATAAATCGTTTTTCGCGCTACTCGTCCGATATTTAACTCTCTCTCTCTCTCATATAATGCGTTTCGAGTTGTGTATTTTTCTTCCTGTGTTATACGCACGTAGTCACGGTTTTATTAAATTCAGGCGATTCTATATAGTATTCCGTAGTACACGATACACGAAAGAGACTGCAGACATTGAATATGCAACGCGCGTGATGGCGAAACGGTTAGCGGAGGCCTAAAAACGCTTAAATTATAAATTCAAATGACGAAAGTTTTTTTCAGACTAATTTTTCGCGTGTCGTAAAAAACGAAAGAGAACAAAAAAAAAAAACGCACTCGTTCGTATTTTCGCGATCCGAACGCGGAAACGTCCGCGGCACGGCGTTTACTTCTCTAGTTCACTATATTCTACGTTGACACCAAGGGCGCACCCAGGATTTTTTTTTTGGGGGGCTAAATAAAATTATTTTTAGATATTAATAAGATTTATTTAATATATGCAGAAATCCGAAAGTACACTTGTTTATGAAAAAATTATTCTAATACATCTCAATATTAATTTTTGCATTTTGGGTTTTGATTTAGTTATGGTGAAATTATAGCTGTAAAATATTATTATTAATTTATTAATTTATGAATTTGATTATTTTATCTAGATCTTACCTTTTAAATAATAAAATTAAGTCGCCTTGTTCCTTTTTTCCTAATAATGATAACACTTCTGATGTTTATTATATGTTTATTTATTTTTAATATTGTATGCCTACATAGTTTTGGCGAGCGATTTCACGACTAACGACGATATGAATAAAGAACATAGGTCATCCGGTAAAACAGTTATAAATATATATTATATTATTATATATTTTATAATATACAATATGCTACAAATTCAAGAGTAAATAATTTTTTTGACATGAAAATTTAAAGTGATACCTAATAAAATTAGAAAAATACTACGAGGTCAATCATTTTGGGGGGGCTTAAGCCCGTTAGCCCCCCCTTGAGTGCGCCACTGGTTGACACGCGTATATTATATGGGCATGTAATATATTATGGTACACAGTGAATGAAACTGTATTTTTAAACGATATTCACTCGATACGGTTTTGTATATATAATACGCGACAGTAGTGACAATCAAATTCAAAAATATAATTTTATCAGACGCGAGCGATTTCGCGCAATAGCGAACACACGCCCGAGGTTCGGAAACTCGAGACAGAGAAAAAAAAATTGTCCTTTTCTTTCGACTTTCGAAACAGAAACGGATTTCAAAACCGATGCGACACGCTCAGACCCCCGGTGTACACTTAAAAAAAAAAAAAAACGTATCGTGTCGTATACACTTGAACCGTTTAATTTTTTTTTGATATTTTCAATAAACCGCGACAACGTTTAGTATCGTGGTTCTACTGGAATTCACAGAATCCCTCGAATCGCGCAAAAGGTTTTTCGTCCAAAATTCAAAAAAGAAATATTGAAAAACTCGAGCCGTATTATAATAATATATATAGGCAGCGGCGAAACCGTCAATGCCATCTACGGCGAAGCAGTCGAGGTTCCTACTAAAACGGTTTGCCGTTTCGTTGACAGAGAGCGTTCCGACACGGGTTTTCGGCTGGTGCCCGGCGATCCGTCCACCGTGCTGTCGTCCGATTTCGACCAGGACAACCCCACCAAAATCATAATCCACGGTTGGTTGGGCAACTCCGAGAGTTTCGAGAGCGTATGCACGACTCTGAAAATCCGTAAGTCCCGTCGTGTTACTCTTTATGAGATTTTTGTTTTTTTTTTTTAATTCTATAAAATATTTAATAATAATAAAAAAATAAAATTGTAAAAATAAATACCCGGCACACGATCCGTGTACCGCACAGGGTCGGGTTTTCGATACTTTTTTTTTTATAAATTTAAAAGCAATGATTGCATTCGATAAAACGATTCCGAGCTTCGGCGTAATTATTTCAAGTACAGGGTGGGGGGCACTGAAACGGCCGATTTTCAAAGATTATACATAAATTTAAAAAAAAAAACGAATAAAAATCAATTATTATTTATTATAATGAAGTGCATAACTTGCCATTTATTTTTAAAGAATCCGACGTAGGCTCGTACCGGATAAATTTTGACGATAACGTATGTTTTTGTGCGGAACGTCTTGGACTCTTTACGAGAGCGGGCCTGACAGCAGCAACGTTTTCAGTGTACATAAATGGTTTTTTTTAATGCAGAACACGTTTTTTTTTAAGCTGGTTATCCATATTTTAATAGCCTTAGCCTATGGTACCGAATCATAGCGTGTTTAAGATCAAAACGAAGACGAAATGTGAACGCTGTGCGGCTACGTCATTATTTTTGTAAAACGATTTTATAGCAATAAGCACGTCGTTCACCACTCCACTGATCCGTGTTGTTTACTAAATGGCATGTTGTCTTTGAACTAATGATATTTAATGAGAATTCTTATCTTAATTACTGCTGCTGATAAAATCTATTTTTAAAATCGGCCGTTTCAGTGCCTCGCCCTGTACATAACAAAAACTAATTCTTTTTATGAATTAAATACCTCAAAACCGCTATATAATACGTGCCATATAAACAGTCTAAAATTTAAAACAAGTTTTTGACAATTTTTTTTTCCCTCAATATAATATACACAGTTTTACGTATCCGATAAATATTTCGAATTTCTATACCCGTCGGTTTTAAAATTACGAAGGAACAACATAACGGATATAATAGATTTCGACGAAACAGCGTTTTTCACCGTTTTAATGTCATTTTTCCGTAGCTTTTGAGTTATATTTTCCGACGCTTTTGAGAAAAATCGAAAAATGACTTCTCTACAGATTACCAACGGGATGTAATTTTTTTTTTTACCGGAAAACAAGTGTTGCACGTATAAAGATCGTAGCACTCCTTCTGTTCGAATTTTTCGGTACAGACATTAGAAAAAAAAACACCGCTTTGTAAAACTAATAGATTCCTCGCTGCGCTCAGAATTTAAAAAAAAAAAAATGAATAAAAAAAAAATACGTTAATTGTTTTTAATGCGGTTACACGACGTACGCGACAAGTACTTGCCATCGTATATTATCGTAGTAGTACATCGATGGATTGATTTTTTTTTTAAATATATTTTTACAGAAAATCGTCGAAATTAATCGCGTCCGGCCGCGAGTGTCACGACTCACGGATCGCGAGGTTATCTCGCGTGCGCGAGCATAATATTATCCGGCAATATTTCGAGTTCCTCTTACTTAATATTATTTACTGTACAAATAATATTATACGGATTGAAAATCACCGCTATTGTTTTCCTCTATATATATATATTAATAATAATTAGCGATGTTACGAGCTGTTCGAACTGGCAGTTGGAAATAATCGATCCAAATAAAAAAAAACACAAATAATAGTTCGGTTCGAATATCGTACCTCCTCGGAAAACGAAATTCGAACTGAATTTGTCGTCGAAAAACAGTAAAAAAAAATTCCGTTAACGTTTAAATAAATGAAACGGAGTTTGTTTTATATATATATTTTACGGATAGAAACTAATTTTCCCCTAATCCGTAGCAAAACGGGTTTACAAATTTTTAGTGTAGCCCGCGACTGTTTTCACTGTCAGAAGTGCAGTGGCGGTTATACACGATGTTCAGCGGGGGGCGAAAATGGAGCCGACCCCCTCTGCCAATTTTTTTTTTTTATTCGTATAGCGACAATAACACAGTAACATGTAAAATACAATAAATTTAATTAAATTTATAAGTGATATTAATAACAGTACATTATATATAGTATTTAGTCAAATCTAGATTTCTACGTCCAAGGCCCTTATCCCAGTAAAATGCTTCCTTCGTAACTTCATTAATCCCATTAATGCCCGACTCGAATCTTCTGTTCGGGCATTCGTCTGTGATACGTCTGTGATAGTCTGGTTGTCATTTCCACAATCACATTCTGGGCTGATGTCCTTTAATTTCCACTTGAACATCACATGTCCACATCTTCCGGGTCCAGTTCTTAGTCGGTTAAGAATTATCCATTCTTGTCGTGGAAGTTCGAACCCTTTAACTCTTTGTGTGGGATCCTTTGTCAAATTTTTATGTAACGCCGTATTGCCCAGCCACGCCTCCTGCCATTTTTTAGCACTGCAGGACTGCGACTGGATTAGTTCTCTGGCCTTGACCCATGGTGGTTTTCTTGACTTTAGTCTTATATCTGGCACATTTTCTAAGTATTTTAGAGGATTGAGCTTTTGTAGGCACCGGTCTTAATAAACAGTCTCCCTCTGCCAATGAAATATCCTCATCGACAAGTCTGCAGGTATAATAATATACGATATTTCGTTATAAAAACAGTACATATTTTATTGTAAAAAAAAAAAAAAAATCTTTTTACATTATTTCCTCTATATACGTGATTTTGTTCATTTTTCTTCTCCGCTTAACGCGCTTAATACGCTAATAAGCCAGCTATCATCAGATGGCTTTTCGTCAAAACATTATAATATTTAATACGACAACAATATTATAATTATTTTTTGTAATAAAAAATATTATTCTAATTGACGGAATTCGATGTCATATATTGACAATCCGCGTTTTATTTTTATGTTTTAACGTGTCATACATTACGAATTGGAAAAAATAAAATAAACTCACGAATTTCCTCGCACTGTACCTATATATATATATATATATATATATATACAAGGCTGGGCAAGTTAACAATTTTTTTAACTCGTTAAGTTAATTAATTAAAAAATTAAGTTAAGTTAAGTTAAAAGTTAACCAATATTTTTTTGTTAAGTTAAAAGTTAAAAGTTAACTTTGAAAAAAAAAGTAACTTAACTTAGTTAAGTTAAGTTAATTTTGTGATTATGACATTCAGAAATTTTATTTTGTTGAACAAAAAAATGAGAAAGCTGTCAAAATTTTAGGGTAGATAACTAGGGCCGTAGGAACTGAATATTGCGCCCCGGGGTGAAACTAAAAATCACGTCCTTTTTATTATATTTTTATATTATTATAATTACATTAATTTTTTAATTTCTTATATTTTGAGCCCTTGCTACGGCTCTAGTAGCACGCTTTCAATTTACTTGTTGACACTTCTACGGTTCCTAAAAATGATAAATAATTTATTGTTGGTTTGGAATTTCCAAATCAACAGTATTACAAGAAATAGAAAATCAAAATGAAATCGATTTAATACTGAGAAATCGACAGAGCCCCTAATGATAATTTAGTTTCCTCGTAATCTTATGTACTTTTATATTGTAGTGTTGTTGAACAGTACAAATATAAAATTTTATACCAGAAATTTAGCAATCTACAGGCCTTGTACGCTTTCAGATATGATATCGGGGATTTGCTCATTAATCATTATATTTAGGTACTGTACTCAATAAATCACGCGACTTGGGTTATTACTTATGACGTACCTATACCATGTACTATATATACTTATAGTGTAAAATACTAAAATTATCGATATTATAAAATAAAAACTTGGAATATAATCAAAATCAGTTAGAAATTTACATTGTTCTTCGCATAAAATTTAACTTAACTTGGATAATTTTGTAAAAAGTTAAGTTAACACGTTAAGTTAACAAAAAAAAGTAACTTATTAAGTTAAAAGTTAACTAGAAATAAATGTAACGCGTTAATTAACTTAATTAAAATTAACTTAACGTTTTAACTTAATTTTAACTTTTAACTCGTTAATGCCCAGCCTTGTATATATATATATATATACGAGACGTTTCGTACGCGAAATGTTTGAAAACGATATCCACACAGTAATTTTAAATTCGCCGTGTATTAAAATACGCTATATATAATTATTATATTAATTATACATAAACACGGCTTTAAATTTTTTTCTTTTGCTAGCTCCGAAACGACTCGTCTAAGATGACATCCTCCTCCCTCCGCCCGGAAAGTCATCGAAGAATTTCGGGCCTTTATTATCGTTATATTTATTAATTATAATATAATTGTATATATTTTTAAAACCGTTTTTTTTTTTTGTTTTCCGTTTTCAGAATATTTCATGGTGGCAGATTACAACGTGGTGTGTGTGGACTGGGGTATGCTCGCGTTGGACTTGTCATATTTTACCGCCCGACTGCGGTGCAAAGCTATCGGGAACTACGTGGCCGAATTTATAGAAATGTTGACCGATTACACGTCTCAGACCACCGACGATATTCACGTTTTAGGTTTTAGCATGGGCGCCCATATCGCTGGTTATGCCGGCAAACGACTCGACGGACAAGTGCAGAGAATCACAGGTGAAAATTATTCGCGATTCCGTATAACAAAAACATAATATAATATACAATAAATCCAACCGAGTTGGACACAAAAATGCTATTTGGCGGAAATAATTCATATACGGTTTTGAAATCTAACGTACGTACTCTCGAGTACTCCAGTATCCGTCGAGTTTCCCCTTCTCCGAGCGGAGGGGGGGGGGAATTATTAGAATTAAAAAAAAATCACCTCTAAATGGCCGACAAATCGGTTTTTTTTTTTACTATTATCTCGTAGACTACGCATTTTATAAAAACTCTTGTGGTAAACAACAAAATGGTTCTTCGCTAAATTTTCAAGTAAAAAAGAGATATTTGACACGTTCGGCCGTCAAAACTTTCGTTCGCTCGAAAATAAGAGGCAAGTAATACGGGGTAAATATTGGAGTGTAAAATTCGTTCCTCGTTCTCTTTATTCGTAAATAACTACTGAACAACTGAACAGTTAGTTTTAGGTCAAAAATGCTTATAACTAGAGTTGTATAGAGTTGACAATTATTATCTATCGAAATGCCTTTAGTACGTTTTTAAATTATTTTTTATGCTATACGTATCGTTAAATTTATAACAATTACAGGTAACCATAATAGTATTCGTTTGCGAATTGGTGTTTGACAATTCTTATTAACACAAGTATTATTCATTGACATTGTACTTATAAGATGTACTTATTGAAAAATAAAATGTTATTATACAGTTATAAAATATTATCGTAAAACTCGATTGACGAGAGAAGCATACCATTACAAGCATAGGGATTTCGCTAATAGTAGTAATTTTGTTACAATATTATATTTAGAGTATACGACACTGAATATTATCGATTTTGTAACTTATTGGAAACGGTTTTTTTTCAAATTAAAATTTCAAAATTATATAGAATATTTCCGCCAAAACGTCTAATTTGACTGGGTTTTAAATAAATCACTGGGCATAAAATATATAATATACCGATTGCACGTTTTACACCCGAGCTGACATGAATTGCAGTCGGGTCGGAAAATCTCAATGTCTTAAAACAGTTTTATAATTTAATATCTCTATCATCACTATCTCGGTACTTTGCCGGTGCTCTTCTAGGTTAGGACCCCAAAAGTTGAGCACTGAACACGATCGAATGAAAAGTAAAATACGTATATCGTATACCTATATATATAAATAAATGAATCAAAATCATCGATATCAATATTTTTTTCACTCGCGTCAACCGATCATACGTATTTAATAAAATGCAATATTGAAAGACGGATTAAAATTTCAAAAACATTGTTAAATATCAAATTCAATAGATATTATGTGCCATTGAAATGATAATTTCCTATATGTTACACAAAACAAAAGCTGATGTATTTAAAACATATTTTTACTGAATTTTTTTCTAAAGTAGAGTTTCGGCTGGAGAACGACCGTGTACAATACATAATATTATGTAATTTTGTTTTTTCCTAATAAAAGACCGGCCTTAGAAAAGTACAAATTTTTCGTATTCATTTTTAATTCGAATCGTTTCACAAAACGGTATAATTTTCATTGTATTCACGTGGATTTATCACACGTGGTTATTACTTATCGATCGTTATTTATACGCGTAAAATTATATTGTGTAACAGGTCTGGATCCAGCCAAACCGTTGTTTCCTCATGCGTGGAAGGACCAGCGACTCAGTGACGGAGACGCACAGTCCGTGGACGTAGTACACACGACGAAATTGATTTTGGGGCAGGACCAACCGATGGGAAATATCGATTTCTATCCGAACAACAAGTACACGGAACAACCCGGCTGTGGTTTCGAATACAGTAAATGCGCGCCAACAATATTATTATTATTATTATTATTATTTACGACAAGGCTGGTGCAGCGAAATGTAAGTATCGAAATTCGGTGCCAGCCGTTGAACTTATAGGCATAACATGACATGACGCGTGTTACAATCCTGCCCTTTTAGTAACAGTCAGGCTCGAATAGACCAGTGGGGCAATCGAGGAAATCTCGAAGGGTCGGTCTAAGTTTTGATGATGATTATTCGTTATATTTTTATTACTTTAACCTCTGCTCAATACTCGTACACTGTACAGTCGTTATAACCTGTGTAACAGTAAATTGAATTTTATTTATGTGTTATAAGCAGGGTTCGGGACTTATAGAATTTAATATAAGCATTATAAAATAACTTAAGTCATTAAAATAAGCGCTTAAATACTTCGTTGTAAGCACTTAAAAGCATTAAAATAAGCAAAAAAAAAAAAAATCAATTGCAAAAATCTCTTTCCTTTAACTTGAAAAATGAAAAAAAAAACATAAGGCAACTCTCATAGATTTCCAAGTTTTCATTTTATATTAAAAAAAAATATATGACTAATCAACAGGTACGTTATTGTGCGACGGTCAAGTAATAATGTTTATAGAAACCAGAAATAAATGGAGAATCGAATAAGAATTCGGTAATTTTTATCGCAATGTGGCCAACAGCGACAAGTAGATAATCGAAAAAATAAGTCGGGTAATAGGCAACAGAACACGATTCGGAAAAAAAATTATTTTTGGTTCTAATTGGACCGAACACATAAAAAAAAAATAAAATAGAAAAAATAAAATAAATCTGAGTTTTTGTTAGTGGCCTATGTCGTAATAGAAATATGCAGGAAAAGAAAAAAAAAATCAGAAAAACTAAAAAAAAAAGCAATTTGTCTAAAAAAAACCATTGAAATAAGCAAAAATAAGTACTTCCAAATTTCGTATTTGAAATCGATGTAACATAATAATTTTCCAGAGTATTTTAATGGATTTTATGTTAATCCAAAAAAAACCAGCAAATGCTTGAAGTCACAAACCCTGATTATAAGTAACGTTTAAAAAGTGGGCTGCCAGCTCATTGTCGGCCGGTAAAAAAAAATTGAATCCTGCGCTGACACTAATACAACGAAGTCAACACTTTCATAACCGAAAATAATATAATGTTTAGAATATAATGTCGTAGCAGGATTTTGAATTTAACTTTTTTTATATATGCCTATATAAGATTAGTGTTTGTTTTTAATTATACATTTATTTGATAACCGCTAACCAACTGTAATTTTCGGTAAACAACGTTTTTCGTCGATTCGGTTAGCACGTGGTGTCACGGTAAATTATCATTAATATTTTCTATTTTTTTTTTTTTTTTTTTAATTTCAGTCTACGGAGAGGTTTGTAGCCATTTCAAATCATACCAATTTTACGCTCGGTCCATTCGGAACAAGGAAGACTTCAAATCGTTAAAATGCAATAACGAGTACGATTACGAGCACTCCAGATGCGACGACAGCGAATTCACGTATTTGGGCGAATACGCCAATTCCAGGTAAAGCGTTTGTAAATAATTCATGCATATATATATATATCTGATGTACGCGTCATGAATTATAAATAACCGTGAATACTTATCGAACAATCGATTTTTTTGATTTTTCTATTAAATTCGCCATGTCTCATTTTGGCGGAAAAAAAAAATTATGGTTTGGTTATAAAATTTAACACACGTTTCGCACAGTGTTCCAGGTACTTACTATTTATCAGTTTTTTGAGCAGCGTCAAACGTAGCGCATGTGCAGTAGACAGTGCAGACAAGAAAAAAAAGAAAATTAGTGTAATTTTATTTATGAAATTTATTTTTAGAGGCTATTAGACAATTATATTGGAATTAAATACGAAGAAATTATATGAATTATAAATAACGTGAATGGAAGTCTTTTTATTACCTACTCAAACGTTACTCAACGAAAGTTATACGAGTACAAAGTAATTCTCTGGAATAATAACGATTTTACGTGCAAAATAATTGAAACGTTGTATTTTAGGAGAAAAAAAACATATTACTCGGAAATTTAATAACGTTATTTTTGTAGCACGCTTTGGGTTTCTTATTAATTTGGCGATTTATTTACCTTTTACAATTATTATTAAAATGACGCAAATTATAAATTATTTAAATGTAAAATGACTGTTTATAATATATAATATATATATATAAGAACAATGTGTTACAAATGTTTTAAATTTTGGTAGGTCATTGTTAAAATATTAGTAGACGACACAGGTCACAAATATTGTACCGATGCCGTACTTTCATATGTCATTATTACAAATTTCGGTTACAATATTGCTGCAAAATTCTAACCTGAATATATGGGTCAAAGCCGGAAAACGGTGTACGTAGAATAAGGACAAATAATGAGGTGCAGGAAATCTACAGTAAGTGAAACGTAAGTGCGTAGTTAATGAGCAATAGGATGATAGGTTGGACACGTTTGAATAGCCAGTAATATGATCAACACATAGCCATGACAATGAAAAAAAATGGGAAAAGGCCAAAAAGCCTGCCGAGACAATGTTGGATAAATAGAATCGAAGAAGATCTGAATAAATGTGGACAGGGATAGAAAATTAAAGACACCGAAGATAAATAGGGAGGAGTGTAGTGGAGGCAGAAAATATCCTGAATGAATGGTAGAAGCTTTGAAAAAGAAGAATAGTGTATTTTTGATATAATTTTTTTTTTATCTTTGTACAATACACGTGTCGTCATATGCAGGAATCCATTAAAGTTCCTGAAGCGAGAGGTTTAATATTTTAAAAGTGATTTGTTAATATTATTGCCACTTGTAATAGTTTTAATAAACACGGTTATACACGCATCTTAAAACATGCGTTTTCAAAACTATTTCAAATTAAAGCCGATTTTGTTTTACATAAAGTACAGCTCAGCATCAGCCGTCGTATGCATAAAATCTATGTGTACAACCATTGGCTTACGCACGGGGGAGGATTCATTGGGTCTACCCCCCACTGGCCGTAGTTTTTTTTTGCAACCTATTCGTATTATATTTGTAAGGGAAATAAATATTCATTGTCTTATCACTGATTTGTAAAATGTAAAATAATAATTAACATTGCAGGTTTGCATCCGCACATTATAGCTACGTGAAATAAGAGGACGACTGCAAATGAATCGATATCACTGTCTGGATTTTTTTTTTTTATGGTTTTTGTGATATAAATAATTAAAATATCGATCGTTATGTATATTTATGTCACACGTTGGCTATTTCACTATTATAACACACGGGATTATATTATTTACTAAATAATTACTCGGTTTTTTTTTCCGAAATAACGGGAAAACGTTTTGATATACCTATTTGAATTGCTTTAATTCCATATACACTCTGCAGGGTACCTATAGTTAAAATATTTTAACAACCCATCAAAAAATTATTAATCTTATTAATTGTGATTACTGTATTATGTAATTTTTAATAAGATCGACCATCGACGTAAGTGTTTTTATAATAATTATATACAATTAACGCACACATACTTTGAAGGCGATAAAATAAATTTTGATTATTAATTTAAATGTGTGTTTTATTGAGAAATTCCGGGTAGACATTTGACAGAGTAGTATATCGATAATATGAGATGCTATAATATAGAAAAATGGTATTGAATGAATAATAATAATAATAATAAAATGATCAGATACTCAAACCGTACTTGTAAAGTAAGGAAGTATATATTAACATCTCAAGAACTTATTATAACGAACGTCAATATTGAAAAAAACAGCATAATTCGTATATTAGTGCGCGTACCGATATTTATTTACATTTTACGATATATGTGTAACGTAATTATTGTTTTTTTTTTTATCAAACTTTACTATCTTATTATTACATTTAACTAATTAAGTGTATTTTTTTTACCAAGTGTTATTTTTTTGTATCTATATTTATGCATAATAAATAACGTATAGTGTGTACTGAAAACACTGAACGATCGAGTCATTGTGTGAGTAGTAAATGATCATTAGTTATATTATTTTAATCGTAATATATGCCCTTACACAAGTCAATCATAAGTGCTACTATTTGAAATGCCGTATATTTTATGCCACTAAAACAACCAATCTTTTGTCCGACCGTTCCGCGGTTTTTATAGTAAAGCGACAAGAATCCTGAAAACAGATTTGAATTCGTCATATAGTTTATTTGAGACCATGTTTTTAAATCATTTAACGTTTTTTTTTTTTTACAAAATGTTAAAATATTGAAATTAAATTTATTAGAGTTAGGTATGCGGGAATAACATTTAAAAATCTGGTCTGATCGACCTCAATAAGTGTACTTTAATCCGAATTCAAATCTACTTTCAGAATTCTTATCGCTTCACCGATGGATAAAAGACTGGTTGTTTTTGACAAAAAAAAATCGGCTGGTACTCGCAATCACTTTTCTATTGCCAATTATATAATACATGATGTGATATTTATTGTTATATGTATTATGGGTATATTACAACTGACTAGAAAATAAATTTATTTCGAAATTTTGCACAAAAATTAAAACCACTCAAAATTCTTGTTATTTTTAAGAACCGTTACGTTTTGTTGGCTGTTTCTGTTTGCTTTAGAGTGGTAGATAATTATTGTAATATTATTATAATTAATAGTTACAGTGCACAACAATGCGTACTTTAATGAAGGTCAAAGTCGTAGGAAAAATCACATAAGGTGACAATTGTTCAAATATATAAATGCGTTGTGTATACTTACAATCATTTACAATAATGTATAATATTATAATGTTTGATTGAATTTTATTATCGAATTATTATTAATTTAAATAATCGAATAAAATAATAATTTCGTTTATAAACAAGTGTTTTTTCCTCGTATATCCACTTAAGATAATAAGGTGCAGCGAATAGAAATCTCTTATAATAAATATCTGCTCGATTGGAATGAATCGTTATTAACAATATACGATACTCTTCAGTCAATTTTATGAGATACGTATATGTATAGCTTATAATAAATCTTCATTAAAGCTATAAATTAGCTATATAATAAGGTTCGACGATTGATTGTAATAGATTTTTATTTTAACGTTTTGCGAGGAAAAAAAATCACCCGAAATGTTTGTTGCTGCTTTCAAGTGCTGTTTAATTAACGTTCTGTTGAATGTTTTCGTTTCAAAGCAATGCGGTAAGTCTGTTTGGTTTTTATTAATATTAATATTATTATTTTGTTAGTTAAAAGTATTCATAGATCGGAAAAAATAATTATTATTTAATTTTAAATGTACGTTTTAGTAGTTGGTCATATACACTATGATTTATATTTAATAAACACAGTGATGTACTGATATATTTAACAATTTTTTCCAAGTCATACATATATTAGCATACAATCCACTCAGTGGCAAAACGCGAATCTAAATTATCACAGAAGCAACTATTATTATGTAATATCTACTCACCGTCCCATGATAAAATTTTGTCATGCACAATTATGTACCCACTCAAAATTCGATGTAGATAACTATACATTTTATACGCATTTAATAAAATATAAAGAAAACAATTTTTCACCTAAAACACGCAGCTACAATGTACTTAAAATATACAACAGTAGGTTTATAAATCGGTTATGTTTTCAGAAAGAAAGGAGATAAAACGAATTTCGTGGATGTAATATAATATTATATTACGTATACAAACAGTAATAAATACAATATTGTGCAATAATATAATTTTATCGATGACAGCAATTAACCTAACACTCGTACAACGGTGCGAAAAATTTCAAAAATAAAATTTAAACAAAATACAATTTCATTATTTAATTTCTGTAACAGTAAACTTAAAGTATTAAACTACATAACACCACATAATTTTTTTTTTTTTTTTTTTAAGTCTCTTACATAGCACAATAATACTTAGAAGTCTACAAAAGCTTATAAATAATAGAATAAACAGCTACAGTTACTATTAGTATTTATTTACTTCAGCGATTTAGCTTATTAATATGTTTTCGATGCTGACTGCCATATAATATAATGTAATTATATTGCCATTACTGGGTTTACACTTTTACTAAATATTAACATTATTATTATTGCGTTCCAGTTGTATTTGATACATAGTAATTATTAATTAATAATCATCCAGCATCCGTACACCCACTTCTATGAGATCATTAAACATTGAGAATGAACTGCTTCTCGATTATCATATTCGTTTCGTCACTGGCTCCACTTGTTTTCTTACAAAATCCCTGTGTTTCAAAGTAAAAAATAATGGTACATTATTATTTTATTTTATTTTTTTTTTAATGGAAAAATTCATATTAAATCCTTTTTTGGCTTTTCACATATTTAACGTAAAGTGTTTTTAGAAAATGTCTATAACACTGACGTCACTGTTTTTTTTAAAAATAAAACGATGATGCAATTTTAAAAAAAAGAACTATTTAAACGTTATATACATTTAAAAATCGCTTATGAGTTACGATTAATTAGTAATATGTATCATCAAATACATACATAAAATAATATTATTATTACACTTGTTGTCTTTTGTCATTTTGTCTTTGATCATTTTCATTAAGATAATATTATTTTCATAACACAGGTGAATAATAAATACGTATATTATCGGTTACACGCGAAATTAGTAAATTCGTGATTTGAGTGTAGGTACATCATATTCCGCGTATACTCTCGAAAATAATATTATTTTAATAATTTGATTAAAAAATATAAGTAATAATAATTAAAACAATTAAAATTATAAGTTTAATCCGCGTTTTTAAAACAAATAGTAAATTCGTATTTTTTTTTTTCAGTGTCAGCCTCTACGTCCGGTAAACTTTTCGAAAGTCAAATACATAACGTCGACATTGAACATCCTGGATTCGACGGCCTTTATCATACGTCAAAACACGTATTTTACTGGCTTTATACAAGGTAATCTCGTTTTGAACAATCTGATAAATTATATGAGAATATACTTACTAAATTACGTTACTATTACTCCTCATTTAACCGAACACATATATTCAGCCGAAGCCAAAATAATCGAACGAAGAATCGGATTCGAACGGAGTCTCTTATATTATATTTGGAATATATATATATTTTTTTGACTAGTAGTCCGTTTTATAAATTTTTCGCGAGAAAATACTGACGACAGTGGTCCGTAAATTTTTTTTTACCTTAAGATTCACTTAAAAATAACTCTTTTTATTTGTAAACCGAACACAAATTTGTCAACTTGTCGGAGAATGGAATAAAAATAATGAAAAAATATAAAGTTAGAAAAACGTTTATTTTCCTTTTAAAATTATTAACGCTTCATATATTATATATTGAACGGTTTTGTGCGAACTATACAGTTCGGGAAACCGATGCAGAAACGGACGGAATAACATATATTATGACAAAACATATACGGCTGGTATCCGGATTTAAAATGACAACATAAACCAGCCGTTATTATTATTATTATTAAATTTTAGAGACAACCCGGGTGGTCAGCGTTTAGACAGAAGTGAAACGCACATGACGGAATCGACGACGTACAATCCGGAAAACGAATTGAAAGTAATCGTGCACGGCTGGCTTGGTTCTACTCAGGAAAAAGAAGGTCTATGCTCGTATAATAAGAAGGGTGAGTTGGGACAAACGTTTGTAATTTTACGAATACGAATAATCTACGTGTCATTTAACAAATCTGATCATTTATGTACGCTACAATTATCAATAGTGAAGATCGACGTGGAAAAAAAAAAGGAAGATTAGGCTTCTTTTTCGCAAACTTTCCCAATTCTTTCAAGTATTAAAGTTAAAAACGGTAAGTGTGACGATTATATTGGGATTTAGCCGACTCGTTGAGTTTACCACTATAATCTCATGTATTCGGAGTTCCGAAAGATAATAAGTGATCCGAAAACGATGGCATAGAATTTGCAGAATTTTTGAAAAAGTAGAGAGCCGCTGGGTGTTGTGGATGTCGTTTAAGTGAATTACTTAGAAAAAATGTTTAATCATTTTTCATCAAAATGTATATACAATTTTTCGAGAAAAATTTAAATGGTTATAAAACAAAAATCGTGAATAACGACTTTCAAGATTTTTTTGAATATAGTCGAAGTATAACGTACATCCGACGTTGTATTAAATTTTTAAGTAAAAAAATTATCTCTTTTATATGAATCGAATAACTCAAAATCTATAAACAGTCCAAAATTGGAAGAAATAAAAAAAAAATTCTTTTCCCGTTAACGCGTACCATAATGTGTTACGTATTTGGTGAATATTTCAAGTTTCTATGACCGTATTGGTTTCAAAAATCACGAAAAAAAAAAATAAAACGATAATCGATTTTGACGAATTTTGGCGTTTTTACGTAATTTTTCGGTGATTTTATTATAATTTTTTTCTGACGCTCGACAAAAGTATTGAGAAAATTTGAAAAATGACCTCTCTAAAGGCCACGCTACAACGGAAACCCGTAAAGATCGGAACACACTCCTTTTGGTAGAATTTTTGGGGTAGGTACAGACATAGAAAAAAAAAACGAAAAAAAACGAAAAAAAAAGAAAAGAACACCACACTGTTGTAAAACCAACACCGCACATTCCTATCGTTCCGCTCAGAATTAAAAAGAGAAAAGAATAAAAGCGATTGTTTTCGAATGTCTCGTACGCGTACGACGACGACAACGGGGAATCAACAGTTTTCGTTTTCATTTTTACAGCGTATTTGAACGTAAGCGACTGCAACGTGATCTGCGTGGACTGGAAACAATACTCGACCGATGTAACGTACGCGACGGCGAAATTCAGAGCCAAATACATCGGTAAAGATTTGGCGGAAGTGTTAAACAAAATAACGTACAACATGACGCGAGGCGCCGAGAACTTGCACCTGATCGGACACAGTATGGGAGCGCACATAATCGGGTTCACGGGGAAAATACTCGCGAATCAAATCCCCCGAATAACAGGTGTGACCCGTGTTTGTACTCGATTAAAATATTACATTAATTAATTAAAATAAATTCAAATTATTTCAAATATACGGTTTTGATTCGTCCTCATCGGTGCCGTCGTCTTAATAGTCGTGGGCCCGGGCCCTCACCCCCCCCCCCAAATTTATTTATAAAATGCCTTGTACACTTATTATTATTTATTTTTTACTCGGATATTAAAAAAGTAAACAAATCTCCAACGATAAAAACATTTTTAAATTTTATAAATATTAACATTTTAAAATTATTATCACAATAAACAACAATAATATGTATAACAGCGAGACTCTAATAAAAATCGGCATTTTAATTTTTATTAAAAAAAAAAAAAAAAAATTATAATTTTTAACAGCTATAATGTAATATATTATATGCGTTAAAAAAAAATATAATATATAATATGTATACGTCATAATTTAAGTATTTAAAGGCCCTCCCTCCAAATATTTCGGGCCCTTGGGCCTCACGCGACCTTAAGACGGCTCTGTTCGTCCCATATAAACGCGTTATTCGTTATCAACAATGTTGCGGTTTGTTTTTAGGATTAGACCCTGCGAAACCGCTGTACGACAAAAGCGGTCCGGAAGACAGACTGGACATAAACGACGCGCTGTTCGTAGACGTTATACACACGAACGGCGACGGGAACGGGATTTTGAGATCGCTCGGCCACATCGACTTCTTCCCGAACGGAGGGAAAACACAACCCAACTGTAAAAAGGTCAACAGAGGTGGGTGCTCTGTAAACGCATATTGCGTAATAGTTGCAGGTGTCGTGTTGATCAGACGTCTCGTGAAATACATATTGTACGCAGTGCAGTAGATAGGATTTTGTATGGTGGGGGGTGTTCAGTGCTATCTTGATTCGTGCATTGTATCGTAATGATTTATATCGGCACAAAAATCTATAATCATGTTTATCAATGTTTATAATGGCACAGACCAAATTATGTATAATATGTTATCATACACATTTTTATTAGGTAGCTACTTATTTTTCATAAATATCAAATCTACTTAACATCAAGACGTTGGTAAAATCTAAATACGAACGTACATTTTACTGTAACATCTGCAACGCTGTTGTGCGTAAAAAATTGAAATTTCTACTTTTCCGATGTTCAAGGGGGGTTTGAACCCCCTAACCCCCCTCCCCTCCCCGTGTCTACGGCCCTGATTGTACGGATGGAAATAGAAGAGCTTTTACGCTTAGCGAAGCGTTTATTGAAAACGTCGAGAACTTTGATATTTGCGAGAAAAAAAGAAAGGAGAATAACAGCGGTTCTCAAAGTGTGCTCCGCGAGAGTAATCTAGGGACTCCGCGGACACATCTGGATCTAAATTAAATCAAAATATAATAATATTAAGTTCATATAGTGTTTATTTTATTAGCAAATAAACTCGCATATTTTGTCTCTTAGTCGAAAATCAGATTAGACACGAGTTGGTTGATGGTTATATTGCTTTTGAATATTTGGCTAAAACAGCCGTACGATAATACTTCTTCCATTTCCAACAACAAATCGTTGTGAAACTGGATTTTCATTATAATATGCATCTACGAAGACGAAATACCGCAACAAATTAGATGCCGAAGCAGACGTGCGCATTTAACTGTCTTCTATAAAGACTAATTTTAAAATACTGTTAAACGAAAAAAATCAACACATTAAAATTTATAAATTACTAAATAATATTCTTATTATATATATATATATATATATTTTTGTTAATGAAAATACTCAAAAGTAATCGTATTACGTTTTTTTATTAATTAGGTAAAGAATTTTGTTTTATACGCATAATAAAGTTCCAAATTAAGAAGCAAATCGTTTATGCATCGTTTTTATAAGTTGTGGTTTAAAAATTTTTTTGTTTTTGTTTTTGGGGTTTCGTGAATTTTTTTTAACAACTATTATAAGGGCTCGGCGAACAAAAAAGTTTGAGAACCGCTGGAGAATAAGAACGAAATTAAATTAATACGATGAAAATAATAATAATAATAATAATATGTCGAGCCGTATACCTACCCCGAACGCGCGCGTGTGTGTGTGTGTTTTTTTTTTCTGGTCGTTTCGCGTATGTAAACTAAAATAATATTACAATAACATACCCGGCGACACTGTTCGTTAACAGGTTCGTGCAGTCACATAACGTCATACCACTATTTCTCACATTCCATCTGGGCCAAAGAAGATTACGTCGCGTGTAAAAGTAGCAGTTGGGAGGAGTACGAAACGAACGGATGTGCGGAATACGCCAACAGCACTTACATGGGAGAATTCGTAGACCCCGAGTTCGTCAATACATTAAAAAATAAAAAAATTGCAGTCTTTTTCATAAAAAAAAAATAAATAATAATAATCAATTTCTTTATTTCAGGCAAACCGGAGATTACTATTTGGAAGCTTACGTACAAGACGAATAATGCGTATATATTATAATATTGTATTATGAAACTATCGAAAGCGACAAATATATACTTCAAAGCAATAAATATATTATGTATTTTATGTTTAATCGAGAGATTACGAATAATTGTTTTTTTTTTTTTTAACAATTTTATATTGTATTCTACTATAAAGATTTATATGAAAAAATAATAATATATTTTGTATTTACGACTTAATAATACACGGTACTAAGCTTATTATTATTATTCCGTTGATACACAACGTTATATATTAATTGATGAAACTTCATCACAATCCATCTAGACTACCAAATGGAAAATCTCATATCGGAGTTATCATCGGATCACTCCCCGATCATTTTAGACCTTCTTCACCGAGCAGCAATCGTTTCCCCGCCAAAACTTTCTCACTCAGTAAACTGGAGATCCTTCGAAATCGACATGGAAAACTCTACCCTTCCATCACCCAATATTACTTCTCCTCGCTCTATTGATCTCACAATCTCTCGGCTAACCAAATTAATCACTACTAATGTGGCAAGAAACACTACAACTTTCACTCCATCTGATCCAAAGAGAGACCTCCCCCCACACATTTATCCAGAAATCTTCTTCAAACGTCGCCTTAGATCCCTATGGCAACGAGGAAGGGATCCGCTTATTAAAACTCAACTCAATAAGCAAAACGAAGTGGTCAGAAACCTACTTTCAACATTCAAAGAAAACGAATGGTCCAACTTCCTTGGTTCGATAGACAACTCTTCAGAAGGCTGGTCCAAACTCCTAAGATCCGTCCTCCAAATCCCATGGTATGTCAGGAACTCCCAGATCCTAAAGGAAATCCCCATCATTCCTCCCCGACAAGTTGCCCCGATCTTCGCAGCTAGGCTCCGGGATTCGGTCAAACGCCACACGAATCCAACAATTGCCGCTACCGCAGACTACTCACCTATACAAACCACGACTGGGTAAACCGCCCCTGCTCCCTTTTGGACCAGATAACACTAACTCACTAACCAACCTCGAACTCCAACCAGCACCTAAGCCTCGTCAAGCACGCGAGCGCCCCCACTGCTCTGTCCTATGAGCAAGTGGCGGCCACCGATCTTCCGCCGCACCAATCCTTTCTTCTGTCTTCTTCCCTCTTCTCACTTCTTCTTTCCAGGGCGTATAACCTTACGGTTGCTCCCCCGTGGGGAGGTTTTAGACGGTAGGCGCCTCCGGGCGAATCCGTCACTACCTCGCCAAAGTGTCTTTCGAAGATTCCCTCCCCCCACTTCCCCAAACAAAAAAAAAAAAAATGCACGAACGAGACCCAAGTACTAGTGCCCGGCTTTACGTGAATTACTGTCGTGATACCGATCCGACGTCCATTATAATGGACATTTATTACTTTTTTTTTTAACTACTTTTTGAATCAGTTTTGCTTTTCAAAAACTTTACATCTCCTCGTAGACAACATTGTTTATATTAAATAAATAATATACATTACTTAATGATTGTGTTGATTAATAATTTGCATATTTATTGAACAATTTTTTTATGTGTCATTTACGAAATTTTGAATTTTAAATTAAAATTAAACTGGTACAATAAATATTTTGTCTATTTTTAATGTTTATATATATTTAAAGGTAATTTATCAATACTTGGTTTAAAAAATAATTCTAAACATTCTTAATTATACTTTAAATATTGGGCTTATCCTTATACATAGTTCAAATCATTAGTTATGTAGGTACAATGATTGAAAGCTCTTTTGATATTTTTGGTTCATACAATCTTGGGTATTACTGATTTTTTCGTGATTTGGTTCATTTTATTTGTTGTTAACGATGCATTATTTAGTTGGTGCTGCGAGTCGGTCGTGTTTAGTCGGTTAAGCCGTATTACGGGTATAAAATATAACGAAGTTTTATACTTAAAAGTCATATAAATACCTACTGCAATAGTATTATTTATTAATAATAGTAATAGTTATTATTTGAATAATCGAATCATTCGATTATTCCCATCACTAACCACGACAATAGTTAAATTAAAATAATATAGTAGTATAAAGGATATTCAGTAATAAAGTTACAGACTTTGTCGACATACTGATGTATCATGATACGGAATAGTCGGCAACCTCTAATTTTAATTTTTTTTTTAAATTTTCCAACAATTAAATATTAACATTTCAACACTTTTGATCATTTAATTTGAATTTGTATGAGTTTTCTCTTCAGGAAAGATAAATATTTAATTAATTAATAAGACAACAAATATTAATGATAGCATTTAGAGAAAAAAAATTGAAATTTTTGAAAAAAAATTACTTTTAATTTTAAAAAAATAATTTTTTTTCAAAAATTTTTTTGAAAAAAACTGAAAATTCTTTTGGAGAACAGACATATTAACAACAATAATATTGGATTTTAAAGGATATTTTCAGTTTGGAAATAACCCGCTACATATAAATATTAACCAAATAATATCGTTTCATAGAAGCACATACAGCTTTGATGATGATAATTTTAATTGTACAAAAATAATCAAATTAAATGTATAAGTAATAATACAATTTACTAGTGGTTAATATAATAACAATATATAAAATAATAAATGGTTAAAAAAAAGAAATTATATAATAATAATAATAAATATGGTTATTTTAATTTATATTGTTATAAACGAACACACATTTTATAAATATTACTAGCGGACCCAAAAAAAAAAAAGAATGTTCGGTAGGAGAAAATTAGAATTAAAATATTATTGAAATCGGGCATGCTTTATAGAGTACCATAATAATATGAATAAATCAGAAAGACCTAGTGGCGATCTCACTCAACATTCCCTTAGCCACCTTGCAGGACTTGGAAACATGATACACAAACCCGAACTGGTTTGGTCAGTCCATATTTAATGATAGGAACTTCTTGACCAGTACATTTATTGCACAGCAGTCTACCGCAATGACGACTTTGGGAAAAAAATACAGGTTAATAAATTATTATAATGCGAAAAAATGTTTACAATACATATATATATATTATTATTTTTTTGTCATTGTGACTTACCAGTGATGCTTGCGCATTGTGAAACCAAATTTTAAACCGCACTCCTGACAAACTTCACATCCATCAACCCACGGCGGTTCTTTCATCAACGTATCGAGCAACCTAGTAACGTATTGAGCATGATAAAATAAGAAAGAACAATATTTACCAAAAACAATTTACCTGGACAACAATTGCGTTGTCGCCATTTGACAGTTGAATATGGTAATGCCATCGTTATTCATCGCTCCAACGCATGCACCAGCTTTCACTAAAGTCCTACACAAATTACCGTTGCCCTTCATGTACGCCAGTAGTAATGCTGTAAAATTTAACAACACTACGTCAATATCATTAAAAAAATTCTATTTTCACTCATATTATCATCTAGTACATACCTGTATTGCCCTCAGCGTCTTGCACCTCGAGAGGATATTTTGGCATATAATCTAGGAACACTTCGCATATCGCTGCAGAACTCTCCTTGCTGTATTTAGCCAGTTCATGTAGTGGATTTCGACCTTTCAGTGTCAACGCTTCAGCATTGATCTGAGATTCACCCAACAATGTCTGCACCACTTGCAAATGACCCTCACGACATGCAATATGCAACGCATTTTGACCTATTTTTAAAGATCAAAACACATTTTTTTACTATGTCCAACTTATATGCCACTGATATAGGTAGGTATATGCCACTGGTAGGTATTATTGCATGGATCACAATACTTCACTTTAAGGAAGACTGAGGGGCTAAGATTGAGTATTCGAAAGGAAAATATATAGCCAATGCTTCGAACCACAAACAAGGGAAAGGCAAAGACATAGCACAGAGCTAAGAAACGTCTATAATAAACCAGGTATAGTAAACGAGATTAAAATGAAAAGACTGGAACAGTGGCGTCATTTCAGTTTTCGGAAGGGAGAGGCAAAAGATTTAAGCGGCCCCATATAACTATTTCTGGTAGAATTGTTTGGTATATCATTGTAAAAACAATAGATTCATCGCTCCGCTCAGAATCTAAAAGGTCAGATGATTTTGTATTGAAAGATTCTAAAAACCATTACTACAGTATATATACATAACTATAATTTTTCTTCTTTCCTCTTTAAATTTAATGCAAAATGTATAAAAATCACAAAATAAATAAATCTATGTATTTTAATTCATGCACGAAAGAAATTGATAATTTAAAAATGTCAAGTCAAATTATTTTTATCAAAATCCGAGATTATAACATACAAGTTTTAACTAAAGAGAGGATTAAAATAAAAAAATACTTCAAGAAATTTTATTTATACATCAACACATTTAAGAATTTTATTTTAATTATTTGTTTTTTTTTTATATATTAATGCAATTTTGTTGTGTACTGTCACAAAAATTAAATACAATTTAGATTTTAAAATAATGTTGGTATCTTTATCATAATTTTTAATAAACTAAAACTTTATATCCAACATGTAACATACAAAAAATGCAATATGACATATTTCCAAATTAATACATTGTATAAATGGGCAATGCATGTGTACTAACCTTCACAATCGACCGCATCAAAATTTACATTATTAGTCAACAAAGCGGATATGATTGATGCGTGCCCAGCTTCACTAGCTGCATGAAAAGCTGTCCTCTTCATTGTATCTTGATCGTTAACCTAATCATATAGTAACGGTTGTTAAAATTTTTAAAGTTTGTTTAATCCACACTTGGACGTACCCTGGCACCAGCCAAAATAATACTGCGCAACAATAATTCATTGCCTGTTGTGGCTACTAAATACAGAGGAGTAGTTTGTAATTCGTTTTGAACTCTTGAATTGACATCTACGTTGACTGACAGCAAAAACAAGACACTTTCTATGTCATCCTTTTGAATGGCCATGTGCAAAAAGTTGCATCCCTTATTATCAAACTTAAAAAATAACACAATGTACAATGTTCCTATTCAAATTTTACTTGGTGCTTTTATTTCAAATAATTTACTTGTTCTGCGGCTGCTGGTAGCTTATCCAATATTGATCGAGCAGCTTTGTCGTTACGGCATGTTAAGGCAGCCGCAAAAGGTGTGAGACCGGTACGATCTCTCTTGGTTAGATCAATGGATGGATGACAGAGCAATAGTGTTATAATGCCAGCATGTTGATTTTTAATTGCCACGTGAAGAGGAGTTTTATGTTCAGCATCCTATAAAACAAAATTTAATATTAACTATCAACTGACACAAAGAAATGTTTTATTTATAAATTCATTATGATACACATCTAAAGTTTAAAACAACATTATGAGCAATCAATAAAATCGTGGGGTATTTTCAATTTAAATGAAAATACATGAAAATTAATTTTTTTCTTTAACAGTTTTGGTTTTTACACATTTATGTTAATGTTTCATTAACCAGTTATGAAGCTTAAAGTGCTATAGAAATAAAAATAGCATTTACTTACCCAAGCATTAACATTAGCACCATGTTCTAACAATGTTTGAACTACACTCTGTAGACCCCAATGGCAGCACAAGTGTAATGGAGACGATAGATCCTTACACTCCTCACCACCGCGACCGCCGGGTCCAGGTTTACGAGGACTGTTTATATCACATCCACTAAAAAATAACATTGCAAATTATACTTTAGTATACTTGTTAAATGGATATGATTTTAAATTTTTACCTCCGAATGAGAAAACGAGCTACAGTTTCAGAATTCTCATCAATAGCTCGATGCAAAAGTGTTTGCAGACATTCCTCGGGTCCTTCACTCCAAGAGTCTGTGTCAACGCCGTACCTTTGAAAAGTGTATGGTTTTATTCTACTCTGAATTAATATTTATCAAATACCAAACAACACTTACTTCACAAGGGTAGAAGCAATGTCTTCTTGGTTGGAAGTCAGAGCAAGCCACAGTATAGGGTCACCATTTGACGACGGTACTGCCATATCAACACCGCGCTTGCACAACTCTTCGACGACAATATTTTGGCCACTGATTGTAGCCAGTTCTAAAGGTGTTTGATTGTCTTGTGTTCTATAATAATATATATTTGGGTAGTAAATAAGGCATTTTAATCAGTGACATTCGGTGGTATATTATGTTGACTAAATTCTAATACAACTTATATTATTTCAATACAGGAATTTTAAAAGTCAATCATTCTGCACAATTATTATATTTTAATTAAATTAAACGCATTTGAAATGATACGCTTAATCAGACGTTCATTACTTTTCATTGTTTACGAAAAAAACATCACGATACAGTAAAAATAACATTACATCAAGAATTTAAATAATAATCAAATAAACTTTAATTTTTGAAAAAGAAGAATTATAATACGTCTTCTATTGTTTTTAAAAAACAGTTATAAGCGCTCAAAATTGTGCTTAAAACGATTACAAAAAATTACAGTCACCCTGCATATAAACATTACATTGTCATATTTTTATTATGAATATGTACTTTTCATCTTGTTTTACCTCTATTGCCATTGCCACTGGTCTCAATGTACTCTACTAATAAAATGTACGATGAACACATAATACACACTGACTTACTTGGAATCAAAGTTTGATCCTTGTTTCACTAAATACAAAGCAGTCTTTTCATCGCCTTTCAATATCGCCTGGTGCAAAAGTGTTAAACCACTGCCGTTTCTCATGTCAATATCAGCACCACCTGTATAAATAACTCGAAACGTTATTATGATTTAATTTGTGTAAATCGTAAATCACACTTTACCGGCAATGAGATCGGGCACTAAATGTTGCATGTCTGATTTTAACGCCAACGACAATGGCATGTCCCCTTGTGAATCGCGTAAATTCAAATTGACCGCAGAAAATCCTTCTTTGGGTTCAGCTGTAATAGTGTCTGAAAAATATATTTCCATTATAAACATCACTCCAAGATGAAAGTATAACGATAAACTCACTATGATGGTGTAGAATGGCATTGACAGCACCTTCCTGTTTGTAAATTATAGCTGTATGTAACGGTGTAAGTCTGTACAAGGTTTGCAGACCATCGTCGCCTGTGCTCATCAATACACTATCAGGTGGCAACGTCTGTAAATTTGGATTTGCTTGGTATTCGAGTAAACGACGTACCAGACGTGACAGTCCTCTTTTACAAGCAATGTGCAGGGCGCTTTCTCCCTAAACACAACACACAATGAAAAACGGCGTTTTTTTTTAATAATAAAGTTACTATTTAAAAATTTATTCGGGTAAATAATAAAAGAGTCCCCTTACTAATCTGTTTGTGTAGTTTATGTTGTTGCAGCGAGACGTAATAAAAAGGGCGGCTTCTTCGAGGCTTTCGTCGGCAACGATGTGTAACATAGAGTTTGACGTTTTCTTGTAAATCTAAAACGAGCAGAATCGACACAATAAATATTACAAACATGTGTACTTGGAAGATTTTTTTTTAAGTGAATCTCGTGACTTACAGGATTGGGATTGGCTCCTGCCGCAACCAAACGATTAGCAAAGCTGTCATCGTTATCAAGCTTGGACGTGTTGATTAATGCATAGTAGAGTGGAGTGTGATCATCAATCGTCTGAGCGTTTAAATCTATTTTGCCGCATTGAGCGTATTCTAATAACAACGTCAGTATATAGTTGTTGTGGACTAACACGGCCAAATGTAAAGGCGTACTATATAAACAAACGAAAGAAAGAAAAAGACATTCAACAATAATTGCGCACACTACGAAATCGGGATTAATATAAATATTGTATTGTTTAAAGGTCTTTGGAGCTGAACTGTTTTCAAAAGTCAACCCTCGTTATGAACGGTTTGTACGGTTTGCAGAACAAATGTACACGTATATTATACGTAATAATGTTTATTTGTTGATTTTCATACATGTTTTTGCTCGGTACGATTGAAAAAGAAAAAACAATTAGAGAGAGAGAAAAAAAAAATGAAGGAAAATTTTACGCTCGACACTTACAAACCCTGGCTGTTGGGTAAATTCGGATCGAGCCCCGACTTGAGAAGGGTCCGAGCGACCGCGGTCATGGCGGCGGCCGACTCTTCACACTCGAAATGCGGCGAAGAGCTGGCGATCAGATGAAGTGCCGTGTCACCTTGGTCGGGCGTCACCGAACTGACCGAAGCGCCGTGCGCCAACAAGAAGTTCGCGGCGTACGAGTCACCCCTTTGTACGGCCAAGTGCAACAGAGTGTGTCCGTTACGGTCGCGTATGTCCGGGTCTGCTTGGTTCTCGCACAGCATTTTCGCGATACTGGTCTGATGGTCGCGCAGCGCCAAGTCCAGAGCCGACTCTCCCTTGTTGTCCAGCTCGTTGATTTTGACGTCCAACTGAAATAATTATATTCATTTTTTTTAGCACTGTACTTTCACGCGTATATATATATATAATATAATATGGACTAAAAACAAAGACGCGTACTTTATATTTTATTATTATTATTATTCAAAGTCCATAAATCGTCATTAATCGTATTATACTATTCGCTGAAAATTGTTTACGACAAATTTTAAAATATTGCAAGAACTTTATACGACAGACCTTGTATTCCATTGTCACGCTTTATTTATGAATTCATAAAATTAATAAAAAATTATACATTTATAGCTAAAAAAATTAGTGTTTAGCATTATTATTTTTAATTTTTATAGTTACTATAATAATAATTAAATATTATTTTTGTAGGTATTATTCCTTCGCGTAATTAAATTACCGAGAAAACAGAAAAAACATGTCAAGAAGACGTATACGACATCTGTTCACGATTTCCTGTCAAAAAGTGGACACGTATGTCAGAGCAGCACTTGTGCTATATCGGAAAAACTGTTTGCAAAAAAATGTACGTTATTAGAGAATAAACAACGACCCCACCGGCCCACTGTGCTGCGGAATAGTTCGCTTTTGATTTCACACTATTCGTAATATACACCTACATTAAAACTTTATAGAATTTCGATTTAAAAAAACGCACTTTCAAAAATGTTTTAAAACTCAAAACGCAATTTTTCCTTCTCAAAAGACTTCCGGGAGATCCTGCACTCATATTATATGCGTGTCGTGGCCATTTAATACTATATACTTAAATTTATTTTATAATGCTCTCACATTACATTTTTATTTCGGTTTTATAAATATGCACAATGCACATACACTATAGTTTTTGTACCTAATAATATATAAATCGAGAGTTTAAATTTTAATCTAGAAAAATTATAGAAACGATCTAACTTGTATTGGCAAAAAATACGCTATATATATAAAACACAAAGAACTCCACGCCGAACAATGAAAAATCAAAACTTAACATTTTTTAAATACAGAAATCATTTATACATTTTATAAAGCAAATAAACAAAAAAAAAAAAAACAAAATTTCATAACAATATAAATTTCCTTAAAATAAAAAACTGAATAATTTACGACGTGTATTATATATATATACATGATACGAGTAACACGAGTATATTACACTAAATACTGTTTATCATACCTATATATATATATATATATATATATATATATATATAAATTACGAAATCAATACCGGAAATGTCAAAACTACAAAAATTTGCACATTAAATAATTAAATATTAGTCGAGAATAAAATTGAAACAATATGTCATATCATATTATTATCAATACATTACAGCGTATTATATATATATATATATATATAAATTATCGATTTAAAAAGAAATTAATATATTCATAAACACAAAAATTTATCACGGCTAAGTATACACGGACAGAAACTTAATTACAATTTTTCACATTGATATTTGGAACGTCAAATGTGTTTGACCTTTCAAATCATACCTATTATTATATACTTAATATCTTTTCACTATTAAAGATATCAGTGCGTAGTTGTAATTTAATAATAAACTATATAATATGTATATACTCGTATATATAGAATTGTTACACTAAAAATAAAGGTGAAAAACCTATTTTTAAAAGCATGACATTACATAATAATGGTACTCACAAAACAATAATAATTACCTATCCTCGACCTTGTGGCGGCGATTATATAATATTGCGGAGTCGTCAAATCTCCTGCGGTTTCAATATTCCGACTGATGCCACACAAACGTGGAACAACGTTGCACACGTATATTGAATACAATTTAATATTTACTATATATACGATTGTTTGCACGTGTGTAAACACTATACCGAACACGGCGGTGTAGTTTTTTTCAAACTTTTTTCAATGACACGCGATGCATATATATATATATATATGATTATACTAATATATAATATTCAGTATAATGTATATTATGTGGTCGAAAAATTTAAGACGCGTACAAGGGAAATTAAGGATCTAAGTATCCCCAACTTTACCCGTGCCGAAAATTGTTGAATTCCGAAAACAATCTACTCGTATATACATAACATAATACTGTACTGGAGGTCTAAAGAATAAATCACAATATTTTTCTAAGCAATAGTAAATTCTTACGTTTTGGTATAGTCACCAGTAGTTCACATATTTTGATTAACAAATTATTTTATAATACTTTAGCCTACGTGGAGACGCCACTCGTACGTTTCCCTGCAGTACGAGTATATATATGAAATAATGTATTCGAGAAAGTGCCGCAGATGAAAAAAGACTAATGTGATTTTCGTCTCATTTCATATTTATACCGAACGAAAATACAGCGGTATTTATATATATATATATATATATATATATAATAAACCGCATAATGTTGCAAATCATCGTTTCCGTTAATTTAAAGACGACTAATATTTATGAATAATAATAATAATAATAATAATAATAAAGTCTGTATGCGACGCAGCCGCGGTTACGTGATAACATATCTCTTTCTCTTTCTCCTCACAAGCTTCCTACTAAAATAAAATAATATAAATAACAAATCATTTCGAGAATGTGTGTTTATATTGACGGGGTAATTAAATTTTTGAAAATATGCCTAGAAACAAGACTGCAACTTAACTTGATGAATAACTGGTTAATGTAGATAAATGTACATTATATATATATATATATATATATATATATATATATATATATATATATATATATATATATATAATATAAATATATGTATTTAAATCGATAAAATATCCTCCAATAATGTTTAGAAATTATTTTAAATAGGCAAGATGTATATATAGGTAAATGCATATAATTTATTTTCCGACGCATTCATACGTCATGCAGGATAAACGAACATCAACGATGATAGGCCCCTAAATCGTATTGTAATTTAGTTTTGTTCACTATCAAAGCGATAAGTATAATATGGCACGTATTATTGTAATACATTGTGTGTGTCGCTGAGAACAGTGTTGTGTGGGCTCATACAACGTTAAAATATACAAAAATGATAAAAACTAGTTTTTTCCTATTTTTTTTTTTATGAAATAATGGAGCGAAATTCGATACAACATCTATTCGCGAATAGATGCGAAAAGCAGCAACTATAAGTACGTCTAATGATTCGTTTTTCGTACCTACCTATATTTAATCGTATATCTATACCATATTATTAAAAACATATTATATTATATTATATAATCGTAGGTATAAGGTACAATATTTTATAGGAGTGTTATGTTTAATTTGTTAATTCAGTTTTTTAAGTAATCAATTATGTATATATAATAATATAGGTATTAGTTATTCATAGATTTTTAAAGAAAAATTCAATTGTCCTTATACTTGACACACGCAACTTTTTGTTTTATTCTTTAAATAAATGAAACGATTAATGCGGAACACGTAAAATTTTTTTTTATAAATTTCGATTTAAAATTACGGTAATGTTTTGAAAATTAAACAAATTGAACTTTTAGTCGCTCTACCAAAACGACTACATACGAGTAAATATATATTTGAATATATATATATATATATATATAATATCGCTGTCACAAATAGTTATATCCTCATTGAACGACATCCGCTGTCATATATTACACTATATATCGAGCAACACGTAACATAATAATATAACGTGTTCGTGCAGTATATGACGTATAATACATACGTACCTATATAATACAGAATGCTCGGAAGTTATATTGCTTAAAAAACGCGCCTAAAAATATCCAGATATGCTTTCAAACGAACATGAAAAAAGTTATATAGAAGAGAGTATTTTTAAAGGGACGCGCACGCCTCTACTGGATCTACTACTACTACAATCAAAAATTATATATTAATATATAATATAATATTATATATTAATATATTATATAATTAAACTAAAGTCTGAAGAGCGAAATATCAAAAATTATATATAAATATATATATATTATATATACATATAGTGTCGGTATATAAATATGTAGTGCGAATCGATATACGAATTAAAATAAATGTCGCTGGAAAAATAATAAAATTATACATTTTGTAATCCACACATAGCTAAGTCGTGAGCGTAAAAAAAAACCCAGAATATATAATATATATATTATTATACCTACATTGCGTTGTACACGTAATAATATGCAAAATACGAAGGCCTGACAGACCACCTGTTGCAAACGCGCGCCTAAAAATATAATACACATAATATGACGTACGTGTCGCATAAAACGAACCGGTCCGGCAGTTCAAAGATATATAATATACAAATACCTTATATAAAATATATTATATATATTTGCATATTATATTATATTATTATACGTAGTATGATATAGGTATACTACGTAATGCGATTACTTGCGGTTAATGGATTTTGATTATCACACTAAAATGACCGTCCGAATTGAACGTACTCGCCTGCAAGCACCTGCACAGGTTAGCTTCTATAATAAAATATATATTATAATTTATTTAACAAAATTTATTATATTATTTTATAGAAATACACACGTATTGTTATTATAAATAATATAATCGCGATGGCGTACCTATATTATTTATTCATAAGAGTGTATTAAGGCGAATGTACGATAATGAGCTTGATCATTATTACTATTAATCATTATTATTATTATTATTATTATTATTATTGAGTATAAATTTTTCGAAATTTTCGCAAGTATAAACAATATGCGTATGTAGTACAAAAATGAGACGGCAGTTGTTGCCGAACCCGCGGTCCGCGAACGAAGTTGACTCTCAAAAACGGTTTCGTTTAAATAATATTTTTATAAGATTTAGGTGTATATACAATTAACATAATGAGCACAATGACGCGGTTTCAAGTACGCTTTCGCGCGGTCACTGTACACACACACATTCTAAAATGACTTGACTTTTCCAAAGTTCCTATATATATAATATATAATCAATACAACGATAACTTCGGGTTTGTATAGGACCCCAATAATTATGTATTTTCATAATTCAATCACAGTCCAAAATTTTCCTTTTTTTTTTCCACGTGCTCCACACTCCGGTTTAGTCAAATAACCAAGTTTCGAGATCCGATAAAATAAACAATTCATAAAAAAAAAAAAATGCAGACCATCAGGCCACGACTTTCAAATATTATAGTGAAAATTGTACACCTGCAAAAACGGCGTTAAAAAATTATTTTAAAACGTGGTTGTTACTCAACTCCAAAACCGGGTATAAGCGTATAAGGTAATTTCGTATTTACTTGAAAATCGGGGAGAAATAACCAGTTATCCCAAGATTCGAATAGACTTTATTTCCAATGTACTCCGCCGGGCGTCTAACAATCCCATTTGTTTGCACATATATTTTTTGTAGAAAAATATTTAAATAGATTTTATATACGAGTTTTTTTTTCTTTTTACCACAACAACATCCGAGTTTCAATGGTATAATTATTACGACGAGTGCACGTCAAAACATTAATATTATCTCTGCAAAACACGTTCCAAACAATAAATAATAAATTGTAAACTTTACTCTGTACAATATTTAAGTGCGTATACAGCGTCTAAATAAAACGAGCCAATGACCCTGTGAGTCGACAAGTTAATTTTTACATTAAAAAATTATATATATTATTATATAAAAATATACCTATATATATTTTTTTTTTTCTTTAAGGGGATTTTAAGGGGTAAAGGATGCTACCTACTGGGATTACGCGGTTAGCTACTTTCAATCGTATGGACGTTATAATTATGACAGAAAAAAATACAGATACAAAATTAAAATTGAGAATTTTTATTACACGCCGTCCATGGAGAAATATAAAAAGAAAAACACAATTTTAATTTATTTCAATTGTATTTAAAGAAATGTATATTATTTATTAACGATATATAACAAAACAGAAAAATTAATTTTTCTAAATATTGTTCTTTGGACATGTACAATAAAGATTCTTTATTTGGTCTTCATAAGATCTTTCATTTGGTATCTTTTGTTAGTTTTTTCTATGATAATAAAGAAAATCATACTCTTATTGAAATCACATATGCGTGGATATATAGGTGTTTTCACTATTTAAAAACACTGTAGGTATATTAATTCCAAAATTAAAACCGATATAGCTGATTGGGTTATACGAGTAACTTATAAGTAAAAATAAAATATTAAAAACCAGTTTCACATGTAACGATTATATTATCTATACTCGTATAATGTGATCATCTAAAAAAACTGTTCCTTTAGTATAAATAATTTTCGTATAAAAAAAATTGTTCAAGTCAAGTTTAAAGAATAAACTGAGTGTATATCGGATAAAAAAAAACTAGAATACGTTTCTACAATTGTTTAATTCGATATTGACGATAAACTCGTTTATTGATTTAATAATGAATAAAAATTCTTTAAAGACTATGTATTAGATAATTTACAGAGGTATATTCAACTATATTGTATATTTGTATGTATACATATTATATAATTATACTCGTTTACCGTTATCTTAAATATTTCTTTAGAAGTTGTTTAATTAATAAACAATTAATTTACTAACAGTTAATAATAATAAATTAATACAATTTTAACTTATCTACATCAATAGTTTTTGGATTACAATTTATAACACGCACAACTGATAATTTCGGCTGAATTGAAGTTATTTATTTATACAAGGTTTTTAATGGCGGGAATTATTTTCGACAACAGAACAATCACACGCTACACCTGCTAATAATATAATTTGTGTATTTAATTTTAACTTAAAATCGATTGATTATATTTTAAATAAAATTATATTATTAAGTTAAAATATATTGAAAAGATATAGAAGGAATTTTAAATTCAATTTAATATTTATTAACTATTTAAAATAATAAACTCAACGTTAATTAATCAATTTTTGTTTCAATAACTCGCCAAGAAAAATAGTATATTGTATCATATTTCAATTTTCTAATCGTAATTCGTATATGTATAAATATTAAACACATTTACATACGCATACATACACATAATATACTTGATTATGAATATATAATATTTTATCCTCCCCATACGCCATGAAGTAATAACGAATAGGCTACGGGATTGGACACAACTTGTTGACTCATGGACACGTAATGAAAAACACCGATTCGGACCAATATCAGGCATGTGGGGGAAGTGATTACAGCGTTTAAACAAACTCATCGATTGCCGCATAATATGCACAGATAGCAGAACAATAGTACAACTTCTGGACAATATTCATAAAATCCTACTCGGACCTACCTACCCAGATAAATATTAATATTATTATTAATTTTCTAAAACTAACATAATTGTACAATCTTATTCAATACACATCATAAACTTAATATTATATAAAAATCCTTCCGTTACTTTCATTCTATAGGTATGTTTCTCTATGTATAATTAGTTTTATAAATAATAATTATTATAATAATTTTAATTCCAAAAACCTGTGTAATTGCGGTTTAAATTGCGTAAAAAAAAATATATGAAAGTATTCTAAGTATGTGAATATAAAACTCGAAGAACAGAAATAAAATTTGAAAAAAAAAAACAAAACGAGCTCAGATATATAATATATATTAAGTACGTGATTGATAACAATAATAACTAAATAACATAGGACGGAGATAAGGTTCTTTTTATGATTATATTACGTATATTGTTATGTAAACGATACCGTGTGCGATTGTTTACGGAATTTTTTGGCTACACTATTATACAGAGGTTCGACCTTCGCACGTTAGGAAAACAATCGAAAAACCGTTTCCTACTTAAAGAGTTCAACGACTGCCGTGTCAAATATAAAACACGAATACGATGCACAATTCGATGATTTTTTTTCATACGAGTATGTGCATATATTTTAATAATTGGAAAAATTAAAATTTAAAATTTAATACATATTAATAAACAAATTATATAATAATCAAACGAGATAAAGTAGTAGTGACACGAAGGCGTTCATCGCATTGATTAAATGATGGGTCCATAAAATTATTTTTCCTTTTTTTTAAATAATTTGCGTATAATAGCGTGACCACGGGGGCAAAATTTCTTTTTAGAGACGCCGAAGAGCATTTTTCGGGGACAGAATAATATATAATACACATATATATTGCGGATGAAATGTTCAATTATAATACAGGAGGGATTTTTGTGAAATGTATATATGTATAAAGGATTTTTCGTTAAAACCGCTCAAAATATTTGGCCGAGAAAAGAGTAAATGTAAAAATGTAGTCACTTTCCTCCGTGTTATTCGGGAGAGTTTACAAAGGAAAAAAATACAACCTCGTGCGAAAATATCGATTTTTGCACACGATCACGCGACGTTTATACGCCGCGTCCGTCTCTACTGCGTGAAAATTCGTTTGACCTATTTTTCAACAAAACAAATATAAAAAAAACTAAATAAAAGTAGGCCGAGACGACCGACGCGCGGAGAGGCATCATTTACTGCTATGTACTAACATATAATAATATGAGTGATGTGGATGACCCACAAAGGTCCGAAAAAAACATCGTAGGAAAATGTAAAATTATTAAACGCCATATACACAACCCCCCCTCCCCATTAAAAATGGTTAAAACGATAAATAAATTTTTTTTTTAAAAATCACTTAAAATTTTCAAAGGAAAAACAATGCACTAAGTTTTTGATCTATATATATATATATATATATATATATATATACGCAGAACATCGACATGGGTATATAATTATATATGTAACAAATACATAATGGTGTTTTATATATCATTTTTATCTCCTAGAAGAGAAGGAATCCCGATGCTAATCGGTATGAATCTCACACAATATATTCTATTTTTTTTTCTATTGCATATTACTTTCATCGGCTTATAAATTATATAAATAATAAAAGTACGGACATATAGATAACCTATCAAATGAATAATATTGACGATACATATAGAGACAATTTAAAAATACGAGCTTATTTTATTTAACTTTTGCAGTCTTTACTTAAAATTCACAAGCCATTCAATTCACTTTAGGTTCACATTAGTGTAATTGGTATGTGCCACCATTAAACCGTGTGTATTTTTCACATTCTTCGACTATATGTCCAATAGTTTGTATAGCTCCTGAAAATCAAAGAACGAGGAATCGGGACGTCGTAACTTACAGTCCCTGGTTTCAGCATCTTCCTCGGTCCCACTGTACTACAACACTCAACAAGACAAAGAAAGAACAAGGACCAACTGTTACACTGCAAGTGGAGGAATATACTCTATAAATATGAATCACTAAAAATATAAGGAATCTAACCTAACCTTAAATCGACGCAATGCTCTCTCTCTCTCTCTCTCTCTCTCTCTGTAGAAGTACCGCGAGTACTTATTGTTTCAATTAATAGTAGTGAGAGACAGGATTAGGTTAGAAAAAATTATGACGTCATAGCAATGCGCGCGACGTTTTCAGCGATTTGAAACCTTTACAGGATTTTACATGTTATTTATTATATTTGTGTATACTCACCTAACCTCACCTTGATCAATACGTTGTTTTTTTTATATAGTATTGTATATATACCTACACACGTGACAAACAGGCGTGTATTATACATACCGCGGATGATTGCATATACGGTTATAATAGTTTACTCTTATTATTTATATATATATATATATGATGTAGAGCAGCGGTCGCCAACCTTTTGGACCTCACGGACCACTAAATCCATAACTCTAAATTCTACGGACCACATATTATACTATACAGTTTTAGGGTGGGGGGCTACAAGCAAAAAAAAAAAGGTCATCAACTTTCAATGAACCCACTTACTACACTAATCTAAGAATATTTTTGGGGGGCTAAGCCCCCTAGTAGCGCCTATGACTGTTATTTTGAACCGAAAGCTTTTTTTTTTTATAAATACTGTTCTACTGATAAGTTGTATACCAAATTAAAAAATGTAGTTTAAAAAATATGGTTGCGGTAGATATTTTTTTTCACAGATTTTGTCTAAAATCTAAAGATAAATATTTTAAATAAATTACCTATACAATTTACGTGATTAATTAAATTATAGTATAAGTTCAAATTTTTCTGCGGCCCACCAAAATTTTTTCGCGGACCACCGGTTGGCGACTGCTGAATAGTAGAGGAATATACTACGTCACGCAAACAGTTTGCGCAACAATAAATGATCGATATACGATTTACGTAATTGATAGTCGTGCGCAAGAAAAAAATATATACTACACGAAGAAATAGCGTTTACCGTGGCAAAAAGAATCGAAATTGAAGAATGGAAAAATACAAATAACAAGCGTAAACGTAAAACAAAATTCAACACACCTCGCAGATGTATTATTATCACGACTACGTACCTACATATATATATATATATATATATATATATATACATACACACACAGGGCGATACTGAGAAAACTACGATGGCGAAATTACACATTGAAGGAATGAACTGGCGCGTTTTCCAAATGCGTATGCATTTATTACATTATACTAGTATACCACGTAAGGCGACAATCACCTCAATCACTTTATGTATAATACTTTCACGTAGCTAAAATAAGGAATATAAATAAATATACGTTTTAAATCGCCTCCAGACAAACGGTCTTATTAGCAAAAATCAGAATAAAACAATACGACTAGAGAATGGTTGAGAAGAAAAAAGAGATAGCAATACAGACTCAAATTCACGAGTCTTAAATAAAATAATACACTCGAATGCATTATATATTATAAGCCGGGATGACGGGACTACGATATACCGATAAGAAAAAGTAAACCACACTCAACCCTCCGATCAGTTTAAAATATCCTTGGGACGACGGCGCATTTGTGCCCATTAAATGAATACAAATATTATATTCGGACTGGCGGCGAGTAATTTTCAATACAATTACACACACACATATAAAAACACCACGGATATCTTTATTTATAAATGTGTTTTATTATTATTATTATTTAGAGTTGCCAATAAAATTAATTACAATAATGAAAAAAAAAACGATGACTTACTGTATTGGAAATTGAAAAATGAACTATATTCTAACAAGTTAGAATACAATAATAAACATTGAATTTACTCAAAAACAATTACTGAACAGTTGACACAATAAAAGTACGGAAATCGACGAAGAAACAGCATGCAATGCCGTAAAAATGATAAAAAAATTACCTATACAAATCAGAAAATATCAAAAAACGTAAAATAAAATTTTATAAATTGATTATAATAAGTGTTTAATACGTGATATTACTAGTTTAAAAAAAAACCACCACTGATTATTAGAGCAATAGTAGCGCAATCGAAATAACAAAAATAAACAATAAAATTATAAATACCGTAAAGATTTCACAAAAATTTAAGTAAAATAAAATATGTATAATAGACTGGTAAACGGGTCCAGTGGTTGAGAAAACAAGAGAAGGAGAATACATTTTGGAGCTGTAAGGTGAAGTAGAAAAAAAAGAAATAAGTCCCGGCCGGCCTTTGAAACTTATTACAAGCAGCCAAACTGAACGAATCTAATCTCATGCTACTGATATATATATATATATTAAAATCGTTTTGGATTGAATAAAACCAAAATCTCCACGTCTACACTATATATATATATATATATATATACGGGCACGTAACAAGGCGAATGACCTTTCTTCCGGACGATAACGAAAATATATATGATAAATTATAATGCATTAAAATACATATAATCATTGATTATATATAATTTATAATTGATATTATAAATTTATAAATATTATAAATATATAATATTTATAATCAATGGTATAATAAACGTTATCACTGAGGCCGACCACAAAGCGTTCAAGGTCTGGCACATTTTACACTTATCAATTATTTTATATTATACATAATAATAATAATATTATTATTATTATTATTTGTTTTCACATTTTTATCATTCGCGAGAAATTCAAATCTACATGCCAAAGTTGGTCCGCACAACACATACATCGCTCATACTTCATGTTAAAGTATTGTAAATTGTAATTATATTATAAATACAGAACTATAAGACTTAGATTTTGATAATAATAAATATAATATACAATATAAATTTGTATTTTGTTGATATAAATATAATTTTGTAGAATACAGAAATAAAAACACAAAGTATAACTTCTAAAAGTTTAAAAAAACTTCTTTTGACGGCAAAAGAAATTGGTTCCGAGACAACATGTATGTGTTATGTGTGTACACGGCCTATGCAAAATTGCGTCAAATTAATTCTATAGCTGCGCGTTATCGCGTCAGCTGGTGTCAAGTCTCAGTAGCCTGCAGTGTAGAGTTTTTTCCCTTCAAAAAACAAAAATATTTTTGTCCTTGTAATTTTTTTGTAAAATTACAACAATCGACCAGTGTAAGTAGGAACCTATTCTATTATACTATAGTCGTTATAGAATAAAACGTGTACCACAAAAATGTGGAATTTCGCGTTATCGTTCTACCGAATAGAAAATGTAGTTCGAGTATGCCGTTTGTACGCGATTTGCATTTTTTCGACTTAAAAAAAAATAGTTTTATTCAATATATTATGTTACCGCCACACCCTTACATATATATTATCATTATACATTATGTATATTTATGTATACATATTATTTTGATAATGTTTGAATTGTGAGCTTAACTTTAGTGGCCAATTCACTCCAAGCTTGGTCCATGACATTTTTTCTAGAATAACACTTCAATGTATAATAATTTATACAGATCGGGATACTTTTTAATCTCATTTATAAATTTTATATCAATATTTTGCTCCACTAATGCAAAGTTAATTAACACTTATTATTGAAATTATTTTAGCAACTCGATCAACTTAGAACAGCGAGGAGATTGACATGTCTAGTCGCGGTGATTTTAGTAGCACCGTCTGAATAACGCCACTGAAACACACATGCGCAGTCTAGCCCAATAGCCTAGTACACCGGCAATTACAGTTTCTTTTGAAATTAAGTATCCCCGTGTGAGAAGAACCTAAGAATTTAAACGCTCCTAAAAATATAAAAAAATATCCCGACAAAAGGTACCTTATTTTAAAATTTGAATGATCTAAAAAAATAAATCTAAAAGTGAACACCTTAACATAAATGTATAGATTATGCACAAATTATATGTTCATAAATACAAATCCTTGTAATACAATGCCCGGGCATTGTGCACAATGCTCAATTCGGGCAAAGCCGAATCTGTTTTATAAATTGATTACATTTCCCGGCTGCGTTATAATAGAACGCCGAGACATTGTATAAAGTGCTCGAATGTTTATGGGTAATGTGAACTTTTAGTATTTCTAACAGAGAAATGAGTAATTGTTAATTACTAATAAATCACTCATTAATTTTCATTATTAAAAAAACATCACTATAGTAGTGAATACAACTCTGCATTTTATATCTGTGCCACATTATTCGTAGTATACACTACCTATCGTGCAATTTAAATAAAATAATCAGTCGTGGAGCATGCACGACGCTTTAGACTCTCTCTCTCTCTCTCTCTCTCTCATCGCGACCGTCCACGATTTCACGCCGTACATGTTTTTCTACCACTCGACCACGGTTGATCGTTTTTCTATTTCTTTAAAAAAAATAAAAACCAAAGTTTCCATTTTCAACAGTATCATAGTTTCTTTCACAGAAACTTCATTTTCACAAACACATCGTTGTAAAACCAATAAAACTGTTAAAATACTTTAAAAAACTTGAGTTTATATCAAATGCGGTTTTGAATAGTAAAATTTTCTGCCATGAAAAAAATGTAATTAAAAAAATATTTGCCTCACAAAGCCGCCACTGGATTATACTTTTACGTAGATTTCGCAAATTGCCGGAAAAATCGATAAATAAATATGACACGACGACATACACACTGAACAAATACGGGTGTATCTATATTATATCATAAACTTCCTTATAAACATTTCAAGGTTTTCCTCCCAATACATACATGAGCTGAATTTATTATTTTGTTTATTCTTTTTTAAGTAAAAACAAAACACATATAAATACGCAATATAAGGATAGCGCGATATACTATTGACGGATATTGACACCGGACCGCAGGGCAAACCAGCCGTGTGTATTATGTTTGCATATAATATCAAAAGCCATATTAGTTTCGACGGTTCCGCTCGAATCCGTTCATATAATTCAACTTCGATTATAAATTTACATGATAAAGGAAGAGGGGGGGGATATGATAAGCTTAAAACCTTTAAAAGTAACTTTAATTCAAAATCGAAGCCCTCTTAGAAAAAATATATAACGATATTGAGATAAGAATACGTCCATGATTATACCTATATTACATAATAATATTATATGCGATGTGACATTGGACTGAAAACGTTATAGCACTTTAAATCGTAACAATGAAATCTCTATATAGTAATGGACACCTCCTCTTAACTGTAAACACGTGTTTAAATTCCACTTGAAGCATCCAAGAAAATACTGCAATCCTAGGTATGAACACTGATTGAATAATGGACATAAACCTGTCTGTTCCAAATCTTTAATTCGTCTCACCCGTTATAATAGGCGCATTTCGACATATAAAATGGCGTAACACCGCTAAAACTTTTTTTTCCCGTGCGTAAAATTAATTTATACTTACACTAGTTGTAAATGGTGAGGATAAAAATGAAAATTCGGACAACTATTCCGTGTCGATATGCCGCTATACCGTTATTAAGGAATAATGAATACATTGATCTGTATTATATTTGATTTCAACGAAAACAAAAATTATTCATGAAGTTGAACAATTTTCAAACACACAGTCGCAAACGACATTATAACACTTATAAATAATATATAAAACAAAAGTCAAATTTAAAATTTAATTTTCTTCAGGTAAATTTGAAATGTTCATATTATATGAATCTAAATAATATTCAATTATATATTAGAAATATGTGTTGACAATGTGTTTAAAAAAAAAATGGACGCTAGTAAACGTGTAATACCTACCTATTATAGAAATTTTTATAAATTTTCACTTTTTTATCTTTGCGAATTTCTCTTTTACAATATTGTTAAGATACCAGTATACCAGTTATACAGGTTTATACACGAGCAAATATTTTAAAAGATTTGCTGTGCTAAAATATTAAATAATACACAGCGCGTATACATATATTATACCGAATAGGGTACGTTTAACATTTTAAATTATATCACAGAAAATAATTTACGAAATACTATGCTTTACGGTTGCATTTTTTGAAAATATCAATTTAAAATGCCACAAATGTATGAAATATACTACATAGAATATTATAAAATATTTTGTAACATACAGGAAAACAACCATGTATAAGTTAAAAAAGATGTCAATGTAATGGAATCAGACGTACAATAATAAAGAGAAGTGGCAGAGGATGGCGGCAAATTTATTTGGAGGGCTGATCTTGAAGGCCGAAATCCACTGGAAAAGAAGAATCATGTTGAAGTATTGTTTTGAGTTTTAATGTATTTATATAATAAATAATATTACTTTTTTGATATTGTTGTATATGTAGAACAATATTTATAAAATAATATATGAAATCGCAATATTAAACGTATTATAATCGGTACAACCAATAAGTTCAATGCCGTTTGAATATACATATAATAAACAACAAGCACGTAAATTCAGACAGTTTACTAAATTTTAGTTAATGGGCATTCATAATTAAACCAACGGAGTTTCAAAAAAAAATTAAAATAAAATAAACAATTCCAATAATTGTATTCAAAGGAAAACCAAATATAAGTATATATTTTATTATACTTGATTACTGTACTGAGAAAACCGAGTAAAAACACAATGTATATAGGTATAGTATTAAATTTAATATACGAATCGAACAATTTTTAAAATATAGGTATATGTAGCTATAATCAAGATGGTAAATTGCCCAAAAAAATGAAATTATGGCACATTAAATATTATATGGAACGCTATAGCAAAATTACAAAAGTTTGTATAATAGTTTTCTATTACACACACAATTTAAAACAGTTATATGAGTCAAATTTATTTCAAAAACTTAAACAATTGTTGAAAAATGAATAGGGAAAAATTATTTGTGATGATGTGAGATGATTTTTCACTAAATAGTATGTTTCGTATAACGTTCAATACACGAATACACGATTAAGGTTGTAGATAAAGTAAAAATCAACTACTGTTTTCCTCGCGACCCGCAGGGATATTATATTTTGAAATATTCTCCAAATGTTTCAAGTGGATAACAATGTATATGATTAAATTATATTAGAAGGGGAACGTAAATACGTACACAAACTATACAGACTAAAATCCTTGTCTCGCAGGACGAGAAAATTTGAAAAATAGACACGATGACGCATATTTATATACACAGTTTATGAGTATTCATATATATTTAATTATAAAATGGAATTATCTCGTTTCGTCCTATTTGCGTATTTCATTAACGCGTAATTATGAATGACGCGTACCTACTGTACTAGACTCGTGCGCAATTTACCATCTCCAATAATAAATATTGCAAATTTTTAAAAATAACGAATCTAAAATAGTTTTTTACATATTACACAAAATAATATAAATATGATTAATACGCGTTTATTACGTTAATTACGTATATATATATATATATATATAAGAACGTAAAAAAAATTATAAACAGAATTGGTTTAAACGTAGGTATATAGCAAAAGAGAAAAACTTAATATACACCAAACAAGTAAAATAGATCCAGAAATAATCGAAATAGATCGCAAAAAATTTAAAACAGACAAATAATTCAATATTCGTAATGACGGATATCTATTTTAAGTGAACAGAATAAAACGCAAAGACGATAATAATAAGACAATATAACATGTGTATAAGACGCAGATTCAACGGTATATTGTATGTTATATTAACGAAGGAGAAAAGTTCAATTTCATTGTCAAGTTAAAATGCAGTTTCCGACTGTAATCGCGGTTGAACAACGTATATTATACATTCATATATTATAATATGTAAATGTATATAAATAATATTCAGTTTGTTCAATATCATCGGATGACTCGTGTACAAGGACATACAAAATAATATATCTTTGTGAACATATAATCTTGACCTCATTTCGCGGCATACACCAAACCTGCAAGATCGTTAAACTATACGCGGAGAGTTCTTTCATTTCTTTCGGAGAAAGTAGACGTGGCCAGCAGTCAACAATCCGGTTCGAATAGCGGTGAATTTATTTTTTTAAGTTTTCTAATTTTCTTAAAAAAAAAAAAAAAACAATATTTTTTCACCCACGACACATAAACGAGTGCCTTAATGACGTTAAAATTTCGTCCAGCTATTTATAACTCTTTTGCAGCGCACAGTATGACGTGTAACAATTAGTCAAATATGTAAATCGATAAAAAAAACAGCATAATTTCAAAAACTTTCGTAAACGAAAAGCTACCTGCTGTACATTCCACAACTTCCACTTAGAATGTTTGCGATTCACGTGTAAATTCATTATTAAAGGTATAAAAAATATATATTATATATAACCGCTTTTCAAAACAATAAAATTTATGAAATTTCTTTTGTTTCATAAAAGAGAAAGGAGTATTCGTTCTACTTTAACAAAGTCAAATATGTACTATCAATATATTGTAATGTTTTAATTTGCTTTTAAAAAGTAAAACGTGTGTAAGATACATTTTTGTAAAATATGCCAATTATACACATATATAAATATATTATATTATATAAACGAACAAATAAGTAATATATTTTGTTATTATTATTTTATTGCGTAAAATTATAATAATATATTGAAAATACTGTATAAAAACAAAGACGATATAATATATATTATATTATAATAACGCTTTATGCACTGCGGGTAATGACGTACAAAATGATTGCGTTTATTAGTCACTGCGGTCAAGCAAACTTTATTTCACTGGTGATTAATATAGGTATAATATGGAACATCCGAACATGTATTGAAAAATATATATGTATAACGTGCGTAAAATTCGGCTAGTTAATTATATAAATTAATACTTACGTACTCGTATACTTATTAGATCATATATATATATATATATATATATGACAATCATGGGATTTGTGTGTGTAATCACGCATCAAGTGTGGTTGAACTGGTTTGTTTCATTAAAATTTTCACTTTGAATCCACAGAACCCTAACGAAAAAAGCCCGTTTTGAACATAGAACAGGCACAATGAAAAGAAAAAAAAAATCGAATTTCATGGTATTGCTGCGCGGGCTATACAGAGTCCAGACGAATCCTTTTTTTTTTGTATAATCAAATAAATAAAATAAAACGCAAGATTAAACTATGTACGGACGATTATTATTATTGAAAACAATTAAGACATTTTCACCTTTATTCGTTTTATTAATTTTTGAAAAGAATCGAAATACTAAAAATACATTCTACAAACGAAGAATAAAAAAATAATAATCATTTTTAACATTTCAAAAACGTCATGAGGAAAAAAACACAAATAACAACAATGTACTGTTTCACGCGTTAAGGCTGATTTTTCAACATGAATTTTGATCACTGAAAACATTAGTCATAAGTTGAGGATATATATTTGTATTAAAATAAGTAATAAACGGTATATTGTTAAAAATAATACGTAACGACAAAAAGGTCATGGGGGGACGACGATCATCTCTTTCATACACTCCGTTTGACCGCCATCGCTCTCTGTAAAACATCGCACAAATCAGAAGACTACACGTCCGCTAAGCGACAATTTTCACGGTCCACAATCCAAAAAAAAGCGTATACCCAGCTCTTTTCATCAGCTTTTTCGTTTGAATTTTTCGAAGACAAAAACTAATCGAAATAAACGCATAAAAAGCGCGTGCGTGCTTAGACCGGTGTGCCGATAATAATACGATACAGCGTCGAGCCGCGTGGTGGTCGGTCGGAAACACTCCCACCAAACGTCATCAGTCCAACGGTTTTCCGTGTAGCGGTAACGCAGAGAACGAGAACGCGTAAGCCGTTCATTATTTTAAGCCAGTCCGGCGGCCGACGACGGTGCGGCTGGTTCGTTAAGACTTCCCGAACGGCGCGCAGTAATACGCGTATTAATATAAAGATAATATCATCGTGTACTAACTGGTTCGTATGTCGTTAGTTAAAGTGGACCGCGGAGTTTTGTGAATAATGTAAAGTTTTCGCAGATAATATCACAACGAGGTTGTTTTTTTCTCTACACTCGAGGGTCGATTCGTTTTTCGGACGCGCGTTTTTACCGTACAGAAACGGATTTCGAGAGAAAACGATGACCCCGTTGTATCGGACCAGTTCGATTTTCGCGACCGCCGCTACTGTTGTTTACGTGTTGCTGATATCGGTGACGAGTGAGTAGCACAGCTGTTCTACGAAATAATAGTATAAAAAAATAAATAAATAAAAATTGTAGTTTAACAGATCGATCGACGCTCGACCTAAAGCGATATTTTTTAAAATATTTTCGTCTTCACACGGTGTATTAAGCCATTATATTTTTATTGTCCATAATCGTCGGCCAGTGTACCTATTAAAAAATTTAAAAAAACCCCGGATAGTGTTTCTCGATCGCGATTGCAGTAATAATAACGCGATTATTAAAATATTATAAATATTATAATATGCCGTTATATTTAATAACGATCCGGCCGGCCGCCAATTAAATATAATTAATATAGCATATACGTTGTTAATAATATAAACTATAATAACGCGGTGTTTCGTAATTCGTATATAATGTCCATGTGCCAGTTATTGTATTTTCCAGCTTTGATAATAAAAAAAACTGCTCGTATTATAAGAAAATCGATTTCTCAGAAATTTCGAAATGATTAGATGAAAAAAACTTCAGCAAAAAAAAAAACACTAATTATTCGCAGATTACAATTTACCAACAACAACACACATTATACACAAAACATTTCCGTCATCATCGTGATCGAAACGTATTTTTTGATTTCATCGTAAGTTTACCGTACACACGAAATACAATAATACAACGAGATTTTTGTAATATTTACATTGGTATCTAAAAATAAAAATAATAACTTTTACTTTTCCTATACCTAAAAGACGATTTTTACGAGATTATATTACTATCTATATTATAGATATTTATAATATGTCTAATAAATAAAAATTCAACCTTGAAATAGTTAAATATTTTGAAAACAAATAATGCGCATTTTTAACACACAATAAACAGACGTTAGCTGGTATACTCCGTTTTAACAACGTAATTTTGAGAGAACATGAATCCGTTATTAAATTGAAATTTTAAATAAAAAAATGATTTTACTAAGTAAAAATATGATTTCCACGCGAAATATTCATGAAATCGAATCGATCGCTCGCCGTTTATTAAAAAAAAACCTGAATTTTAAGATATATATATATTCAACTTTATTGTGAAAAAACAATATGGTCAACGTCAAGGACTAACGAACAAATGAATAAATAATATAAATTACTAAATTTTGTTTCGTGACATGCAACAAATGATATAACGATGCATAAAACATCGTTTTATTATATATATATTTTTTTAAATAGATAAAATGTGGCAAAGGCAATTTCGACAAACCCGCGCGAGATCTAAATATTTATACGAACTTGACAGTAATGTAATTATAATTGTAAAAATAAAATTACCGATAAATCGAACAACGACGGAATACATTGGGAGAATACGACATTTATTTTTTTATTTTTACAATACTTCATAAATGGATTACCAAATTACATGAAACACAAGTTAAACACAATTAAAAAAAAAAAAATCCCATTTATAGCGTATATGTTATGTTTTATAACACGGCGTGTATTACACACGTGTATACTCAGCAACACTATAAAAATATGAATTATCCAACGTATTTACATTATTATTATTACATACTCATACGCTCTATACGAAATACCTACATACAAAATAAACACATAGGTATCTTAATTCTATATATTTATAAGCGAACTTATAAAATCGAGTTTGATATTATATTTCAGCGCACAATTTGTTCGTGTGTATGCGTGGAACGTACAAAACGCAGTCTACCTATGTACAGTGGCGTCATTTGGTGGGGGCAGGGTGGGCATTTGCCCCCCTCTTGTTGACAGTGGGCCGACACGATCTGTGCCGATATGATGGAAATATAACAGTTATTCTAACCAAATCTGTAGTAATGGACTAACGAGTTATGAGTAATAATAAATCGCGTGGCAAACAGTGGATTAAAATTAAATTACTACTCAATAAAATTAAAAAACATGCAGGTTATAACCACAATTTAAAGGTGATTAATTCGTGGTTACAACTTACCGCGGTTCTGGATTTTTTTCCATAAACATGGTTATCGTTACCTAAATGCAGCGCGTAAATTATTGACGTTAATTCGAAGAATATACGATGTTTAACAGTTGACGTACCTATATCGCGTACGGCATAAACGAATTATTTTAGCCGCTCTTTAACATTTCGAACGTAGGTTTTATGTATATATAATTTGTGAGCGACAAGTGTACAAAACTAAAAATGAAAAAAGCTAAAGATTGTGTGACCAAGACGGCGAGAAAGAGAGAAAAAACCGAACAAAATGCTCAGAACTGGTCACGAAACGTCATTTCTAACATGTTTAACGTCGCGACAAGGAAAACTTCAAAACTTGAATCTACTATAACTTTAATGTACTATATAGTCATTTATCATACATTTATTATAGCTGACAAAGTAATGAATTTCCTCCCCTCCCCCAAAAAAATGAATAAATAAAATATCGGACGATTCGTGCCCATGATAACGAAAATATCAAAATTATGTAAAAACAAAAATCGTATTGAGCTAAATGTAAGTGGAAAATAATTAAATGGGCCTGTTAAATCTTTTGCCTCCCCCTTTCGAAAACTGAAATGACGCCACTGCCTACATACACGAGTTTCATCCGGAAACATAAAGGATTCATTTTTTTTTTTTTTTTACGTAAATTACAACGAAATTTTACCTAAATTTATCGCGATTTCCTTTAGATAATCGAAAATTTTAAAGTACACCATACGAATTTAATCTCATAATATCACTTCTAACGGGTGTCGGGTAGACATATAGCTATGCAGAGCTGATAAGTTTATTCATTACAAAACGCGATTATTAACACAAAATGTTAGAAGGAATGACAGCTAACTATTAGTATTGGGGGTCCTATAATCGTGTACATAATATACACGCACGAACTGGATTAAATAAAACGCTGTTCTGGCCCACTATTATACGCCTATAAACATATACATATATATTTGGCAGACCAATTACTACTTACACACGGAATGATATTACCGGTTTTATTCCATTTGAAATATACCGTTATTGAGAGTTCGCGTATAGAATATTAGTTCATACATTAAAATACTTAAAAAAGTAATAGTAATAACACGACTGGTACTATAAACAACGTAATAATATATTGTTTTTGTTTTTACAGCGAGTAACGGTCAAATAGATTGCTACGAGTGCACGATACATCCACCAGAACCGTACTTGAACAAGACAGCCAAACTGTGTTCGATGTTTGACGCGTCCGACCATTACAGGGTCCACTGTCCCAATTCAACGTATTGCATGAAGAAATCGTATCAACTCGAATTACAAGACGGAAGTAATAATACTATAATTTGTAACGAAAACACGAAAACCACGAGGTTATCAAGTCATTTCGACTAAACCGTTGGTCGTTTTTTTTTTTCCAGAAATAATCAAAGGAACAGTCCGAGGGTGTACGCCGCAAAAATACGATTATCAGATATACAAAAACGGCAAGTGGAGGACCGAGTCGGCGGTGGAGTACGACGCGTACAGAAAAGGATGTCTGTCCGGTAACGACGAGCTAAGAACGCCGGACACGACGTTCTGTTACTGCGACGACAACCTTTGCAACAACGCGAAACAAACGGCGAACTTTTCCAGTCACACGGACACGATAGCCGTCATAATCATTTACAACATCATGAAGTTCTTGAAATCACACACGCAACCCGCGTGACACGAAAGCGCAACGTTTCGCGAAATACATCCCCCTACCCCCCACGGTGTTAATACTTTGATTATATAAATAGTTTAGCTAATATTGTACAAAGTCTATACATATATATATATATATATATACTTATACTGAGAAGAAAAAAAATAATATGGAGTTAAGCAGCGTTTATTATTATTTTTATACTTATAATTTGGGCCAATGTCCAAAGTGTACATTGTTATCTAATCGTTATAATTTATTAAACTTTTAATTATTCTTTTTCTGTTAAAATTGTTTTACTAAAGTTATCTATTGCATACATAAATATATATTATATTTTATGTCTGTGGATTACAAAAAAAAAAAACTATATGTAATTAATGCAATTTTAACGGGAAATTATGATTTTTACGAGAGTAATTTAATTAGTTTTTAACAAGATTTGGCTGTGTTTATTTTTAGTGTCAAGTACACATACACTGAATGTACTTTTTTCCTAAAATATATTTCTATACAAAGCAAATTATACAATATACGCTATATTTAATATAATACGTATTTTAGTTACAAACATATAACTGACTCTATACAAGAGATATTCATGCTTATTACAATGACGACACCGATTAATTGTATTATAGTGTAATAAACATAATAATTTATATAATTCCTCTTGTAAAATAATATGCAGATATATGTACACATTAAACAAATATTTTCAATTTAATAATCATCTATTATTTTTTAAACAAATCCTTTACTTTAAGATTGTTAACATTGAAAAAAAACCTTTTCTGATTTCCAAAACTAAATTGATTCTCTAATTATAAACAATTAACAGAATATTAGTAAATGTTCATATAAATTTTAAGAGTACACATAAATAACTATAATATTTATATATTTTTTTAAGTTTTAGTATTACAACAAATTATACTGTTAGATATCTAGAAATTAAAAAATGAACTATGAAGTCATGATTAAACTCTAAATATAAGGCAATGTATTACTACATCACCAAACGAAATTATACGAGTGAAATAAATAAATAAAATAACAAATGAACATTAATACAAGTCATTAATTGGTAATTATTATACCTCGAATTTTTATGCCAGTGCATATTTCTGTACACCTCACTTATACAAATGTGGGTTTAAAATGTAGACGTTTTATAACAATTTTAGGGGTTAAATTTTTTTTTCATGTTTTTGCAAATTTGCATATTATGTTTTTGAAAATTTCTGAAAAATCACATAAATAATGCATACCCTACAATATTTATTAAAATATTAGAAATTTAATTTAAATTGTATTTGCAATAGCAATTTTTAAAACAGATAATTTAATTTTGATCAATTATTAGTGATGATATAAAATCATATCTATGTATATCTACCACTATTTTATTAGCAAAACATATTATCACAAATACATACCTGAGAATTATGCTCCACTACATAAAGGAACACAACGTCTTCTCTTCTCAACCTAACAGCAGAATGCAAAGGGTACTTGGTCTTACTCTTAAACATGTGGTACAGAAATTGTGCTGACATATGTGCAAAATCTTCACTAGTAAAATCATCCTATAAATATTTTGAAAATAAATTAGAATAATAGTTTTATCTTAAAATGTATAAGTGTTTAATTTAATACAAATTTCCTAAAGACTGAGGTTTTAAGATTTTTTATGTTCTATAACTACAAAAATGTTATGATTAAATACATTTTTTTAAAAATATATTCATAATACATAAATAAAAAAATGAAAATATCATAAATATTTAGATATAATATAATATTTTTGAACAAGTGTTAAATTTTATTTGAGCATACACTTAATATAAAGACATTTAAAATTCATAATTATCTTATAAAAATATAAATTTCACTAAGTATATAGACGAGACATACATGTAACATATTATTTTGATATGTTCATACGTTTTATTAAATACCGCATAATAATGAAAAAATTAAATATTTTTTTTTATTACATATTTTAAATATCTATACATTATACAACAATATGAAATTAATTTTTTAAGCAAAGAATAAAACGTTTCCTTCCTAAAATATCCCCATTTATAGTATAGAGATTGAGTACAGACAGGTTATTTTATATTATTTCCAATAACTTTTTTAGAAAGTAATATATACACACACACACACACACACACACACAATTATGACATATCTGTTTTAAAATATCTCGACTGTTTTGCGTCAATCTAACACCTGCTCTAGATGCAAATTCAGCATTTAAAATTTAAATAATAACACAATAGTGGCTACGTTTTTTTCTCCGTTATATTTTTCCATTATGATACATAAACAGTATTTGATGCATTTAATAACATAGGTATTTACATAAGATCAAGGCCATTTTAATATTAATTTTCAAGAAAAATAAACAATAATATGTGTCTAGAGTCTAGACTATTATAATTAATTTGAATACATTTCTCAAGAAAATGTGTATATTTTAAAACATCTTTAGTCAACACTTTCTGAATAATTTTACCCAAATATAACTTTGACACAGAATAACATTACGATAAATAATATTATATTTTCTTTTAAAACCAGTTAAATTTTTCTGTCTGTATGATAAAAAAACTATTTTTATATTAAGAATGAATGGTGCATCATTTACTATCTTACATAGGTAATTTTAAGTAATTTATAAAACAATAAATATATACATACAATATACATATAAATCTATATATATATATATATATATATATATATTCAAAGAAATTGGCACTTATTATTTATAATGAAATTTTTAGAAAAAATTATGTTAGTGTATTTTAAAAATCTTTGCAGAGTTGATAAACATATACTTTTACATAAATCTTACCCAATGAGCTGATATTAAACTAGAACAGTGTTCTTTTAATGTATCGGCACCAATTTCATCAGCAGTTGTATAGAATTTTACACAATTCTTAACGTTCACAGAAGCCATAAGTGCCTTTTCACATCTGTAATAATTATTACCAAACAATATTTATATTATTATATGATAAAAAAATGGAAAAATTATTAACAACAATAAAATGAATTAGAAATATTAAGATAAAATAGTTTTGTTGGCACATCTTTCTATAAGAAAAAAAATGATTTAGAAAAAAATAAATTACAATTGTTATTAAAATTTGATATTATATTTTAGAAACGATTAATATTAAATTATATAATAATCTATATTGCCCAATTTAATTAATTTTGTAAAACTTTTAAAATAGTTTTATAATAGTAAAATTCAATATTTGATAATAACATTGCACATTTTAATAATTTTTATGATTAGAAAACAAAATATAAATATTTCAACTTGATTTTGTTCAATGCTGTTTAAATAGAAATGCAAAATAGTTTGGGATATTTAAAATGCAATCAATTTTTTTTTCATTTTATATGCAATTAAATAATTTTTATTTTAGTAAACCCAATTAACTTTTAGTGAACTCTGTTCAATTAAATAGAATTTAAAACATACAAATAATTTTATAATATTTAAATTCATATATATATTGTTTTCACATATAAGAACCAAATATTTAATATATACATGTATATATGACAAAATTAAAAACTACGCCCAACTTACTTATTAACTAAATCATCTAAAATGAATGTATTTGCTGTTTTCATTAGACTTAAAGTGAAACTATCACCCTTCGAAAAATCTACTTGATCTGTATATATCCATTTAAGTAGTGCTTTTCCAACATCTAAGGGTAGTTCGGTCCAATCTAAATAAAATTGTTTAATATAAAAATGTAATCGCAATTTAGTGCATATTGAATAATAATTACCTAAGTCATTAACTTCAGTTAAGTCCGGAACACCCCAATTATCACTTCGCGATGATAAAACAAACTTATGGGCTGGAACGTCACCATCAGCCAATGCTATATTTAAATCACTGAAAAAAAATTTTTTAAATAAATATAAAACATTACAAATAAAAAGTTACTAAAATAACACCTGTAGAGTGTACTGTTATACAATGTTGTTACTGTTTTCAACAGCCTAGAGACAAAACTTTTGTCATTGCAATCGCCATATGTTGCAGCTAATGTGGCGTGTTTTTTTTCCAACTCATTGCAATAAGCTTGGAGCTTAACATATTCTTCTTTCAGCAATGAAAGATGTTGCTGCTGTTTATGCTTATCAGTGTCTAGAGACATTCCTTAATTGCCAAAAAAAAAACAAAATTGTAATAATTCAGGTTAACTACTTACAATTTAATATAAGTATCAAAGTTAAAAATAAAAAATTATACATATATATACATATAACAATATATATATATATATATATATATATATATAAAAACAAATTTTAGAAGTTCATGGAAATATATTTTAGTAATTAATATAATATGTGAGACCCAAAACAATTTGTATTAATATTTCTTTAATGAAATAACATAATTATTGTTTAAACAAATGTTGAGTAAAATTATGAAAAAATTCTTAATAACTTTAATATTCCAACAATTGATTCGATCAGTTCATTAATTATCATTTATCAATTGTTTGGTTAACTTTACCTACACGAATAACATCAGTATTTACAAATTATTTGCTTTATTTAGTTTTAAATATTATATTATTTACTGAAGACCTACTACTTCTGTAAGCGACTACAATGTGTATTTTATAATTAATGTATGTCTCAACTGAACTAATTGCAAATATGTAGGGCCATTCAACTGGAAAACAATAAATCAAATTTAATACTTAAATACATTTAATTTTGTAAACCTAAGTAGGTACCTAAGCACTTTTCTGGCACTAGCTAATACACTAAAATTTAAATCAATCTGAAAAAAGAAAGCATCGTTTGAACAAACAGTGTTTTTAAGGTATATCCATTTAAAATTCAAGTTTGGACTATGTTCGAACAAATCATAATGAAAGAAGATTATATTATATTATATATATATATATATATACATGCAGTAATTAAAAATTGAAAACGAGAATATAATTAATGTCCTACCTTTGGCTACCAACTGCACGGTATAACTGTATAAGTGTACTATGATTATTGTTTTTCTAAACTAACCATGTCGCCAACATTGTGGTCTGACGTTTTGGAATCGTTGCAAGTTCCATCTTCGGAGTACCGTAGTGCACGTTGTGTTAGGTTATTATTAATAGTAGTAGACACGGCAATCAAAAGCGCACTACGTACTCAGAAGATAGAACTTTCCAAAACGTCAGACCACAATTGGTTAGTTCCGAAAAACACGATAATAATAGTTATGGTTTAATCCCTGAAAGTTTTAATGAATTCATAAGTAAAGTGTAGGAAACTCCCACTCACAGTTCACACGCGTGAATTGGTTTCCTATTCAATTTAAGGGGGAGGATAAAAAAAAAACCATCAAGTTTCATAATTTTTACTAAGAGTTCATTTTTAAACGGCAGACGTAACGCCGTTTATAGTGTTGACGTGGAAGCCGAAAATCCAAAACTCACCTTCTCGATAGAGTTCAGCGGCTGGCATGGCGGGAATCTTTATTATACCCGTGAACGATCACATTGGTTTTTTTAGAAAAACGTCAAACTCGGATCGTGTTGTTATACTCGTTTTCCGTCGTTCCCGCCACGACCGATGGACATCACAAGAAAAACAGTACACACACGTACAAAAAAATTATGAGCGACCGAACACTGTACAGTAAAAATTATATATCATCAAAATGGACGACCCTCTTGTATATCAATTTATCATGTAAAACGAATAAAAATCGCCGATTGATAACGCGAATTAACATTAATCCAATCTGTGTTAAGATACTCGGTTAATAATGGTTATCGTCTAATACCGCACTAACAACCGATGGAGGCAACACGTCATTGATTACCATTTCGGTGGAGCGTAAAATGTCCGAACAGTATTTTGATCAAAAATAAATAAAATAAATATAAATTATAACAATAAATAAATATACATATATAATAATAATATATTTAAGTATTTATTATCGATGATAAAACTGTAGAAAATATTCCAACAGAACCGTATTCAATCCGAAACGAATTTAAGTAGTAAATTTTTTCGACCGAACCTTATTTTCGTCGAAAAATAAACAATCCGAAACGAATGTTAGCTGAAAAACACATAATCGATTTTGGATGAAATGCATTTCTAATGGTTTATTTTCCACAGTTTCATTTCCGGCTTAAATATGGTTCGGATAATTTACAGCCTCTCAACCACAAGAAAAGTCTACGCCCTCAACCGTTCGTCAATCACCTCCACAGACATGAACACACAATTATATTGTATCCGAAGTTTTACTGGGAATTGTACATCAGTAAATTGTTAATCAATCAATAAATGCAAGTTACTTTTGTGCTTAGATAGACTCATGTAGTAACTACCAAAATATAAAAAAAAATTTCTAAGTGAAACAGTGAACGACTGTAATTTTAATTTATATTTTTGTAATATTATGCGTCAGAAAATCTCAGACCATTGAACTGATAGGTATTTATGTTCTAACAAGTATTGTGATAGGTACTCGCAATAAAGAATATCTTCTCTATACCCTAGTGGTATTTAAAAAATTGCCCTACAAACTAATTAATACCTTTACTATGACATATTTTTAATCTAATATATAAAAATCTCGTGTCACGGTGTTTGTGGCCGCACTCCTCAGAAACGACTCGACCGATTTTAATGAAATTTTTTTTGTATATCTGGTAGGTATGAGAATAGATCGTATTTTTCACTCGCCTACTCCTCCCGAGTAGTAGCTAATACTGGATTCTACGCGTTAAAGTTACCATGGTGACCATTTAAATTGTTATTAAAAAATAAAGCCAAGAACAACATAACTGCGACACACAACAGCACACTTTCAGTTTCAAATTCAATATTTCACTTTCGATTTATTTGATAATTTGTGGCAGAACGTTTGGCGGGTCAACTAGTATTCAAATAAAAATGCACAATGTACACTACCATAATTACCAATAATTAGTGTACTTTACCATGTAATAAAAAGCTACCAACAAAATATACATTATGATAATTTATAATAGTCCTCCTTTATTAGTATAAAATAGAACCGTATTTATTCACATGTATAAATCATGTAACAAATTTGGTTAGGCTTTTAATAATTATTTCAAAACGTGGCCATGTAATGAACATTATTACATTTCAGTCCTTATTCCAATATGGAATATGATTTGCAAACTTAATATAAACCGAAATTTAATTTTTTTCTTTCTTAAATTACTACCCAATTAGTTTTACATTACATAATATGGAAAAATCTCATCATAGTGCAATGTAGGTAAACAAAAAAAAAATCCAATCTAATTAATAGTAAAAAGTACATCTAATATCTATATTATATAGTCATAATATAAAGAGGTATATCAAATATCATTTTTGCTTCGCAACTTCTCATTATTTATCTCAAAACAAAAAACTAATTTTTTTTTAAGATTTATTTTTTATTATTAATTGTCCAAAAATTGTACAATTATTTTGCAGCTGCAGTAGCTTTCTCTTCTTCCCGAATCCTATCCTTCTTTAATGGACCCATGAATGCTGCCTTATCAGCAACAGTCTGGAAACGTCCATGACCAAATTTGGATGAGGTATCGATGAATTTCAAGTTAATACTTTCCAAAGCAGCACGTTTGGTATGCACCAACAAAGACTAAAATTTAAAAAAAACCATATTAACACACAAATCAATAAAAAAAATATTTTTTAGCATGACCTCAGACCTATCATTAATTATCATAGAGTATTTCAAAAAATAAATAGCTCTAAAATGTTTACATCATTGGTCATAAATATTAAAAATTCCTCGATTGCTAACATATAATAAGATAATAATATTAGTATATCATCCAATATTGGCGATAAATATGCAAACATCATTACTCATTAACATTTCTTTATATAGTCTGACAAATATCATATGATATAAATAAACTTTTAAAAGAAAAAAACCTCAGCCAGAAAATTGGGATAAAGCAATTAGTTCACAGACATTCAAAGGATTGGCTCTGTTATTCATCATTGGTTTTTTTCAAACTGAGACTTCTCTCCCTTCAAACAATTAAATGCAAATATTATACTCACTTTACGAAGAGTAATGACTCTTTTCTTAGGGCCAACACAACAACCCTTGATCATAATGAAGTCATTGTTTACTTCACCATAATGAGGGAAACCACCCATAGGAGTAATTGTCTTCTCTGTTAAATCATACTCAGTTGAAGCATTGTTCTTAATGACCTACAAAACAAAACTTAATTTAGGCAAGTTTATAGAAATAAATATATTAGTTTATATAAATCAATGTACAAATATAATTTCATTATAAATGTGCTTAGCATGGTCTACTAGCAAGTCACAGTCCGACGGACTCTTGCACGTTACGGAATAATGCCAACCTTCGGCACCTATCTGAACACAAAGTTTAGAGGGCCAAATTTATTTATGATGTGACAGCTTATACATCTCTATTTAATTTAAGATCCATATCCTGTCTAAATAGTTTTAACTATTTCATCAAATTATACATACATTTCGAAAATAAAATTAAGCTATCTATCATTGAGAAGTCTTGGTTGTCAGTAGGAAGGCAGCATATGGTGTTATCTTCATTATGCTCAAGAATGCAAACATCATATGTTATCATCATTCAATCCAAGACTAACTACAATCAATGTTCAATGTACTAGGCATGGTCTACTAGTAAGTCACTGCCCGACGGGCTCTTACACGTTACGGAATAATGCCCAACTTTAGCCACAATCCAAACTCGGAAGTTTAGCGGGCCAAATTAATATATGATGTAATGGTATATACGCCTGTGACAAAACACAGCCCTTTCACCATTTGATTATCTAAGATAATCCATCAATGAGATAATATTTACTGTTTATTTTGTAGTATATGTGAATAAAATAAATTACTTTTCCATCTTTGGTATGGATTCCTAATCCAATACGGTATATCTTCTTGTTGATTTCCGTACGGTGATGGTAACCCTTTTGACCAGCACGAGCAACAGTAAACTGAACACGACTTGGATGCCACGCTCCAATACAGGCAACCTTACGTAAACCCTTGTGAGTTTTACGGGGCAATTTTTTTGTGTGCCAACGAGATGTCACACCTTAAATCATTTATATCAATTAAATCATTAATACATTAACATTAACAAGTTGTTTGTTTATACAATACCTTTGTATCCACGACCCTTAGTCACACCAATACAATCAATCATCTCATCTGGTGCAAAAACGTGTGATACAGGCACCGGCTTTTCAAAATGTTCCTTGGCCCATTGTACCTTCTCTTCAACAGTTCCACCATTAACTTGGATTTCCATGATATGAGCTTTCTTTTGGCGTTTTTTCAACAATTTCATCTGTTCAATAATAATAAAACAAAGATTAAATAAAAATACATATTAATTAAGAAAATATAACAGTTTAATTTTTAAAAACCTCAGACCGCCCTAGGGTTGTCATCAAACGAATTCAGTGTCTAACTGTATTGATAATTATTCATCATCGGTATTATAGATACATAACATAAGTTAAACTTATAAAATTATTTTACCTGTGTGTGGGCAACAACACGGATAACTTTGGAATACTTGGCGATTTTACTAAGGTCTTTGGCAATTTGTTTTTTGCCGTTTACATCTTGCCATTTCCTGGAGTATTTGACAAAGGCCTTCTTCTTGGATTTGTACCTAATGATAGGACACATAAATGAAGAGCGGCCTCATCAGAGACAATGTCTCGAGTGGAGACACAACTACTTCTTTTAGCAGTCATTCAAATGAAAATTTGAAATGATCTGTTATAAGTTTAACTCTCATCCGCTAGCGGAGAGGAGAGGCAAGTAGTTAATTATACAGAAAGATAAAAATTACCATCAATCATAATATACAATGTAATATATTAAATAAAGCCTCAGACCGCCCTAGTAAAATGACATCATAATGTTCAGTGAATCTAACTGTAAACATTTTATAACTAAATCATCATCGGCTAAAAAATAAAAATATTTTTTTAATATATATCGAACATACCAGTTCTTATAAAAACGTCTGCGGCAATCTTCAGACAAATGTTCAGCGAACACAGATTTCAACGGTTTAAGACCATATGGTGTTTCGACATAACCGACAACACCAACAATAATCATTGGCGGAGTTTCCAAAATGGTAACAGGTTCCACAATTTCTTTCTTGTTGAGTTCTAAAATAATAACATATGAAAATAAATACATCTGTGTGTATGTGTATATATATAAAATCAGCAACTTACTTGATCCAGGACGATCGGCTTCACGGACAACATGGGTCATACCCGCTTTGTAGCCGATGAAAGCAGTCAAATGAATTGGTTTGCTTGGGTCATCTTTGGGGAAAGACTTTACTCTACCACGATGGCGACGTGCACGCTTTTTTGGGTAGAAACCCATAGAACCATGCCGAGGAGCACTGAATTTACGATGAGACTAGATATATAAAAAGAAGTATTAATAATTACAAGTAAATCAGCATATCATGAAAAAGACATTGTTTACAAACACGAAATCAAACGAAAAAACATTCCTATTAAACATTTATACTCTAATAAGGCCATACAATTTTGCACACGCATACAGAGGTGCCGTAACAGCCAGACCACCCGATCGATTATTCTAAGATTGGCAGTCTATCATTAACCGACGACATCTACAGCTGCCGCCATGCATACAAATAAAATAAAGAGACGCACGCGGTGCTTCTTGAGAACTACGTGATAATATAGCTCGCTACACCTTATGCAGTCGCAACTAGTATTCACGATAAATTTATTTATCAACAAGACCGGTTTTCACCAGTCAACTGCAACATGAATTTCGAGAGAATACCAAATAAACTACGTTCAGGATGTTTAGTGCATTGAAAAAAAAAAAATGTCGAAACGAAAAATTGTTGGTAAGTCGTTTTTCATGCAAGTGGCAAAAAAAAATGTCCAGTTAACTTGTACGTTTAATAAAAAAAAAATGGTATTTATTTAGGTGAACAAGTCGTAAACCCACGAGGGCACATTATACTAGTGTGCTCGTCGAATTTGCACGTTTTGTTCTAAATAACAAAATGAGAACAAGTTTACACGAATGTTGATAAATCAACGTTTACAAGAAACACGCGTTTTATTTGTATGTTTACAGCAATCGTAGTGAAGAAAAACCGAACATGGAACTTCGAACGTGAAAAACGATATCGTGCGGACATGGCGAAATAAAAAATTGCTCTACTCATAATAATTTGTACACAAAACGATCGTACAAGAAGTAATTGTAACAAGTGGAAAACGATGAATAAAAACGGCGTACGAGTCAATGTGAAAAAGAACCGGCAACGTGTATTATAAAAATGGTGGAACGCGGTGTATTTCCAAGTGTACGTTGGACGTCGAAAACGACGACTTTTGTACGAAACAAAACCAAAAACCGTCAAGGCGATAGACGAGCGACAACACAGACATATAAATTACTTACCATTTTGAAAGCGACAGAGGATGGAGACGGATGAAAAAAAAAATGAAGACTACGAAAGGTCTGCCGTCGAACAGCGACAACAGCCTACGACAGCAGAACGCAAACGAAATGAACGTGACGTCGAGACCGTAGTGAGCCACGGCCGCGGTCGACTCCGTAGTCGGTACGATGACACAGTGTTGCCATACGAACGCGTCGACGTAGTTCAAAGAGCATATAAATATTGAGTGTTTACAAGGACGTGTTTACTTTGCGCGCCATTTCATGTATTTGCTTCAGTTTCCCCTAAACTAGTTCTTTGATAATAACCATATCATAAATCATTATTAATCATACGGCTTCGAGGTAATTCTCGAATGACGAACGATAAACGTTTTAATGATCGTTTCGTCGTTGTGAAGTGGTCGTTTGGCGAAAGTCTGCAGCTGAAATCGGAAAGCTTCGTTAGGAATGTTCGGGAATTCACGTGTAGCAGCACACCGAAGTCCGTGCCGCAGACCACGGCCGGAGACCGCTGTCGTTATCAGATTTTCGGTGGATTTCAAACGTTTTAAAGGTCAACAGGTCCATTGATTAGACGTGCAACGATAAAAAGTCGATACTGAAACACATTTCCGCGCGCCCCTCACCCGTACCTGCCGTCTTGTCAAATGTCAGTCGTTGTCTACCTATTTGCGAGAATCTCGTTTACTCTTCTTGTTTGGGTTTGCCCGAACCGAAAATAGATTGGGTGTGCTCAAGGTACTTGCGAGACCATAGACACTCGTAAAACATTCATTCTTGAAACGTGGTTCCGCAAATGCTGTTGCACGTCCTCGGCTCTATGAAAATGGAAAACTACAACAAGTGTAACTTGTCCGTGGTCGACGTGTACGACATCGCACAAGACATCGGACGCGAGTTCGAAGCCATCATAGACGCGTACGGTACAGACGCCATAACGGGCCTGATGCCCAAAGTGGTCGCTGCTTTGGAGCAGATGGAAATGTTAGCCATGAAGAACGAACGCGAGAACACCACTGTGGACGATCTACGAGCGACCGTACAGCAACTCGAGATGGACAAACAAGAGAGGACCGAGGATAGAATCAAGTACGAAAAGGTAGTGTATTTAAACAGCCGTTTACTTAAGTGTTCTCAGATAATACGTGTACGTTACGTCGTTACGTGTTTTGTTTCTCTACTGTAAAATCATATTTTATAGGACATGGAACAGATCGAAGAAAAGTGGCGTGAAGACTATGACGAATTATTGACTACAGTATCTAGACTTCAAGACGATAACCGCAAACTGACTGAATCTTTGCAAGCCGCGGAAAAAGACAAGATTGTCGATCCGACAAGTACTTTTTTTTTTTTTTATTAATCGTATTTGGTTTTTACCCGCTCATTATTTTTAGCGCAAGTTTTGAGTCCCGATGTTGATACTGTAGCCCTTCAACGTCTGCGTCATACTGTTGATCAAATGAGAGACAATATTAGGAGCTATGAACATCAATTAAATTCGAAAAGCAATGAAGTTGATTCTGTAAGTCAATATTGTAGCGAGTTGTTATAGTGTCGTACATTAAATAACTCTGGACCATTACACAGTTGACTGTTCAAATGGAAAGACTGCAGACAACATTAAAAGACTTGCGACGTAAACATCGAATTGCTCAAATGCAGTGTCGCAGTTTGGTCGAAGAAAGAGCTGATATTCTTTCCCAACTTCAGAAACAGCAGAAAGAATTTATATCACTTAGGCAAAAGTTCGGTATGGCTCAAAAGGAAAACGAAGATCTATCCAAGTACAGAGTTAGTAATTATTTTAATATCACATTCTATTTATTTATTTATTAAATATTAATCTAATACATATATATATATATTTTTTTTTAATTTTTTTGTAATGTAGAGTAATATGCCAGATTTAAAAAATAAAGCCGTATATGATTTAGACGATCCGGATAGACCAAAATTTACTACTAATGAACTGAAAGACATTTTGACTGAACGTAATAAATTAAAAACTCGTGTTAATGATCTTGAAGATGAACTTTTACAGTACAGACCAGAACAAGTAACTATGTCGTAAGTAAAATGAATTTTTATTCTTTGAATATTTGATACTTGATTTAATTGCTTTATAAACATTATGCCTAATGTTAAAACAATAATTATATGTAAAGAAAAACTAACTGAAAAAGTTTGTACGTATTCTATCATATTTTCACATTTCACTAAATTGGCACGTTTTTTTTATTTTTTATTTGCACGCTTGGTACAATTTGCTTACAATTTGCTTGGTTTACCACAAATCTACTACTTCGTGCATGTAAACTTGTACATTAGCCAGGCCAGGGATAAAATGCAAGAAACGCGGATACGAAGAATTTTGTTACGACAATGTATCACCAGAACTGACGGTTGCCGAAAAAATCCTATCACCACTCGGATTCCGTTCGTTTCCGAAATTACGCAAGTGCCTATCGCCACCCCAGAAAGCTCGACAGATATAACGTCCCCATGCAGGTAAACCCGTTATTCGTATTTGATATGTTGATACTGATTAGTATAAAATGAAACGCTTACATTCTTATGAGTTGCTCTTTTTTAATAATTGCTGGTGTAAATATTTATATTTTGCAATTCGTGCATGGTGATAGATATTGAATGATTTTTCTTTTTATAAGATCAAATCAACGACATCAATAAACACAAGAATCATTAATTACAATAAAACTGAAAAAAATTGTTTTAACATTCCAAAGTAAGCTAGTTCTTACATTTAAATTATTTGATTATGTAAAGAGTGCGAATGTTTAGATTTTTTTTATTGGTAAATTTCAATATTTTTATTTGTCATTTCCTTGTACAAGTTATAATTTTTTTATATTTTTTTTATTCAGGTCCGACGACGAACAGGAAGAAGCACCTGTTCAAGGACCATTACCGCTAGAACCCGACGATGCACCATGGAAACGATCAGAATCAGGCATTCGTAAACTGTATGTTTGTAATTTTTACTTAGATTTCGACATACTATGTTTATAAGAACTGTACTTTATTTGAGGTGTTTTTCTTTCTGTTTGCAGTTTTCGTAAAATGTTTGGTGAAAGTAACAACGTGCTATTTTCTAAGACTAGTCCTAAACATTCTAAGCTATCACTACCCAAAATGGCTGTATCGATTGGTAATTCATCTATTTTGGAACCGCCTGTGTGATAAGTAAAACATCGATCTCAAATTGAATTATTGTTTATTAATCATATTAACATGTATTATTGTAAGAGTATTTGCATAGCTGTATTACAAGGGATCATTTAATATAAGTTACTACGAATCAAATTAGTTATATTCATTTTCTTTTTTTCTTTTTTTTTTTTAAATATTTTACATTTTAAATATTTTTATGATTATTATTAATACATAAATTGGCCAAGGTAGCTAATTTAATACAGCCAAAGGTACATTTTACTATTTTATTTTATTTTTAACCACATTGTTTATGAAACTTAATTATTATATGCTTATTTATACAAGTACAGACAGATATTATAGATACATATTAATATATATTTTTTGATATTGTAGTTTTAAACTATATTGTTAGTGCTAAAAAATAATTAACAATATATGACATAACATATAACCCCTGGCCAAATAAATAAGCCTTTTTTTTTTTTTTTTTTTAACTGACGGATTATAATAATCACATTCAATTTTCAACAATTTTTTTTTTTATATATGTTATGCACAATTTTTTTAATTTCTTTTATGATCTAAGTGTACATAATTTGTACAATATGTCTACTTTTTACAAGTGTACAGTAGTACACAGGTTAAAAGGAACAATTCCCAACTTAATCATAAGACATTTTATTTATTTGTGCCAAAAGTATTATGTTGATGTCATTCTAGTTTAGCTCTTAGGCGATTTTGATGTTTTTTTTTTTTTAATTTTGTAATTTTTATGTAGTTAGTTATTTCTGGTCAAATTGAGGTTTGAAATTTGGTATTTTTTTCAGTCTTATATTTAATAACCAAAATTATTTTATGTCTAATACCTCGTATAGTGTAACTCGGTGACACATCTTGCTGTTCTCTGTTCGCTAGAATGCGGATTTGATACCAATAAGCTGTATTGACATTTTTACACATTAAGCTTGCAAAGGCATTCGTTGTTACTTCGTACGCTACCCATAAAATAATCGAAATAATTATGACCTGTGATCTATTTAAAGTAGTTCTTCATAATAAAACTGGGGATATTTTTTATTTAAAATCTAATACGAGCGAGTGGAGTTATCTGAGTGAACAGTGACTTTCATTTTAAGATAATTAATAACAAAATATTACTTTACATTTTTAAATATCTGTAAAAATAAATTTATATAATGCTTTTTATTTCAAAATTGACTACTATTTTGTCGTACAAAACCAATTACGTAACAAGGTAACAAGTAAAAGAAAATGTTTTTTTTTTTCGTAAAAAAATTTCAAAGTACTCATTGGCACCAAACCTATATTCTCATGAATGGTAAGCTATGTACCATTAAACCATGGAATGAGGCACTGACTTGTAATGATTTTATCTATTAGATAATTTTAGTACAATATTAGAAAACACCAAACTTCAAGCGTTCTGTATTCTACCAGAAAATACTAATTGCATAAGAGTTTATAACTTTAAAAAGTTACATATAATTCAAGAAAAAGAAAAAAATCACAAATTCACCTGGGAGTTAAAATCGTTCCATTAAATTTTGTTTTGTGGTTAAAAACTTCAAGTTAATAATTATCTTTTGTAACAGATTTTTTTTTTTTCATTTTACTATTATACAAAATAATATTTGGAGCTGTATGTTACTTGCGTCCCCTTTCTAAAAGAAAACATTTTAATATTTTTTGCGTAACAGGCATAGGATAATAGGAAGACAGTAATATTTGTTATAAATTGTGTAATACGCAGTGTTCAGAAATACTTCTAATCAATGATCATTAAATACGTTTGATTTTAATTTTGGCAATAGTGAAAGAAATATCAATATAAATTATTTATTACACTCATTAAAAATATGGTAAAACATTCTGTAGAATAATGAGCAGAGATTTGAAACAATAGATTGTATCCAGAGTTAAGTATTTTAAAACTATACATTTTGGACATTAAATTTATTCGTTTCGCCTATTATATCTATAGACAAATTAAATGTGTAATACATTGTGATTAATAAAAATATCAAATTAATGTTGTTTATTGTACATCGGATAAAATAAATGTAATAATGATGATCTAAATAGTTCTCATTTCATTATCAATATTTTCCAAACATTTGTATCGAACATTAATTGATAAATAAGTAACTAATTTATATTAAAAAATTGTGGGAAAACTGCATGGATGCGAATTGCCTATTTCTAGCAATCTGGGACGCAAGTTACGTTGAGTAACATTTACCGTTTAATTGTTTTAATTCATGTAAATTCATAATATTTAGACGAGCTGATTGATCATATAAAGATTATTATTATTATTATTATTATTGTTTATTGTTTATTTATTTTTTTTTTTATTATTATTATTTATTGTTGTTTTGTATGTACTAAAGTATATTTTTATAGTAATTTCTAAATCAAATATTTTTTTTATTTTTAAATAGTAATTATTATTATGTTCCACATTTTGTATTGCTCCACAGTGGCATTGATGTTAGTTTTCAGTTTCCATTAATATCAAAGTTTACATATTATACTGTGTTCAAAATAAGAGCGGTAGTCGGCGGTGACGAGTTCTCGTCCGTTTCGGTCAGGCGTTTCCCCTTCCTAATCGACCAGGTTAGGTACCGAAAGTAGATCGACACCACGCCCATGCGCAGAAGTCTGCCGCCGACTACCGCTTTTATTCTGAACAGAGTATAGTTACCATCACTAAATTTTTTTCAAACATCTGCATCATTTCTTTTTTATTACCGTGGGAATGACAAAATTTAAGCCTGTCATTTGTTTTACCCCTCCCCCCCTTCTCTGTACCCAAATTATGTAAAAAGATTGGTGCCACTGCTTTTTAATATTTACGACATACGTGCGCTTGAAATTTAAAATTTTCTTAATTGTCAAATAAAAATTTATACTTCCAACATTATCTTTAAGAACCTTATTGTTTATTATGATTATATGAAAGTGGGTAATATATTTTGGATTGGACAATATGAGTATGTTCCTTCTTTTTTTCAAATATCTTGAATATAAAAAATTTCAATATATTTTATACATTTTTTTTTTTTTTTTTAATGGTGCATTTGTGTATAAAACGGTCTTAACAATTTTAATATTGTCCCATTTTATAATTGTCATTTTAAAAATGTTTTTATATTGTTACAATTAAATAATCACTCGTTTTTTTTTTAAATTTAACGTAGTTACATGTATTATAATATCTAATATTATTAAATAATTTTTAATTTTAAATTAAAAATTTAAGATTTATAAAAAAAAAGGTTTTGGGTTGTACGTAAATCAGGGTTGGCCTAAAAAAAAAACGGAAGTGTCGCAGACGACATTCGGGTGATGTGAAAACATGAGCCTAGCAATAGCGAGGTATTGTGCAGGGTTTGTAGCAAATATTTTTAACCTAAACACACTGTTTTACATACTATTTTGTAAGATCGTCGTTTTCAAAAGAGAATTATATTTCGTTGAAATGTTATTTTCAATAATAATTTTAAAATTAATAATACATTTTTCAGTAATGAAATATTCATTCAATATTATTTCACACAAATGAAAGTACATTTTGATTTTCAAATGCGTCTATACGGTTAGGTACAAATGATTTTTCTCGGCGTTCGTGTAACCATGTATTGAATGTAAATACTCAACCGTTTTATTATATTTTTGCTATCGTCTTGCGGTACCTACCTGTGTCTTCAGCATAGGCGGATATCGGCGGGGACTTGGGGGGGCTTAAGCCCCCCCCCAGAACGCAATCAGACCATACCAGACGTCAAAATAAAAATTGTGTGTTTCAGTATAAATAAAAAAAAAATGTTTAGCCCCCCCACGGATGTGACCAAATATCCGCCTATGGTCTTCAGTTCCTACTTCAGCTAACTTCCGAGCAGACAAATCGTCCATGCTGTATCGATTTTATATTAAATTCAACACAAACGAAATATCACGCGAGAATGTTTTATTGGAACCGTTCGTGTCTGATCAGGTCTGAACGTGTCCGTACGAAAAGTGTGAACGAACAAGTAGACGACGTATAAAATGTTTCGCACGTCAAAAGCCATATTTGCCGGACGCACGTGGCCGTCAGGCACTTTTTTACGGACGTACACGGAACAAGTAACTGCGTGTACGGGGACGCGCTCGGGAGTTTCTATAGGATTTCTCATTTTGACCGTACAAAGTGGTGTCCTACGGAACGTCGGTACAATTTCACTGGATCTTCCGAGCGTCTCGTCGCGTTCTGCCGAAGTAGGCATACAACACAGTCGGCAGTGACTCCAAGAGTACGAGATACGTATTATACGCCTTTTAATAAATATTTTTATCGATCAGTGAGTTCCGGTGGGGGGTGGTCTGACAGAGCTAGTGAAAACAATATTATAGTATTTTATTATCTTTAAATAGCTTTGTATAATGCAGCCGTGTTGAGTTTAGCGAATCGTTTAGTAATCTGTCACTACAGGACTCGTGTTCCGCTTCGACCGGTGCAGGAACCTAATCGCCGAACACCGAAGTTTCGCTCGGGCGCAAACGGTGTATTTACATACAGTGCCGTAGATAGGATTTTTATATGGGGGGGGGGGTTCAGTGCTATCTTGATACGTGCATTACAAATCGTGTATCGTAATGATTTATCAGCACAAAAATCTATAATCATGTTTATCAATGTTTATAATGGCACAGACCAAATTAAACGTTTATACATAATGTTATTATACACATTGTTATTAGGTAGGTACTTATTTTTCATAAATAACGAATCTACTTAACACCAAGATGTTGGTAAAATCTAAATATGAACATACGTTTTACTGTAACATCTGCAATGCTGTTGTGCGTAAAAAAAAAAAAAAAATTGAAATTTCCACTTTTCCGATGTTCAAGGGGGGTTTGAACCCCTAACCCCCCGTGTCTACGGCCCTGTACCTATATTCGTTTAAATAAATTAGATATTAATTATACAGCGATTATTCGTTGCGAAAATGGCGGCGTGTTCGCTGCGTTGTGCTGCTGAAGGGTCAAACCTGTTTTAAATTCGAAAATAATTTACATTAAATGTTTTATTTTATTTATATATTGAATACGATGCGCGTTACAAAAAGACCGGTAACGGCCTGCGCAATCTCTAGTAGCTACTGCTCCTTAACTGTACGGATATATATATGTCAAGGGCGGATACAATGGTCCTAAACGGGGGGGGTGGGGCAATTTGTTAGTTATCAACTAAAAAAAAGGTCATCATAACATACAATATACATTTAGACGGGCCAAAAAAACAAAAATTACAAATGAAATATATATGATACTTTTTTTGTGAACGGGGGGTAATTGCCCCCCTTGTATCCGCCCTTGATATACGTAGACGACCATCACCGTCCTTTCGGGACGGCAAAGAAGTGCGGCCGAGAGAAAAAAAGTGGCGCGGCCGTGCAAAGCGTGTCCGCCGTTTCCCGGACGGTTCTCATCGCGAATGCCCCTGCAAAACACGGCGCGCGGCCGGTACTCGACGGCGAGCAGTCGCCCGCGTTCCGTGTGCGCGTTGGAGTCTCCGGAGAGTTACCGCGGTGGAAATCGCGCCGTGTTCGCGGCGCACTGCACAAGCGAGCACACATTTAAATACATTACATAACAACATGTTGCTGCTCGAAGGAGTCCGCGGGGAATATCATATACGGTTGTGCGCGGTTAGGTTTTTTTGTCATGGGACCGCCGCCGCCACTCGATTTGCAAACTCGCACGACCGTATTATGCGAACAATATTAAAGTGGCGCGCCCGTTGCGGCGGCGAGACACCACCGCCGATTGATACGGGACTTTCGCTTCTTTGTTTTATAATACACAATACATTTACTATGTATTGGTGCTCGCGGCTGTTTCAAGCTCATCATCTCTGCTGCAGATGCACTGCGCAGAGAGTTTTGAACGTGGGTTGAGCCGGTGTTAATTTTTATTTTTTGTTTTCAATCGGTTTTGTTTGCCGTTTACGGTTTTTTTTTTTTGTAAGAAAAAAACTAGTTCTTTAGGCGATTTTTTTTTTTTTTTGAAGTACACGTGCGAAACGTGTGCACGATTTGAAAGTTCCGTCCTCTATTTGATATAGTGCGATTTTGTTTGGGTTAAAGGATTCTCTTATACCTAATAAATTTTCATAGTGATTATCATAAATAAATAAAAAAATATATAGGATATTAATGTATTTACACGCAGAAATATCCGAGACGATTGACCGGCGTATTTAAAAAACGCTATATAGGATTGCAGTAACTTTTGCTGCCACCTAAATATCTATATATATATAAAAATGGAGCCAAAAATGTATAACAATTCATCAATTGAGAACGGCTGGGCCGATTTGGCTCATATTTTTTTAATTGTTCGTAATTGCCAGGAGAAGGTTTTTACGAAAAAAATTTTTGGAAAAACCTTTTTTTTAAAAATTTTTTTGATGATTGTTTTTTTTGGCAAAACAACGTTTGCCGTGTCAGCTAGTTATATATATAATATATTGATGAAGTACGCCATATTTTCCTTAAATAAAAAATAATTGTTATTATTATTTATTATTATTGTGTTATAATATGTATGCCGTACGTTGTACGTGTATGCGTCATCGTCGGATTGCTATTTTGACAATAATAATAGATTCGAGACCATTGCGGCGCTTTGCAAGCGTATACAGCAATAATAATATATGTATTATACATAATAATATATATATTATTATATTATTAATAATATATCCCTCGTAGATACTTTAAGAGTAACACGCGCGCGTAACCGAGAAAAGAAATTTTCGCGTGGAAATGTTCTCGTAATATCATTTATACGAGTTTTATTGACGTCGTATGTAATATGACGTATGATATTAACTGCAGTCTGCAGTGGCGTGTCCTGCAGTGGGTAGGCCCGGGTCTACCCGTTTCTTTGAAATTAAGTAACGATCAAAGTTTTTGATACGGTACAAAAAAATATTTGTTTTAATACCTACGTATATTTTATAAAAAGTTTACAAAATATATGATATCGAAATGAAATTTTTTTTTGCAACTGCAATAGAGATAACATACGTTTTATACTTTATAATATCTAATATCTGTGCGTATGAGTTATGACAACCGAGAGAATAAATACCAATATTGATTGTTATTTTATTATAGATTTTTATTTTTTTACTCGAATTACGCATTTCCAATTAAATATTTTAAATTGGCTGTCAACCATCAATTTTTTTTTTCTATCTGTAGATCGAACTCACCAACGGGCCTAAATCCTAAATTTTGGTTCTGGACACTTTTCTGATATTCAGGACGTTGTACGTCCCTGAAAATGCGCATCGTCGTTATAATAACGTGTAATTTTCTGTGACTACAAATGTACCTATTGCGGTAATGCGGCCATTCGAAGGTCTATAACAGTCGTAAATATTCAACGTATAAAACAATATAATAGGTATGTGTGTATGTCCGTACCCATGTACAACATAATATATTATTACGTATAGGCGGATTTGGAATGGTTACGCTCGTATATTGCTCGTGTAAAGATTCGGTTAAAAAAGGTATTAAATATAATATTCTTATTATTGCGCGAACCTATATGTAGTTAGCAGTGTAGCGCGGTTAATAAAACCGGTTAATAATATCCGTGCGAACTAATATCTCTCGTATTGTACATATTATTATACGAGTACATATAGGCATTGGACAACATCGATTATTACTTTTTCTAGACCGTCATAAATATAATATACCTCTATAAGTAGGTACGTATTTCGATTTTTTTTTTGTTAATGATGATAGTCTGAGACGATTTAAAACACCTACCGAGTTCAATATTCGAACAATAAATTGTCAATATATTATCGCGCGAGTCTCATAATATAAATTTTACGATAATTTCGTTCGTCTATTATAATAATGTATTATAATTGTGTCGGATCGAAAAAAAAAAGGAGTTCGTCGTATAAATAAATTTTTATTTCGTTTGGTTTTACCATTTGATTATTACAATGATTCGTCTTTACACGGCACGTTAATAAATTTGTTATTCAGCCGGAGAGTATGCCGGTTCAGCGTATGGCGTCATTCAGCACACACCAAAAAAAATAGACGTAGCCCTGAATAACACAAATAGAATAATTACTGGATGTCTGAAACCCACACCAGTAGGAAAAATACAGATTTTAAGTGGCATTGCTCCACCAGAATATATACGTAAGAAGAGAAGTAGCAGCGATGGCGGAAAGGAAGAAACAGATAAGTGACCATAGACACCCTATATATTTGGCGAAGTTCAAATTAATAGCCGATTAAAATCTAGAAAATCATTTATCAAAACTAGTGAACCCATCACAGAAATGCCAACTGTGACAAGATTAAAAAAGTGGCAGGAACGAGTCACCGATAGTGACAAAAGTACAATACGGAGGCATCCGACAGAATCCCATCCGCCAGGATACAACTTACCTTGGAGCACATGCGGAAGACAATTAACGGAATACGATCGGAAATAGGAAGACCTAAAAAAAAAATATGCGCAAATGGCGTTTAACCACAGACGCGGACTGTGAGTGCGGGAATGTGCAAAAAACAAGACATTTTATTGGAATGCCCAATACCTACTACCAGTATATGAGGAGAGATTGTGGATTTTATAGGACAACAAGTAAAGGACAATGCAATTAAAATTGCGGATTTCTGGGAGAAGAAGGGAACTTAAAGCTTTACCACTGTCCGACACACTAAGAAGACGTTAATAAATATAAATGATTTGCGCTTAAAACCTAATAAAAGGAGAAAAATGCAAATATATATATTATATAGGTACGCGCAACGCGCGACCATCGAAAACATTGCGCACTTATCACTCGGATTTCGCTATTTATTTGATTATTATTTATTTTAATAATTACACTAAAATAACGTACACAAATATGATACCTACGTATCCCGGTACGTGCGTTACAATACTCTCTCCCTCATCCATCGCACGCTTTGCGTTTGTGGATTATTTTCGGGCTTATAGATACTATGATGGGCGCGCGCGTGTTCTATAATGTATTGTTGTAAGCGGTAGTGTAACAATCCAATTTTGAAACGAGTGATTTATAATATACGATATACGCATGCTCGCATACACGCAGCTATATGGTATATATTATAATACATAATAAGAAAGTGAGGTGGCGTAGTAGAGATTTTTTATCTCCCGGTTTTTTTTTTTTTTGAATTTGTATTATTATTATTATTATTATTATTATTATTGTTCATCGTCCGATTTGTAAACACTGAATGCCTTTTTGATTCGGACGATTTCAGTTTTGGCAGGACGACGATTATTATTATTTTAATTTTTTTTTTTTAATCGTAACAATAAATCCGGCGAGGGATCTCTCTTTTTGTTTGCACCCGTTTTGTATCGTCGTGAACACAACGCGCGCATATCCATATTTTTTATACACACATATATATATATATATATATAAATATATATTTATTATGTAAATATATCGTAAAAGAATACATACAAAGGCGACGGATTTATTCGAAATGCTTACCTGTATCCGGATTTTTCGAATACAATTTTTTTTTTAGGAAATATTTTCACCATTTATTTTTACTTAATGTTAATACGAATTAGGGCTGACGGTAATACCGGTATACCGTTTTGAGGTCGGTATACACCGGTATACCGTCATATATTTTCAAACGGTATACCGAAAATACCGAAAAAACCGATAATACCGAAAATACCGATAATACCGAAAATATCGAACATGCTGCCCGACTGAAATTATTCAACTGCTCATACCGGTGAACAATATTATTGTTTTTTCTGTTTTTAAGTTTTGGAAATTCTCACGATCCCTGATTAATTAGAAATTATATCGAAAACACCAAAAATACCGAGAATACCGAAAATACCGTAACGAAAAATACCGGTATTCCGGTATTTTCGGTATACCGACTTAAACCGGTATAGAATTCCATACCGAAATACCGACCACGAAAACAAATACCGTCAGCCCTAATACGAATTTCATTGTATTTAGACGATTTGTCGGCTGTGCAGCGGTCGTAACGGCGTGAGCGGAATTACAAAACGAACGATGAAAAACACGCCGTCTTGTCACCTACACAGTACTCGGGTACTTAGAAAAGAAAAAAATACGCGGTATATAAGGGAAAACGACTAATATAATATATATAATTTATTAACCGTTTAATTTTTATGCACCTGCAGTGTACACTGCGGTCTGCGTGTTATTTTATTTTTGAAAATCGTTCGCCGTTCGTCACAATAGAGCGCGACAATATTATTGATTTGTGCGGGGAGAGGGCGCATGCAAGGTGATCTCGCGTGCCTCCGAAATCAAACCTCGTTTTCAACGTATCGCTTACAATCGGTTATTACTTTTTTTTTTTTTTTTATCTGTTTTGAATAAAACAGCACGACACTATACAGTGACAATGGTCCATCAACACGCTCATTATTATTATTATTATTATTTTATTATATACCTATATATAGCTGGTACGTAGAGTTTTTCTCACGGCAGGTTTAGCATATCCATTGTGTAATACGTTTTGTATTGAAAAAAAAAAAAAAACGCATTTCCTATGTAATACATTTATACAGTTTCTTCTCATCTGTTCGTTCGGTTTTATTAAAATCGGATGTACAATTTTCGCAGTAGATAAACGATAAAAACTTAAAAAAATTATAAATCGTTATTTTAGTATACCTACGCATTTATTATCGTCTATATATTATATCGTATTTTATAGTAAAAAAAAATTGTTTTTTTTTTTTTACCGAACCGTCGAGTTTGCAAAATTATACCTCGGACACGCCTGCAGCGGTTAGTGTATTACTTTTGTAAACGCTTACCTGTCTCGGTATAAACGGTGGTCGGGGAAACGACGCTGGTCTGCGGCACGGAGACTAGTTTTTACACCTTTTTTTTTTTAATGTTTTTGTTTCGTTATAGGTTTAAAAATCGTTTTACGCGTCGTTGTAAACGATATTGTACCTATATCATCGTTTTCGCGTACAAGATTTCTGCGGTATATTGTATATATATACTGATCGTCGTCGACCGCGGTAACGTATTATTGTTATTATTATGTGCGCAGGCGGAAAGCGAGAGAAACCACGACGACGACGACGACGACGACCGGATTTTATAATAATAAATTCGTTTTTTTTTTTTACGCGCGTTATTTATACGAGTCTCTCTGTCCGCGCTCGTCGCGTATAACTCGGACCATGTGGCCCGCGTCCCTTTCATATTGTTCGCGCGTCGTCCGTCCCTTCTTAATATGACATCGTTACACGGCAGCCAGTAGTATAATGTACACGCGCAGCATAATATGTATTATACACGAGGTGAATTGCGGCGGGTGCGCGAGGGTAACGGCGATAAATAACCGCGTCCTCGCGGGACGTGCGAGCAGGAGGCGGAGATTTTTGGCGGAGAGCAACAGAGAGAGAGAGAAAAAAAAACACAAATTCGCGTTCGTCTTGACGCGGCCGCCCATATAACCGGGTAAGCGGACCAAAACGATTAATCATATCCGCGATCGTGTATATTATATAGTTATATACAACGACACTATCGTACAGCGCGCGCGCGCGTATAATGTGACGACCGCGACGACGGAACGGTCCTCGGGGACGCGGCGCGCGGCGCAGCGTCTAGGGACGCGGCGCGTGCACGCATGTCGAATTTTTCGGACAAAACAAAACGAGAGAGACACAGAGAGAGAGAGAAAAGGGTGATACGCGCGCGTGTTACAATATTTTTTTATCCCTTTGCCACCCGTTCACCGTGTGTGTGTGTGTGTGTGTGTGTGACTGCATTCGCGGGGCCGTATATTTTCCGCTAGTGTGTTTTTATAAATATTGCGCGGTACACGCGCGCCAAAGTCCCGTCCGTCGTTTTCGTCGCGCGCACGCGTAAATACGACGTTAGTCACGCGCGCACCGGCAAAGACCGGTAACGGCGGTAAATTAGACGCGTCCGCCCGGTCGGGTATACGGGGCGCGCGCCGCGTGCCGCACGCGACGACGACGGCGGCCGACCCCTTTGCCGGTCACCGCCGCCGGAACGAACCGACAAAATGTTATAATAATTACACGCGGACACTTGGCGACGCCTTTAAATACAATGTAATTCGCGTCGTGCGTTCCGTCGTTTTCGCCGGCGCCGCTCTTAGGCGGCGGGGGGCTACAATAAGGCCCGTGCCCCGGCGGGGGCAGTGACGGATCTAGTATATTTTTTTACCCGGGGGCAAAGTATAAAATTAGCGCTCTCTCACAATTCCAGCCCGCCCCCCCTCTATTATGCCACTGCTATACTTGGTACCCGCAGTTACTCTCTCTAAAAAAAAAGACGACGAATAAAAACTGTTGTTATATCCATTTATTTTTTGGTAATTTTGCGCCCCCGACCAAGACTTCCGGGGCAAGTGCCCCGGCTCGCCCCCCTAGATCCGGCCCGTGCCCCCGGCGGCCTCGCGCTCAAAAAACAACAACGCGTTACGTGAACACGAAAAAACATTTTTTTTTTTATTCATTTTAAATAATTGTAGTAATATTATACGTCATATGGTACGCTTTATATTTTATATAGACCAGTGGTTCTTAGGACCGCGACCCGAATTTCCCCCCAAAAATCTTTTGCGACCCACGTGGTTTCACTTTTCAAAAAGTAGTTATAAAAAAAAAATTTGTTTATTACTTTTATTATTTATTATAGATTTCTTGGAATCTATATAATTCGAAAAATTGTTCGCGACCCACCAAAAACTTTTAAGAAAAATTTTGAGAAACGCTGATATGGACCATACATTCTATCGGTGCATTCATAAATATTCCGTATTATCTGTTTGTTAATCAATAACCTCAATAATAATAATAATATAAAACTAAATTATAGCGAAAAATCTGACATATTTAAAAAATATAAAACAAATATTAGTACCTATGCGGGAACCGGGAAGGGAAATTGAAATAACCTTTAGAATAATTCGGCGACCGAATCGGAAGCGCATGATCGTTATTTCCATTAATACTATTTTAATATTTCTATTAATTATTTCTACAATTACGCATCCTGGTCAGGTTTTTTTTTTTTTTGGCCACTGAGCGTTTTTAGCGTTTGAAACTTTTACTTTGGTATAATATATATTAAAAGTAATCTAATGTACTGTAACCGTTACGATACGATTCAGTAGTTTTATTAAAAGTAAAATGCGCGTATCATCGAACGATTATAACATTATTCTGAAGTCTTAATAGAATAATATAAATAATTCGAACGTGCTGTAATACAATATAATCGGCTAATCGATAAGGAGAACAAAATGTTGTTGTTTTTTTAAACTTTCTGCGAAAATAAGATTTTGAGTTTTATATTTTAATATACATCCTGGGAATAATAATAAAAAACAAACGAATAGTCTTTTAAAATGAATACTGTAATTATAAAAATTATAATTTTCCTTTTTATTGTTTTCGCAATATTTTTGCTTTGTTTTGAATTCGCGCTATATGTAAGGATAACCCCGAGTAGTTTTTTTTTTTTGTACACCCTTTTTATCACTGTGATTTAAACTCGCTTTTATTTAAAATATTTTTCGGTGTCTCTCATTTTTTTCTCTCTCTGTTTAATTTTTCATTACAAAAATATACTCGTTATTATGGAAACTTTTCTCATTGGGGGGCATTATTATCGCATAAAACTCACCGCGGTGTACCAGGTTTGGACACAATTATCGATACGTTTGTAAAACGTATAACAGCTAATCAAGAGCGTATTTAGAAATTTTTTTTTTGGGGGAGCTGAGGCATTGAGTAAATATCATTGTTAAATTATTTCTAAATTCTAATGCAAGACTAAATCTTAAAAATAGTACAAATTATCAAATTCTCAACATTTTAAAAACAACTACATATTAGGAATTTATTAAAAATATTACATCCTTTGGCTATAGGGCATAGGAATTAGTAAAGAAAGTTTCTGAAATTTCGGGGGTTGGAGCCCCCCCCATAAATACGCCCCTGCAATTAATAGTTGAAGTAGCAAAAAGCTTGAAATGTCTGCGTGTTTTTTTTTGGAAAAATAATTTAAATCGTACAACAGTAAAATAATACGCTTAAAATCGATATAATACGAAAATAATACTCGTCTCAAACATTCATAATAATATTTGTATTTGCGCTACGAACGCGTGTAAAATATAATGTACACTCGAGGCCGAAGTTAATACTATATATTATAACGTTCGGATTTTCTGCAGCAGCAGAGCGTACATACGCTGCTGCCGCTGCAGCGCGACTATATTATTAAATCTGACGTATAGGGGTGTTCGTGTTTTGTCGAGGTCTCCGGCACACCCTTTTATATAATGCTGTCGCAAACATAACTCTGTACGAATGTAAACTACCAACAAAGACTTTCTCTGCAAATAAACTATAGTTTATTCGAAAATTATTATTAAATAAACCGCGGCATTCAAAACTCGGGGAAATAATTAAAATCATACACCGATATGCAATAATATAACGGTGTACCTACAATATTCGATTGGCTGAAAACCGTTGACGACACGCGTTTCAAAATCGCTATATACATATATATATATATATATAAAGGAAAAAGAAATATAATTTATAACAATTGGGGGGTTTTTTTTTTGGATATTCTGCACAAACGCATGTGCAGAACTTGTTAAGTGCTATGCTCAGTCATTTCCAAGCGAATAAAAATTCTCTTCTTCATAACGAACGCGCAATCGAGTCGTCAACGGATTGATTATTATTATATAACTCTGGATCTCGCAACTAGTGGTAATTTTTGAATTGAAAACAAAAACACCCTTCGTCAACGAGAGAATATAATGTAATTTTTATACACAATTCGCACTATACGACTGTCGTCGCCAACTTTTTGTCATACGTTTCGGTCTAACTACGTTTAAATACGTTTTTATTTTCTCACATGACGTGCGTATTATAATAATTCTTTGGTTATCAATCGAGTGTTTGTATTATTTTTAATGTCATTATTTACATATATATATATATATATATATGTACGTTTTGAACGTTTCATATCGTATTAACGAGTGTGGATATCAGATGCGCGCATACCGCTCATCGCCTGCAATATTATTATAAAATGTCACGGCGTCAAAAGGTGTTAACCACCGCGCGTTCGTTGCGGTTCGTTTTAATGAGATAAATCGCGGGAAAAAAAAGATATAATATTATAATAACAGGTGGCCGAAGAGACCGAAATGGAAGGCGGCTATACATATATATGTATATATAAATGGGATTAAAAAGGGGAAAAAGTTCCCAAAAGTTATACGTATACACTATTCGAGTACTGCAGTGTACTACGCGCTCAGTACCAAATGCGAGGGTGAGAGTTCTCGCGTGATGCCGCCGGACGTTTGATCCGAAACCGTTCAAAGCTATACACCACCGATCCCTTTGGACGGGATTTAAATTTGCATGTAAATAATATTAGATATTATATACGCATCATGCTGCACTCACTCGTCCATGCCTTAACTATATATATATATATATATATATATATGTATATTTCGACAATGAACTCTGCTGCACGAATCGCCGTTTACGAACCACACGATACGATCAAGTCGAATAAATTATTCGTTCACTATCGTTTTGTTTTACAACTGTATGCGCACACTGACGGATATTACCTATATGGCCTTAATTCTCTACAATATATTTATGAAGAAGGCGTTAACGCGCAGAATAATAATAATAATAATAATAATAATAATATATATATAATATACATGTATAATGTATATAAACGGCGGTTAACTGAACATCCAGGACTCGCTGGGTGAAGGTAGTTGCCCAGCATCCAAAAGATATGCAGAAGAAAACACGATTGTTGACGTGGCGTATGACACACACACACACACACACACACACACACACACACACACACACACACAGAAAGAGATTTGTGATGACAGCGATGGTCCTGAATGGACCGGCGAGCTGAAGAAGAAGGTATAGTCGATATAATAATTATGTAACGCTGCGCGTATATTTGTATCGAAATGAAAACGTAAATAGATTTTATGTTTATCAAAAACCGTCCGAGGGGAATTGTTAAATAACCATGTTGTTTATAGAGTTAAAAAAAAAATTCGTTTACGGATTTTAATTTTACATTTCTAAACACCTGTAAAAAAAAAAGTTTTCTGATATATGCGACGAGTTTGATCGGTCAATTATTATACATTTATTATTATATATATATTATCATATATATAATATTTAAATACCGTCTTGTTTAATTTTCGAATTCACTTCAATAAAACTAAGATATATGTAGAGTGAACAGATTTTCTGATTTTCTGATTTTGTGGCTAGTAAAAAAATACGTCGCACGATCTGTAAAAAATATTTAGCCAAGCTTATGTGTGATTACGTATAATATTAAGGTACTACTGCATATTGTAAGATATTACCCAACATTTATTTAGAAAAATTGTGTTTGGTTTTTGATGGAATGTGAATATTGTGCAAAATGAATATATGAGAAAAGATAACATTACAAAATTCAGGAAAGTTGTTCGAATATTACAATTCTCAAGCTTAAATTTATATATGTATATTGAATATATAAGTACTTATTTTGATTTATTGATCGTTTTAGTTGATAATATATTTTTTTGTTTCGCCTAAGTATTCCAATTCATTTGCGGAATAAGAATCGATTTTTAATGTACCGCCGAAATGCGTTAACGTCTGTCGTTTATGAAACGTTTGTGCTGTTTTTTTGTTTTTATAGGAATTTTAGATTTTAATTATATGTACCATCGGTCGGTGTGATTTTTGGTTTTGACAAATGCATAAATACATATTAGTCAATTTTCGCGCGGAGACGGTGGTGGATGGCGTGTGTTCGTGCGCGAAATAATAATAATAATAATAATAATAATAATAATAATAATAATAATAATAATAATAATAATAATAATAATAATAATAATAATAATAATAAAGGAACGTCATCTACAGCAGGCAAATGTATAAAGGAGTGTAATATCGATGAGTGGCGACCGAGATGAGGTGCATCTGCGAAGGACGCGCTTTTCTTAGATTTTCTAAGAGTATATACATAGGTATATAGTCGTCGCCGCCGTATATAATGTGTATAGTCGAGTGTGTTCTCGATGAAATTTTAATTTGATTTCGTCTGGGTCGTCGTCAAGTCGATAACGGCGGCGACGGCCGGAGACACGAGGGGAAACCGTTGAAGGTATAGCTTGTATATATATATATATATATATAATAATACGCATGTACGTTATATACAGCACGCTTTTATAGAACTTATATACCCCCTCAAAGGCGAGCAGGGCGAAGGAAAAAACAGTGAAAGGAGGAGGTAATTTTTTTTATTTTATTTTTTATAAACTCTCGCGACGAAAAAAAATAAAATAACAGGGACCGTGCGTAAAAAGAGCGCTTTTTCTCCGCGCGCGCGGACGACGGGGTTGTTTCGACAACAACACGCGCATTTTGTGTCGACTCGTATAATAATGTGTATAGTGTTTCGTCGCGAGGCTTCACTTGTCAATATAAACGTTTCTTTTTTTTTCTCCTTCAACCACCGTCGTCGTACTCTGTACTGCAGTTTATTAGAATTGGGGGGGGGGTTTACTTTGCTTTTTGTACCACTCGTTTCTCGTTTCTGACTGTATATGGCTGCTGCAGTGCGGGCACGATCATAAAATATTCAACGGCGATCGTCTCCGCGGGACGGCGACACAATAAAATACGCGTGTATGCTGTGTACACATACACATATTATATACACTTACTTTACAGAGTGTCGATTTGTTTATTTTTTAAAAGTTTTTATTTTCACGTTCGTATTTATATATTTACTTCGAGCTCGATTGCAAAGCAAAACTCGAATCGTCGCGTGCGCGCGCGCGCGTTCGTGTTTATTTAATTCCGCGTCGTCGAAGACTCGTATTGATCCCGACAGTCTGCACGAGAGAGAAAAACCAACAATTCCTTTTTCTTGTACGGTGTTGACTCTACATCAAGCGTTGCTCTTTCGAGAGAGTTTGAAGTGTTTTTTGAGTTTTTTTTTTTTTTTTGTCGAGATTATTCTTATAGGTGCTGGCTGGTTTGTCGAGTGGTCTTGATTTATGAAGTCATTTTAATGACGGACGATTTACCGATGTTTACTATGTGTTCGTGATGCGACTGCAGTATTTAGACAAGTTTTCCATTGATCGTACATAGTTGCGAATTTTCCGCGGGGTGCTTATGAATCATTCGTTTCCTGTTATCGTTCTTAAGATTGTGGTTTGCTTATCCTTTCCAGAATCGTCCAACTGAAATGTCGGGGGCTGCTCAAGTTTGAGCCGGTGGAAGTGCGTTTTGGCTTGATGTATATGACTCGTAGATATAGAGCTGCATTTTGAAGATGATCGGTTACGTATATAGAATGGATTTCGCTTATTGTTCGTAGTGCGGTTTAATTGCACGTATGGCGGATGTTCTGACGTTTGTCTGCATGAATTTCTAAATATTTTATGGAACATGACCATTTGATTTAGTGATTTTTGCGACTCGATTTTAGGTGTGTCTTGGGTAGATTTTTTGTTGAAATCATTATTACCTCGGTTGGGGGGTTGAGCATTTTCCAGGTTATGAACCACTACGGTCCTATAGGTCGATTTGTTCTTCGAGTCTTTTGGCCGATCATATGTTTATTCTGCTAACTGCATGGATCAGGCGAGTGTGGTCGCGGTCAGAAATTTTGGATTCGACATGTTGATGGGTATTGATGCGTAAATTGTTGCACGGAAATGCCGGAACCTTGTGGTATACGCCAGCGTTTATTTGTCTCGATATATTTGTCGCCGATTTTCATGTGGAAGTTTCTATTGTCTAGAAACTATTTGGTTGTGTTTGTAGACGAAGCCGCGTTGTATCTGCATTAACTTTGTTAAAGACACAAAAATTCCTTTCATAAGATTATTTATTAGATAATTTACTCACTCCCATCGAGAATACACTTTATGTCATCCAAAAGGAAAGCACATATTATTATTATGATATAAATGATTCGTTTTTGGCTGTTATCGATTTCTGGCGAAATTTAATGAAAACACGTACCTATCGTATTTCATCGATTTTAACGGTTTTAGGGGGCGGGAAATAAAAATCATCCCGTTATCGCGATTATAATTTATATTTTAGAAACGCGTAATTTAATACACATACATCATCACGTCGGAATCGCGTCGTTATATCATACAATAATATTATAATGTTGTACACGTGTGTTTAATACAAGGAGGGCTGAGAATTCGATATGCGTTGTGCCATTATTTCTTTTGCACATCTCGTATCGTCGAAAATTCGTTTCGCGCGTGCGTTTTTATTATATAATAACGAATACTATTGGTTTTTAATGACATTTTCATGATATTCACGTTGACGAACGTTCAAATCGGGTGTAGCAGCGCGTGAACGAATATTTAGCAGGGACACGATGTGATGCGTGTATTATAATGCAATACCTACACATAAGGCGTAACATCCATTGACTTAAAAAAAAAATGTAAATTTCATTACAGTCACCGCGGTCCACCCGTAATTCTTAAAATCGAAATTATATATTTATTGATTAAAAAACAAAATTAATTTTTTCTTTAAATACGTAATAATTATTAAAAAAAAATCACGAAAACACACACACACACACACACACACACACACACCGCAGTAAGATATGAATTACGTTGTTCATACCGACCGCCGTGACTACACTGAGCGGTCCGATGGTTTCGGACCGCTATTTATAAGCGCCTTTCTGCCACGCCCTCTATGTTGTGTCGTAGCGCTATCTGGTGGCTACTTTCTTTTCTTGTTTTATTACGGTCGGCTGACGCGCAATGTCGATATATGCGGGTGTTTAGTTTGACGCTGACCGAGCGACCGATCGTACGCGCGTATGCAATCTTTATTATTTATTTATTTTATTATTTCGCTTACCTATTTCAATGAAATGAAATGAACGTAAAAATTGTTGTGTACACTCGTTTGCACGTTTACTATTTATTTAACGTTTACTTGTTTACTCACACTTACGCGTTTACTCGTTTACACTGTACACGGCTGACCGAGTTTGTCGTCAGTTAAGCACTAAACGCTCGATCACGACCGATGATTAGCGCGCACTGTCAGCGTATACCGTACGTCTGATCGTCGGTCGAGCACTAATTCCAACAACCTTATACATGATGTTCAAAAGTGGGGGGTGTGAAAATAGAGTATAACCATAACATAATAGTGGACCAGCTTACATGACACAAGTCGGTGCTGTTAGGTCAGAAACATACTAAATTAAAAAATAACGAATCCCATTGGGGAGTGGCGATTCACCTATCGTCCTCCCCCTTATAACCGCCACTGTGATCCGGTCCGATTTCAGTTGATTGAAAAAAAACGCTTCATTCCGGTCTGGTTTCGGTCTGGTCCTGTCCGCGAAAGAAAGGGCAGTGCAAGAGATCAATCTTATCCTATGTTAACGCACATTACATTTTGTATGATATGGTTGTTTTTTGTGTTAAAATTTTCTTTTTTTTCTCCTCCTTCTTATCTATTTATAATTTTCGCGCTGTATAATAAAGAAACATAATACAACGACTTTATATATAAATATATAGATATTTAAGTATCACGCGTGATATTTATCTGTATACTGTCCAACCTCCAACCTGAAGTTCAAAAAGTGTTACTTACGTACCTACATTTCGAAGTTTTTAACGCATTATGTTTTCTGTTTATTTTTTAAATTTATTGCTGCCCATATAAATCCTAGCCGTAATTATATAAGTTTGTATACATATAATAACACGGCGAGTGCGATTTTGATAATAATAATAATATACGTATTGTTGTGTTGTCCGCGTAATCGTATCTAACGTAGTAACGGCGGGACAAGTTTGTTATCATTTTTCGCGGGGTATGTGATTTACGCGCGCGCCGCGGTGGAAAAGAAGGATAAAGGGCTCGCGAGAGCAGGACACGTCGGGAATTCGGTTCGAGTATATATATATATATATATAGTAATTCCGAAGTGTCCCTGTTGTCCTGCCGCGCTGTCCCTCGTTTTTACTCCCTCATACGACGCACCCGTTATCTTTATGACGACTGCGTGTATTATTATTGCGCGTATATATATATATATATATACATAATGACGTATATAATATTTATTTACGACTCGCTCTCCGGCCGTGGCGTTATCGAAAACTTTTATCTTATGCGTCAAACACCCGTCCGAGACGTATAAGTTTACAAATATATATGTATACGTATAGAGTATGAATGAATGGTATTAAATATAATACGCGATTCCGAAAGAATAGGGAGAGTAATAGGCATTATATATGACATTAAAATTGAGTACACAAATACGTCATATTTCGTTTAATAATTTTTTTTTTGTCGATTATCTTCGTCCTGATTTTTACGATTCCATCATAAATTTAGATTTGAAAATATTAATAACCCTTAAATCCGAAAAACGCGAAAAAAAATTTTTTTTGAATAAAAATATCAGACATAATCGAGTATAGATTGTAAGCCAGATAGTAAGAAGAGTTGGGGGAACGAGGTTATTATTATTATAAGTATAACCTATAAACTAACAGGCAACAATAATTACCAAAGTCTTGTGTAGTAAACTGTTTTATGTAAAGTTAATTGTACTAATATTAATGAACTTGAACATTAAAATTTCAAACGACATTTAAAAATTAACAATAAATCAGAAAGTGGAGTGGCTTAAAATGCAATGGTTAAATTATAAAAGTGACCAGCATTTTAAGTTTAATTATAAATATTCTAATAATCCTGATTTCTTATTTAACTGTGTTTATATTGGTAAAAGAAATTCGAAAATTGAAGACTATACAAGAAAGTTAGATCTATTGTACCCCAATGGACACACAATAACTGAAGCAAAAAAAAAAAGACTTATTAGATTTACTTCCATTTATACCACCAATAAAACACCATTTTTATATTAATCTTAAAGTTAATGAAAACAATAATGAAGATTTTCCAAATGTTGATGAAGATGAAAATTCTGAATAAGTAACTTGTAAACATTAAAATAAGTTTTAAATGTTATGTTAAAAGTGATATTTATTATGTTTTAAGAATTATAATTTTAAATGTTTATGGAAGTACATTAACAATATAAATAGTAAACAGTGTAATAAGATTAATTTTCTTATACTTAAGAAGAAGACTGATAATGTAATATCAATTATTGATCTGAATGATCACTGAGTTTTTAGTTTTCAATTTAAACAAATATTGCAAGTGATTTAAAGTTGTTTTTGTTGATTTTATTAATTTTGTGAATAATAAAGTGTTATTAATTATATTTCTTTGCAATAATACGTATGTTATAAGGAAACAGATTTTTTTACCACTAAAAGTTATTTTATTATGTTTCATTTTAAAATATTTATAGAAGTAATTAAAGTTTTGAAATGTGTAATGTTAAAATAATTATGTTAAATTTTTTTTTTTTTTTGCACTAAGAATAGAAGACTAATTTCATTATGTGATATCATTATATTATAAAAAAAATTGTATATTTAAATCAATTATTTAATATTTATATTACAAATTCAATAAAGTTTAACCAAGTTTAAAGTAAATAACACACTTCAATGAGACGGACTAACCCACCCAAAATTGCATTAAATAATGATTTTTCAAAGTGTGGAGTGGCCTAACCCACACTAAAACTTTACCAACTTTAAGTGAGTTAGTGCTTTATAGATGGTTTAAAAGGCAAAGATTTATACATAATAAAGAGGGTTTAATACTATTCTTAAAGTGGATTTAATAAAAAAAAAATGTTGAAAATAGTCAAAACTTTAATTGCCCGTCCTGTACAATTACACTTTTGTGGGTTAAGCTGTTTTGGTTCTATGCGCCTCAAATAGTCGTGGTTGTGAACTCGTGAAAATATGATAACAGAAAAGTGATTACTGAAAACATTGAAATAATTTATATTCATGGAGGTTTATAATATATCATGGCTAAATAACCTATTATTTAGCCATGTAATATATTACCTCCATGGGTACCATGACACAATTAAACGAGACCGAGAGGACTGCGGATCGCGCTGGAAATGGTTATACCTGCGTTAATATTTTATTATTATAAATATTAAATCTAGTGATTAAAAAAAAAGAGAAGAAGATATTTAATATATATTTTAATAATTTTGTTTGAAGTTTTTAAGATTTTTAATTTCTTAAGGAAAAAATTTTTTCGTTTGGTTTTTTTTTTTTTTTTTTTTTTACTAGGTACGCATTATAAATTTACACGTTTTTCACGACGCAATAACATTCGAACCGTATATATATATATATATTATTATCACGTGTAATTTTTATACACGACATTTCAGCAGTACACACTCGTCGTTGTAGACGGATGATAATAATAATTTATGGTGAACAATTTAAAAAGAACAATTTGACTCTGTACATGTTTTACATATTATGACGAAACGCACACAGATGGAGAAAACGTTTGAAAAAAAAATAAAAAGCCGACAAACGGCGTGTGATTACTGACTGATTACGTTCGTATAATAATATATATATGACGATGACGATGAAAACCGAATGGAAAAGAAAAAGTTAGAAGAGAAAAAAAAGAGGGAAAAAAAAAAAAAAAAAAAACGAGAGAAGGAACAGTTTTTTTTATACATCCCGTTTCCGCGCGTATATATATATATATAAACATGCGACGAAATTGTGGCGACGGGGTCACTGTTATTTTTTCCGTGAGAAAATTTGTAGGCTGTCGGCGACGTGACGCGTAATGGATACAGTTTAAGCCGCCCTTGTCCGCGTGTGACGACAGGTCGGGGTCAAGTCCGAGTAAAAAATGACGTCGCCGTCACCACCACCACCGCCACCGCCGCCCGTCAATCCCTAGACGAAATAATCCCTTTGCCCGAAACCGGGCATTTTTTTCCCCCTATTCCTTACCTTTTTTTAGTATGTGGTAGACGTCTCCGGTTTCGGTGTGCATTTTCCCGCGTTTTCCTCGGCTTTTATAAATCGAACACTCGAGCGCGCTCGATATCGTTGTGAGTTCTCGTCGACACTGCACGGTATATTCATCATCAAAACGATATTGCTTCGCGTGCGGTAAAAGAACTCCGAAGGCTATAACGTCACACTTTATTTCTTAAAAAAATTTTTATTAAGCATTGGCGCGAGTAAGGAATCCTTATATTACATACATATACGTATATATTCGTAAAATGTATATGTGTGTATAATACCTAATTATAAAATATATTTGTCGGTCAAGTTTTGCGTTATGTTTTGCTCAATTAAAATATTAATTTCTTATACAGGTATGACGGAGAATTTTTTTTTTTAAACATAAATCGACTTGTACTTTACGATTTTGCGAAATATCACTGACTGCAGGTAAATACGTTTTTCTAATATTAATTATTTACCGAATTGTTCAGCTGTTATCCGTTATTACGCCATCGTGTGTAAACGAGCCCATTGGAATTTCTATAGGTCGTAGCTATAACAGTCTCATCGGCCATATCGGAACCAGAGGTACGTATATACGAGATGTGATAAAAAAAAACCGGGATTTATTTTCTTACAAATAATCATACGCAGGGCCGGTGCTATGTAATATTTGTGAGGGGTCGTGTTCAATGAAATTGACGACTTGTACTCAATAATGACGATTTATAAAAAAAAATATCTCGCTTCGCTCGAAAAGCACGTCGTTAAATATTTACTAAAATTCAATCACCATTTAGTAAAGGATTTTCACTAATTCGTTTTTGTATCCGTACGTTTTTACTTGTTATCCGTGCAAAATTACTCTTGTGTGTAGACTGTGTCGAATGACGCGACAGTACCCGCAATTAGAAGTGGAAAATTTGTTTTTGAACAATACAGATTTTTAATGTGCCATAAATAATATTGAAAATTTTCAAGTATACGTATAATTTTTTCTGAATTCCAATTTATATTTGAATTTTTATTTTAATTATGCCGACTGCCGAAAAACGTATTACAATGAGTGGGGGTTCTTCACGACCCCCTAAACCCCCTTCCCGCCGGCCCTGATCATACGTATAAATTTATTTTTAAATATTAGTCAAATAGTCTCATTCAAAGTATTCGCCAAACCGATGTTATGCTTTTGACTCAACGATCTTGCGACTTTTTGAAACGAATCGCGGTGACTCGAGGAATCTAGATGACTACACGCTCGAAAAGACTGCGCGCTTGGCAGACTTAAAGCGGTTAAGCTATAAAACTTAGAAAACTGATTCCTAGACGTACCTACGACGACTTCACCAGCGATTTGTTGAAGGGAATAAAATTGTGTCGTCGATCGGACATCGCGACTCAATGAGCCGAGTACACCTAGATGACTACACCCTTAAAAAGACTGCTCACTTATAAAGTGACCGAATAATAAGCTAGTTCGAAATGTTCACTCGTGATTTGAACCACGCGTAATCGGGTGTTATCTCCACTCTTATTAACGTGATTTCCATTAGGATACATTTATATTTAGCCCAGATATAATTTTAGTCCCGGTATTCTTTGATCACACCTCGTACGACAGGGTTTTTGAATAGTCGCCTTGCCCCACAAGACTGTATTTCACTGAATCGGTATCGCATATAGTAAGTCCTGTGTGTTTGGATCCGATTTTGCGTATGGCACGCGAGTTTAAACACGTGAATCATAAATACGAAGCTCGGCGGATCGGCGCCTGGGGAATACGCACACGAAAATCGTTCGCCCCCACCCCGTCCCTTACTGCTGTTGCCGTTGCCGCCGCTGCAGCAAACAGATAAGACCGTCGTTGCCGTCGTCCCTCCCGGAGGGTCCGCGCGCGTTTGACGGGCACCACTGCCAGTGACGTTGATAAATACGCGATTCATTCATATCGCGTCCGAGTGCGTGCGCGTATAAATAGTATATATGACCCTGCAGACATTTCCAGTTAGTTCCACTCTCACTCTCTCCCTCTCTCTTTTTCTAGGGGCGTATATATATATATATATATATATATATATATATATAGTGCCTCTCTTCGTGTGTACGCCAACAAAAATATCAAATAAAACAAGAACAATTATAAAAATACATAAAAAAAAATGTTGTTTTTGTTGTTGTTATTGTTATTGTTGTGTATGTATATTCGAGTGCACAATATGTAGCAGTCGGGCCGATAAATTTAGTGTACGCGCTAGATTCGTCAATGACATAAAAAAAAAACACGAAATAAGACAAAAAAAAACTCGACAAATTTGTCATATATGTATTTGTTTGCAATAAAACAACCATTACACACATATGCGCCTGGTTTGTAGGGGAATAATAATAATAATAATAATGATAATGATAACGATAACGATAACGATAACGATAACGATAACGATAACGATAACGATAATAATAATAATAATAATAATAATAATAATAATAAGCAGGTCGATCACATACTACGTAGTGGAGCAAAACTAAGTTGGCCTTACACAGTCTCGCTATAAATAGAATACAGGAAATTACGTTGCGTATGCGCACATTGATAAGGTATAGTCGAAAAAAAAATTTTTTTTTACGTAAAACACGTCTTGACTGGTGTCGCGCGAAGTGTACCTCTATTTTTCTTCATATTAGTCACGGCTAGACGAGTCGTATTTGGGCGCAACGCTAAGCACCGAAAATGACTGAGCGCAAACGAAATAAACGTTCGGCTGAATAAAGCCGAGTAGACTTTCTGTACGGGTTAGCGAAATCCTTATTATTGACTCCAAGGTATTGTTGGAAAAAACAGATTGTACGTGATAATAAGGCCTACTCTAATTTATGGATGTGACAGACCTGCAGAACAACGATGGACACAGTGCGAAGAGGACTTTCGAAAACAGAGTTTGAAGAAAAATCTGTGGACTCGTACTTGACGAAGAAGCAGGAAGTTGGCGAAAAAGATATAACAGAGAGCTGCAGGAATTGAACCGGTAACTATCTTTTTTTTAATTCAGTTGCTAGGTTGTGTCAAGCGTCCAAAAGAAAATGATCCACTAAGAGCAGTATTTGAGTGGATACCTCGAGGGGAAAAGCCACGTGGCAGGTATAGAAAAAAATGGCTGGATGCGGTAGAAGAGAATCTGAGAGTGCTAAGGGCGGCGAATCGGAAATATCTGGAATGAGATAGTGAGTGGTGTGATTTATTGTGGTGGCGACCAAAACTATTAGAGAGTAGTTACACGAAGAGAAGAAGAAATAGACTTTTTTGAACGAAAAATAGTTAACACGTCACTATATTTACTAGTAAAAATTTCTTTAAAAAAACAAAACTGAAAGTCCATGAATTAAATATAATATTTTTAGAATGTACCTTTCGTATAATGAGCTCAGGTAGTGTTTGGTTGGTTTGATTGATTTCCTTTGTTCTTTTTTCTATTTTCACGCAATTTCTTTATGAAGTCCTTACAAAATTCTTTTGGAGACGGTGGTTTATTGTCTATTTAAAAGCATAAAGAATACAAATAAAATTTGTCAAAATGTCCTAAATATTTGAATATAAAACATATTATAACGCATTATGGCGCAGTGCTCGAATTACGAATATCAAACATTAATTCAGAAAACGACATAAAATACGAATTAAATTAAAATTGCAATTTCGAATAGGTACGTTTAATTTTTTTACATGTGATTAAAATACTCTATAGTTAAGATTACATATTTTGTCATATCATAGGTTTTATTAAATATAACGTGATAACGAGCAAATGAAAAAATAATTGACCACGAGAAAAACGGCTAAGAAAATAATTTCTAGGTTTAAAACAACCCAATTACCAATACAAAAACTTCAAGTAGGTACGATAATGATCATAATAAATATTTTATACAAACTAACACACAAACATATTGAATTACATAATGTTTTAGAAAATATATTAAATATATTCTATTGTAAAACCACGCTATTGCACGTTTTAGTGCAGTAATTTTTAAAATAATTAAAATTACTAAAATATACATAAATTTAAATTAGTTTAAAATTAAAATTAAATTTACGTATGTGTTGATATATTGAGAAATTTGCTGATAATGTTATTTATAAATGCTCAAAGACCAATAATGAATACAAATAAAAATAAAATAAAATTCTATACGATTGTACAAAATAATATTCCTTCTTAAAAACAATATTTTTTATGTTTGAGAAGTTTGAATAATAATAATAATAATAATAATAATAATAATATGTATTATTAATTGTTGAATATTATTAAATTACATATTTTCTCGACCATAGATGTTTTATAAATATAACCGATCCCAGGGCGTATTTATGGGGGCTGATGGGGCTCCAGCCCCCGAAATTTTATTTGCATTAGAAAGTCTTGCATTAGAATTTAGAAATAATTCAACAATGATACTCAAAAAAAAAAAAAATGATAAAAATGATACTTAACAATTACTCAATGCCTCAGCCCCCCCCCCAAAAAAAATTTCTAAATACGCTCCTGACCGATCCTTTAATTAATTTTTTACATTGAGCCACTAAAGTCGTGGCTATGTTTGTACTTGGAGGATTTTTGCAATGGGTATACCTATAGTACTATAGTTTTACCGATCACCTAGACGTACGTCTATAGCACGGATGGAATAAAGCGACTTGCGAATACTGATCGCATACTACACGTGTATACGATCCCTTCGCAAACACCACAACAATTCTATAAAGTATTTTTAATTCAAACAATGTTAATAGACATAATTGTTATGACTTAACGGTGTTCAAATTAAATTTATTGATTCACATTAGACCAGCAAATTGTAATAAAATTAATTCATTATTACCGTTTCGAAGTTTCTCCAAATAAACACGCGATACATCTAAAATGTATTAAAATACGTTCATAAAGCATTTAAAACTATAATATTTATACAAACGCGAACTAAACATTAGAGTATTAAAGTAAAATCAACAGTAAAATTTATTCTTCTCCGAGGGCTATAAAACGAAGTCTTTTACATTCTCGGGCATTCATTTATTTATACGATACACACGCAAATATTAATAATCACTTTCGAGGCTCTTAACAATAATATAGTGACAAAGTCACTAATTAGGACGATTACAATATTGGATTAAATATACAGTAAACCTATAACGCATGCCATATTAATTATTTAAAAAGAAAAAACGAGGATGATAAATAACGTACCATTTTCTTTAAATTCATTGATGTCTACAAAAAATGTACAATATCGAAAAAATTAATTAAAAATTTTTATTTGGTTAATGATTTGAAAATATCAGTTTAATTCGGCTTCGAGTTTCATAAAATGATTTACCTAGATGATCAGTTAATATATAATGATTTATGATAAATATAATAAAACGTTCAATTGTATTTAATAAAATTCCATTTCGTATGGAATTATATAACTTAATTATATTTTGTTGTTCTTTGAATATAATTATCTTCTTTATACTACATAACTATATAAAATCTATTTTTTGTTTAATCACGTAACAAATCAATTTTATTCATTGAGCTCCACATAGTTATTTAATACTTACCGAAGTCTTTGGATAATTCCTTGTTATCTTCACCTTAATTTGGAACAAATATTTATATATTATATAGTTATGTGATGTTTTCAAACATCACTTTTATTTTTTAAATTTAATTACGAACCGCTACTCTTGATTTCAAAATTTTTCGATTGAAGGATCGCTAAAATGAATAAACGCCTATATATTGAAATATTCATTTATGATATTTAAAAAGTTTCAAAATACTTTCTAATCATGCTGTGAGCTCACACATTAGATTTTCCATGAATAATTTTATTGTAAATAAATTAATGCGAAACTTTAAAATATGTTATGTAAAATACCAATTGAATTCGTGAAAATTAGAATTATATCAGGTGTATAAAATATTATATTATACTATATAGGTTTTATAATAAAATGTTGTTTATAGGTATAACGTATCAGAATAAATATAGATTACTCACATATACAATCATGCTCTATAACCATAAGTTAATGATCATTTAATAAAATATGCAAAACAAATTATAACTTTTAATAAATTCTAGTAAATTAAAACATATTAAAAGATAAGATAATTTTTGGCTTTATTTCTCTTTAATCATATATTAAAGCAATAATATATATATATATATATATATATATAGTAGATTATTTAGTATTTTACCTTGGTTTTAAATATTTAGAGTGAAATTTTTAGTTTTAGATAAGGATATGAAAAAAATTTGAACGTAGTTATTTATTTTGCTAGTATTAGGATATAAAATGAATAACAACATACCCATTTCTTCCTTAGTGGCACGACCTTAAAAAAAAAAATTAAAATTTAAGATTCTGAGTGGAGCGAGTGATCTATTGATTTTACATTGATGTATTTTTTTTTTATGCCTGTACCCAAAAATTCTACTAGAAAGAGTGCTCCGGTAATTACGTATAGCATTATTTTCCGATAGAAAATTTCATCTAGTTGGTACTAGTCATTGTAAATTTTTTGATTTTCTCAATACTTTTTATAAGCGTCGGAAAAACTACCTAAAAATTACATACAAATGGTAAAAACGCAATTTCCTCAAAATCGATTATTGTTATTTCTTCGTAATTTTAAAACTAATGGTCATATAAACCTTAATTTTCACTATATAACATGTAACTTTGGACCGTATTAACGAGAAAATTTTTTAAATATTTCTTTGAATTTTGGGCTATTTATAGCAATTGTAGATTTTATGGTATTTAATTCATAAAAGAAGTAATTTTTGGTTTTAAGGCTTAAAAATTAAAAACAATATTAGACGTTTGTTATTTCAACTATATTCAAAAAATCTTAAAAATCGTTGCCACAATTTCTTTTAATAACCATTTCAAATTTGTCGACTAATTGTATTACACCGAAGCTCCGCTCAGATTCCGCAATGATTCATATAATTTGATAATTTATTGGTTTTACTTTACTTTAATTAGATTAAAGTAATACTATATATTTATAACTCTTATTTGACATTTTAAATTCAGTTACATAAACATTTGGATATATTTAGATTTTGTAATTAAAAACCACGAAAATCATTATACAATTATTTTAATTTCGGGGAATGTCGAAATAATTGGTAAAATTGTAACTATTTATTATTTAATATTTTATACACCATTGGTTTTAGTTATTTTTAATAGAATATGTAATTTTGAGGAATAATCCATAAAATTTGAATGTAATTTTTGCTAGTACATTACGGTACAAAGTAAGAGTAATAACTTACGGCGTAATGTTAACCAAAGGCCTAATAAATATTAATAAAATTGTAAATTGCAAATGTTCAGTTAAATATAGAGAGTTGATATTTTGGAAGATTTGACATAATATTATTTAATCATAAATGTACGAGACAATAAGGTTATAAGAGTGCAGTTAACATATTGTAAATGACAAATATATGTATAAATGATATAACATATTTTATAAAAACTATTATTAGAACATTTTAAAATTTATCATAATTTTTATGGATGTGTTTTTCTTTAATTAAATATAAAACAGTAGCATTTACTTTCGAAAACATGAACATTTAGATTTACTTTGATTGTATGATTATAAACACTATTAGTAAATTATTTTCAAAAAAAAAAAGTCAGAAAATGTAGATATAATTGATAAAATTGTACTTATAAATTATTTAATATTTTACAATGATATAAATTTCAGATATTTTTAAAGTTAAATTTCGAATAGATAACAATATAAAAGATTTGAGTATAATAATTTTGCTATTATTAGGATATAAAATAAAAGAAGACACACCTATATCTTCTGGCGAACAAACTTAAAAAATAATAAAAATATTAAAAATTGCAACCATTCAGTTTAATAGAAAGAGTTGAAAATTTGTACAAAAAATGTTAAGCCTTAAAATTGTTTATTCATATATTATATGTATGAGACGGTAGTTTAGTTAACAAATAATACATTGCATTAATGATAACTACCTATTGAGAGAAAGGTTTGCGTGAATTAAGGAGAAAATTATTGCAACAAATATTCATGATTTAGGGTTAGAAACTACGTGTTAGTACTGCGCTCTAACGGATTAAGTTGTTCGTTTACGATTTATGCGACCACCGAGGGCATATTTTATAATGACTAATAAGGTATGTACTTAATATATAACCATAGATATTTAATTAATATATCTATGATATAACGATCAACGTATACTGAGATTTTGGAGGAAATTATTTAAAAAACAATGTTGAATATTTTTGGTCGACTGACGATACCGTAGCGAACTTGCGGTATACACCGGTAACATTAATTTTGTAGAATTCACTTTCCGATAATAATTATTTACTAGACGAATTTGAGCAATTATTTTTTGACTAGAAAGTAGTGAACACTGTACGTGGTGGCTATTAGCCCGATTTTATATTTCTTTTTATTTAATTCAGAACAAAATTCACAAATTTCGTAAACGTTCGAAAATCCGTTATGACTTGTAAAAAAAAAAAATAATAATAATAATAAAAAAAAAAAAAAAAAATAGGAAATAGGTGCGAATAATTATCATATAACAGACGTCCCACTTTCAAAAAAAAAAAAAAAAAAAAATTGAAATTTGTTAAATGGAACTAAAAAAAGTTACGGGCGCGTTTTAACGTTTTCTCATACGAAAATGTATACGCTGCCTTTATTCCCTTTAAATATATCGTAGTAAATATATTTATAATATTTTTATTTGATATTTTAATTTCAAAAACACGAACATTTAGATTTATTTCCATTTTCTTATTATAAACAAAATAAATCATTATTGTCTAAATAATTAAAAAAAAAAAATCTTGGATAATGTCCATACGAGTACATGGTAAATTTGTAATTATAGATTGTATAATATTTTATAATGACGTTAATTTGACATATTTTGAATAGAATTTGTTATTTTGATAAAAATAGATCACATTTTTGCGTAATAATTATGCATGTATCACCATATAAAGTTAAAATACTTACACACTGCGAAAGCTCCTTAAAAAAATAATTCAAATATTAAAAATTTTAAACGAATAGTTAAGAATGGACTCGCTAATTTGTTGCACAATGTTTAAATTAGTAGCGAAATTTTGCAATTTTTTTCGAAATTCTATGCGTGTGTATACTGTGAAAATATGTTTAATTAGATATGTAATTCGACATTCGATATAAAATTGCAGAATCTTTGAAAAATATCTGGGGGGCTAATTTCACGGATCATCTCTACCACGTTATGTAACAAACTTCAAACTAGTGTACACGTTTTGTAATTTTTACGACACATTGCAAAGTTAATTCTCGAGGCATGTATATGTATAGTTGCGAAAAAAATTGCAAAATATTGTTTGAACATCGTGACGGGAAAATTTGCGGAGGTGAGTTTCCAATAATTTGGGAAGTATGAATATAACGACTTAATGTAGGGAAACAGTTGAAATCAATATTTAGACGCAATAATATATATCAAAAACATTCCGAAAAATACGCCACTGAACGATGTCAGATATGAGAAAATTTTAAAATGGAGGATATGTAATAAACTCGCGATAACCATTTTATAAATATTATAAATTCTATAAAATTTTTTTGAATTTGTCATTCATATTATGTGCAATATTAAAAAAGCATCCAAATTTACTTACTACCGAAGCATTCTAAAATAATATACCGTCGTAAGAATTATTAGTTAAGTTATTAATTATTAGTTTATTAGTTAAAATATCTTTTATTTTATTTGATAATTATATTACGTATTTAGCATTACATATTATTATTTATTGTAGTCGTAACTATATAATTGTAAACAATACGTTTTATTTAAATTAATTAATTTTTTTATTGAAACAAAAATCTAAATGAGAACAACAACTGAACATTTTTGAATAACAAAAGTTATTGTTGTTAGAAAAATGAAAAATTATTCCATTCTTTGGAATTTTTTTTTTCTTAGTGTTCTGAAATAATATAAAAGCCTAATATTGGTTTTTTATAGATAAAAATGTTGAGTAGTTATTTGGCAATATTTTGTCTAGTTCAAAAATGCATACGATATATGGGAAAGGCGTAGCAATCTGTAATAAATTCACAAATAAATTATTAGATGTGTAAGATTTATCAACGTATATTCTAATTAAAAATGATAATTTAATAGTGCCCTTTTCTGTTAATTTTATCCCATATAAGCAAAAACGTATTAAATCCGATATAATGTGTAATCCGCCATTTTGTGATGGCCACCATATTGGATTTACCACAAAATTGAATACACTATATTGTAGTATTGCCATCAGAACCAAAGGTGTACACTAAATTTCAGATATCGGGAAGTGGTAAAAAAATCGTCCGCAAGATTTGTCCCATCAGACAGAATTCTTGGTTAAATAAAAGCTTGTAATATTATTTAAAAATCAGAAATATTATAATTTTCGCTATTTGGCACATTTTCGCATTGATTATTATACTGGTATAAATATAAATATTTTTTTATTTTTACAAAATTCGAAAAATTACATTCAAATTAAAAACGAAAATTATACGTAGCGATTTAGGCACTATGAAGACATTGTATTCTAATAAACAATAAAAATATAATTTTGGTCAAAAAAATATATTTCGTTCGAAAAACGAATACATCCCATCAGTCCGCTCGAATCCTAGAGTACAAAATATAAAAAAACAGACTGATTTCTTCTAATGCATATAATATAAAATAAATATTATTCTTACTTGGAACAATGGCGTTTAAAATAAAACAAACGACCAAAACTGTTGCGAACGTTCTACATATGAACGATGTCATAATATGAGCGCTGTATTTCAATGTAAAATGATAGATACGTATTACTGTGTTGAACACTGTAAAAGTCGAATGACAAAAAACATTGAATTATAGAATAGAATTACACCGAAAAACAACTCTAAACCGTGAAACGTATGTCCAACAAATGTTATGAAAATAATATTATGTTGTTTCAAGTGTGTGCAGTGTACACTCGAGTTTCTACATTATTTGATTGCGAGAACAAATAAAAGTTGCCTTGAAAAAATAATAGCATCTTCAGTGTATAATACGATAAACATAATAATGTTTGTATTACGCACTATAGGTAACCACTTGTTTTAAACGAGTGAAACAAGGCACTGAAGAGATTTCGAATAATTAATATATAAATAAAAATTATTGAAAACCAACGGTATAATAACAGGGCGGAGGGTTATTAGATATTCTATTAAGAAACCAAGACATTTTCCATCGTTATGTACTTTATACATAATTAAAATGACACAGTGTGTACTGCATATTATTTTGTAATTTTTTCTATTGTGCAAAATTGTAAATCACCGTGAGATTCCAATTCTTCACAACTAAGGATTAAAAGGTATAAAACCATGATGATTGTGGTAATTTAGTTTTTATTCATTTATATCTATAAGTTATAACATACTTTTTACATTATCAGCAAATTAATGTTGTATATAAAGAAATATCAATAATTGTATAAATAAATAAATAATTATTAAATGTGATAATGAATATTCCATAATTATTCATAAAACAATAGTTAAAAAACTTCTTTAGATAACAAAATGAAAGTTCCATAAATAAAAAATAAAATTTTTAGAATGTGTCTTCAGTATAAGTTCACGTAGTGTTGGGTTCATTTGATTGATTTCGTGCGTTCTTTTAAGCTAATTTAAATAATTTCTTTGCGTATTGATAACAAAATGTTTTTGGAGACTGTGGTTTTTGGTCTATTTAAAAAAAAAGGAACAAATACATTTAAAATTCGTCAAAATGTCGTAAATATGTGAATATAAAAAATATTATAACGTGTCATTTATTGTGACGCCGCGCCGTGTTCTAATGACGAATATATAAATTAATATTGGTAACAATATAAAATTTGAATTAAATTCAAATAATGAAATTTGAAATACGTAAAAATTTTTTCAAGTGATTTAAACACTCCATACTACCTTTAGGTCGTGCTTAAATTAAATGTAACGTAATATAACGGGCAATAAAAGAAACAAAAAAAAATTATATAAAAAAATTGTATTTATCGTTTGACTTATTTTTTTAAATTTTGTAGGTCATTGCTAGTTTTGTACTTTGATGATTTTTACAATTAATATAGGTATACGTATATACACTTAGTACCACACTTTTACTGATCACCGGTATTTACGATATATGGAACGGATGAAATAATGCGACGTGCGAACACTGACCACGTACAACACGCGTATTCGATTCCTTTGCAAACACTTCAACTATTTTATGAAGTTATTTTAATTCGAACACTGTTTTTTTTTTTCTTATAACGGTCCATCTAGAACCATCGCCGCTTCTAACACGCTTTTCCACCTTTCCCTATCCAATGCCACTTCCATATTCAGCAATGGACTGATTTTCTTCAGGTTTTTCTGAACTTTATCGTACCATCTCTGCCGAGGCCTGCCTCTTGGTCTTTTCCCCATTAACTTGTTTTCGGTGACTTTCTTAATAAGCGATCCCTCTGCTCGCCATATGTGTCCCGCCCATCCCAGCCTTTTTCTGACTAAGAAATAACGTAGACTCGGCTTATTATACAGCTGTTCCAGGTTTTCATTTGTTCTTCTTTGGAAACTTTCCAAGTCATTATTACCGTGCCTTCCAAAATTCAACTATACGTTGGATCTGTTGAAAGGTTGTTTGATATCGAAATATTTATGATTGCGTTGAATTATGGAATAGAATAAAATTATTGCAACAATATGCTTCTATGTTATCAAAAATGATAAGTACTATCACTATAAATATTTATTATTTAACACGTTCAATACCGATGATATGCTCTATGGTAATATCAATCAGAAACATCGGTAAAATATTGCGTTGGATCCGATGGAAATTTAGTTGGAAACGTTGAATTTTGGAACACGATCAAACAATAAAATATTAACAAACTGTTGAGTTTTGGAATGCATATTATCATTTTGATTGTACATCGCTGGATTTTGGAAGGGAGCCTTATATACCGGTCCATATATTTTCCTCTCGAAGCTCTGTAATGTTTTTTCATCTCCCTGAGTGCTAGACCACGTCTCGCATGCGTACGTTACTATGGGTCTCAAGTACGCACAGTATAGGCTTTCCTTTGTACGTCTAGACAGTAGCTTGGAGGAAAACATTTCTTTCATTGAGAAGTAGCACTTGTTTGCCGCATTCAATCTCATCCTAATTTCATTGTGCATATTGTCCTTTTCGTTTATATTAACTCCCAAGTACTTGAAGTTCTCTACCTGCTCAAACGCAAGTCCCCCAGTGTATAGATCACCCTTTACAGTGGCATTTCCTAGTCATCACCATATATTTTGTCTTATTTTCGTTTATTACTAGTCCCATATTGCAGCTGGATTTTATTAGCTTTCTTGCACTCTCCTCGACATCATTTTTGGATTCTCCTAGTAAAACAATACCATCTGCATAGGCGAGCAAGGTAAATTCGAACATTGTTAATAGACGATTTTTGTATGCCTTATCGGTATTCGAATTAAATTAATTGATTGTAATAAAATATTACCGTTTCGAAGGTGATCCAAATAAATACGCGGTACACCTAAAGCGTATTAAAATACGTATATAAATTATGTATTTATAATGTAAAACTCATACAAATGCAAACTAAACATTTGGGTATTAAATTGAAAACGTTACTGATTATACGACAAATGTAAAATCGACAGTAAAGGCTGATTTACACGTTACCAATTGCTGGCATGCTAGCTGGAAGGTCACTGGCGTTTGGCAACTGGAATTGGCAGGTTACTAGCGCCCATCGTTTACACGACGCTAACTACTAATATAGGTACTAGGTGGTTACTGGTTGTAGTGTTTTATCAATTGAGTAGTGCACACGTTAACTTGATATTACAAATTATAAATATTGTGTTATATTATTTTAATAATAATTTTAATGAAATCGTTCTTCTCCGACGGTTATTAAACCAAATTCTTTCACATTCTCGGGCATTCATTTATTTATACGAAACACATGTAAATATTAATTATCACATTCGAGGCTCTTAATGATAATATAATAACAAAGTCAATAGTTAGGACGATTAAAATGCATACAATATTGCATTAAATATACGGTAAACCCATAACGCGTGATAAATTAATTATTAAAAAAATAAAACGAGGATGATAAATAACATACCATTTACTTTAAATTCATTGATATCTAAAAAAATTCACAATATCGAAAAAAATTAATTAATAATATTGTTATTCGGTATATGATTTGAAAATATCAAATTAATTCGGCTTCGAGCTCAATAAAATGATTCACGTATGATCAGTTTATATATTATAACCTATGATAAATATGTTAAAACATACAATTGTATTTAACCAAATTCATCAATTCAGTATGAGTTACTGTTCCATTTCCTATAGGTGCTTCATAAGTCATAATATATTTATATTTTGTTTTGCTCTGAATTTATTTATTTTTCATTTTACATTACGGTAAAGTCAATTTTTTTTTCAAAATTTCTTATTTAGTAATTTTTTTTTTGATCGAACTGCACATAGTTACTTAATAATTACCGAAGTCTTTGGATAATTTCTTGTTAGTTGTACCTAGATTTGAAAAAAAAAATTTACTATGTGATGTTCTCCAACAACCATTATTTTCTAAATCTAACTACTAACCACTCTTTGTGACTTTAAAATTTTTCGATTGAAGCTCGTCTAAAATTAAACACCGCGTATAAATTAAAATAGTTATTTATGATACTTAAAACGTTTCCACATATTTTCTTTTCATATTGTTAATCTATATATTTGATTTGCAATGAATAATTTTATTCGCGTTTAAATAAACATATAAATCAATGCAAAACTTTAAAAACCGTACATAAAACCGAAAATATGTCATGTAAAATATCAATTGAATTCGTGAAAATTAGAGTCATATCAGGTAAATAAAAATTAATAATACTTTATAGGCTTGTCTTTTAATATGTCGTTTATTTAATGTACTATACATTTAGCTTACTCACTTATGCAATTATCCACTGAATACCAATAGTTAATTAATATTTTATAACATATGCAAAATAAATACATTTTTAACAAACACTCGTGTAATTAAAACATATTAAGAGATTAGATAATTTATTGATTTTATTTCACTTTAAATGTATATAAAAAGAATGGAATATAAATAAGTAGGTTCTATATTATTTTATAACGTAGTTATGTTGGTTTTGAATATTTTAAATATAATTTGTAATTTTAGATAACAATAAAATACATTTAAATTGATTTATATTGCTAGTTTAAGGGACTCAAATGAATAATAACTTACCCATTTCTACTTCGGCATAGTAGAAACTTAAAAAAAAAATTGTTTTTTATTAAAAAAAGAAAGTTTACTGTCTGTATACACAAATAATACAATACAATACAATACAATACAATATGCAAATGTTTAACTAGATGATGAACTTCCAGTCATGAACTCATGTAATAGAAACGGTTAATATAAAAGCTATTCTATATGTTAATTAGAAGACCTCGTGGCCACTTACGTTTGAGACGAACGGGAGGATCGTTAGGTGTTTTAAATAACATTTAAAAATACCAACGTTCAATTTCATATAAAAAGTTGACATTTTGAAAAATGTAAAAGAAAAAATATTACTAAATATTGTTAAACCAAACAATGTGCTGTTTTCTTTACAAATATCAAGTAGTAGATAACTTATATATATATATATATATATAATATTTATTATTAATTATTAATTATATATATATAATTAAAACATTTTGAATAATAATAATAATTTATTGGTTTTATTTTACTTTAATAAAATTAAAATAATGCTATAATATTCATAACTTTTATTGGTTTTTTTTCAATTCCATTACATAAACATTTGGATTTATTTAGAATTTTTAATTATAAACTACTTAAATTATTTTCAAATAGTTTCAATTTCGGGGAATGCTGATATAACAGGTGAAATTGTAGTCATATTTTATTTGATATTTTATAAACTTGACACGGTTGGTTTTAATTATTTTAATAGAATTTGTAATTTTGAGCAATATTCCATAAAATTTAAATGTGATAATAGTTTTACTAGTACATAAAGTTATAAAGTAATAATAAAACTTACGATAAAAGTCTTTCATAAGACCTTAAGAAATAATAAAATCATTTTAATTTGTAAATGTCTAGTTAAATACGAATATGTGACAATGTGAAAGTGTGACTTAATATTGTTTAATCATTTATGTATGTTACAATAAGGATATAATAGTGTAGTTAACTTGACGAATAGTGAATAACAAATATACGTATAACTTTTCTAACTTAACAAATAACCTTTATAAAATATACTATTAGAGCATTTTAAAATTTATTTTTATTGTTTCTGGCGTATTTCTTTCAAATGATGAGTATATTGAAACAATAGCATAAACTTAATAAAATTTATTGACATTTAAATTTCGAAAACACGAACTTTTCGGTTTAATTAAATTTTATGATTATGAATTTTATAAATATATTATAGTTAAATAAATTTATAAATACCATCTCAGAAAATGTGGATATAGTTGATGAAATATTATTTTAGATTTCGAATAATAATACAATAATATATATGAGTATAATAACATTTGCAGTATTAGGATATAAAATGAAAAAAGACTTACGTTTTTCAAATGACGAAAACCTTAAAAATAATAAAATATTTATAATTGCAACTGTCCAGTCTTACGAAGAGTTGACAATTTAGAAAAAATAAAAATAAAAACTTAATATTGTTCCCGGATAATGTGGATAAATATGGTAAAATTGTAATTATAGATTGTTTAATACTGTTTGTAATGATGTATTAGTTTGATTTACTTTAAAAAAATTGTTATTTTGATGAAAATATATTTAGATATAGAGATAAATTAATTAATATTTAGATATTAAGATTAGTCTTTGTGTAATAATTTAGCTTGTATTACAATATAATGTTAGAATACTTGCCTATTCTAAAAATGTCTTGAAAAATAATAAAATATTTGAATTTTTAATCAAACAGTTTAATACGAATAGAGTTAACATCGTGCGTAAAAGTAGACCCGCCAACTTGTCGCACGATATTCAAATTATTAGCGAAATTTTGCAAATTTTTTCGGTATTCTGTGCGAGCATATACCGTAAACAAATGTAATTAGACTTGTAGTTTGACAATTGCTACAAATTACAGAATCTTTGAAAAATATCTGGGAGGCTAATTTCACGGATCATCTTTACCACATTATGTAACAAACTTCAAACTAATGTACACGTTTGGTAATTTTTACGACAAATTGCAGTTTTTTCTCGAGACATGTATATAGTGGCGAAAAAAATAACAAAATATTGTTAATAATTTGAACATAGTGGCGGGAAAATTTACGGAGGTGAGTTTCCAACAATTTGGAAAATATGAATAACGACTTAATGTAGGGAAACGGTTGAAATAAATATTTAGACGCAATAATATATATAAAAAAAAAACCTTCCGAAAATACGCCACTGAACGATGTCAGAAAAGAGAATGTTACAAGACTAAATTCATGTAATAATCATTTTATAAATTCTGAATGTGAATTTGTTATTCATATGTGTAATATTATAAAAGCATTCGAATTTACTTACTACCAAAGCATTCTAAAATAATATACGCCGTAAGAATCGTTCGTTGAGAAATCTTTTCTTTTCAATTGATAATTATATTATGTATTTATTATTATTATTATTATTATTATTATTATTATTATTATTATATAATGGGAAAGAGACCTCGAGGGAGACTCAGAAAAAGGTGGCTGGATGTGGTGGAAGAAGACCTTGAAAGATTGGGAGTACAGGAATGGAGGGAAGTAGTCCAGGACCGTAAAAAATGGAGAGATTGTGATGGCGGCCAAAACTCTTAGAGAGTACTAAGTGCCAGTGGAAGAAGAAGAAGATTATTATTATTATTATTATTATTGTTGTAAATTGTAATCGTATATAATCTAAAGGAATATTTCTTGAGCAAATCACTGTAATCAAATGAATTTATTTTTCTTTATTGAAACGAGTATTTAAATAAGAAATGCACTTGAACATTTTTGAGTAACAAGTTATTGTTATTGTAAATTATAAATTAGTACATTCATTGGATTTTTTATTTTTATTAATCTGAAATAATATATAAGCCTAGTAGAAAATTATTGTTGCGAGAATTAAAAATTAGTCTAATTTTATTGTTCATTGCATTTTTATTTTTTTAATATTCTTAAATAATTTTAATGCAAATTGGTTTTTTAGATAAAAATTTGAATTGTTATTTAGTAATATTTTATCAAGTTCCAAAACGCATACCATACAAGGGAAAGCCATAGCAATCTATAATTAATTTACAAATAAATATTATTAGGTGTGTACGATATATCAATTTGTTTTCTAATTAAAAATGTTAATTTAATAATGGAAAATCTCACGTTATATATGATAGTATGAATATAAAAAGGAGACTTTTCGTCCAAGTCAAATTATTGCATTTACAGTACATGTAATTTAACATTTTTGTTTTTATTTTTGTGTAAACTATACAAATAATAATAGTTTTGAAATACGATATGGTACAAATAAATACAACAATATTATTCAGAATAAAAATGAAAACAATAACTAGAAGTGTGACGCGGCTCTTAAACATATTATATTTAATATACAACTACTACTATTCGTTGTTCTAGACTCGATCAAAGTTGAATTCATGCAATTTATAAATAATTCATATTATTATAACAGTGCGTGTATCGGATAGGTACTCACATACCGTTTATCTTTATGTCCACTCTACCTGCAACCCGCTGCAAGCCTATCTTATTTCATATTTCAAAATAATCCTTAATATTAAAATGGGTACTAAACTGTTTTTTTTTTATTATAACACACGTTAACACATGCAAAGTACGCTCAATATCCACGTCCTCATCGTTATTGTTAGAAATAATAAAGTTACTCAAAGACGCAATCATTTTTAAGGGGCCCAAGCTCTAGGACGGCCTACATGGACTTTCCCGTTATCTCGGTATAGGACCAGTCCGCGCCTGAAAAACAGTAAATTCCGTCACTTGGCTCGGATTTTTACGTACAATAACTACAAAAACAGACTGATTTCTTCTAAAGCATATAATATAAAATAAATATTATTCTTACTTGGAACAATGGCGTTTAAAATAAAACAAACGGCCAAAGCTGTTGCGAACGTTCTACATATGAACGATGTCATAATATGAGCGCTGTATTTCAATGTAAAATGATAGATACGTATTACTGTGTTGAACACTGTAAAAGTCGAATGACAAAAAACATTGAATTATAGAATAGAATTACACCGAAAAACAATGCTCTAAACCGTGAAACGTATGTCAAACAAATGTTATGAAAATAATATTATGTTGTTTCAAGTGTGTGCAGTGTACACTCGAGTTTCTACATTATTTGATTGTGAGAACAAATAAAGGTGGCCTTAAAAAATAATAGCATCTTCAGTGTATAATACGATAAATATAATAATGTTTGTATTACGCAATATAGGTAACCACTTGCATTAAACGAGTGAAACAAGGCACTGAAGAGATTTCCAATAATTAATATATACATACAAATGATTGAAAACCAGCGGTATAATAACAGGGCGGAGGGTTATTATAGATATTCTTTTAAGAAACCAAGACATTTTCTATCGTTATGTACTTTATACATAATTGAAATGACACAGTTTGTACTGCATATTATTTTGTAATTTTTTTCTATTGTGCAAAATTGTAAATCACCGTGAGATTTTTTACAACTAAGGATTAAAAGATATAAAACCATGATGATTGTGTTAATTTAGTTTTTATTCACTTATATATAAGTTATAACATACTTTTATTACATTATCAGCAAATTAATGTTGTATATAAATAAATATCAATAATTATATAAATAAATGCATGTATATAAACATGTGGTAAGAAATGTATAGATAGTATATGGTGGACAAAATATCATTATATCATTGTTTCATTAAATACTACTATACTCAATAATTTAAAATTTAAAATTATGTGACATACACAATAAGGTATAAAACATTATTAAATATGATTATGCGTGTTCCATAATTATTCTTAATACAAGTATTCTTAATTTTCAAGTATTCTTGAAAAAAACTTCTTTAAAAGACAAAATAGAAGTTCCATAAATAAAAATAATATTTTTAGAATGTATCTTCGGTATAAGTTCACGTAGTGTTGGGTTCATCATTCTTGCGTTCTATTATGCAAATCCTTGCAATTTCTTTACGTATAGAATACAAAATGTTTTGGAGACTGTAGATTAAGGTCTATTAAAAAAAAAAACACCAAATGTAATTGAAATTTGTCAGAATATCGTAAATATGTGAATATAAAAATTATTATAGCGTGTCTTTATTGCGACGTAGTGCTCGAATGACGAATATATGAATCGATTTTGGATTTTGATAACAATATAAAAAATATGAACTGAATTGAAATAATAAAATCTGAAATACGTTACATTTTTTTTAAGTGATTTAAACACTCGATAGGTAGTGCTTAAATAGGTAAGTGCTTAAATTAAAAATAACGTAATATAACGAGAACAAAAAAAAAAAAATACAAAAAAATTGTATTTATCTTTTGACTTATCTTTTAACATTTTGCAGGTCATTGCTAGTTTTATACTTTGATGATTTTTACAATTAGTATATATTATATATATGTTATATATATATATATATATATATACACACACTTAGTACCATACTTTCACTGATCACCAGTATTTACGATGTCTGGTACGGATGAAATAATGCGACGTGTGAACACTGACCGCGTACTACACACGTATTCGATTCCGCCCCAACCACCACAACCGTTTTATGAAGTAAATTTAATTTGAACACTGTTAATAGACAATTTTTGTATGCCCTAACAGTGTTAAATTAATTGATTCGCATTAGTCCCGTATATTGTAATAAAATATTACCGTTTCGAAGTTCCTCCAAATAAATACGCGATACATCTAAAACGTATTAAAATACGTATATAAATTATGTATTTATAATGTAAAACTCATATAAATGCAAACTAAACATTTGGGTATGAAATTTAAAACGTTACTAATTATACGACAAATGTAAAATCGACAATAAAATTCATTATTCTTCTAGGGATATAAAAACTAATAAAAACTTATACGAAACACACGTGAATATTAATTATCATGTGCGAGGCTCTTAATGATAATCAGATAATAATAATAATAAAGTCAAGATTTAGGACGATTAAAATGCGTACAATATTGGAATAAATATACGGTCAACCCATAACTCGTAATAAATTATTTATTTAAAAAAAAAAAACGAGGATGAGAAATAACATACCATTTTCTTCAAATTCATTGATGTCTAAAAAAATGTGCAATAACGAAAAAATTTAATTAATAATTATTATTCGGTACATTGAAAATATTAATTGAATTCGGCTTCGAGTTCCATAAAATGATTCACCTATGATCAGTTTAAGTATTATGATCTATGATAAATATATTTAAATATTCAATTATATTTAACCAAATTCATTAATTCAGCACGAGTTAATATACCATTTCGTATAATTCATAACATAATTTATATAATTATGTTTTGAATATATTTATCTTGCATACGAAAATACGGTAAAATTTATTTTTGTTTTACTTTGAATATATTTATCTTCCATACTAAATTACGGTAAAGTCTACTTTTTTTTCCAAAATTTCTTATTAAGTTTTTTTTTTTTTTTTGATCGAACTCCACATAGTTACTTAATAATTACCGAAGTCTTCGGATAATTTTTTGTTAGTTGTACCTTAATTTGGAAAAAACATTTTTTATTATATACATAATTATGTAGTGTTCTCCAACATCACGTTTATTTTCTAAATTTCAATACGAACCGCTACAATTGATGTTAAAATTTTTCGACTGAAGCGCCTCTAAAATAATTAATCACCGCGTATAAATTAAAATAGTTATTTATGGTACTCAAAACGTTTCAACATATTTTCTATTCGTACTGTAAGTTTACATATTTGATTTGCAATGAATAATTTAATTAACCTTATCGTGTGTGAATAAACTTATAAATCAATGTGAAATTTTAAAATCTATATATGAAACCGAAAATATTTCATGTAAAATATCAAATGAATTCGTGGAAATTAGTGTCATATCACGTATATTGAAATATATAATACTTTATAGGCTTGCATATTAATATGTCGTTTATTTAATGTACCATAACACGTTTAGCTTACTCACTTAAACAATCATTCTCTGAATACCATTAGTTAATTAACATTTAATAAAATATGCAAAATAAATACATTTTAACAAACACTTGTGCAGTTAAAACATATTAAGAGATTAGATAATTTATTGATTTTATTTCACTTAAAATGTATATAAAAGAGTAGAATATAAATAAGTAGATTCTATATTATTTTATAACGTATGTAGTTAAGTTGGTTTTAAATATTTTGAATACAATTTGTAATTTTAGATAACAATATAACAAATTAAAATTGATTTATATTGCTAGTGTAAGGGTCTAAAATGAATAATAACTTACCCATTCCTATTTCGACATGGCAGAATCTTAAAAAAAAATTTTTTTTATTAAAAACAGAAAATTTACTGTCTGTATAATATATAAATTATACAATACGTAAATATGCAATTGTTTAAATAGATTATGAACTCATTTAATAGATAAAGTTAATATAAAAGATATTCTATATGTTTTTTAGAAGTTCTCGTGGCCACTTACGTTTGAAACGAACAGGAGGGCCGTCAGGCATTGTAAATAACATTTAAAAATACCAAAGTTCAATTTAATACGAAGAGATGACATTTTGAAGAATTTGAAAGACAAAAAAAATACTTAATATTAATATATAATTTGTGCAGTTATCTTTACAAGCATCAAATAGCAAATAACTTTATTACATATATAATTAAAACATTTTAAAAATTATGATAATCTATTTTATTTTAATTCTTTCAGATCCAGTGTCCTCTATATACGTGACACATTAATATTTTATTTATTATAATCATGGTGTTGATTCATTTTGGTCAATCATATATTGAGTTTGCTAGAAAATTTCCTTAGAATCCGAAAATAATTATATACAAATAATGTGTTATTAATATTTTACTCTAATTTTAGTCCATACTAAAACAAATTTGACAAAATATTTTTTTTATTTCCTTAGAAAGATATTCGTGTCTGAAAGAAAATTAATGAAATGCTATAATATTCATAACTCTTATTTGGTATTTTCCAGTCAATAACATAAACATTTTAGAATTTTAATTATAAACCGCGTAAATTATTTTTTAATTGTTTTAATTTCGGGAATGTTGATATACATAACTGGTAAAATTGTAGTGATATATTATTTAATATTTATAAATTTGACACAATTGTTTCTAATTATTTTAATAAAATGTTTAATTTTGAGGAATAATCCATAAAACTCAAATGTGATAATTTTACTAGTACATTATAATATTAAATAATAGTACTGAATAGTACAGCAATAACTTACGTCGAATTTTTTCCAGAAGGCCTTAAAAAATAATAAAATAATTTTAATTTGTAAATGTCTAGTTAAATACCAATATGTGACAATGTGGAAAAAGTGACCTAGTATTTTTTAATCATTTATGTTTGTCATAATAATGGCTATAGTAGTGCAGTTAACTTGACAAATAGTAAATAACAAATATACCTATAACTTCTCCGACTTAACAATTGACCTTTATAAAATATATTATTAGAACATTAAAAAATTTATTCTAATTGTTTAGGGCGTATTTCTTTTAAATTATTTCGAAACTATAGCTTAGACAACAGATTTATTAACATTTGAACTTCGAAAACATGAATTTTCGGTTTAATTAAATTTTATGATTATAAACTCTATAAATATATTATTATTAAATAAATTTATAAAAACATTTCAGAGAATGTGGATACAATAGTTGATAAAACTGTACTTATAGGTTATTTAATATTTTATAATGATATTGGTTTTAGGTATTTTTAACAGCAATTTAGAGTTCGAATAACAATATATAATACATGTGAGTATAATAACATTGCCAGTATGAGGCTACAAAATGAAAAAAAACTTACGTTTTTCTTGTAACGAATTATCTGAAAAATTAATAAAAATGTTTATAATTGCAACCGTCCAGTTTTACAAAGAGTAGACAATTTGGAAAAAATAAAAATAAAGACTTAATTTTGTTCTCGGATAACGTAGATCAAAATGGTAAAATTGTTTAATACTTTTTAATGGCATATTAGTTTGATGTACTATAAAAATAATTTTTTATTTTTGGTAGCAATATATCAATTCTTTGTATAATAATTTAGCTTGTATTACGGTATAAAGTTAGAATAATCGCCTAATCTAAAAATTGCTTGAAAAATAATAAAACATTTAAATTTTTTAAACGAACAGTTTAATACGAAGAGTTAATGTCGTGCGCAGAAATAGATTCGCCAACTTGTCGCACAATGTTCAAATTATTAGCGAAATCTTGCAAATTTTTTCGGAATCCTATGCGTGTATCTACCGTAAACAAATATTGAATTAGATATGTAATTCTACAACCGATACAAAATTTTAGGTTCTTCGAAAAGTATAATCTGGGTGTCTAATTTCACGGATCCCTATACTATACGAGTATATTGAAACAAATTTCAAACTAGTGTACACATTTCGTAATTTTTACGACAAACTGAACAGTTATTTCTCGAAGCATGAATATAATTGCGAAGAATATTGCAAAATATTGTTATTAATTAGAACATCGTGACGGGAAAATATGAATAACTATTTTGCATAGGGAAACGGTTGAAATAAATATTTAGATACAATAGTATATACCATAAATATTACGAAAAATACGACACTGAACGATGTCAGAGACGAGAAAATTATAAGACTAAAGACATGCGATAAACTGGCGATTATTATTTTATAAATTATAAATTCTGAATATGAATTTGTTATTCATATGTACAAAAAGCATCTGAATTTACTTACTGTTGAAGCATTCTAAAATAATATACCACCGTGAAAATTATTAGTTAAAAAATCTTTTCTTTTTATTTGATGATTATAATATGTATTTATTATTACATATTATTATTTATTTAATCGTATATACTCGTAATTGTAAACAATATGTTTTATTTAAATTAATTTATTATTCTTTATTGAAACAAAAACCTAAATAAGAATTACAGTAAGAACATTTTGAATAACAAAAGTTATTGTTTTTATAAATGAAAAATTAATCCATTAATTGGATTTTTTTTATTAATGTTCTGAAATTATACATAAGCCTAATTGGTTATATAGACGTAAATGTTGAATCGTTTTTTGGCAGTATTTTGTCTAATTCAAAAACGCATACCATACAAGGGAACGGCGTAGGAATCTGTAATAAATTTACAAATAAATTATTATATGTGTACGATATATCAATGTGTATTCTAATTAAAATGATAATTTAGTAATACGAGACTTTTTTGTCCAAAGCATATTATCGGATACAGAGTAAATATATATTAAATAAATATATTTTTTTGTGTAAACTATACAAATAATAATTGTTTTGAAATACGATATATGGTACAAATAAATATAAGAAGTATTCAGAATAAAAGTGAAAATAATAACTGACGGAATAACATTTATAAGACAAGAACGAGGAATTCAAAAAATGATGTAAAGCGGTATCAACACGATGATTTTTTTTCTATTTTCAAAATATTCATTTATATATTATACTATTTATACAGCATACAATAATGAAAATATGAATTGTACACGTACGTAGAATAAACGTATGGAATGTGATAAAATCAAACAAGTCGCGGTAATATTAAATAAATGCATAAGATACATTTTATTTGAATATCATAGATATATTTATAATGTCTGAACTGAGGAATATTGTGTCTTTTTCCGTTCATTTTATCCAATATAAGTAAAAACTTATTAAGTCCGACTGATTCATTCCCGTTTGTTACAAAACATAACATAACTAAATATTTCGAAAAATCACAATAAAATCACAAACGAAAATTTACGTAGTGAATTACTTTGAAGACCATTTATTACAATATTCAGAAAAAAAAAAAAATGTAATTAATTATTGGTGAGAAACACGCTTCGTTTGAGAAAACAGTACATTCCTCTACTTCGCTTAAATACTTAAGGGGATTGGAAGCGTCCATTTATTAAGGGGTCGTGTATAGGCAATTTAATGTTTTGGGCGCGTTACGCAGTGTGCTTGTGTGAAACGTAAATGATTGTTAGTGTGAGTACGCACTGTCGCCTCGCGTGGCTATATGGGATATTCTCGCACGCGCACGCACATGTCAGCATTCACGACTACTGTTTGAGATTCAATATGAAATCGTACTTCCTACGTACCGATCTATTGGTGCGATAAAAATTTGAAAACAGATTTGAATTCCTCGTGAATTTTACTACAAAACGACTTTCCCACTTTTTTATTTCTTTTTTAAGACCTTCAAAATGAATTATTAACAATTTTTTTTTTAATTTGTTCGGTTAATTTTTTAAGGGTTTATGAAAAAAAATGGAAAAAGTGGGAAAGTCGTTTTGTAGTCAAATTCACGAGGAATTCAAATCTGTTTTCAAATTTCTTATCGCACCAATAGATCGATCGGTACGTTGGAAGTACGAAACGTCTATTTTGCTATATTTCATGTGTGTAAGACAAAGAGAGAAAACATCCGCTTCCAATCCCCTTAAGTACAAAAACTAAAAAAAACCGGTTGGTTTCTTCGAAAGTAAATAATATAAAATAAATATTAAAATAATATTCTTACTTGGAACAGTGGCGTTTAAAATAAACCAAACGGCCAAAGCCGTTGCGAACGTTCTACGTTTAAACAATGCCATAATAATATGGTGGTCGTATTTCAATGTAAAATGATAACTACGTACACTTCGTTGAACACTGTAAAAGCCGAATGACAAAAAAAAAAAAAAAAAACACTGGATTCAAGGAAAAAAATTACACCGAAAAACAATATTCTAATTAACTGTGAAACGTAAGTAAAACAAATATTATGAACATAATATTGTTTTACGTGTGTAGATTTTACACGCGATTTTCTATAATATTTGATTTCGGGAACAATTAAAGTTGGCATTTAATGCACAATACGAAAATTTACGTAGTGATACACTTTGAAGGACATGTAGTGTAGACGTGTATTTTAGAAAAAAATTACACCGAAAAACAATTCTATACTCCGAAACGTGTATTAAACTAATATTATGAACACAATATTATGTTGTTTCGTATGTGTACATTTTACACGAGAGTTCGTACATTGTATGACCACGTGAACAAATAAAAGTGGACTTAAAAAAACAACAACAGCATTTTCAGTGTATACGATAAACATATTACTGTAAGTGGCTTACACACCATAGGTAACCACGAGTTTTGAACGAGTGAAATAAGGCACAGAGGATAGATTTCCAATAATTAATCTACATTTTACGGGTCGGAGGGTTATAAGATATTTGTTTTAGAATCCATGAAATCGCCAATTATTGTGTACTCTATATATAATTATGATGACATAGTTTTTATTGCATGCTGTTTTTATTTTTTTCATTTGTGCAAAATTTTAAATCTCCGCTAGGTTGCAATTCTTAAGGGTTGATAATGTAAGCCATATCGTATATATGTTGTTCCCGTGAATGCAGCTAATAACTATTTTTACTTTTTTTTTTGTAATATCAGTGAATATTGAACAAAACTGACGTTTGCATTTAAATATTTGATGATTTTTTTTCGTTAGTTATATTATTGCGCCGTCGTGGGTCTTAAAATCCGATTTGTGAAAATATTTATCCCAATATTATTCTAAAATCGGTTATAATGTACTTTTCGTCATGTGGTACTTTTTCACGCTGATTATTATATATAAATATAAATATTTTTTACTTTAACTCTTATACCAATTATGAATAGTCAATATGAAAAATAACTTGAAATATTACTTTTGATTTCATGTGTGTACCTATGTATGGTTAAAATTGATTTTTGTTCATGAAAGTATTTTTTGCTTTCTTCAATTATGAAAAATCTACTTCCGCCAAATATTTGTTGATTTCCTGACCTCTCTGTACATCTTGTTTCTAAATTCTGTGTAATAGTTGCAGAAATGGAACTCCATTGTCACATTCCTATCTAGTATTTTCTGCGTGAGGCGTCCTCTTTACTAAAATACGAATACTTGTTGTTTTTACGGTTGTGGAAATAATACGTGTGTAATTATTTTAGGATTTCGATACGATTATGAATTTTTTACTCTTTCGTACCTATATAATTAAAGTTTGAAATATATGACGTATACAAAATCGTTGAGCGGATACTATTTTTCACTCATTTTTGTTGTCTTTATGTGTCGAACAGTACATATAGTGAATACGCACACCACGCAGTTTAAAATTTTACACGAGGGTCGTATTTAATTAGGTATATTATTTATAATTTATAACATAGGAACAAATATTATAGGTATCTGCAGACATCATACTGGGATTATTATGACATATTATGTTATCATAATATACTTCAAAAGTCTCAGGTAACAAATTACCGGGAAATAAAATGATTCGTATAAATTATGTACCTCGAAAATAACACAATAATATAAAGATAGTTGCAGTAAATAATTGTATGCAATACAGTAAATTAACTAGGAAATAATATGGAAGTAAACGTTCGAGTGAGTTAAGTTGAAATATTTATTTTTAAATATTAAGTGGACCCAGGGGGTTGGTGAATAAGGTATAACAGGGAGCTGTAGGAGTTTATGGGTGTGGGACTGGTAATTAGCTTTATCGAATACCAGAAGATTCAGTTGGTAGGTCGCGTTATGCGTCGAAAAGAAAATAATCCGCTGACAGCAGCATTTGAGTGGATACCTTAAAGGTAAATGCCACCTGAAAGTTTTAAATAAAAAAAATTAACATGCTACTATATTATACTGCATGATATGTATATTATACACGCGTATACTATATGATAATGAAGAGTGAGAGTTTCGAGTAAAACGACCGACAGCAAAATAAAAATTATGGAGAGATAGGTCCCGTAATAATTTGAACATAAACACACACACAAACACACACACACACACACACACACACACACACACACACTATAAAACCCTTTAGTATTTTTTTTATTAATTTGTCTGCTTACAGCTTACATATTCATTTACATATATATATATATATACTCGTATGTTTGTATGTACTTACGTGTAAAATATATATTATATTTGTTTCATAAAATATGATCACCTTTTTGATTGTGTATCTTGTGTTGGTATGGAGTTTTCATATACGATTCATTTTCTGACGTTTATACAAATCTGATAATTACGATATTTTTAGAGGTTTTGAAAATCATTAAGTGTTTTTGGCAAAAAAAAAAAAAATAATCCAATTAAATTCAATATTCAGATGTACTCCTATAATATACTAATACATAATTACTACTATAATATATTTTAATATAAATTATTTTAATTGCTTAGCAGATTTAATAATATTACTATAATATATTTAGCATAATGTCTGTTTTGAAATTTTGTTTTTATTGACTTTCAACATATTTTATTTAATTGTCCCAAATATCATAGTTTTATGTCCATGTGTAATTTGATAAAAAATATACACATCTAAGGATTAAAAGACATAAAACAATTATGTTCGCGTGCTTATTTTGTTTTTTTCACTTTTTTATATTATCACACACTTCTGTTACGTTATAAACAAGTTGTATGCATATAAATAAATAAACAAATATATATATATATATAAATATATATAGTTAGTATATGATTGACAAAATATCATTATATTATAGTTTAATTAAACACTCGTATACTCGAAAATTTAAAATTAATTATTGTGTAAAATACAGAATAGAGTATTATTAATAAATATAAAATAATACATTATATATTTATACAATATTATAAATATATAATATATATAATACAAATTAATATTGAATATAATTATGCATTTTCCATGATTATTCTTAATACAACACTTTAACACTTAAAACAATAATTTTAATAAACAAAATCAAAAGGTACATAGATTAAAATAAAATGTGTAGAATGCATCTAAGTTTACGTAGTGTTTGGTTCATTTAATTAATTTTGATTAGTTTCACATTGTTTTACGTATGCTTTACAAAAAGTTGTTGGACTTGGTTTTGGTACATCTGTTAAAAAGAAAAGAAAATAGTTCAGTTAAACTACGCCAAGATGTCGTAAATATGTGAAAATTAAATATATTATAACGCGTCATTTATTACGGGGCAGTGCTTGAATTTCGAATAAAAAAATTAATTTAGATAACTTTATATAAAATATGAATTAAATTTCAATTTAAATCTCGGATACGTTTAATTTTCCTTTGTGTAATTTTAACACTCGATATGTTAGGACTACATGTCATGTCTTACCACTGGTAGTGAATTATATTAAATATAACGCGTAATAACGAGCAGAAAATAATATACACGAGAAAAATGGCTAAGAAAAAAATTTCTTGGTTCAAAAAGTTCAATTTAAAAGTACCTACACAAAAAAGTTCAGGTAGGCACAATAGTGGTTATAATAAATATGTTATACCAATTAACATATTATTCTACATAATTATTTTAGGAAATATATTAAATGTAATTTATTTTTATAACCGCGAAATTGCACATTTTAATGCAGTACCTAATTAAATTTTTATGTTAAAATTAGAGTTAGATTTACATATGTGTTTATATATGATAATGTTATTTATAAATGCTCAAAGACCAATAATACATGCAGCTAAAAATAAAATAAAATTCAATATGACTGTCAAAAATAATATTCCTTTTCTAAAATACATTTTTTTGTATGTTTGAGAAGTAGTTGAATATTATTAAATATTTATTTGGCATTTTCCCGGCCATTGATGTTTTATAAATATAGTTTATCGTTTTATTAATTGTTTACATTGAGTCTTCAAAGTCTTGTCTACTTTTGTACTTGGATGATTTATGCGATGGGTATAAAACCTAGTACCAACTTTTTACCAATTTTCTGCCCGGTACGGATGGAAAAATGCGACGTGCGAACACTGACCGCGTACCACACGTGTATGCGATCCCTTCTCAACCACTACAAGTTACAACCATTTTATAAAGTATTTTAAATTTAAACATTGTTAGTTTATATAAATATTATGTCTTAAGGGTGCTCAAATTATATTCTTTGGTTCACATTAGACCAGAATATTGTAATAAATTTCATTAATTATTACCGTTTCGAATTCTCTCCAAATACATATACGGTATACCTAAAATGTAGTAAATTACGTACGTTAATCTATTACAATATAATATCCATACAAATGCAAACTAAACATCAGAGTATTAAATTTAAAACGTTACTAATTACACAAGAAATGTAAAATCAACAAAAATATTTATTTGTCTCCAAGGGTTCTAAAAATCAAATTAGTCATATTCTTGGGCATTCATTCGTTTGTACAAATCACAAGTAAATATCAATAATTTCGTTCGAGGTTCATTATAGTAATATATTAACAACAATAAATAGATCACTAAAAATAAAGAAAACGATAGTATTTTACATAAAGTTAGGACGATTACAATTTATACAATATTGGATTAAATATACGGTAAATATTTAACGTGTAATAAATAAATTATTAAATAAAAAGAAAACATACTGTTTTGATCATGTTCAGACATATCTAAAAAATTACAATAAAGAAAAAAATTTATCAATAATTTTAGTATATTATGATATGAAAATATCAGTTTAATGTAGAGAAAACAAAACAGAAAAACAAATAAAGAAAAAAAAATTGAAATAAAAATAAAGTTATAAATTAATATTCGTAAATATTAAATTTGTATGTGAGTGTGTGTGTGTGTGTGTGCTTTAATATAAAATAATGCCAAAGAGTATTACTTAAAGTAAAGAAAAAGTATAAAAGTTGTTAATCCAAATGATATTCATGAAATTATACAATCATTCAACGTTATAATTAGTCAAAATTATTTCCAATACAATAATAAATGAAATACGCAAAATGAAGGTGTAGTCAAGTGTGATGCTTTAAGTGCACTTTTATCGGAATAGGTACTTGATAGATTGTGAAACAAATAATATACTTTCCAACATATTATATAGTCTATTTGTTAAACCTTAATTCAGATATTTAGACAATGCATTAATTTTATTCAGAGGTACATATGGACAAGCAGAAGTTATGGTTAATAGTTCAAATAAAATTTATGAACATATTCAATTTACCCCAGAAACGTAATAAACAATAACTAAATTTCTTAGACCTTAAGGTCTGTGGCGTATTTTCAATTTGCAATTTACCGACGGCGACAATAGTTCATTTGTAAATTTTTAATTTTTTTTTTTGGTTCTAGGGGAGGTCAGAACCCGGAACCCCCCCTACCCCGTAAATACGCCACTGCTTACGGTTAATGTAGTAAATAATACATTTGAATATAATATTTATAGAAAACCTACCCAAACTGGTTCTATTATCCCTTATGATTCCAATCATATTTTTTCGTCTGTTGTATTTTTCTTTTTGTTTAATACCCGATGATGACTTTTTGTTGAAACCGGTAGTATATAAACACACTTAATACAACAACTTTCATATATTTTTTTCTTTTGCGTAATACTATTTAGCTTTTTATATTAAAGTATACATATATATATATATATATATATATTATAAATAAACAAATTTAATTCAGCTTCTCGTTTCATAATATGATCCACTTTTGATCAGTTTAAGTATTATGGTCTATGATAAATATATTAAAATATTCAATTGTGTTTAACTATTGGTTACTATATTAATATGCGTTACTATTCCTTTTCATGTACTTCATAACATAATTATATATTGTTTTACTTTGAATATATTTATCTATCATACTACATAACTACATACTGCATAAAATCTACTTTTCTTCGAAATTACTTATTAAACAATTCTATTCATCGAACTGCACTTAGTTACTTAATACTTACCGAAGTTTTCGGATAATTTATTATTAGCATCACCTAAATTTGGAAAAAATGTATATATTTATTGTGTAATTGTGTAATGTTCTCCAAAACACTTTTATTTTCTAAATATAACTACGAACCGCTTTTATTGAAATCAAAACCTGCTGTTTTCAGCACGTCTAAAATTTATCACCACGTATAAATTAAAATAGTTATTTATGGTATTTAAAACGTTTCGAAATATTTTTTGTTCGTATTGTTAGTCTTTATATTAGATTTGCAATGAATAATATTAATAACTTTATTGTATTTGAATAAACTTACATATCATTGCAAATCTTTAAAACCCATACATGAACCCACATTTATATAACGTACCAGAATAAATTTATTTTACTCACTTAAACATCTATTCACTAAAACCGTTAATTAATAAACATTTATTAAAATATGCAAGACAAATAATTTTTAAAAATATTCGTACAATTAAAACATATTTAATCATGTATTAAAGGAATGAAATATAAATAAGTATTATATAGCAATTTATAATGTAGTCACATTGGTTTTAAATATTTTAAATACAATTTTTAATTTTCGGTAACAATACAACAAATTCGAATTGATTTATTTCGCCTGTATTAGAACATAAAATGAATAATAACATACCCTGCCCTATATCGACGTGGCATGATCTTAAATAAAGGAACATTTATTATTATTTTTTATTAAAAATAGAAAATATGCTGTCTGTATACATATTTAATACAATACGTAAATATGCTAATGTTTATCTAGATTATAAATTTCCAGTTATAGATTCAAGTAATAGATAATGTTAATATAAAATATATTTTATATGTTAATTAGAAGATATCGTGGCCACTTACGTTTGAGACGAACGGGAGGGTTTTCAAGTATTGTGAATAATATTTAAAAATGCAAACGTCCAATTTAATACGAAGTTTTGACATTTTGAAAAATTTGAAAGAAAAAAATATATTAGTTTATATTGTTTAATCAAATATGTATCAGTCTAGAGTGCAGTTAACTTTACAAGTCAAATAACAAATAACTTTTAAAACACATATAATTAGAACATGATAATTTATTGAATTTATTTTATTTTAACTATATAAAAACAATGACGTATAATTTATAACACATATTAATTCGGTTACATAAACATTCGGATGTATTTGAAATTTTTAATTATTATAATGTAAATCATTGTAAAATAGTTTTGATTTCAGAAAATGTTGATTTATCTGGTTAAAGTTTTCTTATTTATTTTTAATATTTATTAACTCCATCGATTTCAGTTAATTGTAATAGAATTTGTAAATTTGATTAATAATACATTAAATTTTAAAGCAAGAGTTTTTCTTATACATTACGATATAAAGTAAGAACAGTCACTTACTGACTTTTTCCCTCGCAATACCTTAAACAATAGTAAAAAATTTTTAATTGTAAATGTCCAGTTAATTACGAATAGTTAATAATACGGAAAATTTGATTTAATATTGTTTAATTATATATCTGTGAAACAATAAGGATATAAAAGTGTAGTTAACATAACAAAAAAGATAAAACAAATACATATATATATATATATTTAACTTTTCTAACTTAAGAAATAACTTTTATAAAAAAATATTAAAAGGACATTTTGAAATGTATGATTATTGTTTCAGGCGTATTTCTTTTAAAGTATATCAAAACGATAGCATAGGCTTAATAAAATGTATTGACATTTTGATTTCAAAACATGAACACTTTGGTTTAATTTATATTATGGTTATATACACTATAAATATAATATTGTTAAATACATTTATAAAAATATCAGAAAATGCGGATGTAGTTGATAACCTTATACTTATAGATTTGTTAGTATTTTATTGATATTGATTTCAAATAGATTTAACAGTATTTTAGATTTCGGATAACAGTATTATATTAGATTTGAGTACAATAATTTTGCTAGTGTTTGGATATATAATGAATAAAAAGACATACGTTTTTCTTTTTGTGAAAGACCTTAAAAAAAATAGTAAAACTATTTAAAATTGTAATCGTACAATTTAATACGAATTATTGACAATTTATAAGAAAAAAAATTAATATTGTTTGTTATTATAGGTATGAGACGAGAGTGCAGTTTATAAATAACAAACAGCATTTTTATAACTATACTTATTAAGGGAAACAGTTGCGTGAATTGAAGGGCAGTGTATTGTATCATATATTCACTAATTCGGGTTCAAGATCTATTGGTTGGTGCTTCGCTTTTACGCATAATGTTATCCGTATGTGATTTCTGCGACCACCGAGAGCATATTATTCAATTACAAATTGTGTATGTATTACATAACCATAGATATTTAATTGTAAATATCTGTGATATTACGTTGAAGTTCACTGAAAATTTGGAGGAAATAATTTGAATAACAATTTTAAATTATTTTTTATCGACTGACGATACAAGAGCGATCTTGCGGAAAATGTTGGCAACTTCATAAAAATCAGTGAACTGTTTCATACGTGGTGGTTTCGTAGAATCCAATTTTCAATGATTATTTAATTGACGAATTCGAACAATTATTTTTGGATTAGAAATTAAAGAACGTTGTACGCGGTTGCTATTAGCCCAACTTTCAGTTTCGTATTTTATTATATTTTTTTTCTATTAAAAAAAAAAAAAAATAGTAAAAAAAAAAAGAAAATTTTGTTAATATAACCACTGTGTAGTAGACTTTTCTCTCTCTCTCTGATAAAAAAAAAAAATAACAATAATCATAAAAAAAATGAAATCTGTTAAATGTTTACGCAGTGTTTCAGTGTTTTTTTCATATGAAATTTGGAAGTTGCCGTTCCCCTTAAGTTCCTCTCAGTTCCTTTCAATCGAATATAATTAGAACATTTTAAAAGTTTCTGTAATATATTGGTTTTATATCAAAACAGTGTCACAGATTTTATAACATTTAATTGACATTATAATTTTGAAAACATGAACATTTATATGTATGTATTTCGATTTTTATTTATTTATACATTTTATTTTAATGAAATATTAGTTTCGTTTATTTTGGAAAACGTCTGTAATCATTGATATAACAACATACCGAATCTTTTTGTAATAATTTTACTTGTATTACGGTTTAAATTTACAATACTTGCCTACAGTGCACAGTCCTTAAAAATTAAAACAAAAAATGTAAATTATTATGAGAACAGTTTAATACAAAACAGTTATCATCGTACGTAAAAATAGTTCCGCCACTTTGTCGCACAGCGTTCAAATTAGTAACTAAAGTTTGCTATTTTTTTCGGAATTCTATATGCGCGTACCGTGAAAGAAAATGCAAATCGACGTAAAATCCGTAATATTTGGAAAATATCTGAGAAGTTAATTTTACGGATCCCTATCATATAGATTAACAAACTCCAAACTAGTGTACACATTTTGCAAAATTTTAAGATAAATTGCAAAATTTTTTTTTTTCAAGGCATGAATATTGTTGCGAAAAAAATGTGTTATGTACTTAAAGACGGAACAATTTATGCGAATGAGTTTTTAACAATTTGGAAAGTTTGATTAAAGACTTAATATTGCAGAGAAACAGTTGAAGTATACAGTATATACTCATTTAGACGCAATAATATACTCGTATATCAAAATCATTACGAAAAAAATGTCACTGACATTGTTACGATGGTAGATACGAGGCAATTTCAAGATAAATGACAAATGTAATAAACCCAGCCACCCAGGATAATCGTTATAAAAATTAAAAATTCTATACAATTATATGAATTTTTTATTTATATGTGTTATATTAAAAAAAAAATTGAATTTACTTACCACCAAAGCATTCTAAAACAATGTACGTCGTAATAATTATTAAATAAATTTTTTTTTCTGATAATCATAATATCTATTTTCTATAACTATTATTTATTTTAATCGTATTTAATCTTAATCAGAATGTCTTAGGCATATTATAATGTTATTGAAATGAATTTTTTTTTTCTATTGAAACAAAAATCTAAATAAGAACTACAATTGAACATTTTCGAAAAACAGAAGTTATCGTTGTTAGAAATGAAAAATTAATTTATTCAATCGTTGGAATTTTTCTTTTCTAATTACTGTGAAATATTACTTAAGCGCAATCGGTATCTTAGAGAAAAATGTCGTATCGTTATTTAAGTTCAAAAGCACGTACCAAACGAGGGAAACGCGTAGAAATCTGTATTAAATTTACAAATAAATAATAATGTGTACAATATAACAATATACATTTTTTAATTAAAAATGATAATTCAATTATACATAACCATACGTACCTAATGTATGAATATAAAATACGTGAATTTTATTTGCCCAGAGCAAATTATCGCCCTCAATCTACTTGTAATTTAATATTTTTGTTTTTTTTTTTTTATGTACCTAAATTGTATAAATGCGTTGCGAATGTTCTCCGTTTAAATAATTGCACAATAATATAGTCGTCGTATTTCAGTGAGTAAATTGAAAATTACGTATGTTTTGTTGAACACTGTAAAAGACAAATGACAAGAAACATCGGATTCTAGAAAAAAATTAGACCTAATAACAATATTCTAAACTGTGGAACGTATATGTAAAACAAATATTACGAACATAATATCGTTTCACGTGTGTAGATTTTACACGCGAGTCTCTACAATATTTGATCGCGAGAACAAGTATAAAGGTGGCATTTAATGCACAATACGAAAATTTACGTAGTGATACACTTTGAAGGCCATGTAGTTTAGACGTGTATTTTAGAAAAAAATTACACCGAAAAACAATTCTATACGCTGAAATGTATATGAAACAAATATTGTGAACACAATATTGTGTTGTTTCGTGTGTGTACATTTTACACGCGAGTTCGTACGTTGTATGACCGCATGAACAAATAAAAGTGTCCTGAAAAAAACAACAGCATCTTCAGTTTACCTATACGATAAATATAATACTGTGAGTGGCTTACACGCCATAGGTAAGTAGATAACCCGCGACCGCGCGTTTTAAACGAGTGAAACGAGGCGCACAGAGAATAGATTTCCAATAATAATTATTATTGTTATACATTTAAAAATTTACTGAAGACCAGTGGCATAATTACGGGTCAGAGGGTTATTACTAAGGCGAATATTTATATGCCTTAAAAACCTATCAAATATGCGTGCGGTTATGCCCTAAAAATTACCAAAATATGACCTTAAAAAAAAAAAAAATAAAAAGAACATAAGAAAATTCGAAAATCGTATTTTATCTCTATTTTCCGTTAATCTCAACACAAATAATTTACATTTTTTATAATATTATAATTTGAAATTTTCAATACGTTGAATTTAAATATTTATTTTAATTTAATTTATTGAATGGCATTTTTCAGGATCAATGAAATAAACTGTAAAATATATAGATTAGATTATTTGTCATATCTCGTATTATTAATAAATTGAAAAACCCATAAAAACCAAATTAATAATATTTGATCTATGTGTAAAACACTGGAAATAAATTTATCAACTCGCCTGTCGATATTTATAATATTATAAATGTTGAACAATTATTTTGTAATCATCGATTTTTTTTTTAGTTGAAAATATCTTTAAAATGTACAAAATCGTAAAATATGCCATAAAAATTAAAAAAATGGCAAAATATGCAAAATTGGCAAAATGAAATGTTGTTTATAGAATCGTGTTAGGTCATGAAACACATTTTGGTATAAACTAGCTATTTTCTTGACCAACCAATAACAAAATGCAAAAGCATATAAATATCTGACCTAGTTATTACTTATTAGATATTTTTTTTTAAAAGCCAAGAAATCTCCCATCATTATGTACTTTATATACAATTACGAAGACACGGTTTTTACTGCATATTATTTTTATTATTTTCAATCGTGCAACATTTTAAATATCCGCGAGATTGCAACCCATAAAGCTTGATAATGTAAAACACATCGTATTTATTTATCCTAGGTAAATGCAGCTAATAATTATTTGACTTTTTTTTTTTTTGTAATCTCAGTGAAAATTAAACAAAAGTGACGTTTGCTTTTAAATATTAAGTTTTAATTTGAATATTTGATGACTTTTTCGTTAATGATATTACGGTGCCTTCGTGTGTCTTAAAATTCGATTTGTGAAAATATTTAACCTAATATTAATCTAAAATCGAAAATAATGTAATTTTTGCCATCTGGCACTTTTTCACACTGGTTATTATATAAATATAAATATTTGTTTTTTTTTACGCATTTCGAAAAATCGCATTCAAATAACGAACGACAATTTACGTAGGGATTTACTTTGAAGACTGTGTATTCCAATATACAGAAAAAAAAAAATAGGAAGCATTTAATTATTAATTATTGGTTAAAAGCACGCATCGTTTGAAGGAACAGTACATTGTACATTCCATTACTTCGCTCGAATTCCAAAGTACAAAAACTAAACGTAACCGACTGAGTTCTTCGAAAGCATTTAATACAAAATGAATATTATTCTTACTTGGAACAATGGCGTTTAAAATAAACCAAACGGCCAAAACCGTTGCGAACGTTTTACGTTTAAACAATGCCATGATAATGTGGTATTGTCGTATTTCAATGTTAAATGAAAACTACGTGTACTTTGTTGAACACTGTAAAAGCCGAATGACGAGAAACATTGGATTCTAGAGAAAAATTAGACCGAAAAACAATGCTCTAAACTGTGAAACGTATTTAAAAACAAATATTATGAACATAATAGCATGTTGTTTCACGTGTGTAGATTTTACACGCGAGTCTCTACACTATTTGATTGCGAGAACAAATAAAGGTGGCATTTAAATGCACAATACGAAAATTTACGCAGTGATATACATTGAAGGCCATGTAGATTAGACGTGTATTTTAGAAAAAAATTACACCGAAAAACAATTCTATACTCTGAAATATATATGAAACAAATAATACGAACACAATATTATGTTGTTTCATGTGTGGTACAATTTACAAGCGAGTTCTTATATGACCGCACGAACAATTAATATAAGTGACCTTAATAACAATTATAGCATCTTCGGTGTATACGATAAACATAATACTGTGAGTGGCTTACACACCATAGGTAACCACGCGTTTTAAACGAGTGAAACAAGGTACAGTGAATAGATTTCCAAAAAAATTTTTTTTTTCTCGAATAAACGGCCGTTACGACCATCCAGTCAAACACCCATTCCTCCAGCCGTCTCTGAGTGACGCTCTTTCCTTCCACCCAAAGTCTCCGTGTCTTTTTTACATATTCCCATCTAATGTACGAGGTTTTCGCTGTGGCCTCTTTCCAGTTAGGTCTTATTGACAAAAAATGTAACAAGCGTGTACGGCTGATAGTAGTATTCTTTTTTTCTAATATTTTCCAAAATATAAAGTCCATGAAAAATCGGTTCTAATTCGTTCGTATTCTCCACTACCATCCCCGCGGATGGTATCCATTTTTTTTATTTCGTTTACTTCTCGCAATGGCCTGCAGCACGTTTTCGGTCCATAATATAGTGTGACGACCGGGTCGTTATGACGTATGGTTATCAAATGAATTCGAACGGCGTGAATAATCGTCCGTTTCAACTGCATACGTATAAAACGCCGTTCGCGCGTTATGTTTGAAAATTTTGATTTCGAATCTAATTTTTTTTGAATTTTCGCGTTTTCGCGTCGACGATGGAGGACACGATGAGTGTCAATTAAAAATTCTCGCACTTCCGATATTTTCCCACCTATTTCGCCACGGCCATGCAATATTATACGATGACATACTGTGCAGCTGCAGGAAGCGAGCTCTGGACATGTACGAAGTCGCGCGCTCTTCAGTGAGTCATCCGACTTCACTACTGTTCGGTGGTTGAAACCATCGGGACACGTCGTTGTCCGAAATATGAATGTTTTGGCGACGACGACTGCAGAGATCGCCGTAATACTCTATACGGTCCGGTGGCGATACAAAATGAGTACGGCGCGCTGACACCGTCCTGCGCAGCTGACGATACTTGTAAAATTTTATGTGTACCACAATACCGCTTTAATAATACAGTGGCCGCGTAAATATGCGAAAGACAAATTTCAGGCCTTTCATATTTAAATTACCGCGAAAATTAAAATATACGCACAATCGACGGCAAACATCCGGTTCGAGAACAAGTGAAAAACCGTGTACGAAATACGTAGCTTTATCGTTTTGGTCCGGAGGTGAGGAAATCAATTTTTTGTTTCGTACTATACTTTTGGATTTCGGGAAACTACCTTGAATAACATTTTGAAAGTTTATTGCACTATATTCGGAAAATTTGTTCGCATTTATCTATGAAAAAAAATCACACTTATTCGAAAAACAAAATCATTTTTTTCTTACGGTTTTAGCCTCGATGGCCGGACATATTATAATAATCCGTTCCTGTATATAAATGTGTGTAAAATATAGTGTACTCGTATATAATTGTTTTGTATATTATGTTGTTTCACGTGTTAAATTTTACACGCGAATTTTTACACTATATTTGATTACGAGGACATATAAAGGTAGAATTTAATGCACAGTACGGAAATGTATGTAGTGATATACGTTGAAGGCCATGTAGTCTACATATATATTTTAGAAAAAAACTACGCCGAAAAACAATTCTATACTGTGAAACGTATGTTAAACAAAATATATGTCGTTTTATGTGTGTACATTTTACACGCGACTTCTTAGATGGTATGATCGCATGAACAAATAAAAATGGTCTTAAAAACAATAGCACCTGCAGTGTGCGTAATCGATAAACATAATACTGTATATGGCTTACACATTATAGGTAACCACGCACTGAGTGAAATAAAGGCACAGAGAAGATTTCCAATAATTAATATATATTTGAAAATTACCGAAAACTAGTGGTATAATTACGTGTCGGAGGGTTATTACTTATTAGATATTTTTTTTTTTTTAGAATCCAAGAAATCTCCCATCATTATGAACTTTATATATATAATCAAGATGACACAGTTTTTACTGTATGTAATATTAATTTTTTTCATTTGCGCAAAAGTATAAATCTCCGCGAGATTTCAATTCTTTATATTTTGTAATGTAAGACATATCGTATTTGTTGATGAAATAAATGCAGATAATAACTATTTGATTTTGTTGTAATATCAGTGAAAATTGAACAAAATTGACGTTAGCGTTTAAGTATTAATTAAATTATAATTTGTATAATTAATAAGTTATTCATTAACTGTATTATACTTAAAATTCGATTTGTGAAAATATTTATCCTAATATTATTCTAAAAGCAAAGATGTTGTAATTTTCGCCACCTGGCCCTTCTTTTACTGATTATTATATAAATATAAATTTGTTACTTTGAATTTCTCGACTTATAGTCAAAATTTCATTAAATAAAAAAAAAAATATATACTTTGAATTTCTCGTAGAACAGTCGATAAATATTTTTTTGTTGTGAATTTGTCGTTGAATTTTTATTTCGGGTATTTATTGCGTATTTTAGCAAATTTCAACGCGTATTTCACCGTTTTAATCGGAGCCTATATATGATTCCTTATGAAATAATGATAAAATAGTACAAACAATGTTTATAATTGATCATCCTTTTTTATTTTTTTTTCACTTATTTCTATATTACCGCACACTTTTGTAACATATTATCTACAAATTACTGTTGTCAGTATATAGGTAAAAATAAGTATCAATAATTAAATAAATAAATACATTTATGTAAACAAATAATAAGAACTTTATAGTTAGTTAACGGGGCTGACAATATATCATTATATTATAGTTTAATTACATACTCGTATAATCGAAAATTAAGAATTAATTATTGTGTAAAATTCACAATAGAGTACAAATAATTATAGACTATGCAACATCTACGATTATTCTTCATGTAACAATTCACCACTTTAAAAAAAAAAATTTTGAAAAGCAAAATTAAAAGTGCATAAATAAAAAATAAGATTTTAGTAATGTATCTTCCGTATATAAGTTTAAGTTTTGTTTGGATTATTTGATTGTTTTCGTTTAGCGTCAAGTTTGAATTTATTGTACTTAGAAAAATCCAACCAATTGTCAATTCTATTATAATGAAATAACAACATGGTTTCCGGCCGGATCGTTCGACTACAACGTGCAGTGTAGTGTTTTGTAAATACATATTTGAAGCGTTTAAAGCACGTTCACAAGTTGATGTTTTCTATACTGATTTTATTAAACCTTTTGACCATGTCGATCATCAAACATTACTAAGTGTCTTAAAAGAAACTGACTTTGGTGAACCACTTGTCATGGTTCCATTCTTTTGTTGATGGTAGGAAACAGTATGTTAAAATTCATGGTGTAATTTAAGATATATATCCCATTACCTCTGGTGTTCCTCAAGGTGGACACCTCTCCTCTTTTTAATTTATTTATAAATAGTATGAATTGTGTAACAAAGCATGTCCGCCTACTAGCAGGCGTTTGCAGATGATATAAAAATATTTTATTGTATTGACTCTTTTAATGAATGATTGCCTTGTTCTTCAAGATGAATTAAATAATATGGTGAGTTTTATAAGTTAAACTAACAAAAAAAAAAAAATTTATACAAATAATGTTTAATTTTCGTTAAATTAAAAATATGCTTAAAACGTAATTTTGCAACCAAATAATATTTTATTAATATTTTAAAAATATTTTTCTTATAGAAAATTAATAGGATATAATATTTAATTAATAATACAAAAATAACATTAAATAAATAATATTTAATAAATAATATAGAAATAATATTTAATATATAATATAGGCGTAATATTAAATAAATAATATTTTTATAATGTTTAGTAAATAATATAGAAATAATATTAAATATATAATATTTTCATATTATTTTATAAATCATATTCTTGCGGCCAAATGGCGTTATATAAATATTATTATAACATTTTTATAATGAAAAAATCGAGAAAAAAAAACATTTATATAATTATATGATTTTTTAAATAAGATTTTATAAATGTAATATAAATGATTTTTTGCTATCTGGGTCTTTTACGTAGTATTTGCAAAATGTTACTGGAGACGGTGGTTTTTTGTCTATTTAAGAAAAAGAAAAAAATTCAATTACAATTTGCCAAAAATCGTAAATATGTGAAAATAAATTATACCATAACGCGTTATTTATTATGGCACCATTAAATTTAAATCTCGGATGTGTTTAATTTTCCTCGTGTGATTTTAAAACTCGATATGGTAGGAACACAATTCGTGTCTTACCACGGTTATCGAGTTACATTAAATATAACGTAACATTGGGCAAAACAAAGATCATACACGAGAAAAATGGTTAAAGGAAGAATTTCTAGGTTCAATGAAATCCAAGTACCTATACAAAAAGGATCATGTAGATACAATAATGGCCATAATACATATGTTACACTAATTATCATATTATTTTAGAAAATACATTAAATGTAACTGATTATAAAACCGTGCAATTGCACGTTTTACTGTAGTAATTAACTTTTTATGTTAAAATTATAATTTGATTTGCATACGTTTTGATATTCAGAGAAATTGCTGATAATGTTATTTATAAATTCTCAAAGAACAATAAATAATACAACTATAAATAAAATAAAATCCTGTTCGATTGTGAAAAATAATATTCTTTTTCCAAAATAAATTTTTTTTTATATTTGTGACTTATGAATTTTAATATTATTAAATATTATTTGCATATTTTCCCGGCTATTGATGTTTTATAATTATTACAGTTTATCGTTTTATTAATAATTTACACGGATTCTTCAAAGTCCTGGCTACTTTTGTACGTGGATGATTTCCTCGATGGGTATAAACCTATTACCAAATTTTTACCGATTATCTGTCCGATACGGATGGAAATATTCGGCGTGCGAACATGGACCGCGTAGGTACTACACGTGTATGCGATCCCTTCGCAACCACTACAACAGCTTTATAATTATTTTTAATTCGCTGTTAATAGAGATAATATTATGTTTAACGGTGTTCAAATTAAATTTATTGATTCACATTAGACCAGAAAATTGTAATAAAAATGATTAATTATTACCGTTTCGAAGTCTCTCCCAATAAATACGCGGAAAACCTATACGTATATAAATTATGTATTTACAATATAATACTCATGGAAACGCGAATTAAGCATTAGAGTATTAAATTATAATTATACGACAATTATTGTAAAATCAATAGTGAAACTTATTATTCTCCGAAGGATATAAAACAAAAATTTTCACATTTTCCGGCATTCATTTTATTCATACAAAACACACGTATACATTAATAATTACTTTCAAGGCTCTTAATGATAATATAATAACAAATTGAGTAGACAGGACGATAAAAATGCATACAATATTGGATTAAATATACGGTTAACCTAAAACATGTGTAAAATTGAATATTTAAAAAAAAAAAACAAAGATAATAAATAACATACTATTTACACTAAATTTATTGATGTCTAAAAATATTTACAACAACGAAAAAAATTAATTAATAATTGTTATTTGGTACACGATTTGAAAATACCAATTTAATTCGGTTTCGTGTCCAGTTTATACTTAATATGACTTATGATAAATAATATATTGTAGCGTCCAATTTTATTCAACCAAATTTAATATTTCAGCAAGAGTTACGATTCAATTTCTTGTACTTCATTACATAATTACATTTTGTTTTATTTTGAATGTATTTATCTTATATTTATTAAACAATTTTATTCATCGAAATGGCACATATTTACTTACCGAAGTGTTTGGATAATTCTCTATTAGCTTTACCTATTTTCGGAAAAAATATGTGTATTTATTATATAATTGTGTTATGTTCTCCAACACACATTTATTTTCTAAATTTAACTACGAACCGCCTTTTTCGCACATGAAATTTGCCGATCGAAGGTGCCCTTAAATTAATCACCGCGTATAAATTAAAATAGTTATTTATGGCATTCAAAACGTTTCAAAATATTTTCTATTCTTATTGTTAGTCTACATATTAGATTTACAATAAGTAAATTATTAACCTTATTGTGTTTGAATAAACTTATAAATCATTGCGAATTTTTAAAAAACCATATATGAACCGTAAATATGTAATGTAAAATATCAATTGACTTTTGGAAATTAGAGTTATATCAGGTATATAAAATATTATATTATATTATACAGGTTTTAAATTAATAAGTTGTTTATACAATGTACCATAATAAATTTAGCTTACTCACATAAACATTTATCCACTAAAACCATTAGTTATAATAAACATTTAATAAAATATGCAAAACAAATAACTTTTTAACAAATACTCGTACCTACATTTAAAACGTAACAGAAATTAAGATAATTTATTGGTTTTATTTCACTTAAATCGCATATTAAAGGAATGGAATATAAGTAGTTAGTATAGGCAGATCATTTAGTATATTATAACGTAGTTATTTTGGTATTAAATATTTCGAATATAATTTGAATGTTTTTTTTTTTTTGCTGTTTTTATGATTTAAAATGAATAACAACTTGCCCTTATCTATTTCGACGTGACATGATCTTAAAAAAAAAATTATTTATTTCAATTAGAAATAAAAAATTTACCATCTGTATACATGAATAATACAATACGTCATATGATAACATTTATCTATATTACGAACGTCCATTTAAGAACTCATATAATAGATAAGATTAATATAAAAGATATTTTCATGTTATTTAGAAAATTTCGTAGCCACTTACGTTTTAGACAATCGGGAGTGTTATCACGTATTGTAAATAACATTTAAAAATGCCAACGTTCAATTTGTTACAAAGAGTTGACATTTTGAAAAATTTGAAAGAAAAAATATTACTTAATATTGTGAAATTAAATATGTATCAGTTTAGAGTGCAGTTAACTTTAAAAATCAAATAGTAAGTAAATTTATTAGAAATATTTTAATTTACTTATATTAGCGCAATTCCGTACAATTTATAGCTCATATTTTCCATGTTAAATTCCATAATATAAAAATTTGGATGTATTTAGATTTTTTTGATTATAAACTACGTAAATCATTTTTAAATTGTTTTGATTTGGGCGAATATCGATTTTTCCGGTAAAATTAGACTTACTATTTTGTAATATACTATATCATTATTGGTTTTAGTTATTTGTAATAGAATTTGTAATTTTGAATAATAATACATTATATTTGAATGCAATAGATTTACTAGTATGTTACTACTTGTAACTTACAATTATATAATGTGAGAGTAACTACTTACCGAAATATTCATCCATAAGAACTTAAACAATATTATGGATTTTAATTGTAAACGTCCATTTAAATTAGAATAGTTAATAATTTAGAGAATTTGATTTAATATTGTTTAATGATATATGTATGACAAAATAAGGCTAGAAGAGTACAGTTTACACAACAAATAGCAAATAACAAATATGTGTACCTATAACTTTTTTAATTAACAAATAACTTTTATAAAAAATATTAAAAGAAAATTAAAAAAGTTATTCTAATTGTTTCAGGCGTATTTCTTTAAATTTATATCGAAACAATAGCATAGACTTAAAATCGTTTATTGATATTTTAATTTCGAAAACATGAACATTTCGATTTAATTTAATTGTATGATTATATACACTATAAATATATAATTGTTAAATACATTTATAAAAAAATCTCAGATAATATGGGATATACCTAGTTGATAACTTTGTACTTATAGATTTATTAATATTTTATAATGAAATTGGTTTCAGATAGATTTAACAGTATTTTAGATTTCGGATAACAATATTATATTAGATTTGAGTACAATAATTTTGCTTGTGTTAGGATATATAATAATAAATAAAAAGGCATACCTATTTCTTTTGGTGATAGACCTTAAACCATAATAAAACTATATAAAATTGTAATCGTCCAGTTTTATACAAAGAGTTGACAATTTATAAAAAAAAAAAAAACAATTAATCTTGTTTATTTATACCTATATGTATGAGACGAGCAGTGGCGGTTATAAAGGGGGCGATAAATGGATCGCCTCCCGCAATGGGATTTGATATTTTTAAATTTAGTATATCTTTGACCAAACAGCACCGACAAATGTCATGTCATGTAAGTTGGTCCAAATTATGTTATGGTTATGCTCCATTTTGACCCCCCTTTGAACACCATGTGTAAGGCTGGAATTAGTGCACGACCGACGATCAGCGCGTAAGGTACGCGCTGATCATCGGTCGTGATCGAGCGTTTAGTGCTTAGCTGACGACAATCTCGGTCGGTCGTGTACAGTGTAAACGAGTAAACATGTAAACGAGCGTACAACGAGGAAAGATGAATCCTTAGGCCCATTTCACACATACCCGGCGACCGTTTAAACGGCACCGTTTATCCGGTTTTACTCATTTTCACACATACCCGGCAATGCTGATTTACATCTACCGAAATCTTTTACTTGTCTAAAGTCACCAGTGCGTTTAGACGTTTAGTTGTTAGCTATGGAACGCGAACAAATCCTAGCATTGCTAATTGCTATTATTATATAGGCGAATAAAAAAAAGAAGAGCAAAAAGACTTCAATGGATTCATCCAATAAATCAAAATCGAAATGAATGCGGCGATTTTTATATATTGTTTGGTCAACTGCGGGAAGACCCTGCAATTTTTAAACTGTTTTAGAATGAATATACCAACTTTTGATGAACTTCAGGAACGGCTTAAAGATTCACTTCAACGTCAAGATACATTTATGAGGGAATGTATTTTACGGTGATTTGCCGGCTGCTGGGCACGTGTGAACGCGCAATTGACTTTTCCATTTCCACTACCCGTATCAATGCCGACAACACGGTCGCCGGCTGCCGTCTGACCGGCTTTGATTTCGGCCGGCACGTGTGAAAGCTCTAATACTACTGTGAATATCAACGACCGGATAAACGGTGCCGTTTAAACGGTCGCCGGGTATATGTAAAATGGGCCTTCGTTCATTTCATATAATACTCGAAATAATAATATTATTAATAATAATGATAAAAATAATAATAATAAAAATAAATGATAATGATTGTATACGCGTGTACGATCGGTCGATCGGTCAGCGTCAAACTAAACACTCGCATATACCGACAGCGTGTCAGCCGGCCGTAAAAAAACGGGAAAAAGAAAGTAGTCACCAGATAGCGCTACGACACAACATAGAGGGCGTGGCAGAAAGGCGCTTATAAATAGCGGTCCGAAACCATCGGACCGCTCAGTGTAGTCGCGGCGGTCAGACGTGAACAATGTAGTTGCGTCTAAAGAATCGTTTCGAAAAAGAATGATTCGAGTCTAACTGCGGCGGTATGTATGGGTGGGTTCAGGACTGACCGGTATTTATATGCGCCTTTCTATCACGCCTTCTATGTTGTATCGTAGCGCTATCTGGTGGCTACTTTTTATTCCTGAGGCTGAAGCTGGTAATTTTTTTTTTCATAAACCTATATATTAATAAATACTACTGAAAAATATCTGTAATCCATTGAAAGCATTATTTCAGGGGAGGCTGCAGTCCTATCAGCCCCCTAGCTACGCGACTGATTAAAATAATGACATATATTTTATAACGTTAATTTGAAATTATAATTTCGAAATCATGATTATTTAGATTTATTTTGATTTCATTGTTATCAACCTAGTAAATCATTGTTAAAAAAAGTTTATAGCGGTATCGGAAAATGTAGATAAAAAAAGTAAAATTGTAAATAAAGATTGTTTAATATTTTATAATGACATATTAGTCTAATATACTTTAAGAAGAATTTGTTATTTTTTATAACAATATATCAAATCTTTGTGCAATAATTTTGTTTTTATTACGATATAAAGATAGATTACTTGCCGAATGCGTAAGTCGCTTAAAAAATAATAAAAAAATTTAAGTTTTTAAACTAACAGTTTAACACGAAGATTTAACATTGTACGTGAATTTAGCCCCGCTACCTTTTTACACAATGTTCGAATTAGTAGCGAAAGGTTGTAATTTTATTTGCAATTTTTACACGGGGCGTGTACCGTGAAAAAATGTGTAAAATAAATATGGGTAATTGAAAAATATCCGAGGAACTAATTTAACGGATCCCTACCACATTGTGTAACAAACTTCAATCTAGTATACAAATTTAAAAATGTTTAAGATAAACTGCAAATGTTTTTCTTGAGGCTCGTATACTCGTATAGTTGCGAAAAAAAATTGCAAAATATTGTTATTTATTTGAACATTTAGTCGGGACAATTTACACAAGTGCAGAGTTTCCAACAATTTGAAAAGTTTGAAAAACTAATATTACAGAGAAACAATTGTAATATACGATTAGACGCAATAATATACTCGTATATCAAAATCATTACGAAAATTACGTCACTAAAATTATTAGGATGCTAACAGGAGACGAGAAAATTGTAAGACTAAAGACACATATGTAATAATTTCGGGAAAATCTTTATAAAAATTATTAATTTCTATAAAATTATGTGAATTTAATATATATATACATTTAAATTCACTTACTACCGAAGATATCTATAATAATGTAGGTCACAATAATTATTAGTTAAGAAATCTTTTGTTTATTCTATGATAATTATATTATCTGTTTTTATTACTTTTATTTATTGTAATTGTACATAATCTTAAGCAATATATCTTAGGAAAATAACAATATTCAAATGAATTTATTTTTCTTTATTGAAACAAATATCTAAATGAGAACTATACTTAAACGTTTTCGAAATAGAAAAGTTTTTGTTGTGAAAAATTAAAAATTAATTTATTCATTTTTTTTTCGTATTTTGAGATGGTATTTAAGCCTAATTGGTTTCTTAGATAAAAATTTTGTATCGTTATTTGGTGGTAATATTTTATAAAGTTCAAAACGCATACCAAACGAGGGAAAGGCGTAGCAATCTGTGTTAAATATACAAATAAATTGTGTAAGATGTGTAAGATATATCAATATATATTGTAATTAAAAATGTTAAATTAATAATACATAATCACACGTAATGTATGAATATAAAATACGAGACTTTTTTTGTCCAAAGCAAATTATCGCACTCACACTGTTACTTGTAAATTAATATATTGTTTTTTTGTTGGTGTAAATTTTACAAACAACAGTAGTTTTGAAATACGATATGGTACTAAATAAATATTATTTAGAATAAAAATGAAAACAATAACGGACGGAATAAAATGTATAAGACGAGAACGAGGAACTCACAAATCGATGCAATGCAATGTCAACACGATGATTTTTTTCTATTCTCAAAATATTCATTTATATACTATTTATACCGCATACAATAATGGATATATGAATTGTACACGTTTGTATTACAAACGTATGGAATGTGATAAAACCGAACAAATAGTTGCGGTAATATAATAATAATTACATAAGATATTGTATATTATTTAAGTTTCATAGAAATATTTATAATGTCTACGATAAAGAAAAATGTGCCTTTTTCTGTTAATTTTATCCCGTATAAATAAAAACATATTGAATCATTCCCGTTTGTTACAAAACATATAAATGAACATAACTGAACATTTCGAAAAATTACAAACGAAAGTATACGTAGTGATTTACTTCGAAGACCGCGTAAATTCCAGTAAACAAAAAAAAAAAATTAATTAATTATTGGTTAGAAACACGGTTCGTTTGAAGAAACAGTACATTGCATCAATCAGCTCAAATCCTAAAGTACTTAAACTAAAAAACCGACCGATTTCTTCGAAAGCACATAATAATATAAAATAAATATTATTCTTACTTGGAACATTGGCGTTTAAAATAAACCAAACGGTAAAAGCCGTTGAAAACGTTCTACGTTTAAACAGCGTCATATTAATATGGTCGTCGTATTTCAATGTAAAACGATAACTACGTTATAATTTGTGGAACACTGTAAAAGCCGAATGACATGAGAAACATTGGATTCTAGAAAAAAATTACACCGAAAAACAATATTTTAAACTGTTCAAACGCGTGTTAAACAAATATTATGAACGTAATATTATATTGTTTATCATCGTGTGTAAATCTTATACGCTTCTTCTTACATTATATGACCGCATATGAACAAATAAAAGTGACCTTAAAATCAATAGCATCCTCAGTATATACGGTAGACATAATTCTGTAACTCGTAAGTAGTTTACACACTATATAGGTAATTAAGCGTTTTAAACGTGTGAAACAAGGCTCAGAGAAGATTTCCAATAATTGGTATATATATGTATATTTGAAAATTACTGAAATCCAGTGGTATAATAACGGGTCGGAGCGTTATTAGATATTTTTTTTAGAATCCAAGAACGCTCACATCATTGCGTACTCTATAATATAAATATAATTGAGATGGCACAGTTTTTACAGCATATTTATTTATTTTTTCAATTGCGTAAAATTATAGATCTCCGCGAAATTTATAATTCGGTTCGTCATCGTTTGAAACGCTCCCAAAAAACTCCACGTTTAGTAGCCACGCTTATGTTATTAACACGTTCGGCCAATATCATTTACACACATTTAAAAAATTTTTTTTTTTATTATTTCATTTATATTTATATTTTATTTTTTTATTTTTTATTTATTATTTTGTCTACAAATTCTTTTATGTGTTTAAAATTAGTTGATTTACCTATTATTTTTTATATACCATCTATTATGTGTGTTATCTTGCTGTTATATACTTTACTATACGATAGTAAAAATAATAATAATTTACACACTACTATACATATTATATATGAAGGTGATTAAAAAAAAAATTTTTTTTTAATTTATACTATCCTAAACATTGAAAACTGTTCTGTATATAGTTTCAAATTTAGTTTTCCTAGAGAAATAAATGCCTATATTAATTTTTTGGGGGCCATCTCAACGGCAAAATTATAACTGCCCAAGTATTGTCGTTACAAACGTGTTCACGTAAAAAATTTGGTAATTCTTTTCCTCAACTAATTCGTTGGACGATATCGATAACTGTATGCATTCGTATATTATCGACGAATATAGAAATACCAGTATGAATAAAAGTTAAATATGTTTTTTGTTAAAAGCGTTTTCGCTCTGCAAATAAATTGCATTCCGTGTTCGGAAACACGAGGCGTATATAATCAAGAATATATCGTTAAGTCGGTGATTTTGCGACTAGGTCTTGGATCGGTTTGTGGCGCGTCATTGCAGCCGCGGTTACATCGGAGATTGTCGAAAATCCTTTCGGCTGTTCCGAGTAATTCTCAAGCCCGTGTACACGGAGTCGCGTGAACCGCAGAGCGAGAGAATATTATATATCTATTTGTATACACACATACATCAATACAATATTTTAATATTCCATCTGCGCACGTGTCGCGCGTCCAGCTTATTTAAACTGCCGATAATTCACCATCTCCGGTTCACGCGCGGAACTGCCGTGCTGTAGTCACTGGTCGTCTTGTCGGTCGTGGCGTGCATCGTTTACGCGTGATTCTTAGACTCAATCCTCAAGACGCGAGTCCTATGGCTAAACCAGTAAGTATGCAAAAGTGGTGTGCGAAAAGAAATAGAGTGCGTGGATTCGCGATTGGATAAAAAAGAAGAAGAACCGCGGTACCGTCGACGGTATAAAACGTCGTCGGGAATCTTCGCTAGAAGACGCGAGAAGGTCTTTAATTTCAGAAAGAATCCGAATCGTAAGTAACGCGCCGAATGAAGCGGAATCGGCGATTACGCAAAGCCTCGTTTACAAGCTGCTATAGTTGGCGAATTCACTGCAGCTGCTAGTAAACTCGCCCGGCGTGAACGTGTTCACTAGCCAACTAGCAGAATGTAAACTATCCGCGAGTAAAGTCGAAAGACCCGGCTACTTTACTCGCTACTCGCTGGCGTGTGGTACCTATTGATAAACTGATTGATAACCCGGTGAACGTCCGTGTGTTATCATTGTTGCTACCTACTGTATATTCTATTGCTATATATTCTTATCTTATGCTCGCAAGCTAGTCGGCTGTTGGGCGAGTGGAATGTGCAGCGTGTCGACTTTTTTTTTAGCGCACTAGCTGACTAGCCGGCTTTTAAACACGCGAACTAGCAGCTGGTAAACTCGCTCGGTGTGAACGAGGTTTAACACCGATACGCGTGGCAAGCTTCGTTTCTATAGCACGCGCTGGACCCGTGTCTGTGTTTTCGGTAGTTTGTACCGCCGAAGTACATTCGCGCCGAAGTGTATTATAATCAGTGTTGTAAAAGATACTTTTAAAAGTATTTAAATACTTAATGTATTCAAATACAGATACAGGTACTTGTTTTTAAATCAATATCATGTATTTAAACACAACATTACCCCCTTTTTTTAAGTATTTAAATACTTAATGAGAAAAGTATACGAAACTTTCTTGTTTTTTCCCTAACTTTAACTAAATAAATTACTGAACCAATTTTTTTAAATACTCTACCTATTTCCCAGGTGTAACCTTTCTTATTAATGAAATTCTTCTTAATCAAAACTTTATCATCTATATTAAACTCTCTAGCAACTGGTGCACTTGCCTCCAACTGTACTTTACTATTAGGGTTTAACAATGACAACTGTGTCCTAGGTCTAAATTTAAACATAAGTTCTGCTGGGGCTAACTGAGTAGTTGTACAAGGTGTGTTGCGATAATTGGATAAACACCTTATTAATTTATTCTTAATTGCTTCTTTCCCTGGTGGACACCCAGACACAACATTCTTTAATAAATATTTTTTAATAGTCTGTACACCTCTTTCAGCTAAACCATTAGAGGTTGGGTTATAAGGGGGCGAATTTAAATATGTTATATTATTTTTAAGTAAAAATTGTTTAAAATTTTCACTATTAAATGGAGGCCCATTATCAGCCAATACAACTGCATCTACGATAAAGAAAAATGTGCCTTTTCTGTTAATTTTATCCCGTATAAATAAAAACATATTGAATCATTCCTGTTTGTTACAAAACATATAAATGAACATAACTGAACATTTCGAAAATTACAAACGAAAGTATACGTAGTGATTTACTTCGAAGACCGCGTAAATTCCAGTAAACAAAAAAAAAAAAATTAATTAATTATTGGTTAGAAACACGGTTCGTTTGAAGAAACAGTACATTGCATCAATCAGCTCAAATCCTAAAGTACTTAAACTAAAAAACCGACCGATTTCTTCGAAAGCACATAATAATATAAAATAAATATTATTCTTACTTGGAACATTGGCGTTTAAAATAAACCAAACGGTAAAAGCCGTTGAAAACGTTCTACGTTTAAACAGCGTCATATTAATATGGTCGTCGTATTTCAATGTAAAACGATAACTACGTTATAATTTGTGGAACACTGTAAAAGCCGAATGACATGAGAAACATTGGATTCTAGAAAAAAATTACACCGAAAAACAATATTTTAAACTGTTCAAACGCGTGTTAAACAAATATTATGAACGTAATATTATATTGTTTATCGTGTGTAAATCTTATACGCTTGTTCTTACATTATATGACCGCATATGAACAAATAAAAGTGACCTTAAAATCAATAGCATCCTCAGTATATACGGTAGACATAATTCTGTAACTCGTAAGTAGTTTACACACTATATAGGTAATTAAGCGTTTTAAACGTGTGAAACAAGGCTCAGAGAAGATTTCCAATAATTGGTATATATATATTTGAAAATTACTGAAATCCAGTGGTATAATTACGGGTCGGAGCGTTATTAGATATTTTTTTTCGAATCCAAGAACGCTCACATCATTGCGTACTCTATAATATAAATATAATTGAGATGGCACAGTTTTTACAGCATATTTATTTATTTTTTCAATTGCGTAAAATTATAGATCTCCGCGAAATTTATAATTCGGTTCGTCATCGTTTGAAACGCTCCCAAAAAACTCCACGTTTAGTAGCCACGCTTATGTTATTAACACGTTCGGCCAATATCATTTACACACATTTAAAAAATTTTTTTTTTTATTATTTCATTTATATTTATATTTTATTTTTTAATTTTTTATTTATTATTTTGTCTACAAATTCTTTTATGTGTTTAAAATTAGTTGATTTACCTATTATTTTTTATATACCATCTATTATGTGTGTTATCTTGCTGTTATATACTTTACTATACGATAGTAAAAATAATAATAATTTACACACTACTATACATATTATATACGACGGTGGTTTAAAAAAAACTATCCTAAACATTGAAAACTGTTCTGTATAGTTTCAAATTTAGTTTTCCTAGAGAAATAAATGCCTATATTAATTTTTTGGGGGCCATCTCAATGGCCAAATTATAATTGCTCAAGTATATTGTAGTTACAAACGTGTTCACGTAAAAATTTGGTAATTTTTTCCTCAACTAATTCGTTGGACGATATCGATAACTGTATGCATTCGTATATTATCGACGAATATAGAAATACCAGTATGAATAAAAGTTAAATATGTTTTTTGTTAAAAGCGTTTTCGCTCTGCAAATAAATTGCATTCCGTGTTCGGAAACACGAGGCGTATATAATCAAGAATATATCGTTAAGTCGGTGATTTTGCGACTAGGTCTTGGATCGGTTTGTGGCGCGTCATTGCAGCCGCGGTTACATCGGAGATTGTCGAAAATCCTTTCGGCTGTTCCGAGTAATTCTCAAGCCCGTGTACACACGGAGTCGCGTGAACCGCAGAGCGAGAGAATATTATATATCTATTTGTATACACACACATACATCAATACAATATTTTTAATATTCCATCTGCGCACGTGTCGCGCGTCCAGCTTATTTAAACTGCCGATAATTCACCATCTCCGGTTCACGCGCGGAACTGCCGTGCTGTAGTCACTGGTCGTCTTGTCGGTCGTGGCGTGCATCGTTTACGCGTGATTCTTAGACTCAATCCTCAAGACGCGAGTCCTATGGCTAAACCAGTAAGTATGCAAAAGTGGTGTGCGAAAAGAAATAGAGTGCGTGGATTCGCGATTGGATAAAAAAGAAGAAGAACCGCGGTACCGTCGACGGTATAAAACGTCGTCGGGAATCTTCGCTAGAAGACGCGAGAAGGTCTTTAATTTCAGAAAGAATCCGAATCGTAAGTAACGCGCCGAATGAAGCGGAATCGGCGATTACGCAAAGCCTCGTTTACAAGCTGCTATAGTTGGCGAATTCACTGCAGCTGCTAGTAAACTCGCCCGGCGTGAACGTGTTCACTAGCCAACTAGCGGATTGTAAACTATCCGCGAGTAAAGTCGAAAGACCCGGCTACTTTACTCGCTACTCGCTGGCGTGTGGTACCTATTGATAAACTGATTGATAACCCGGTGAACGTCCGCGTGTTATCATTGTTGCTACCTACTGTATATTCTATTGCTATATATTCTTATCTTATGCTCGCAAGCTAGTCGGCTGTTGGGCGAGTGGAATGTGCAGCGTGTCGACTTTTTTTTTAGCGCACTAGCTGACTAGCCGGCTTTTAAACACGCGAACTAGCAGCTGGTAAACTCGCTCGGTGTGAACGAGGTTTAACACCGATACGCGTGGCAAGCTTCGTTTCTATAGCACGCGCTGGACCCGTGTCTGTGTTTTCGGTAGTTTGTACCGCCGAAGTACATTCGCGCCGAAGTGTATTATAATCAGTGTTGTAAAAGATACTTTTTAAAAGTATTCAAATACAGATACAGGTACTTGTTTTTAAAAGTATTTAAATACTTAATGAGAAAAGTATACGAGTATAAATACAGATACTCGGCAAAAGTATTTACAAATACTTTCAAATACTTGTAATTAAATTTTGTTTAACACTATTTTTACTAATGATTAAAACTAAAATCACTTACACCCTTGGACTAAAACATGTTAACACTACGTATAAATTTTTGTGTGACTAATAATTATTTGCTACACAGACGACACGGCTCACGACACACGTCAGTACGTGTACATGACACACAAGTATGGAGGAACATTCGTGAAAGAAAAATTACTAAAATATAATTGTATATATTATTTGTTATGTTATACATATTATAAAACATACGGCGACCATTAACAATGGACTTCGACCTGTCACGACCTGGGGCAACAGTCTAATCGGTCTAACCGGGATTACCCACATCGACTTGAACGGAAAAATCACAGCAGTGGACAACGATACCCACGACCAAAATAGTTTGCCAACTCATCACGAATGATTATTACAAAAAAAAAATGACAAACGTTTTGTTTCATCATAGTTCATGTCACTAAAAAAAGATTTAAAAACGTATTTGATTTTAAATACAGCTGATAATCTAGAAAAGTATTTAAAATACTACTTGCAAATACTCTTTTTAAAAGTATTCGAGTACCATAAAAGTATTTGAACACTTTTACATAAATACTTTTACTCAAATACTTTACAACACTGATTATAAAATATCTGTGACGAAAACCGCGCGAACCCGCGTGGACGTTGCGGGCTTTACAGAGTACAACAAATTTTTTTTACGGCGTGCGCGGTACGAGGTAAAACGGTTTTCATCGCCCAATGCACGAGCGGACAATATCGTCATTATTAAACGTGTACAATAATAAAATATTTAAACCATTTTATTCGTAAAAACACAATCTCGGGTACGATAAACGACGAATTTTAGCCGCCGCCGCCGCCGCCGCCGCTGCAGCTATATTATTATCGGCCGCGAAATTTACGGGTTGTCCCGCGCGACGTTGTCAACCGGCGAGCTTATCGGCGCCACAGATCCCCGAGCGGCAGCCGCACGCGCGCGCGCAAAAAAAAAGAGAAATCTCCCCTCCGGATCTCGGCCGTTCGGATCGCTTTTTTTCTCTCTCTCTCCGCGTATCGCCGTCATTCCCCAACAGCCCCCCGCGTACACTACGCCCCGCGCACCACCTCGCCGACTTTACCGCGGCCCCCGCCGTACTACTATTATTATTATTCGCCGTCCACATAAACGCTGCAGCAGTCGGCAGTGTACACACTGCACGCGCCCGACTTTTGCATAGAACCGTCGAATTCCCGGACGTTCGACGATCGTATCGCCGGTACGCCGCGGCGCGCGCGGTAGCCGCCGAACGTCCCGGGGGAGTTTTCACGCACACCACGCGTTGCGCCATACCCCGTTTTTTTTTTTACAGCGTCGACGACGTCGTCTGCCCGCGCGGCGTTATCACAATACGACCAGTCGCCGTCCCGCCCGCCCCGGGGGCGCGACCGCGACGGGGGTCGAATACGCGTGTTTGCATATTATATACACTTTTCATTACCCCCCTGCGCCCGTGCAGTGCGCGTGTGTTTGTCCCGTGACAGAGAAAAAAAATAACGCTTTCTCGCAAACGGTTGTCGCCGCAGTGGCGCTTTTTTTCGTCGTCGTCGTCGTTGTTGTTTTTGTTGTTTTTTATCGCCGCTATAGCTTTGGTTTTGGGCGAAACGGACAATTATTCGAAATTTACGATACTTTAAAATTGTCAGTTACGTATGATAGATTGTGACACGGCTATAATATTATTATGTCTTTGGTACGACAACGGATTTGTGATACGCGAGTATGATTTTTTTTTCTTCCACGGAAGTGGTCGCACTTCCATAGTAGAAGAAAAAAACACCCTTATCGTATAATTACCCGTCAATGTTGTGCGTATATATCATACATAATACATAATGGATAGGCCATGTGTATACAATAGGCGTGTAGCGGGCAACGTTCCTGAATAAAGAAGAGAGACAGCAATATTAATATCACGTCTTCTATCCTACTCGACAAGAAATTATTTTTTGTTCCATGAAATAATAATTTGTTCCATGGAATAATAATTGAAAAATAGTGTATTCTGTTATCAACGTATCGGTAATCTGAATATTTGCTGAGTGAGACAGAAGATTCGGGAACGCCTGATAACGAATATGGCCTATCCATTATGTGTTATCTATAATATATATCTACATGAACGGCAAAATAATAATCCAGTTCCGGGAAAAAAAAATTACGATATTATTGTTTTTTCCGTGGACGCGCAAACCGAGCCGCAAGTCATACCTATAGATATTTAGCCGTGGATACTGAACGGACCGAGCAATGTGTATTGTTACAATGTGTTTTGTCTGTACCCTGCTGTGCAAAAATTCTACCAGAAGGAACGCTCCGTCGATCATTACCACGCGGTCATATCCGGTTTCCCGGTAGCGAATTGCATCCGGTCGATGTTTCAGAGCGGTCGTTTTTCGATTTTCTCAAAAGCTTCTGTAGAAAAAAAAGGAAAATTTTTCAAAAACTATCGAAAAATTACGCATAAAAACGCGGTTTCGTCGATATCGATTGTTATCGTTATTTCTTCGTCGTTTCGAAACTATACAGGTTATAGAAACTCGGAATATTCACTTGAATATTGAACACTTACAGAACCAATGACATGTTATTAGTCGTGCAAAATTAAAAACAGTTTTGTAAAATAAATGGATTGTATAATAAATCAAATATTATACGGTTTCCAAATCGAGGCGTTGTAGATCCGATTTCGGTTTTGTACAATTTGCAACGTTGTTCGTCTCCTAATCATTTTGTTACCACGAAAAACCATCTATCTATCTTTGATATGTTATTTTACTAAGTGGTTATAATAACCTTATCAATAGATACTATTTACAATAATTATTTCATGAAAAGCAATTCGTTTTACGACTTATAATAATTATATAGAACCGATACTTTATCGTGTAAGCAGTTTACAGAACTGTTTTCAGGCCACCCATCAATAGGTAACTGCATTATAATATTTATGGATACCCGCGTAAAAACTTAATAGATGCATATTATATATTATATATAGATTTATAATAAATGAAAAAACAATATACGCTCGATTCCTATTGCGTTGTTTTTGTTCTACACAGGTCTTTTATCGCATAATCACAGAAAACGATTTGCGATCGACTTTTGTCAGTGTAGAGATAGTTTATTTCACATTTACTCATCCGTGATGGTGGTGACCAATTGCACCAGGAAAAAGATCAATAATGAAACTCATCAAAAACAGATTACTCGTGAACAGGAAGTGCAGGTGGGGGTGGGACAGGATCATTTTACTTGTCTGATGGCTTTTGAATATATTGAAAGCGATATACTACGAGGTTTATCTTTCGATAAACTGTGATTGATGAGTTCGATTCGAAAAAACAGAAAAAAAAATCACTAAAAATTCTGTATTGTCTAGAATATAGTATTAGTATTTAACTAAAAAAAGTAAATTTTTGTCTTTAGTTCTATGTTATATTGTTCCTGTTAATATTGGGAAGGTCTCCGTCGTCTTTTGGCCATGGGCCTCCACAAGTGTGAATCCGGCTCTGTTAAAAAGCCATACGCACACTATTAACGAAAATACTCGAATACCTAATAGTATGGAGTGACACTAAAACAAAGGCCCATTTTCGGGATGGAGTGTATACTAACGAGTTTCCGTTTAATTTGAATTTAATAATAAAAGAAAAATGAATTTATTCAATTTTAGTATTTCGCAGTAAAAATAGGAATACATAATATATAGTTTCCCGCTTGATAAGTAGGTAATAAGAAAGTCACAAAAAAATTATTGTACAGAACAAATTTTTGAAAGCATTTTCGTACGATAAATCTGTGTATTATTTGCATCTAATTCGATACTATACGATGCGTACAGTATACTGTAATATATAGTGTATAAACCATTGAATTTTTGTTGTTTCATTTAACTTGATAACCGAGTCTTCAATCTAATGAGTATAATAAGCATCCGGGGATCAGAGTACTTTGAAAAACTTCTTCCCGCGGAAGCTACGAATCGATTGGAAAATTTTAGGCGAAGAAAGTGTTGAACTATAATATTTATAACATTAAATTATATTATAACCGTTAAAATACCGTGCGTGTTCGCGTTAAAGTCCTGCGGATGCCTAATAGATAAAACGAAACGCGCGTATTATTGTAAAATCTTTAGTGATAAAATAAATAGTAATAAAAACGTAAAAAGTGTTGCGGCCGATATAATATGATATTAATATAGACAGACTGTATAGTGTACCGAATTAAATACAAAAGTCGATGATAATAATAAAAGAAAAAAAAAATCAATAATTTTTCTTAAAAATTGTATGTGTTAAAATTAAATCGTACTTAAAAGTTACGACGTTTAATAAAGCTACATAATATAGTATAACCAATAATAATCCATTCAATGTTGTTGGCTGAAATTTCAAGATAACGCGTTGACTCTAACGCAGTCCGATCACTCGTTTTCGCGGTTGATATTATAGTCTTATAATCCGTACACTGCGTTATCGATCATTTATTTAAAATTGATTTTTTATTTTTTTTTTAAATATGACAGTCGTCAGGCGATATACGCGCGTCGCCGCGACAGTCTACTGCAAATCGTCGGTATTAAATTCTACATTTTATACCGTTTTATTATTATTTTTTACAGTATACGCTGTAAAAAGTGTGTAGGGGCAGACTATAATAATCACAATTAATGATAAAAAGAAAAAAATAGCCTGCGGTACATAACCGCGTTCCAAACGTGTACATGTAAAATAGAAGTAAAAAAATAAATCTTTATTTCCAGCCATGAAAACGAAAAATTACTCCTTTTTTATGACATAAGCAGCTCGACGTCCATTTAATATTGTTATATAAATAGCCAAAAATTGAAAGAAATGGTTTGAAATTTTTTTTAACGTATACATAGTTACGTGTTCGGCGTAAATTATTTCAAGACCATAGTAACCATTATTTTGGTACAGTCTCTTGTGTAGCGCTTCCGGAATTATCGAGAAAATCGATAACACGTTTGAAAAGTAAAGTAACCAACCGACAGCGATAGCTTGTCGAAAATTTTTACACGGAAATAAAATAAACGCCAATGCAGTAAAACCAGTCGTTTCGCTCAGAATCTAAAAAGGAAGTCGGAAGGAATGAAACAAGTATCGTTGTCATGAGGCTCGCGTACGTATTTACAACGTTTGGATACTTTATGCGGTTTTCGCTATTTTGCCGGCCTAGAACGCTAAAAACCGTCCATTGCTGCGTGTTACACGACCGCCGAAAGAGAGAAAAAATGCGAAATTTAACGAGCCGCGGGCTGCTAACGGAGTGTCACTCGGATGAAGTTCTTGAGTTTTGTTGTTACTATAAATTTGAAAGCAACTGAAGCTATTCGGCGTAAAAATACGCGATAGTGAATTTTTCGCGTGGTCGCGTTTAAAAATTATCGACAAAAACGATTCTCCTCAAAGGGTGACCCCGTAACAAAATCCGTTACAGGAAAACGGGTAACGATCTGCGCAGCTCCTATTAGTCGTACACGGAAAAATAAAAACCGATTCCACTACGTTTCTCTTCCGGGAATCTAAAACGAAACACATAACGCGGGTCGCGGATAATATAATCCGGCTGGGTGGCGTATATCGCAGCGTATACGGTTCGCGTATTTATTTTTTACACCGTGCACAGTACACGTCGTCGGCTCCGGAGTTAACGCTCGCCCTTCCGCGCCGCACCACTACGTAATCGCGCGGTTGTGTGTTTCGTCGGCGGCGGAGTAAACTTCGGGGCGGAAAATAAGCAATCTATATGCAATGTGCATACAGAAATAATAATAATAATAATAATAATAATAATAATAATAATAATAATAATAATAATAATAATAATAATAATAATAATAATAATAATAATAATAATAATAATAATAATGATAATAATAATAATAATGATAATGATAATGATAATATAATAATAACGATAAAAACGATAAAAACGATGATAACGATAATAATACGTAAGACCAGTGGCGCCGAGTCATATAAATTTAAGTGAAGCGAAATCGAATTTTTTAGGTACCGGGCCACCCACCTATCGATTCACTTAGGTTACGAATATGAAACTTGGGTTTGCTCGCTGTTTTTTTTTTTAAACGAGTAATTTATAACGACCACGCTTTCTGATGATCCGATACGTTGTTCAGCGGTCAACAGCATTTTGACGACAGTTTTGTTAATCGTTCGACCTCCAGCACACGTGTAATGAACGTCAAATTTCGTCGCCACCCGCGAGTTGCATTTTTTTTAAAACGCAACGCGCAAATATATATTTTTTTTTCAACGAACTGATTCAATCGTTAAACGAACTTTTATTATTTTTAATATCAAACTCATTAATTATTTAATATATCATGTAATGTAAAAACAAAAGCGCGTTCACCAATAATTTTTTGCATTGCCGGAATGGACGGGTTGCGCCTTAAACTAGGCCAGACTTTTGTCTTTGCTAGTGGAAAGGGAGTTGGACTGAATTTAATTTAAATGGGTGTTGGTTATTTATTTTATTTTTTTAATTTAAGGTTAAGTAGGTTGCTATTTGTGACTATTATTTCGCGAACGTTGTAAATGGGTTCACCAATAATAATACCAGGCCTGCCCCTTTTATTGTACGATGCGATCGCGTGTACCTACATAGGATCGGCGCGCCACTTGGACGAGACCTGCGCGCTCTGGATATTGTACCGGGCGTTATGTGTACGCGCAGGGGCGGACTGGCCAGGGTGTGATAGTGTGCTGTAACACACCGGGCCGGTTCAATATGTCAATATAATAGGTAATTGATTATTTCTAATAAAATATTGAATATTAACACGAGTTTTATTTTGTTCGTGGACCATAGGCGTGACTAGACTTCATCCGCAGCGGCAGCCTAGCTAATGACCGGCGCCACCTTAATACACCGAAATAAGCACCATACCCCCCACCACCACACAATTTAAAGGGGGGATAGTCCCCCCAATTAAATATTTATGTAAATAAGTTTGTAATCTGTATTATCATTTTTAATTACCTAATAAATGTACAGTATTTTCAGTACCTTTGAATTTAACTTCGGAAATCTTATTTATCTACAGGATTACACCATATTATAATTAGGTAAGTAAGTTTTTTACCAATTTCTCATAAATTGTACCAGTTGGCATTTGACAGTTACCCGGTACCAGCATAATAATTACACGATATTATATTGCGATTTGCGATAAGAATCATAAATAAACGAGTGCATCAATTCAGAAGACATTTTATTTTTTTTTTTAAATAAAAGTTGTAAGTCACCGACTTTTAACTCGGTTGACCGGCGCCTTTCTAAAATTGCAGGGGCAGCCCAGGCACCCTAGGCTGCCACCGTAGTCACGCCTATGTCGTGGACCTATTATTACGTTTTTTTTTGTTTTGCACTGATTAAAATTTTAGGGATATCATTTATTCAACATTGCAGTAATCGTAATAAGGTAAATTGTGTTTTTCAAAGATCCAAGACCAGTGGTGTATTTATATTATAATCAAACGATAAACAGGTCGGTTATATGAAATGAGTTTGGACCGTTTATAATTGTGGAATACCGGGCCGCATGCCTGCCTCCCAGTCCGCCCCCTGTGTACGCGTAGTACCTATAAGCCGTTTTGTCGCACCGCGGCGGATTTCGGGTACGGCGCTGCAGCAGATCGCTACTCGCGATGGACGCTCATATAAGTCCCGGACCCTCAAGAATCATCGCCTAATCTCCGGCGGAGCTTTCTCACTGTCTCCTCCGGCCGTTCTACGCCCTTTGCAGTGCTGCGCGACCGCGGACACGACGCGATCGCCGGCACATAAAACCCGCGAAGCCGCCGCCGTCGAAGGGTTTTCAATTATGTTTTTGAACACCACACGCTTTCGGGTTTTCGCGTAGATACATCGCGCGCGCGCGTGTGTGTGTGTGTGTATGCGCGCGCGTACGTAATCCCTTGAGCCGGTAATTTCTAGCGCGTGCTGTGTTCCTGCATCCTCTCCTTCCTTCACCGACCCTACAATCGCGTGCTCCGCCGCTCGATACTCTGCACGAGCTTACGTGACGTACGCGCGGTTGTCAGTGGTGGAAAAACAAAACACGTGTTTATATATATATATATATATATATATATATACACGCACAGAAATACGTGATACGCGCAAAGATCGGCGACGGTCGTGCGACAAAAATAGGTCGTCCGAAAAAACAAACAACCGCCGCCGTGTGTGTTGGCGTGAAATATTTTATTGGTTCGCGGCGATTGGTTTTTTTTTTTGTTTGTTTGTTTTTCTGTTCAACGGGTTGGCTGGCGTAGGATATAAGAACGATTAAAAACGCAAACAGACTACGTTACTGTTACTACTGTCGGAATCGCCCAGCCGAAAAATATAATCGGGGGTATAGTGGGGCGTACTCACGGGATGGTTTTCGGGTTAAAATCCTCTCAGGACCAAAGAAAAAAAAGATTAAAGATTGTAATATATAGTTGCGTAACAGTAATGATGTGTTTTATATATATTATATCGGAGCGCTCCGATCTTTACGCGTAGCCTTTGTGTTCCGATAGCGAATCGCAGCATCTAGTCCAGCGGTTCCCAAACTGTGAGGCGCGCCTCCCTTGGGAGGCGCGAGCACTTGACAGGGGAGGCGCGAGCTGCGTAATATTTTTATATTTAAATACTATAAATTTGTTCATTATTTATTCATGGGAGGCGCAATTAATTTTTTTTATTTTTATGGTGGCGTAAACTAAAAAAGTTTGGGAACCGCTGATATAGTCGGTACTTTAAAGAGGTGATTTTTCGATTTTCTCAATACTTTTTCTTTTAAGCGCCAGAAAAAACTACCGAAAAATTACATTAAAAAAACGGTAAAAACGCAATTTCGTCAAAATCGATTATCGTTTTTCTTCGCGTTTTTAATACTAAATGCTCATAGAAATCTGACATTTTCACCGAATACGTAACAGTATTGACGAGACAAATTTAAAAAAAAATCTTGAAAATCTTTAGTCACAATTTTTTTTTTTATACAACCGTATTAAATTTTTCGACAAATATTATGGAGACGGAGTTTCAATGTTTATTATATTCCCAGAGAGAAATTCAAAGTACGCCACTGATCGGGGAGTATTTGCCTCGAGGGGTAGAAATTTGATTCGTTCACATTTGTGCCAGAATTGCCACGCTGTGGATTCGACGACGACCTGATCGTGGAAAATATTCTCGTCATCAGTGTTGGGATTAGATGACGGCAAGAGTTGTCTATACGAGAAAGTGAGAAAAAAAATAATTTTGAGATTTTGTCTATAAATAAAATTATGGTGATTTTTTTTATATTTTCGAATTTTTCAAAAACGCGTTATTTTGTACAAATTGGAGATTTTTATTTATTTCAATAGTAAATTTATCATTTTTTCTTTTGCAGAAATTTTCAGACTACATTACTTTCGTAATTAATAACAAGCGATTCGTAGATAAATCTGTATAGAAAAAAGAATAGGAGGGCTTGCGTGTCTCTCACATCCCCCTACACAGTAAATACGCTCTTGCAGACGAGTGAGGAAATCGATATTGGACACATAAAAAAAAAATCTATTACGACATGTTTTTATGTTAATTGTTAGGTTTCTGAGGGGAACGAAGAAAATATTGTATAGTTTGTGATTTTACAACGACGTTTAGTTTTTTATTTTCTGTGCATACGACTTTTTCGATTAGAAAGTGTGTTCCGTTCGTTAAATCACAAACATATCTTGTAGTGATTTCGAAAGAAAAAGAAACGTTCCTAAAGAAATTTTCGATGAATACGTAAAAATTCCCTTCCAATAAATATTATAAATATGAGGAGGAGTATGCGAACACTGGCAGCGATAATAAGTATATAAATTACATTCGAAATACAAAGCGATTTACCGTTGCTTTGAATTTCACAGTTTTAATAAAATTCTAAATCCCTTTCTACGCAATTCGCTTATAAGCGACATTCAGTGACACGCAGAGGCTCGCCAACTTTCTTTTTTCTATATGCATACGCAAATATTGTTTTAAAAACCTTACCGAAAGGGGTATCGTCAAAAACTGAATAATTAATACGTGTAACGTATAATTATTATGAATGAAGCGGATAATTAAAAATTTTGTTGTTTTTTTTTATCGGTTTAAATTTTATCTGCTAACGTTTGCATGCGTTGTAATCCGGACATTCGGTTTGAATACGTTCGATTAGGTTCTCGATGAAATTCATTTTATTTCTATTGGCTTCTTTTAATATTATTTTTCGAATTCCTCGTTTAAACGATTGTCAGAGTTTCACGTCTTATGGATTACGAGGTATGGGACGTTGCAATCCGTGTAAAAAAATATATATATATATCTGAATTCGGGAAGCGATTCGTGTGCACCGAAAATATTTTTTATTACGCCGTATCAAGCACAATCGTTACATTTTTCGTTTCTAAGTGTAATTATAGCTTTTAGTGAGTATAAAACAATATTAAATTCGCACGTATAGATTTGTCAGTAGCAATAAAAGACAACTTAAAAAAAAAAAAAACAATTAATAAATAACAATAAATACGACAGCAACCGATCGGGTTGCATATACCGAGGAATATACATCACACACGCGCACGTGGAAAAGGTGAAAAAAATTTAATACGTTTAATCGACAGAGCGCACCACTAGTTTGTACGATAAAACAATAATATTGCCCGAAAACGACGGTAAAATCGGCTGAGGTTATCGTCACCGTTGTTCAGTAATTACGGCGAGAAATTTTATGGACAAACATTTACCAATACAAAGTCGACTAATTTATTATTAAATATATTATTTTACTAGAATATGCGAACGTATAAACATATTTCCCCCCTCCGTAAAAACGTGAAAATTCCAAATGTCGATTATCTTTACGAGACGGTGTCGCGTATATTTTTAAAAATAAATTATTGTTTTATTATTCGCGTTATAACTAGAATTTGCACGGCACGGAAAAAGAAAAAAAGAAAAAAAAAATGGGGGAAAAATCGCGGAAATATCCGAGTGTATTCGTTTCGGAAGCGGTTTGGGACGAAAAAATAAACGGGCGAAAAAATAGAATGGGTATACACGCAGCTGGTATACAAGCGTTCGCAGACCTGAGGGAGTCGTTTTATAAAACAGTTTCGGATTTCGGCGTGTTAAGCGTAAAACGGTCACGAGCGCGCAGGAGTGCGAAGGGACCGAGAATATATATATATATAGATAAACAATAACCCCTATCGCCTACCCGGTGTCGAGTTGTCGTCCGCGGCCGGGGTCGTGTCGCGCAGGGTCTCAATACGCGCGGTGCTGCGGAGGACGAGATGAGAATACGGTTGAACGCGAAATAGGTATAATATTATACTCTGCTGCAGGTCACAACGAACTATCGTAGGCGGCAGCCGCTATAAGAGGGAGACCTTTATGGGGACGAGAGAAGAAGGGATAGAGTATACGGGACTGTATATATGTGTGTGTGTGTGTGTGCGGCGTGTAGAGGTTAAAGGGTGTAGGTAACTTCATGCATTTAGACGATCTCATTTCGTCCCTTTAAGGTGGTCTAGCGCGCTCCGTTCCACCTCTCTGCAGTTTTATATACACGCGGTTTGACCCGGACAATCGCGGCACGGTCACAAACAATCCGCGGGGGTCGAGGTCGTCGTTTTCCTCCTCCAACACGTACGTTCGCCGCGGCACCGTATAATAATCACCTCTTGTTTATAGTATACCGAGTATATTATTATTTATTATACGACTTTACAGGGACCTCACCACGCTTTTATATATTATACCCTGTACCACTGACCGTATATTATGTATATAAGTATACACTTGAGTTGATGACAGGGACGTATTTATGGTGGGGGGAGAAGGATAACCTCCAGTCCATTCTCACCCTCGAAATTGCAGGAAGTTTTCTTTTTTTTTCATGTATTTCCTATGCCCCGTAGTAATTTTGTTGCAAAAAATTACTACAACAACGTTTTTATCGTTTAAACGACGAAGACGTAAGGGAAATACCGTTCGAAATTTACACCGAATTCCTCCCAACAGTTGTTTTTAAATCGGTCGAGAATTCGGTAAAATTTTTTAAAAATTGTAACGTTTAGAATTTAGAAATAATCCAACGACGATATTACTCAGTGCATCGGCCCGCCAAATATTATATATATTATAAAGTACGGAAAACCGAAAATATTTTTAAAGTATCGTCTAGACAAAATTTGCTGCCAGATTTTTATCAAGCGTTTTTATTACTCTGCTTCTAGTCGAAAAAAAAGAACTAAAACTTCATTTTAAAATGAAGCTAGCCGTGTGTTCCAACACTCACCTTTTAACGATCGATATAAATATGAATACAGTTTATTCGGGCGGGTTTTCATGTCCAATATCGATTTTTTCCTTCTCATATTTATCGGCGAGACCAATTGTCGAGTAAAGTTTTTTGCGCCCAATATTTCATCCGCGATCATATCGCGTGCACCCGATATATCAATAGCCGAACACAAATATAATCAATAATAATAATAATGATTTTAAAATACAATGAAAAAGCGACACAAAAGCGGATTCAATATAAATCAGGAAATAAAAATCTTATACGGAATAAAATATGAACACCATCGAAAAATAATACTTAACAATCAGTGTTGTCAGTATCTCATACGGGTAAAAATAAACTCGAATCGCTTTTGAAAATCGCGCGTTTATGTCGTTTTCTTAACACGTGGTTATCGTTAAACGTTAAAAGATAATATTTTTACGAGTGCAGATTACCGAAAAAGTTTTTTAAAAAACTTGGCCGTCTCGACCGCGCATTACGCCTATATATACGTACGTACGATACAGCTGATGTGTGTGTGTGTATGAAAACAAAATCAATTAAAATTACTCGTTTTTAAGCCATAAAAGTCACGTCAAAAAGTTTAGACAATTTATACGAACACGTAAAAGTGTAAATTAATCGACTCCCGACAGCTCTGACGTTATATTACATTGCATTATACAGGTACAGTCGGTTCGTTTTCGTGATTTATTTGATTAACAGCTGCCGCGGCAGTTTTCATAACGCAAAACCTGCTGCAACTACTCTATAATATTATGACGGTCTACGCGCCGAGGGTTAAAAGTTCAACAGGTATCGTAATAAATAAACGTCGATATTTTCAAACGCATATATGATAATATATTATTTTGATTGTATATACAGTTTAAATTGAATGGGCTGTATTTTTTTTTCTTACAATATTAAAAAAAAAATAAAAAATCATCTACTTCCGCCAAAAATTTATCATCTTTCTATGCGTCTTTAAAACGCGTTTCTATATTTTATTGTTGTAGGAGTATTATTGGAACTACCAAGTCACTTTTTAATGTTTTCTGATGCGTGAGGCGTCCTGTTAATAAACACTTGGAATTGTCCGACGCTCGTTAATACGCGACAATTAAATAATCCGCGTGGCAAGTACGCGTAAACATATAAACATACCAGTCACGACGACTTTTTGATGACGGATGAATAATAAATCATATATAAGTACCGCGTTCAAACAGGTGTGTATACGTGAGAAGGGTGTTAAGCACAGAGGAGAGCGCGCGATCAAACCACGGCACTTGCAGATCCATAAAAAGCAAAAAAAAAGGAACGCGCGAGAATCTACGGGATTTCGTTAATTTTTTTTTTATATTATACGAAGAATTTAAAAAAAAATAAGATACAATTCGACGACAATTTATATTGATCGTATCGATCGCTATTTTTTTTATTTCGTTTTTAAAACGTTGACGTATAGCCGCACTCGAGTGTACCTGTTTAAATACCATATGTTTAAATACGATTTTTACGCGTTGGCAAATTATTATTGTCTTCTCAAATGTCGGCAAATAATTTGAAAACCGAACGATTCCTTTCGTTTTTCTAGTTTTTAAAACGTTGAAATGACAAGTGTTCGGGGAAATACAAAAAAATACGCGTAAATTTTGTTCGGCGATGGTCTTAGAAGAAGAAAAAAAATTTTTTTTCATAACAGTGACTGTGGAATAAGTATATATTTTAATACAATGGTTTATTCGTATCGTGTTATATATTTTATCGTAAGATACACCGTTTATGTTATTTCATTTTATAATAGCGTATTATATCGAGTTGCAGGAGGCGAGAATGCGAGAACAAGTCGATGGAGACGAAAGAGAGATGAGCTTCATATATAAACACACAGAACGTTTCAAAAGAATTGTATTCTTAAAAAAAAAATTTGGCCAAAAAAACGTTTTTTTTTTTTCAGAAAAATACAAAAAAAATCTAATGAACTCCCGTAAACGTATCGAAGATAATACATTTAAACGTTGACACGCCGTAACGCAGTCGAGGAAATTGTCCGTAAACGACTCTCGTAGTACTCGTCCTAATGAGGTTCATCCCCGATTTCTTCTCACAACTCGTTCGTGTCCGCACTGTATCGCAATGAAACGAATTCTGTGATCGCGGTACGGTGTCGAGATATTAACCCGACCGTGTCCGAAATGCGTACGAAAACTCTGCACCATTTTCGCTACTTTTTGTAAAAGACCAACACACGGATTTCAGTCTCGACGTTCGCACCGGAGTTAGATTATCGCACAATAAAATTGAATGTAAAATGTGTTATGGGGCAGTGGTTTTCAAACCTTTTTCGAATCGCGATTTTTATTTTGACCACTTAAAAAAAATTTCGTTTTATTCATCAAAATTTAATTTAATTACCTACCGATAAAATATTAACGAGGTATACACGATTTTGATTGATTTACGCTTAAAAATGTAATTAATTATAAAACAACAACATTATTTTAAAACGTATTCTTAGGTATATTCAATAAAATATATAAATAAAATTTATTAAAAATGTATAATATTTATATTGTTATTCGGGTGTTAATGGGATACTCGAGCTTGAACTTTTGATACTATTGATTCCATATTGGGTTTTTGTATTAGAGACCGCTGCTCTTGGTTCTACATTTGATTTTTCGTCGAGTGTAAATAATTTTTTAAAAAATCTGTCGTCAGACACGATAACGCTACCATTCGGTACCGAACAAATAATTAACTTTATTTTATTTTTAAATAATAATGAAAAACCATTTCGTTCATTATTTTTGGCGACCCCCAGGTTGAAAACCACTGTTCTAGGGCGTAGCGAGTGGATCTGAGCGTGCGCGGTGATCGCGGCGAATGATGCGGTAATATGGAAAAACGTTTTTTTATATTCCGAGCGGAGCGATGAATCTATTGTTTTTACAATGATGTTTATTTATTTATTTTTTCTATCCTGTGTTCAGATTTTGGACCTGAAAGAGTGCTCCGATCTCTTCGGTCACAGTTCGTTTCCGGCAGCAATTCGCGTCTAGTTGGTACTTTAGAGAGGTCATTTTTCGATTTAACTCAAAAGCGCCTAAAAATATAACTCAAAAACGCTAAAAGTGCAATTTCGTCTTAATCGATCGTTGTTTATTTCTTCGTAATTTTGAAACTAATAGTCATAGAAACCCGACATTTTCACCAAATATGTAACTTTAGACTATATTTACGAGAAAAGTAATAGCTCCGCTCAGAATCGTTTTATCGAAAGCAATGACTTTTGCAATTGCTTTCAAATTAAAAATATAAAACCAAAAAACTCTAAAATCTTTATCCAAGTAATTCACTTAAGCGATATCCACAACACACCTCGGCTCGTTACCGCTTTTTAAATTTATATATATAAAAAAACGTGCGAAAAAATAAAACGTTTTCTTCTACGCGTTTTGTCGAGAAAACACGGCTTCGCCCGTGATCGGTTGGTTTTTTGCCTTCGGACGATGATATGTAGTATTTTTTATGATTTTTTTTTCACTGCTCGAGTGAAAACCTAGTATGTGGTGTCGTCGTGGTTTTTCGTTGGTTACCGCTACCATACTATAATATTACAATGCGGTTCGAACCGCCGTGGATTCGTACTGCACGCGTACACGAGGTGTGCGACGACGGTAAGGAAAAAAAACGGTCGACGAGGCCTTTGAGTCGCCTCATCCTCAGCCGCCGACCCCGCGGTGTAAGGCGCACGACGACGACGACGACGCGGTGGGGGGGGGGGCACCGGTCGATATCTCATTTATGGCGAAATAACGGACGCGGGTTGTCGATCGCAGGTGCCGTGGAAAAGTTGAAGGGGTTCGCGGCTTTCGTCAGACCTAGACAATGCGGTCGGGTGTGTGTGTACTGTACACGCACACAACTTGTACGCCATATGAACAGGACGAGGCAGCTCGTGGCGAAGGGATGTTCGAAGGAGGTGCAGGGTGTGCGCGGTGGTCGTGGCGCGGCGGCCGCGTTCGTCGAGGTGTGTTGGTCGGGGGTGTGAGAAAAACAATTTCGCGTAGCGTTCTCCTTCTCGCCGCTTATCTTAAAACGCGGGCGCGGGCGCGTCCCTTCCTCCTGCCGCCCCTTCGCCGTCTTCTGTACTCCGCCCGGAGGGCGAACAGTAAAGAAAAAAAAACCGCCTCTCCTTCCGGACGGGATACCTACCTATATCAAAGCTGCCGCCGTCCCTGCCGTCCCTTCGTCCTCCCGTCTTCGTCCTGTCCCTTTTTATGTATACGAATATTTTCAAAACTACTTCTACACTACGACTACAACACGAATTCACTGTATTGTACAATACGCGTATGATTGTGTGTATGTGTTTGTGCGCGCGCGCGCGCGTACTCTAATACTATTACAAACACAATTATTGTGCTCGGTTCGTGTACCTCTGCGCTGCGACGACGACAGTTTTCCAATTATTTTTTTTCTCCTCTCCGCCCGTTACACTCCCGGGTTTGTCCGTACTTTTCTCCCCTTTTCCGTATATTATTTATTTATTCTTCTCTTCGGCAATACGCAGCAGTCCTCCGCGCTTATACGGAAAAAGGTCGACGGAGCGGCGGAAACAGTACAGTGTTATAATATTATACGAGGTAATCCGCGAGCGGCGACGGCAAAACGAAGAACGCGCGCGTACCTTAAAACGTATCGGTAACGGCGCTCGAGTCGGGCCCGGCGACGTTTTTGGCACGTCACAAAAAAAATTCAAAAAACTCGCGATTTAAAAAAAAAAAAAATTGGAATTCATAATTTCTTTCGAATGTTGTACTAATGTTAGAAAAACGCCGAAATAAAATTTGTTTAAGATCTCGGCTCAAGATGAAATCACTCTGTAAACGTGTTTCATGATCTTTGCGCGAGAAAACGCTTATAATATATTACAGAACGGTCAGAACGAACCGACAAATGCAATGATTTTGTTTCCAAGCAACGACAAAAATTTTATTGCGACGATCCGATTGAAACATTGCAGAAATTCGTCGATCCAGTGGTTCCGGTTTGTTGACGGAATGCCATTACGAAGTATAAAAATACGTAGGTATTCGATTAAAAAAAAAAAAATGAAATAAAATGTTTTTTTAACTTCGAAGACGTGTCATTTGAACCGAGTGCAATTAAACAAATTTACCTGAAAAAACAAAAATACGTGAAATTAAAATAAAAATAAATAAATAAAAATCGAAAATCGAAAACGCGATATGAAAATTTTCTTTAAATTTTTATTAAAAAAAAAAAAAAATTCTTATCATATTGTAGTTTCGGTTTTACAGTCCATCCCCGGATTTTGCGTACACATGTTATATGTTACGCACGGTTGAGGCCGCGTGACGATAACGGACTGCAAAGGGCTCGAAACCACTCGAATCGGACGGATTATAGAAGCTCGAGTACTGATTACTCGATATTATTGAATATGTTATAATAAGTTCAATTCGCCAACGCTGCTAAGTTTATCTCGTAATACGTATAAACGTACAACTATAACCGGTACAGTTATCTTAAACACCTAAACGTCCTCGTAAAACAACGTGTACAGGTTTTTATTAATGTTTCGTCGAATTCAATGGATTACTATTGACGCTGTTTGATTTTTTTTTTTTGGGAAATTCAAATTTGGTCCAGAAACACGTTACAGTTTTATGTCTTTACAATAGGCATGTGTTCAGATCGCGTGCATCTTAATTTTAATTGATAGTGTTTGCAAATCGCATTTTGTACGAGTCATTTGAATACGGCACCGGTATCGAATCAACAGGCAATGCATGGAATAGTTTTTATTTTTACAAATTACAAAATAGCTACGCCACGCGTCTTAGCCCGCAACAGGCTTCGCCGTATCATTGACGCTATTAGTGGAGACGTTTTGGTTCATCGACACCTCTTGGGTACAAATAATACCATTGAAAATGTTATATTGAAATTTGAGTTGAAAATATTATTTCATATTTTCATTTGTTTCTAACATTAATGGAAATCATATGTTTTTTTACTATTTATAAAAACAGTTCGATAAAAAAAATGTGTAATGTCTTAATATACATACACACATATATTATATTGTATATTTAATATCAATCAAGAGTTTTTTATTTCTTTTTTACTATTTTATTAATTATCGTAATATTATTTTAATTAGGGCGGATATAAAGCGATAAAGCGGTTTTGAGATATGTTAATCTGAAGAAATTGCGAGACATTTGCTGACCCGATTTTTGCATTCTGTAGAAATCTATGAGATCGTTAACGTCTCTGCTAGAGCATAACAGATTCGATTTTCGAATTACACATTTCCAGAGTCGGTATAATTTATTGACATTTCTTTACGTCAAACGTTCTTTGTTTACCTCGATGCTTCTCTGTGGCTTATCTATAAGGTGAATTTTATTTTCGTAAAAACGCCTCTGTAGAAGATTCTTAAGGGTCCCGTGAAGGTTTTACGAAATTATAAAATCGTGCAAGTGAAATGACTCGCAGCAATTTTGTCGGGTTCATATTCGATCAACTTCTTTCGACCTAAGTGTCTTTGAGTAATGAGTTAGTGTAAAAGGTTGACGATTAAAATTTTTAACGTTTTCTGCACATTTTATAACGCTTACGAACCCGTGAACATATTTTTTAAAAAGCGTTTACAACCAGCTTTCAAGAACAAAAAAAATTAATATTATACATAATATTTAGCGGAAAATGTATTCGATTCGAAAATCCAAATGGAGGACTCTCGGAGTACACGAGAATTATGAGAATTTGAAGAGCAAAACTCTGTAAAGTAGTTGTTCCTTATCTCTACGACGTAATGTGAAATCGTGCGATTTATAAACATTCGACAACACACGACTACGAGCGAGTACTACAGCGGAGAAACGTTTTTCTCGAAAACCAAACTCTCGTTTATTTGCGCGTGAAAGCTTAAACGTCGCGACCGTTTCCGCATCGAAAACCTCGTCTAAAAACGCTTATTAATCGCCATTTTTATTGCGGACAAATAAAAATAAGTGTATCGTACGTTTCTCGCCTGTTCGAATGACGTATTTTCAACGCGCACATAATATGGACTTGGAAATTGGTTGTAAAGCGGAATTTCGTTCACACTGCTGAGAGCGTTTCAATAGAATACGAGTACATTGTATTCGGTGTAGAAAATCGAATCGGCCTTAGAAAAATAGACCGAGCGAGCAATTGCCAATCGTATCGCAAGCAGGATGGCGCCGCCGTGTTCGTTTCGTTTAATGAGAAAAGAAATCTCACCCGTACCATCATCACCACCGCCGTTGAATCTGTACCGAATTGAAAATAATAATAACAATAAAACGAAAAGAAGAAAACGCAAATTGGAAAAAAAAAACGGTAAAAACGCTCGCGCGACACTATTTTTACTGCGTATATATTTATACGTGCGTCGATACGCATTACAGAAACCACTTGTCTGCAGTATATTAAATATTATTATTACGCGTATTCGCCTGCAACGTTTCATATATTATGGTACAGATTTAGAGCCATCTTATATGTGTATGCGATGAAATCGACGTTTCTCCTTATGTTCTCACACGCGCACAATATAAAAATAATAATGTGTCGTTTACGCTCGCATTGTGTCCGAGTGAGAGTGGATCGAACCCCGTCTGCGGATTTTGAAGTAATGACTGATTTGAATCACGGGCACGTTGTGGTATCGCACTGAAAAATATGTGTGAAAAATAACGGAACAGGGACTATAACACATCTGTGTCGCTAGAATCGATGCGTTCGGTTTTTGTAGGTCTACTATGTCTATAATGACGATAGTGCACAATACGCGAGCACACTTGTAGAGAAATTGAAATCAGCGGGCCTAAAAATCAGCCGAGAAAATACGAATGTGACCGGAGTTACTTCAAAACGAAGACGATAACGTGGAAGAGGGATAATAAGTTTTTGGAAAAGTTAAGAATTTCAAATAACCGGAACCGACTGTCACAGACAACGATGAGCGGAGTCTCGAAGTAACGAGTCGTGTATACCCGAAGCAGAGAAAAATATATTATATACGGCCATAATAAGACCTACAATTACCTGCGGATGCTTTGTGGGGCTCACAAAACTAAAATTAGAGAAAAAACTATTATCCATCGAAAATAGATGGATCAGTATATGACGACGAATCAGACTCGTGGCGCAGAACAAAAAAACGCGGAGTTGGTATAGAGATATTACGAAATTACCATTATTGGCAAGCTACATTAAAGGCCGAACACTCCGGCACTGGTCTGTGCATGTAGCCGTGCGAAGATCAGGAACAGCGAGCATAAGAGCAACAATCGAATGGCAACCGACGGGAAAAAGTCCCAGAGGATGACCAAGGAGACGATGAATGCGATAGAATACGAAAAGATTTCTTAACACTGGAAGTGACGAAAAAGAGAATTCTGGGAAAATAGGATTCAGGGCCGAGATGATTGCAGGAGAACAATGAAGATGGCGGTTAAAATTCTTAGAGAATATTATTATAAAGCCGAGGAAAAGATTATTATTATTATTATTCGCGATTTGCACGAGTATCTGTATATTATATTACGCTACGGAAACTTTCGTCGTCTGCACGTTTTCTCTCCCGAGAGACCGCCGCGTGCTCTATATTATACATATTATACACCACGTATATATTATTGTACACTACACAATACAATTAAATACAGGATACGCGGGTATATATTATGATACGGAGAAAGACCGGAGTCTCGTTCGATTTACTTTAAAAATAATATTTCCTACGAGCATGCGATATTGAATTTTATAAACAATTTACTACAATAAGCCTATAAGCGATTAAAAACCTTTTACCCTCTAGAAAACTACTATTCTACACATAAATATATGATAATAACCACTCCTGACTTAGGCTTGTTGCCCACGTTCCAGTAACTCACAAATATTGTACAAACGTATTTGACAGAGTGACCGATGGGGGATCGTCGTGGAAATTATAAAAAATATTGATTGTTGATTGAAACGTGAAAAAAGTTGCGGTGACGGGGAAAATCTCGTTGGGGAGGCAGTTGTCTCTCGTACCTCTGCCCTTACGCAGGTCCTCACGTACATGTGTACCGGAGTTTGTCAGGACGTAGGCGAACAATAAGGGAACTCAAGTGCCAATCACTAATAATAATAATAAAAACACTCTATACCCGTCACGGTTCGCTCTGTTGTTTTCACATCGGTTGCCATCAATTCAACTACAGGTCACTGCGTTTCGGGCAAAAGCGGTGGAGACCGCCGTTTGGTCGCCGTCAGTGTCATCACCTCAGATTCCCTAATTACTTATTGATTCGTACATTTAAGAAAAGAAAAAGAAAATGTCCGCGCCTCGAAATAACCGAATACCGGTAGTCGAGGGAACAGGCGAAATTATATTTTCGCCGATCTCGAGATATAAATATATTTCCATCGAAATACCATGTATTCGCGTCTTGAGCGAGAAAAATCGTGTACAAAAATTGTCTTGCAGGTAATCATTAAACTTTTTTTTAAACACTTTTCCGCGGGGTAAAAGTAGTAGTTGATTGAAAAAAAAAAAAACGTTTCATTGCATATCCCATTTCGTCGCCAAAACGAATTCTCCGTGCAGACTCGAATTTTTCACATTCAAATCAGCTGCGACGTGTTGATTCGTTTATCACGTTCGGCCAAACAATTTTAATAACCTTTTTTAAAACGAAACGCGCGTATATGAAATATTTATACAATCGTCCTTAAAAATGATATGTACCATGTATGCAGACATTTTATACGAATATTAATAATGATATAGCGCGTTTTGTTGGAGTTATACGACGATAACGGTTCACGTATATATGTTTTTTTTTTTGAACACCACCGTCGAAGAGAGAAAATATATAATAAAACGTATTTCGTTTAAAACGAGTTGATTTTCTCACGAAATCCGCAAGGGAAAATTAAAAAAAAATTAAACCGAATGTTCGACGGGTGTTTGGATTTTTCGTATTTGTTAAAGGCGCTTTTTACTCATATATTTCAAGTCCTGTATTATGTAATATTATAATCAGAATTCTCTAGCATTTTCTAATTATTATTGAATACAGATAAAAATAGCTATAAATTCGTTTTATGCGCCGAAAATTCTAAGAGTGAAATTCTATTTCGCATATTTTAAGCGTTTTAAATAAGTGCTGTTTTCGGTGCCTATACTCATTTTGCTAATGAGCATTAGATTTAAATCGTTTGGTGTTTTTCGTAAGTCTTGTAAATTTGATGTAAGAAAAACTACATCCACATCGCCATTTCGATTTAGATATTTCGCGTATTATATTATCTGTGTTTAGGTATAAAATGATCGCGATATCTTGGCGGGGTGTGCACTAACGTTTACTATAAATACAATTTTTTTTTTTTTGTATTCTCCGTTCCCGAGCAGGTTTGAGTGACTATTAAAAAAAAAATAAAATTACGCGTAACAGAGCGTACGGATTTTAGGTTTAAACGATTATTTCCGAAATAGACAAATTTTTATAAATTCATTATGTAATGTGTCACGCGGTTATATCGCGGTGATACACGGATTTTGTAAGATTTCGCAAGCCGTTTAATCGCGTTTATCACACGTTATTGCAACGAATTCTGTAACGTGTGAGTGGGGAGAAACGTTTAATTCGACGTTCTTATTATAACAATTGACGCCGTCGCGTTTGGCGAAACAGTCGGTTAAAAATATAATTATTACGGGAAAACTTTTGTCCGTAAACCCTGCACCGTTCCTCTGCAGCCGTCCCTCGTTAAAATGTATACTCCTAAACTCTTGGTATACACTCCGCTTTTCTTTTTTTTTAAATAATTTTTTTATAACTGTAGCCGTCTAATCGGAATCTAAAGCGTGTGCGCGGTGTTCTAAAAATTCAATAATCGTTTAAATAATATTTTAGAAGAAACGTAATTGTACATATTTAATAGTATACCATTAAATATTGTGACGGACTTGTGTTACATTTAAAAATTAAATTACTTAATGAATTTTCGTATTGTAACTCCAAATGCATACACTGGTAACACGTGTACAAATGAATAAGTAAATAAAAACTCAACATTTCAATATTCACTTCGATTGTTTAATATGTTAATCGATTTTCTTAAAAAAATTTTAGTACGTTATACGTTTTCTTTCACTAATCGACACTGTCAGCGTACAATATACACTCTACGTATATAATTTTATTCACACGGCTCGAAGAACTCGGGGCGATGTATACGAGTAAGATAATATGACGCCTAGAAGAAAAAAATACGATTTAAGTGAACAGTCACTTGTATTTTTTTTTCAACTCGAAAATTTTACATTTTAATAAAAATGACTATTAACTCTCAGTTAAAAGTTAGTTTTCTCTAAAATATTGACATCGGACGGCGAAAGTAGAATGAAAAATTAGTTATCGGTCTCCCAACGTGTTATTGTGGCCTTCGCGTGCTTTTGTACAAATAATTCGTTCGAAGTTAACAAAACGGTAAATTTAAAGTGAATTTTCGAAATAAAAAAAATTTATCGCTCGTCAAATAACTCGACGTATTTAACTAACACCTTTTAACTCGTCGAAATAACTCGCTCATAGCCTCGATATTTCGGTAAATTTCCAAATGAATTTTTAATCGTAATGTGAAATTCATATAATCGATTTGTGTTCGGGCAAATAGAAAGCTCAAAACAGACAGACGTGTGTACTGACCCGGACGCGTCTAAAAACCCTTGAAACACCCGAATATTCTGCAACAAGCAATGACGCATAGTACACGAATCGGACAATAACCCGAATGAAAAATATCGGTTTTAACCGGAGAGAATTTGTAATAATTGCAAGACAACGTGACGACGACGACACGTTATGTTAGACGGATCGATAGACTGGGATCATTCTTGTGCCAGGAACACACCTAACGTACAATACCGCGTATGACCACGTGCCAGGAACGTGCGCAGGATTTTACCCGAAGAAACTTTCTATTTATGCTAAACTATTTTATTTTTAAATTCGTTCTTTGTCTAAGATATACGAATTTGATTGAATGCACCGAGATAAATTACGTGTTTATCGATCTCAACTCTTTTCGCCACGTTTTCGACTTATTTTTTTGTTTATATGTCGTGTGCTCAACAATCGCAGGAACGTATCTTTTTTCGGTCGGTTGTTATTGTCTCTACTTGTCTTTCTAATTCGGTGATGTGATTGAACTTTGAAAGTGTGTTTTTATGGAATTAACGTTTTTTTTTTATCACGAATTCTTTGATAACGGGCAGACCAGCTGGAGAGAAGTGTTATGTTTGAGACGTGAGAATATTCTGAACCGGCTTCCACTTTGACCCAGCTCCTCGTTGCGCTCAACGTTGCGCCTGCGTAGAACGTAAGGACGAGCGAATACAGTACCTATATTTGTATTTTAGTCTTAAAAGATACTGGTAAGGATTTTCTGCCTAGGACCTGGCACAGCATTCCCAGTGTACAAAGTTAGATATTTGGTAAAATTTTCAGTATTTTAGTTTTGAACAAACGTATATAATTTTTCACAAAAAATAAAACGAAATTTGGTCGAACTATTTTGAAATTGTGACAAAACGATTTTCAAGATTTTTTTTCAATACACAGTTGAAGTAACGCTCGAACTAACGGACATTGTATTAAATTTTTATAAAGCCTTAAAACCTCTTTTATGTAATATTAAATACCTCGAAGTCTTTATAATTGCTTGCAAAACCGAAAGAAATTTTTTTGAAACGCAAAAAAATTATATGACGTATTTCAAATACAAAGTTACACGTTCGGTGAATATTTCAAGTTTTTTATAACCGCATTGGTTACGAAAAATAACGATAATCGCGTTTTTTTGATAAATTTTGATTTTTTTTTTTTTGGGTGCATTTGAGAAAAAATCGAAAAACGACCTATCTAAAGTACGGACTGGACGCGTTTCGTTACCGAAAACCGCGGTTACGAGAGACTGTATATAAGATCAGAGCACTCATTGTGGTAGAATTTTCGGGTCAAAAAGTCACATCATCGCAAAACACGTACCTCGGCAGCACACGACGATATTAACCGTAGACAACGGCGAAAACATAAATATTTCGCAAATTTTTTATTTTTTTTTTTGTCAGCCGTTTCGTCGCGCTTACAATATTGTTTTTTGAAAAGCCACATTCGTACCTAACCTACCCGATCTGGTCTCCGCAATGCCGTAGCCCGGGAGGAGGGTTTCAGAGTTCAGACCCCCGCCCCCCGAATATTTTTCTTAAAATAAAATTTAACGATTTATATTCTATTATTGATTTATTATTTTTGTTTTATTTCATATTTATACTCTCAACTCCCACCACCCCCCAAAAAAAAAAAAAAATTTTACTGGCTATACGGTCTTGGGTCTTTGTTTATATTATATTATACGGTGGTACGGTGTATATATGTACGGAAAACGGCAGTAAACGTGTTGCTTTGCCGGGGCTTCGGAAGCGGAAGGAAACCGCGAGGCTTTTGTGCGATTGATTCGATCGAACACGGCATAATACGTATATAAAGCAAGTAAAGAATAGACAATGCGGCGGCGGCGGCGGCGGCGTGCGCGCGTAATCGCCGCGTGTATTCAAACGTCACCGGCAACGCGCGGCGTACACACCGAAGGTCCCTGCGCGAACGGCCCGAGGGACGTGGAGGAGACGCCGAGGTTTTTTTGTGTGTGTGTGTGTGGACGAAGGGACGATGGAAGCTGCGTGCGCGCTGTCGGTTGCACGCGTCCGTTATCGCACGGGATGACGGCCGCCGTAGCCGCAGGACTCAAAAGGCTTCTTTCCCACACGCGCGCGCGCGCGCATACTTTTTTTTTTTCTTTACATTTTCGGCCGCCCAGATACACCACCACACGCGTGACCCCGGAGTTCCGGTTAAACGAGTACAACAAATACGTTTTTCTTTTTTTTTTCACATAATAAACACGCGTCCAATACGTAGCGATAGAAATTAACTTGCTTTCCGCGCAGTCGCGCGGTATACCGTAGTAAAATAAAAAAAAAAAATTTTTTTTAAAGCACAGGACGCCGTAGAACCGGGCGTTGTTGCAGCGTCTTCTTGTGTACAATATACCATCACACGCGCGTGTTTCGAAGGCGACGCGTTAAAAAGTACAAAAAAAAACGGGCACCCAAAAGCGCTTGTTTTAAAGAAGTGAAATTCGGCAATCGAACGTTTGTAGAAAAAAAAGTGCACGGTCTTTCAAACAGTTTTAAATTTATATTGTCGTGTTACGAATTATTACGGAACGAATACTGTACGTAAAGTATAGACTAGGCGTCGTTATAAGACGATTTTCATGACGAACCCTTCCTACTACAACTGTAATCGTATATACATATAAAATAATATTCAATGTGCGTGTGACGGGGCTTCCGTGCGCTGCTCACTGCAGCGAATATCACGTTCTACGCCACGACAACAACACGTGCTCGTCTCCGCGAATGGGTTTGGTCGTCGAAGACGCACGTAATATCCCGTACACGCACGAAAACTTTGGCCGAGTCAAACGGGTTTGACGTGTATGATGTACTTATGCATATTACTATATATTATATACATGTAATAAGCGTAGTACGACGATCGTTCAGTCGGGAAAGTTTCCGCGTCTCTGTGTGACTTCCAAACAAATGTATATACGCATTCGAATTAAAAAGTTCGGGATAATTTAAAATGAAACGTATATTGTGTAGACACGACCTACGCTCGAGGTGTTCCATTATACCCGCGAGTCGACAATATTATTATTATTATTATTATTATTTTAACGGGGGACCAGTGGCGTTATTTGGTGGGGGGCAGGGTGGGCATTTGCCCCCCCTTGTTAACAGTGGGCCGGCATGATTCATGCCGATACCTATGGTGTAAATATAAATAATTCTAACCAAATCTATAGTAATGAGTAATAACAAATCGCGTGGTGAACAGTGGATTACAATTAAATTAATAATAAAGTAAAAAAAGTATACAGGTTATAACCGCTATTAAAAGTGATTAAATAGTGGTTACAACTTACCGCGGTTCTGGAGTTTTTTCGATAAACATGGTTATTGTTGAAGGCAGTGCGTAAGTTATTGACGTTACCCCTAAATTCGAAGAATATTCGTGAATATGATAACGCAAATATCAAAATTATGTAAAATAGAAATTGTATTGAGCTAAATGTAAATATTGGAAATAGTCGAATGGGGCCGGTTAAATATTTTGCCTCCCCCTTTCGAAAACTGAAATGACGCCACTGCGAGGGACGCGCAAATGATCGAAAAACGAGTTTATATCATTTCTTTTTACTACTATAAATGAGTATAATAGGACTTTACGTCAAGTTTAGCGCGTATAGCGCGCAATTTCTTCTGACACGCGGCCGATCTCCGATTAACGTGCGGATTTTTATTTTCTACGTTTTGGACGGCTCTTGTCGTTTCAATATTTCTTTTGGCTTATCCGAATTAATTAAACACGCGTAATGTGCGATAAAAAAAAACTACAGTCCAATACGATTTTCTTCCGTTGTCTATTTAGTACTTACTAACCGCAGCAATTATACGTGTGTCGATCGTCGGTCGAACCCTGTAAAAGCTCTTTTTGTGGATGTTTGAGCGAACATAAGAATACATTCATTATTGCATCGGATATTCCAACAGTTCGACGAGTTCTTCTGTTCGATTCCGGTTTTTTTTTTTTAATTATAGGGAGCAGCGACTTCTCAAAATCAATTTAGACGAAAACTGCTGAACAGCGAAACGTCACGGTCGACTCTACAAAACGATTCATACGGATACGATAAACGGTTCTAAATGATATTGTCTGCGAAACGCTATGTATATTAATTTGCGGTTAACAGGATTTCAATATAATTCTGATTCGATTTCTTCCAAGGTTTTTTCCCGTTAAATTCGCGTGTAAACCGGTTACCTTCGGTTTAATAATATCTCAAAAAACGCGATAGGAAATTTTTTTTAATTTTCAAATGATATTCGGCAATTAAAACCGTTAGTATTTTTTCGATCATTTTCCTGTGGCCGTCGAATAACACTTTTAAATTCAATATTAAAATCATTCTGAACTGTTCGTTTTGTCTGTCAAAAACATGTCGTATAATTGTGACGATTTTTTCCGTTTCAGTCTAGGATCGGGTGATTATTTTTTTAGTACGCATAATCACCTGCTTACACGTTTGTTCAATTATTGATTTTTGCTTTCAAATTTTATATTATTACGTCGCACTTGAAATTCTCTTATAATAAATCCGGCATTGTTTTAAAATAAAAGTTATTTAAATATATCATCTTCAGTATTCTTCACATAATTTTCAGTGTACGAAGACAATTTTTTCCCCAAATTACGTTGCGTATAGTGGGTACGTAATATTTTCATATTACAGACTTTATTATTTATTATTTTATCATATAGTTAAACGAGTATTTAATACGAATATTGTGCCATTTTTTCCCTTTTACTACTCGTAAAAACGTTTTAGTTTAAAATTGTCTCCTTTTTTTTTTTTAACGCACTAGGTGCATTGTAATATGTATTTTGATAAGACAAAAATGATTATTACACGAAGGTTAATGGCTCGTTGTAACGCACCGACGTGTACACCGCCGCAGCCACTGTTCAAGGAAATGAGTTTAGGTCAGCCCTGCAGGTTTCCTTTTTTTTTACTCTCTCATCCGTCCTTTGCTTTAATCTCTTCCAACCATAAAACACTCACAACATTTTCTTTTAAATATATTTAAAAATGTAGTTTTAAGTTAATACATAATATATAGACTCTGTACAGAGCTATTAAGAAGGTAAGATAATAGTTTTTACTCTGAACAAACATGGCTTACAAAAAAAAAAAAAAAACCATTATCTCTACTTATTATACGTAATTATACTATCACACAAACGCAATAAAAAAATTACACGCACCCGATTCGCTCGGATACGATATCAATATAACGTAATGACGTCTCAAAAATGGAAATATAAATATCGAAATTTTTCGTTTTCTGAAATAAAACACCGAAACAATATTAAAACTATACACATTCCTTTAAATATTATAATGCATTCGTATTATCGTGTTTAACAATACAGATTAACTCTATTAATAATGCATAATATCTATTTTAACTATTTGTTATGATTATTCGTTTTCAGGACACCGGATTTGTTTACTTGCTCGCGGTGTCGTTTATTGCGTGACGAGAATTTTTTGTCGACCTTCTGACCAAAAACATTAACGAGTACACGTTTAAAAAAATATATGTGTTGAATTTAATAGTTGAAATATATATGAGCAGTGTCTTAGTATGGCTCATATACCCGTTGAAAATTTTTCGCGTTACTATGCCGCGATATTTTAATTTTTAAGCATTTATTGTGATAATATAGTATATAAGTATAAAAGGAATTTCGTTGGAATCTATTGTTAGAATCTAAACATAAAATCACATATTTTCATAAGTCAAAATACGACGTTTTATTGAAAGTATATATGTTATAATTTATAATAAATTTCACATTTGCACTTTAATAGAAATACTATGTCACCGTTTTTTTAAATTACACTTCTGACTATATATGTATTTGAATAATAATCGAAATAAAGAAAATAATATTTCTAAATACTACAACGTTCAAATATAATGCGAAAATATAAATAATACAAATAATAATAAAAAATCGTTTAAAACGCGAACGCATTAAAGTTTTTTATATATATATATATATATATATATATATATATATATACGTTTACACAACTGTTGAAAAAATACGACGAAATGATTGGTATTTATTTTACATAGATATTTTCAAAAAATATATACTTCGTATTTACTAAAAGTAAGGCATATTTAAATTAAAACGACAGTATATAAACATATATTTTATGTTTTTATATAAAAAAAATAAATAAATACCAATTAATGGCAGTATACATGAATATTAGTTGTAAAGTCTATAGGTATTCATCAAATTGTGATTCGTTATTTATGTTTGTTTATTTTTATGAATTCTTCTGTCGGACAATAATAATTTAACTTTTAGATAACATTTTTTTTATTCGCTTCGCAATCGTCGCGAACGATTTATTAAAACCGTTTTTTTTTTTTTTTACGTCTACATAAACGTTTTAAAATTATTTTTCATAATATTTAAACGCCATCGGTCACACGATACATATTGTAAAAGCTATTATATGTATTTGTTTTATATTTTACGAGATATGAATATATAAGTCAGTGTAGGCGTTTAGAATTCGATAAGTAAAAACATATATAAATAATATCGAACACAACGAAACGCAATAATTGAATACAATAGAATATTGTATAAGATTGAAAAATACGTAAGATGGGCGTCCCAGGCTTTCGATCGAGGAGTGAGCAAGCAATTTATATTATCTGGAAACATGTATTCGAAATTGTAATTTGGGTTTGGGGCTTATACGCATATATGCCATTAATAAAAAAATAAGACCGGTTAAAAACTCCATGAAATTATGCATCGAAAACGCCCAGTAAAGGAAATATTCATATTAAAAAGAACACCCTTAAAAAAAGTGATTAATTTTTTTCTCTAAAACATATACCTATAACGTATTTATAAATATAGAAAACTGGTTAAGTTTAAAATTAGAGTTTAGAAATTTTTTAATTTATACGACCGATAGATATTTTTGTTTTAAATGTTCGTATAATTATTATTGAGGAGTCATTTTTTTTTTCTAAAAATTAAATTTTTTCCACTTAATTTTCTTTCTTTGAATTCGCGAATTATAAAAGCAGCAAGTGCGTTATAAAATTCAACTTTTATTCGTTTACTCTGGTATAGGATATGTTAAGTTTAAATTACTGAAATATAATATTATTAAAATAATTATTTTGTCGACCACAATACACAATCGTTTTTTTTTTCAAGATTTTTTCTCTCCATATTGACGCATTACAAATTCAATACTCGGTGCTGTATTAAAAAACAGTAGTGGGGGGACCCAAAATATAGCTCGAGCCCTTCTTCCTGCAGGGCGTCATTCCCTGGCTGCCTCGGCTGGGCCCACAACGACGTATACGGCCGTGCGAATCGGCAACAGGTATTTTAATATAATATTATTACAACGTGTGTTCTAAGAGAAAAAATATTTTCAATCGTTAATAATAATAATAATAATCCGCGCGGATTTTCACATTTTTCATCGACGAAGCTGTGCGGTCTCTCGCGGCTTGCGGGGCGGACGCGAGTGTTATATGAATCATATTCCTATGACGGGGATCGATTTAAAGGGTGGAGTGTGTTCACTTGTTAATTACAGCTTATGCGCGTCGTATAAACGAACGCGGTCCTACCATTTATTTAACGTTATATTATATATATATATATATACACGCGTATATGTAGTTATTATCGTCAACAGGTTCTACCGTTTATATTATATACACGCGGTTTATTATTACAAGCGTGTATTAAATAATAATAAACGGAATATAAAATATTCTGTACTGTAAAGTATGTATGTACGATATATATATATTTGATACTCACGGGGAGCTGCTGCTGCCATTATTATAACGATACGCGGTTTATCTCTTATTAAAAAAATATTACTATATTATTATGCATGTACGGGGGAGGGGGATTGTCGGTCCGACATTAAAATGGCGTAAAACGAAAGAGAGAGAGAGAGAGAGAGAGAGAGAAAAAATTATTATTTTTTAATTAGATTACTAGTGGAGATATGATATTATCGTAGAGACGTCGCCATTGGCCGATTCGTACGCTTGTATAGAAAATATATATTGTCCTCGAAGACACCGTAAGAAGAGCAATGCGACTGCTTTGCAGCGTCCGGTAAAACGTGTTTCTTTTTTTTTTTTCCTTTTTTTTTCGTTCGAGAACATAATATTATAATATAATTAAATATTATAATAGTCCGATATAATTAATCCAGTGGCGTAGGTACACGCGTAAGGTGTTTATCACCTCTAAACCCAAGAAAAATTGTTCGTGCTATTTAAAATGTTGAAATATTTTATTACGTTAATTGTGAAATACCGAATTTCCGTAAATATGTAAATATTACTGTAATCACACGAAGTCCAGTGTTTGTACGTCGCTATTTATGTGAATGCGAATGCGTATATATATATACAAATAATGATCGATAGGAAATATCGATATTTGTTTTCACTTTGTTGTAGAAAAGGTAGACAAAGTTATCTGTACTAGAAAATTCGATAGTTTTTCTTAAACGCCGAGTCGAGTGCGTATCTCTTGAAAAATTCGCTCTTCACAAAAACCGTATATAATATTATGTAATAGACGATTAACGCGGAAGAAGTTTTAAATGCGTTTATAGTCAACAACGATCGGCGAGTTGACTTTGTTTCGTAATTATTATGGGACAGTATATCGTTAAAATTACTCGATAAATACAAACCTCATAAATAAAATCTAGAATATTTCTATTCCGAAATTCTTTTTAATTCCCTCCCTCCTCCGGAAAAAAATTTTTATGTACACTACCGTCAACTTTATGGCACGACCATATTATTATTATTATTATTATATATTACTACGTACCCTTTTGAAGTTTTGTCGAAAACGCGTACCTATATACTGTCCGCAAAACGCACGCGAAACGTTCCAAACATAATTTATTGACGTTTAATAATATTTTTTTAGTAACCGTCACACCGACTTCTTCTCCGGTTTTTCTACGACACGTATTTCTCGTTCGATGTGCACATATTTATTCAGGTTAATATTTATTAACCCGTGATCGGCATTAAAGTAATCACAGTTAATCCGGATAAAACAATCGATGTTCTGAAATCACTGACACACACCTTGCGCAAGATCCTAATCAAAGTTTATCAGCCGGTCCAACTCGATTCAAACAATTAGGAGTCCGCGTCATCGACAAAAGGTCGACCATCTCGAAACACGTCAAGTGCACAACACTATAGCAAAGCAAACGTAAGCTCAGGATTTGATAGTGCTGATGAATGGCGGAAAGAATGGGCTAGTTCTACTTTACCAAACGGGAATCTAGTACTCGACCCTAATAATGGAGTCCTAGGGATGAATCTCCGTCGTAGCAACTGGTCTACATTAAATAGACTGCGAACAGTCTGTGCGGTGCTCTCTTACATAAATGCAGATTTCAAGACAATCCAGCCCGTGACTGTAGCAACGGGGAACAAACAATAAACCATATTGTAACAGAATGCCAAAGAAGGAAATTCAGCCAAGGTTTTGAAGGCCTACATTGCAGTGACTCCAGAAGCAATAAATTGGATTATCAACCTCGACGTACGTCTGTGAGGATTCTCACATCACAAGAACTCTTACCTCCACTATTTTTGTATAATTATAATTCTAATTTAAACCATTTCTACGAGTATATGTATATGTGTATGTTTATATTTGTATTGTTATAGTGCTGTTAGTTGATTTGTGTAAAAGCCATACGAAATAAATAATAAATAAAGCAAAGAATGAGTGTTGAAGGCGCCAAAGAGTCCGTTAGCCCGATCAACGAGTATTATAACACATATATATATGAAACCAATACGTGTGCGTTGGACGTTCAACACGTGTCAAACACCGGCCGGACAGAAATCGAAACGGTTACAATAGTTAAAACGCTTAGGTCAATCTCAGGACCCGATCGATGGTTTTATTTTTTTATTCCTATTTTGTTTTCTCGCTATTAATACCTGACGAAGTCGAATTTTTTGTTTTTTTTTTTGTCGAAACCTGTATAGTAAATAAACGAATTTAATACGCCGACTCCCGTTTGTTACATTTCTTTGTTTTTCGTAATACACTCTATTGCGGCTCGATTGTATGTTCACATATTATAATAAATAGACAAATATTTATATATATATATGCGAAAACAAGAGAGTACGGAAATTATTACATTTTTAACGGTGTGGCATTATTCGTGTCTTCTCTTTTTTTGTACATTTAAAAAGTGTTCGTCGTTCTTTTTATCCCTGCACCGCTGAACAATTCACGGGGTTTTTTTTTTAATATCTAGTCTTATTACGCGTTCTCACAGATATATATATATTTTTTTTGAGGGGTCCAAAAAAAACGTAAAATAAAATATGTACATAGGGAATACTGATAATACACGCGAGCGATGCACAAGGCGAGAACGCTCGCTCGCTTATATTAACGTCGTAACACTAGCGTAAATATTAAAAACATTTTTTTTTCCTCTTTTATTTTCCCATTACCTATTACGTGTACGCGAGTATTTTAATATATACGAGAAACTTTATGTCTGTACCGCCCACGAGTCAATTAACTCTTTTGCCGCCGCCGCCGCCGCAGCCGCCGCCGCTGCGATGGAATTCGTTTACAAAGGGGCGGAATATATTTTCGGCGAACCCTTTTTTTTCTTCTTCTTCTTCTAAAGACGTTTCCTTACCGAAAAAAAAATTATTGCCACTATACGTAATATATTTACGCGGCGTACGAGGAAGGCGCGCGCGACCGTCGGTCGGTATAGACGTGATGGATTTTTTTTAATTTTATTTTTTTTTTCTGTCGAGGGACCCGCGGCCCGATAGTCGAGCCCGACCGGGGCCGAGTTATAGCAATTATACACGTATTATACACACACACACACCGGACGGACCGTGGGCGGATCTCTGTGCAAGTAGTCTTCATCGGCGATAACGGTCGCGGTGGCGGGGGCGTTTCACGTGCTGGTACGCGCGTTGGCTTCCTCCGAAAAAAGAAATTTATAGGTACGCGCGTACCGTAATATAATATATTGTGGGACGATACGCGGACCTATTCCGCCGCCGCCCAACCCTCACTTATCCGTCCAACCGCTTACCGCTCGTATAAATCACTTTGCTTATAAATATTCTTCGTGCTTCAAAAGTAGAAAAAAATTTGGTCCCTCACACTGGAAACGCATATCGAATCCGTCCAGAACATCGGCATCCGTACGATAACGGTACAGCCCATTATCGTCGAAAATTCGGTCCTTCGTAAATCGATAAATTTCAAATCAATACAAGACTCTATCCAGACTCGATCCAAAACGATGTTTTACAAAATTCCTTTTCCGATCATGACCTCATCCGTCTCCTAAGTACAACACACTCTCCCCCCCAATCGCCAAACACCTACTCAAATCGTACCGATTAATTTGGGCAGACTGACTTAAAACAACAAACCAACACATCCACTTTCATCCATTAGTAAAGGCACTGCCTGAATAGTTTATGGCATAGCCACCCCTTCAACGCAAAGCAAAGCAAGCAAAAAAAAAAAAAATACCGGATTGAAACGCGTCTTGACGAGTACCACCGCCAATACAAAACGTGTATTTTATTCATTTCCTGTACACGTGTAATAATAATACGTTTGTCGCTTAAGACGCTTTCAGCGAAGAAACGGCAGCAAACGTTCGAATCGGTATGGCGCGAGTCGTCGGCGGGATCTTATTCGGGAAGTTTTCTTCTGCGCAGGGGCGTATACAAGGGGAATGTGGGGGTCAGATCCCCCATGATCTTTTTTTAATAAGTGTTTTTATAAGGTTCCTATAATTGAGGACCATAGGCATAATTCCGCCCGTAGTCCACCACATACCTAAATCCGGCTCTGATCCCCCTCCCCCCATTTAAAAATCATGTATACGCCACTGCTTCTGCGTGCCGACTTTAAAGTCCGTGTTTCCAGAAACATTATACAGGCTGAATCCAGGGGTGGACTCTGTTTAACCCACGGCCCAGCGGGCAGAATTATCGGCGGCCCGATGTCGACACGATTTCCGAGGAAACGCACTCGCGCTCGTTTTTACTACAAAAAAAAACTTTTTAAAAATTCGAATAAATATCCGTTTTGTAAAGTTACTCGATGCGATAATAATGTACGGAAAGAGAAAAAAAAATTCTGCAGTTGAATTTCGAACGAACAAAAGCAAAATTGTAAAATTGTACCGTGTTTTTAATAAATTATTTTTATTTTAATAAAATTACAATATTTCATACGGATTTTAATATTATATCTCACATTTAATATCTTCTTATATAATAATATAGTAGCAAATAATGTGTCTTCTGCGTTTTCTCGCGGCATAGTGTTATTTTAATATTGCATTATCGCACACAAATATAATATTTTTTTTACTCAAACAATATTAACCAAAAAGAAAATCTTTGTTTTAAACGTTTTAGACGGCATTTTTTTTTCCAACAATGACCGACCGTTTTACAGTTCTATTTAACGGTCTGCAGGCTAAAAAATGTTACCAAAAGTAGCCAAACAATATTATGATTTGTCTACACAAATAATGTGTCTTATAGCACCGGGTCCATAACTTCAATATGCGAGAAACGGCCCAGTGGGCATTTTCCCACCAGCCCCCTCGGCCCAGTCCGCCTCTGATCAACTCTATCTCTGATGGAATTGCCGCGAAAAGGTTTTCTCAAACGCGTTCCAGACGTTCCCGACGTGTTTTTAGTTTCTCGAGGTTGACTATATACGGACATCTCGTTATTGCGCGGCGAGATTTTTCTTCTTCTTATAATTCGCATCGAAACTCAGTGAAAATATGTCTGTATCGCGGTAATCCTTCGGTCGACAAATCACGTATGTTTTCACTCTTCCGGAATACCATCGCGCGTTTATAAACCCCTTCGTGTCTCACGAATTATAACTAAAACAGATATTATTCGTAATCGAGATGATTTTTGTTGGCATGGGCGCAAAAACCGATCATTTTGCGTTTTATCCGCCCGATGACGGCGAGAAGTGAGTGAAATGAACACACGCCGTAGATCATTTTATTAGCGAACCGTCTGCAGTGAAGGTTTCATCAAAATCCGTCCAGTTGTACTCGAGCTGAGAAAAAGAAGAACGCAATAACGGACAGACGGACAGACGTTATATAGATACAATCACGCCCACTTGTACGCGCGCCTATATCGTTTAAAAATAAAATATTTTAATAAAATACGTACTCAAATACGTAGTGTATATTCGACGTACGGGTCTTTTCCACTCACAAAAATACGTTATTATTTTTAAACTAAAAATCGTAAAAAAACAACTGTAAATGTTCAATTAAAATGCTGAGCGTATAATGTATTGAATCAGCGTTTACAAATTATCGTTAAAGTAATACGACGGTGTATGTTTTTTTTAAACTATTTTTTATGATTTTTTTTTTTTTTATAAAAAGATAATTTTCGAAGTCTTGCGTAGTATTTACGATGAAATTTTTACCGCCGCCGCGCACTGATTTTCGATATTTATTTGATACGCCGCTCGTATTATTCGGACCGAATTTCACAATTGATAAGCGGAAAGCGAATATGTGTAATGTATATACATATATATTACATTCGAATGATTTTTAATGTTTTTTTTTTTACATTTATGCAAAACCGAATATTCATTCGAATTGATTACAACTCGCAGACGGTGTACGCGATGACATAATTCGTCAAAACGTAAGAATTAAATTATACTAACCACGTGTTTCCATTTATTTTTCAAATAAACGTATTCGAAAAAAAAATAGATATCGAGTGGTACAGTAAACAATTCACAAATAACGCCGCGAGACGGTATAAGGATAATATACACGTACGCTCATGCGTCTACGATTTTAGAAAACACTTTTTCTTTTTTTAAAAAAAAGTCCAAACGGATTTCGTCGAACGAAACGAAAGTGTATACACGGGAAAGTATGTCCCGAAGGAGGTTTTTTTTTTCCCAGTGTATGTAGAAATTCTATTTCTATTTGTGTGGTTTCAAACGCGAGTACGACGCTTATATAATATATATATTGTTATTGTAGCCATATTTTCGCAATTCGGCTGTATATACGTGTATCGTAGAGGAATACAAAAAGCGAGAGGAGAGACTAAGAAAAATAGTTGACAAAAGTATAGAAAGTATAGAAATATGGTTTTCGGTTACAATTTACGAGGTATTATATATTTTATGTACCGCGAGTTTGTTATTTTTGAAATTTAAGAAAAATAGACCGGTAAGAAGAGAGAAAAAAAATAGGAAAACTTTCGACAAAAAAAAAAAAAACTTTTTTTTTTGTTTGTTGCTATACTCGTCGTATACTATAATACGCGTATTCGTGTCCGTCGTAGTACACGAGAGAATCGAAAACTTTTGCCATTCACCGCGGCCCAATTGATACACATCGTACAAGTTTTATACTTTGAAAGTTTTCCAATAGTGGAAATATATAAAACGAAATTCCTTTTATTTTTTTTTTGCTTCTATCCCTATATCCGAACGCATGTATCATACATATTATATAAAAGATGTCGATGAAAAGGTTTTTTGTCGACAATAATAAATAAATAAAAACATTTTAAAACCACAACGCATTTATTATTATTATTATTATTATTATTATTGTGTTTTGGATTATAATATATAATAATATAATTTTTTGTTAATAATTTTTTTTATTGAACTTTTTCAGTCCGACAAAAATTAGTTATATATATAATTAATAATCCTTTCTAGCCAAGTCGCGTAATGTTAAATTTTTTTCTAATGCATAATTTTTATTAACACGTACTCTTCCATTAATCAAGGGTTTGTTGTCCCGTGAATATATCAATAACTTCTACACTTTTCGTATACGAACAATTTTTTTTATTATTTTTTTTTTAAATTAACTCGGTAACAAATTTTCCGAGTAACTCAATCGAGTTAATGTTTTAATAAATTTATCATAAACTATATAGTTGAATATAAAGTGACTTGTATTATATATATATATATATATATATATGCGTGTTTTGTGTACGTATATAAATATCTCGACGAGGAGGAAACGGAGACAATAATATGAAATTCGGTGGGCGTCAGCGCACTCGGACATATAAACAGATGACGTGTGTTCGTCGATGGATTTGACTGCGACGTATGTTATACGCGCGTATCTCGGAAGACTGGACCAAAAAAAAAAAAAAAAAAAAAAATAATAATAATAATAAGGAACACCAATATCGTGTCGCGTTTATATATAATATAATGTGTATAATAATACGAGTATATCCTCTTTTCCGGTGCTCCTGCAGTACGCTCGTATACATTACAGTATTTTTTTTTTTATTAAATATTATCCTATGTGTATATTGTGATAATTTTTAAAGATGAACCGATTACGCGGACAAATGGCTTGTGTAGGTGACAATATATACGTGTACGTATATTGTTGTCGGTTGACGTCCCGCTGCGCGTGGGAGAACGACGACGATCGTTTCGGCAGATCGAGATTCATTTTATTTTACATTCGCCGGCCTCAAATTTTTTATTATTTTTTTTTTTTTACGGAAATTTTGGAAAATAATTCGAAACCCGAGAACGGCTCAGAATCGTTGTAATGCGTTTTACGGCCATCTTCGGGCATTTAGCATTTATTTTCGTAACAAAATCAAAAGCACAGAATTAAAATTGAAAATAAATTTCATCTAAATATTAATATTAGAAAAAAATTCGATTTTGTTTATTTGTACACGAATCTAGTGTACGAATATCTAAGAGTAATCTGCAAAGTCGCGTGAACATAACGTATCCAAACCGGCCGTGTAATATACGTGGACGGAAATCGTGGAGGCTTTAGAGGATTGAAAGTAAACTCTAAAGCAGGAGTCTTAGACCTCTTCCCTCTCGGTTGGCTGGCACATTTACATTAAAAGCGCCAATAATATTAATTGTCCTCAGTGGCGTGTCCGGGGGGAGGGGGGTCGATAGAGGTCAAAACACCCGCCATAATAATATTTACAGTATTTGATATTAATTATTGTACATCATAATTATCGTTCATAGTTCATAATAATTTGTTTTGGGTCGCCCTTTTTTTTGTATACTTTATATAGATTACGAGTGTTTAGCCGTTAAACGGTCAAGTTAAACGCACAAAAATAAAAAACTACTTTTCACCTCTCGTTTCGTCAAACTCCTTCGCGAAACGCACGGAGCACAAATGCACAGACGTGCCGGCTGCATGTTTGGACGCGAGTAGTAGTCGGGCGCTACGTATACAGCATCACTATAGTTCCGAGCCAAAAATCGTTCCCGAATCTTCGCATTTGACTCTTTTAGGTTGCGCCACAGATACGAGATTATTGCGATACATACGCGGGCGCCGCCTGGGCCCCTTACATCAGCAAAACCGACTGGCGCAGAGTAGAGACAGTTCAGACAATCGGACTGAGAGTAATTTCTGGCCTACCCACGATTCTAAAAAAATGACATTCTCCGCAACCAATTCAAATGCCCCAAAACAGAATCCAAAATCCGCGACGAAGCAAAAGCGATGTTCTTCCGTAATAGCCAATCTGGCCATCTCTCCCAACTCGGTCGATCCATTTCACTCCCCATCCATACATCCACTGCAGTCGAGCCTAGACATTACTCCTGGGCATTTTCCAATCACATTTTATCCTCCCATCTTACAAACCCAATAAATAAATAAAAATAATAACGTAATAATAATAATAATTTAACCCGTTTACAACGTTCGCAAAATATCGGTCACAAAATAGCAACTACCTACTTAACCTGAAATAAAAAAAATAACCAATACCCATTTAAATAAATTCAATCCAACTCCCTTTCCACTAGCAAAGACAAAAAGTCTGGCCTAGATTAAGGCGCAAGCCGTCCACTCCGGCAATGCAAAAAAAAAAAAATACGAGATTATTATTACCTACTGTTATTATATTACGGCCAGCGCGGCGTTGGAAAAACGGCGCAGAACGTGTTCGTTATTTTCTCGGTCTCGTGTGCGCGTAAAATAATAATAATACCGAGTAGTAATAATAATATATTCTTTTTTCGGCGCGCGCGCGCGTGTGATTTATCTTTGTGTTCGGATGGGAATCTGGCGGCTGCCGAGCCCCAGAGGCATCGTTCGCCGCCGCCGTCGGTGTTCCCTTCTAATCTAAATTTTAATTACTTTCAGACGTTCTCTACTATGCACACCAGACGCTGTTCACCTGTATATTATATTAATATTACCTGTACGAGCACGCACCGCCGTAACTCGGCGCGTCATTATTTATTGTTTCACTAATATTCCGCCGCGCCCGGCTGCTGCCGTCGTCGTTGGTCCAGCAGCAGCAGCAGCAGCAGCAGCGCGGTACGCGGACCGAGCACAAGGTGCAACGAGAGAAATATAAAAAGTTTTTCCAACGGTATCCAATCCGTTCTTTCTACGGTTTTTTTTGTTTCATTTCCGAGACGCGTCGTAATAACAATATTTTATTAACGTCCGCGTCGCCGCCGGTCCGAAACCGAAGCCGAAACGCGACGACAGACGGACGTAAAAAAAAAAAAAACACACACAGAAATCCAAACGATTTCGTTGCGCTTCTTTCTACGCTGCGCGCGGCGTCCCCTGTTTATATAACCGTTTCTCTCGTGTACACTGCGAAAACCGAATTTCCCCCGTTTCAATCGTTATCGTGCTTTTTTTTCGCCTTCGAACTCTTTCCGAAGCTTCCGTGTCGATCGGGTCCATATTGTGGATCTTTTTACTGACGATCTCGATTGACTGAAATCGTATAATGACGGCCGGAATGGATTTTGTAATTAATTATTCGAATAGCTGATCGCCACTTGGAAATATTATGACGCGCGTTGAAAACCGTTTATAATTTAAGCGAAATTTTCTTCCTCCGATCACCTCGAAATTCAAGCGTTTTGACGTTTTCAAAAACAATACGGCGAGCGAAAATTCGCGCGAACCAACATTATGGTCATACAATACGCGATATACACAACGTTTTACACACACACGGGTTTTTTTTTTTACCAAAGTTATTTACATTTTACCACGCGTTATAACAACTGGAATATTATTGTCCGAATAAATTCGAAAAAAAAACGATAAATCGTTCGCGCGTATGGGTTACCGTCGGCAAACCTCGCACGCGCGTCTACAGAAACGAATGATTTATATTTTTAAACAAATCGAACTGACTGTTGAAAGTCGTCCGCCGCGGCGTGGATCTCGCGATCGATAATACTCCACAAAGCCGCGGTATGGCGTGAATCACGCGCTTAGTAATAATATATTAATGATCAGTGCGAGGAAAATCGCCGGCGTTATCGAACGCGTACAATATTATTATTGTTATACGCGTATTGTAATAATAACGCCTATTGCGATAAATCTCGCCGATAGATCTCCTATCCTTTTTGTCGTTTATATAATATTATAATTACGAACGAAACCTGTATGGGTGCCAGCGCGTGACACGTATTGCGGAGGCGACTTTTCACAATACGACGACGATGACGGCCGCGATGCTGTTCGAGGGAATAATAATCAATTATTATATTATAGGTATCGTTTATCACCGCGATGTATACATATATATTGCAGGGGCGCGGTGTTGTAAAGTGTAATATTTAAATACGTATTATATAATGCACACGCCTTAATACTGTATTCGTACGGAGGAGAACACTTCAAAGAAAAATTATTAAACGTTTCGTCGAAATACGTTGATCGGAATGCGCGGTGATTTTTATTTATTTTATTTTAACCGTACAACACTAAAATATCCATCGTCGGAGAAGGATTTGAATCAAGTTCGCGTTACATCCTAAATATATATATACATATTGTTCTTTGGAAATAAGGAAAACATTTAATGCATTTTGAGAACTGTTTGAATATTTGCATAGGCCTCGTTTGGCGGGGACGATTGTTCCACTCTCTGTTTTTCGACTTCTTTCGGATTAATCGAAAACACGAGGGTGATTTGTAATCGTTTGTTTTATAGTTGGTGACGGGTTGTTAAAATTCCATTGGACGATTGACGAACGTTTCTCAAGTCAATCTTTTCTTTCGCTATAGAACAGCTCTGCAGGGTTAGTGAAATTCACCATTTTTGGCCGAATTTTAACGGTTTTGTGTTCGAAACGTGGTTCCTTAATGTGACTGTGTTCTCTGCGTTTCTCATAGAGATGTTGTTGACAAACCGTGGTAAGCCTGATAATTGTCCGAGTTTGGGAGATTGGACAGCCTGTAGTTTGTTCCGACTGAAAGCGGAGGTTTTAGAAGCCCATATCGGTGCCGCGTAAGTTAGAATGGGATTAATTTACGCTTTATATTTTGTAAAATTTTGTGTTCAGAGGGAGATAGATATGTTTTGATTTATCATTGTGTAGAACGAATATTTGATTGCTTTTGCTTTGCTTATTGATGCTTTCATGTGTTTGGATAAGTTTAATTCGGATGATGAGTACCCACGTAATTAATTTTAATTTTAAGAGTGAATCGATCAGATTCGTGTGAGAAAAGTATAGCTCTGCGTGTTCAGAGCCACGCAAAATAGGTTCTTATATAGAAAAAAAAATTATTCGTATTTAGTATTTCGAATACGGTTTTGAAAGCATTTTTTACAAGGCTGTGGACGGTTGGGGATGAAAGCAAGTATATAATATGCTTGAGCCCTTGAGGAATGGAGTCTTCGATATAAAAGACCCGGAAACGGTTATATTATTATTTCGTCGACTGGTATATAAATAGATTATTCCGCCCCGATTTTTTTTCCTTTCCTATATACGACTCTTTTCGATACAACACTGCAGCACCCGGTCGGGGGATTACACAAAAGTTTATACTCGAACGGTTTCGAAGCCTTTAACGTGCTCAAAGTATACACACCAAAGCACGACTATATACGCGAAGTATTATATAATATATATATATATACGAGTATAATAGCTATACGTATAATCGTACATATTATATAGACTGCACCGACCAAATAATACGTATTATTATTATTATTATTATTATTGATACTCAATATTATTTAGTTTATTTATTTATTTTTTTTTATTGAAAAACAAGTGCAGAAGTAGGTTCGATATTCAAAGTGATTTACGAATGAAAATGAGTTCCATTCGGCCTGATATTGATGTTCTTGTACAAAACAAACAACAAATTTTAAATTAAGGGAATTGGAATCATAGTGAAATAAACGTTTCGTACTTCCAAGGTTACCCATCGACCTACATAGTGTGATGCAATAAAGATTCTGAAAACAGATTTGAATTTATCGCAAATTTTACTATAGAACGACTTTCCCACTTTTAAAATTTTTTTTTTATTATCTTAAAATCTTTAAAAATTGATGATTAGCAATTTTTATATTATTTTAAATTTGTTCAAGTAATATTTTTAAAGATTCGCGAAAAGAAATTAGACATGTGTTAAAATCATTCTATGTAGTAAAATTTACGAGAAATTCAAATCTTTATCGTTATCGTAACGTCGATCGCGGTACGTTGGAAGTACGAAACGTTTATCATACTACGACTCGCGTGTGTGCAAGACAAAGAGAGAAAATACTCGCTTCCAATCCCCTTAAATTTAACAAATGTAATTGAAATATTAAGATTTACCTAAAAATTAAGGTAATTTTCTACTTTTATGAATATCATAAAAAATAAAAATTATTAATAAATTAACACAATTAAAAAAAAATATAAAAATTTGACTCTCCTAGGTTGTAAAACCCTGCTCTATTTGTATTATTTTCCGTGTTTAAACAATTTTTTCGATATCGTTTTTTTTTTCTATTTTCTGATACTTATTATAATAGAAATTTGTTTCGGGAACATCTTAAACAGCGCGTCTTCGAGTATCCCATATGAAATTCGCAATTATTTTGTACCGAAAACTTGGGCCTCTATTCGCTCGGGATTTAAGAATCCCACTCGCAAAAAAAAGCCGACCCGAGTCTAAGTAAAAAATGCGACCGGAGACGGACGACGACGCGACAAAGACTGCGGCAGTGGCGACAGACCGTAATTAGAAAAACTGCGCATATTCCTCTCGCGTTCCGCACAAAATCCAACCGCAGAACCGAAGTTCGAAAGTCGCGGGCTCGCAGTGATTTATTGCCGCGAAACTTCACCGCTGCAGTTTGAGTTTATGTTTTTTAATTGGTAATAGCATTTTTTTTTTTTTACGCCATTAACGTTCACACGCGGTATACGACCAAATACACCGCAGTATAGCGCATATAAATAAATTTTAAAAAAGTATATGTAAAAAAAGATTGTATTTTTTCCGTCTATTACAAAGGTTCAGGGGGATATGGGAGATGAATCCCCTCCCATGCGCTTTGTTTTCTACATAACATATTATCTAATTTACGAAAAATACAATAAGAAATTTTTATAATTAAAAACAATAAAAAAAATGTTTTTGTATTAACAAAATTTGTTAGTATTTACTATTTACGATAAATTCATAATACTCCTCGGTTTATTAACCGGTAACTACCAACTGGTATGATGCGGTTAATTTAGGTTAAGACACCGAAGAAAAGTTTACTCGTATCCGGGTGTTGAAGTAAAAACCGTACATATATGAAATACTCAATAAATTAACTAAAAAACGAAAAATACTAGACATTTTGTCGTAAAATATGTCGTTTTTATTAAAGAAAATAACAAATGTATAAAATACGAGAATCAATCACTTTGATATTAATGCTGGAAGGGTTATTACAATTATGGGTTATCCGATGATAAATTTTATGTCCCCTCCCACATAACATTCGTAAATTACGCCACTGCAAACGGGTGCAAGGAGCTCGCGGTACACATCAACGATGGCGTTATGAAATTGCGGATGACGGTGATATTCGAATGGTCTCCAGTGTAAAAAAATTTTTTTTCTTTTGTCAAAAACCGAAAGAAAAATAACCGTATTAAATATTCTACGAGAAATTCAAAATAATTAAATCGATTTCGTCAATGAAAACAAATTGAAAGAAAAAAAACCTTATTAAATGGAATCGCTTCCACCTCCTCGTAAAATGTCGACCCCTTACGGTGCAGTGGCGTACTTCAAAAATTTCTCTGTGGGTATGTGAGGTTAAAAAATAGAAACATCGTCTCCTGCTTTAAAAAGATTTTATATATATATATATATATATATATATATATATATTTATTTATTTATTTAGAATTTAGAAAATAGAAAATTATAATTAAACATCCAAGACGTCATTCGTGAACATATTAGCTAAAACATTAAAATACATAATTTAATAATAATAATAAAAAAAAATGAATAAATGTCGAAATATACCAATATTCCCTGTGTAAAATTAGTCTCCTCGAGTAAGTCTTTCCTGCAAATCTTCACTTCGTCTCTTTTGTGAGATTTGATGAAGTCTTGATCATTGCCTTTTAATAAAAAATTGGAATAATGCTGTTGTATTTGTTTTTCCAGTGCATCAAAACAATATTTTTAATTGACCTTTTGTAGTCTCCTGAGGCGAGGAGTCAATCTCACGTAAATATGCCATTGGCGCGGTTACTTCATTACTTCGGTAGCGGTCACGTTTCTCTCGCTCACAAACAAACCACGACGACGGCATAATATTATAGCCGAGAAGGCGAACGTTTTTTAGATTCTGAGCGAAGCGAGAAAGCTTTTGGTTTTAAAATTATGTTTTTTTTAAAAAATTTAAGCTATTTATAGGAGTTATTAGTTATTCAAGTCATAAAAACGGTAATTTTTAGTTTGGCTGACAACACAGGTACTACGCGTTTACTCCGACTATAGGTATTCTACAAAAATCGTGACAATCTGACCAAGATTTTTTTCATATAAACATTTTTAATTTTCGGTCAGTGTTTTGTACACCGAAGCTCCGCTCAGAATTTATTGAAAACAATGATTTATAATTTGTAGTAATAACGAAAATCCAACAATTTATCTGAGTAATTCACTTGAGCGACATCCACAATACCCACGGCTCGTTACCCCCTTTTTCATTTATATATATATATATATATATATATATATAAACAGGCGTTTTCACACACGCACTTCGACGACCAGTGTACACAAAAATGAACAATACAATGGGCGTTTGACGACATGATAATAATAAAATAATAATAATAATATGTACAATACACGTGTGTCCGATCTGGAGACGCGATGATACGCGGACAACCGAATCCGATCGAAACGACATACAGTTGTACAGTACCGACCGTACACGACCGATAATATTATAAAACCGGAAAGGGTGTAGACAATATAATATTATACATTTATTTTGTATATTATAATAGTAAGGACCACACCTGATCCACACCGTGAATCCCTTTCGCCCGGTCTTCCGGGCTGTGGAAACCGCGGTATTGGTTATAAATATTGTTTGTACTATTTTATTTTATCAGGACTTATAAAACAATGAAATACGCGTTGAAATTTGTTAAAATATGCAATAAATACACGAAATAATAATAATTTAACGACAAATTCGCAACAACAAAATATTTATTAATTGTTCTACGAGAAATTCAAAATAGCTAAATCGACTTCGTCAACGAAAACGTCGTTCGAACGTAAAGGAATACAATAATTATAGACATACAAAATTATGCACCTTACAAACATAATAGTTTCAGCTAAGGGGATTGAAAGCGGTCATTTTCTCTCTTCGTCTTATACACACGAATCATAGCAAAATAGACATTTCCCCTTAAGAGTATACGAGAAAATGAGTATGAAATACTAAACCAACGAGAAAAAAAATAAAAGGTAGAGAGCCTTCGCGCGTGTTATGCATGTCGCTTATGTGAATTACTTGGATAATGATATTAGAGTTTTGTTGTTACTATAAATTTGAAAGCAACGCGCGATAAATCATTCTCTCCTTTTTCCTCTGTCCTCCGTTACACTCCAAAAGTCTCGTCGCCATCACCAAATCACTCCACATTTTTTAGTCCTACATCTTTCCTAGGTCGATCACGTAGTCATTTTACTTCCGGCTTCCATTCAAGTGTATACTCTGAAAATCATTGCATTCGACAAAAGGTTTTGAGTGGAGCTTCGTCAATGTAATATTATTTATTACTATTAATATTATGGTGTGTATGGAGTACATAATACATAGTACATTAATTACGAATGTGAAATTTACCGTTTTTTGGTGACTGTAGTATTTCAGATGGTTGTGAAACAACACTAGGCTACCAATATCGATTCACCGGTAGGAGGAGATGGAACAGGTCTCGCTATATGACTCAACAATTCCTAAAATATAAAATTAAACGGAATACAATATATCTAATAACAAATAAACGCAATTTTAATGAAAACATACACGTCATGTGACTGTGCTGATATCGGTGTACTACATTCCAAACTATTCTTATCTATTGAAATCGACTTCAGAGATTCAACTTTGGCTTGGTAATTCTTATACCAAATAGCGTATTCATACGGCTGGTTTTCTCTGAATTTGTAAATGAAACTTTTTCCTAAAAATGATAAAATAATTACATAAAAACAAATTATAAGCAGAGAAATTTCAATTAAAAAATATTTATTATATTTCATACTTTCTGATGGTTCGAGCATTCCAATATCAGGTGAATAAACTTGTGGTGGTACAGGTTTATTGCATTCCGATCCATTCTTATTACTTCTTGATTTTTGTAATTCCACTCTGGCTTTGTAGTTTGTATACCAAACAGCGTATTCATAAGGTTTACTTTCTCTAAATTTATATATAAAATTTCTTCCTAAAAAAATGCAAAGAAACATATAAAGAACAAATACAAAAAATTTCAAATAAAAAATATCATTTTTAGATTTCTTACTTTCCGATGGATCGAGCGTTTCGATATGAGCTGAATAATCTCGGATAGATTCGGTTGAAGATCTTATACGACAATCTGTATCGATCCCACTCGAAGATCTATTCCTTGAGACCGTTTCTTTTTTTCTGTCATACTGACCACTAAAAACGGTGGCATATTAAAAGTATTCGTTTAAAATTCAAACCAAATCGTACCTTATTTCATCTGGGCATTTTCTATTACGATCGTTTCTCGGATCAATTTCATCGTTTACATTCAATTCCGTGTCCGGACGTTTTTTGTCCGTACGCGCTAATCGTTCATTTATGTTCTCTAATTTCTCTTTGATACGCGTACACTTGTATCTTATGTCGTCGTAGTTTTCGTTCGTTTTATTGTCCGCACAGAGTTCTTCGTTTGATTTCAACGGGGCGTTTGATCTTTGCAGATATTTTATCGCTTTCCTCAGAAAACCGTTGTCTTCTTCGAACATTGAACACCAGTCGACCAATTGTTCGTTTTCGCGTTTCAGTCGTTGGTTTTCAGAATCCTTTTCTCGGAGTCGAATATCCAATAATCTATTCTTCTCCGTCAATTCCAAAAGTTTACTTTCCATAAGTAAAACACTTTTCTGTAACGATTTCATTTTTTCCTTCGTCGTTCTTTTCGAATACGATGAAGCGCTCGTTATCGTGTTTCCTTCGAATTCCATTTGTTCGTAGTACGTGCTAAGTTTAGATTACCGCGTATAAGATCCGTGAACTGTTTGATCGCGAACAGCTTACAATACGAATGCCTTAATGCGAATAAAATTCTTGAAACATATCGGAATTATTGTGTATTATTATATCCGTGCTTCCATGGAGATTTTACCGATTTATTTGTTTTTCTATTAAGCCAGTATCCAAAACAATTATATTCGAGTACGCTATATTTTACACACATTTATATACAGGAACGGATTATTATAATATGTCCGGCCATCGAGGCTAAAAACGCAAGAAAAAAAAATTATTTTGTTTTTCGATTAAGTGTGATTTTTTTTTCCATAGATAAATGCGAACAAATTTTCCGAATATAGTGCAATAAACTTTCAAAATATTATTTATGGTAGTTTTCTGATATTCGAAAGTATAGTGCGAAACAAAAATTTGCTTTTCTCCCCTCCGTACCACAACGAAAAAGCTGCGTATTTCGTATACGGTTTTTCACTTGTTTTCGAATCGGACGTTCGCCTGAAATTTGTGGTTCGCATATTTACGCGGCCACTATATTCAAGAATGTAGCCAGCAAAAAAGGTTTTATGGGAGCGGGGCTGAGAGTATAAATATGAAACAAAATAAAAATAATAAATTATTAATAGAATATAAATCATTAAATTTTATGTTAAGAAAAAATTTTGGGACGGCGGTTTGGGGGTGTCTGAACTCTAAAATTCCCCCGAATAAGGTCTTGATTGTATTATTTGTATTATTATCGCGTTATTGTCGTACACATAATATTTTACAACTATCGTCAACTGCGCAGTTCGCTGAGCAGGACGGTGTCAGTGCGCAGTACTCATTTTGTGTCGCCACCGGACCGGACAGAGTATTGTGGCGATCGCTGCAGTTGTCGTCACCAAAACATTCATTTTTCGGACTACGACTTGTCCCCGACGGTTTCAACCGCCGAACAGTAGTGAAGTCGGATGACTCACCGAAGAGCGCGCGACTTTGTACATGTCCAGAGCTCGCTTCATGCAGCTGCACAGTATGTCATCGTATTATATTGTACGAACGAGCAGTGGCCGTGGCGAAATAGGGGGAAAAAAATAGAGAATTTTCTGTTGTCGGACACTCACCGGTCACCCGTCGTCGATGCGAAAACGCGAAAATTCGAGAAAAAAAATAGATTCGAAAACAAAATTTTCAAACATAACGCGCGAACGACGTTTTATATGTATTTTAAACGAACGATTTTTCACGCCGCCGTTCGAATATTCATTTGATAACCATACGTTATTATGTCCGGTCGTTACACGATAATATGAACCGAAAACGCGTTGCAGGCCATTACGAGAAGTAAACCAAAGAAAAAACGGATAGTGTGCGGGGACGATAGTGGAGTATACGAACGAATTAGAATCGATTTTCATGGACTATTTTTTTTTGGAAAATATTGGAAAAATAGAAGACTACTGTGAGCCGAACACGCTTGTTACATTTCTCGTTACACGCAGTATTGGAATAGGACCTAGCTGGAAAGAGGCCACTGCGAAGACCTCGTATATGAGATGGGAAGATGTAAATATGATACGGAGGCTTTGGGTGGAAGGAAAGAGCATCTCGCAGAGACGGCTGGAAGAATGGGCGTTTGACTGGATGGTCGTAGCGGCCGTTTATCCGAAAAAAGAATTTGTTAAGAATGATATTAAATTAGTACGATCTACTGAAAAGTCTAAACGTAATGATATTACAATATGATGCTTAAAAAATGTCACTGTTGTGAATATATAAAAAAATTACTTTTTTGATTATTATAATTCGAAATATATAATATTTTTAATCCAGGAATATTAATTTTATATACAGGTATGTGTATATTTGTTGTGAATAATAATAATAATAATAATAATAATAATAATAATAATAATATTAAATATATAGGGTTTCTTCGGTTACTTTCTTGGATGGAGATTTTCCTCGAAAAAAATTTAAATAAACGGGTTTTAGAAACGGCTCTATATTTTTCGGTATTTCATTTGCGTGCAGTATCGTAAAAACGTATTTTTAAAATTCTTCAACGACTCAATGAAAAGTTTTTTTGTAATCACTTTGAGTCCCTTGGTCAAATGTCTTTTTTTTAAGGAGAACGACCGCCGAGGCATTAACGGTATTTAAATATTTTATTTAAATTTTTCACGCGAACTTATTCTATGGAACAAAGCCACTCGATTCGCGTGTTCACGTTTTAACAAAAACAAATAGAAAATCCCTAACCCCCCACTTCCAAAAAAAGGCCTATAAACAGTACAAACAAATATTTACTATATTATATAACGGAATATCAAATAATAATAATAATAATTGATGATAAATAAACACATTTTGGGTAATAATCGAAACTCATCAATAATAATTTATAATTCATAATTTTTCGCGCAACAAAACGAAATCGACACGTCATAAATGTGTGTGCATTTTATCTGCGAATTATTATTAAACTATTGGATATATCGCTAGAAATGCTCGCGAGAATCGTAAAACGAAAAACCGGATCGGATGATATTATGTTCTAAAATATTCTGGAAAAAAAAAATGTAAATTTTAAGGAAATTGGTCAAAAAAGTGTAATTTATTGAAATGGATTCGAACTTTTATGAGAATTTTTACCGCTCAAAATATACGTAAAAATTGAAACGCGTTAAGAGTCTTTTTTACTCCCCGAAATAAACACTCGAGTTTAAACGTCGTGGTATACCGTACGCGGAATGAGTCTCGACTTTTGTCTCTAATTTGTATTTTATTTTTTTGAAAATTACGAATATTTTACATAGATAAAATCAAATTTCTTTCGATATTCGTGCTATTTACTAAATTCAAGTGTATATCAGGTTAGCGACAACGACTGACTGCAGTTCTGCAGTAGTTCACGAAAATGATCAGTAAAGTAATTAACGGACAGCGCATTTTCGTACAACGTTTTGACTTTCTAATTCAAGTTATTTTTTTTTCTCTTCGTTAAACCGTTGTAATTCAACGATTAATTACATTTTTTTTTCTCTTGCTCGAATGTTACAAAAGTAACATTTTCACTGGACAAAGTTAATATTTATTATTAATATTATTAACTTTAAAAATTAACGCGTGAGACAATTAGTAGAGACTAATTTTCCCCGAGTCCCTTTATTCGAATTTAACAATATCGTCTCGGTACGTTTGGTTCGGGAAATCGGCGGTTTCTATTAATCCGTTTGAAGAGAACAAAAAAGTTTCGCCGTTACAACACGAAACACGCTGCGTATTTGTACATTTGAATAAATATCGCCACGGTCGTCCCGTCGTATTACTGATAGACATTTATTTTATACAACAACGACCATAAGTATAAGCATACGACACCGCGGACTTATCGCGTGCGCGTTTACGGCGCAGGAGACGAGCACTGCAGACGAAGGGACGGAAGTAGTGTGTGTGTGTGTGTATATTCGCGGAAAGAATATAGCCGTAGGGGAGGGTGCTGCAGGTGGTGAACCCTTAAGGGCTAAAGGGTCGGAGGGTGTACAGGGATCGGGGACGCGCGCGAGCTACGACGGCGTGCGTGTGTGCGCGCGCGCGCGCGGTGAACGAGGACGGGCTGAGGGATGGAAAAAAAAATAAATATTGGCTCCGAGGGATCCCTGGGGACATTTCGCCAGATTAATAGTGGTACCCACTAGAGCGTGTGCGTGCCCACGATCATGCATTTAAATGACTTCATTAATAACCGATCGCGTACACTGCTGCAGCAGTCGGCCCAGCACCACCACCGCCAGCGACGCCAAAGGTATATATAGTATATACGGGCGTCGTATAAAATATAATCTCTTACTCGCGCGTCTTCGAAAGACTTTGGACGCGGTGGATGTGTGATTAGCGTTTTAAGAAGCAGTTGCTTTTGGATTTTAGTTGGTCGGGACCTGAATCTCGTGCACGAAGTTTTGACAGAACTGTTGTTTTGGTCACATATTAAACCATGCAGTTAAATTTGCTACAGGAAAACGGGCGTATACTTGTAAAAACCTGAGCACTATTTCTGCCCCAAAAAAATTGTCAAAAAAAGAAAAACGTCATTGTAAAACTAAAATCGGTGTGGTCGGTCATTGCTTCATCAGTTATTTTGTGTTCGCGACGCCGCTGGATGTATATAACGACCGTTTTTGCAGTAACAAACCGAAGAAATTCCCGCGCATTTCGCATTTATTTTAATATAAACCATATAATTACTCGATTTTTATTACAAATCGGATTGAAATCGCGCTAAAGAAACACCCCGCTCCCAGCGTTGTACTTTATAAAATATTGAGAAGAAAAAAACCGCGTGACTGTTTTCGAGAAGCAAAACTATTTCCGAACCGTAACAAACATATTTAATTTTAATTTATATATATTTAATGTACACATAATATAATAATAACGCGAACCGTGTTTCACAGTCGTACATATTATACACGCGGGTTTATTGTGTTATTTTTACATTACAATTATGGCGGCTCGCGCCTATGTCTACGTGCTAAAAACGCGTTAATATTTTTATTTTTTTTAATATGCTTAGACGCGTCTTGTACGTCACTATATCGCCGTGAGCACGCGCCCTCGCGCCACTTCTTCGCACATATAACTTCGTTAGTGGAGCCCGTAAACGTCGGCATTCGCAGACAAAAGACTGCACGCCCGACAATATATATTATTATAAACCGTTCGCGGTCGGGTCATTTCTCCTCGGCACCGACGACACTGACCAACCGACACACGTACATTAATAATAATAATAACAATAATAATAATAATAATAATAATAATAATAATAATAATAATAATAATAATAATAATAATAATAATAATAATAATTAATAATAAATAATAATAATATCTAATAATAATATTGCTGGACACAAATGAATTTTACACAAATGAATTTTATACACGACCGAGTGCTGGGGAGAAAAAGGATTTTGCTCAAAAGCCGGAGCGGGAAAATGTTCGGCCACAAAACGGTCATAGAATTTATTGAAAAAACGACGAGACGAGCTGATTGCGACAGGATGAAAATAGATTAGCTGTGAACTGCAGAAAATAACGGAGATGGAAAGATTTTCAACGACTTTAATGAGTACCAAGAATATAATCATATTATGATGACGACGCGTATATTTGGTAAATACGAATAATTTTTCTTTTCGTTTTTCTTCACATTTTTCAATTTTTTTTAAATTTAAATATACACTCAACGCGTAAACGGTGACGTTTAGATTTGAAATTTCGATAGACATTCTCGTAAAGCAAACAGAAGTAAATAGAGTACGGTTATTAAGGCGCGAATGGTTTTGTATATTTTATTCTAAAAATAATAAAAACAATTTTTTTTTTTTTTATAAATCCACGACTGCGAGTATAGGAAACACAGCGTTTTTAAACAATATAGGTACAATAAATAATATTATATTATTGTTCGCGGACAGTACAGCAGCTGCAGCGGCATCGTCGTTCGAAGCTATATTCTCAGTCGTATCCTCTTGCAGTCCTGCAGCCCGGTCATCCGTTCGCCCGGGGCTTTCTCCGAGACCTAAACCCTTTCGCTCGGTAAAATATAATAACGATAATGATAACGTCAACGGCGTGTGCTTCGGTGATGGATCGAAGTGTTTACCGCGGCGAATTCCCTCGTCCCCTCAAAACCGCGTATAACGTACACGCAATCGCTGAATGTGTCGCTGCACGCTTCATTCTCGCCGATGGGAATTCGCGCGGCTCGCTGTACAACCGGCAGCGGACCGCTGCCAGTGTACGCGTTTTTGTGTGTTATACAGCGTATAATACATTGTGTATAATAAAATATTATATATATAATGACTAAAATGTGTAAATGATAATATATTATTATACGTATATAGTGTACACGTCGGGAATAATGCGAGATTGTGCTACGCGGTAGATAAAATAATAATAATCGACGCGCACGATGACGCGTTTTCCCCGAGCGCATTATATTGTTGTTATACTATAATATAATATTATCGAACAATATTATACTCTGTTCAGTTTAAGATTATAATAATATACAGGAACGCGCACGTTGAATGAACGCCGATAAAACGATTCTGAGCTTCGGTGCCGATATTTTGGATATTCTGTGAAACAAAAACTAACGTTTTTTTATGAATTAAATACTTCGAAATATATAATCAACCAAAACCGAAAGAAAACGTTTGAAAACTACGAATTCGATTTTCTGTATAACCATTAGTTTGAAAATGACGATGAAATAATAATCGGTTCCGGCGAAATCGCGTTTTTACCCGTTTTCGTGTAATTTTCGGTAGTTTTTGATTTTATTTTTAGGCGCTTTTGAGAAAATCGGTAAAAATGACCTCTCTGAAAGTACCGACTATAGATGCGAAAGACTGTGAAGATCGGAGCACACCTCCCGGGTACAGACATAAAACAAATTGTAAAACCGCAATGGATACCGAGCGGAAGGTAAAAAAAATATATTTAAAAAAATACCGAAAAATTATATTATTATTGTAAAATCGACGATTTTCAACGGCCGAACGAAACGGGCCGTTTTTTTTTGAAGCGTTCCGTACGCGTCGACGACTGGGTCGCGCCGGGAAATTTACATCGCCGGACGGCTCCGTGCAGCTGTCGGACGGCGAGCGCGCGATAAATCGCAGTCGGCACGAACACGACGAGACGTATACGGCCGTGTTATAATATATTTGCTGGCGGACGACCGTAAAAAAAACTAAAAAAAAACCTACCGTGTCAGCAGTACACGGGACGCGTATTACAACGTGGCAGCGGATCGCAGGAAAACGACCGGCTTGGTGCCGAATTCGAGAGGAACAAAAAAATCTCACAGACTTGCGCTAAAAAAAAAAAACGAAATTGTCCGTTTAATAAATAGTAAACGTGTAAATGAGTGTACAACGAGGAAAGACGGATCTTTACTTTTATTTTATTTCATTAATATATTAATTAATAATAATAAAAATAATATTAAATATTGCATACGCGCGTACGATCGGTCGGTCGGTCAGCGTCAAACTAAACACCCGCATATACTACCGACATGGCGCGTCAGCCGACCGTAATAAAACGAGAAAAGAAAGTAGTCACCAGATAGCGCCACTATACGACACAACGTAGTGGGCGTGGCAGAAAGACGCTTATAAATAGCGGTCCGAAACCATCGGACCGCTCAGTGTAGTCACGGCGGTCGGGCGCGAACAACGTAGTTCGCGTCTGACTGCGGTGCGTGTGTTCAATACTGACCGCTATTTATGTGCGCCTTTCTGCCACGCCCTCTATTTCGTGTCGTGGCGCCATCTGGTGGCTAATGTCTTTTCCCGTTTTACTGTTATCTCGTTTACGTTCCATGCGCGTTGTTCTTCCTTCTTCTACGACTGCATTTCGTCTCGGTACATATTAATAATATTTCTTCTTGGTTATTACTCGTCGATATGGATATTTCATTGGCAGAGGAGGTTGGCTCCATTTTCGCTCCCCCCTCGAACATCGTGTATAAACGCCACTGTTATCCCCCACCATTTCGTTCCGTTTTGGAAATATTTTCAATCGATTTTTTCGCCGCCGAAAATTCTCTCCGTATCGTTCTGCTGGCTTATACCGCGGTAATCTCTCATCCACTCCAAGACGACATATTTCACACACCGAGGTGGTATATTATACTATATTTCCAATGTCGATTCAAAGCCGGCGGAGTCCTTCAGAGAAGTCTGGATTTGTTTTTTATTTTCGGCCGCGTCATAAAACGAGCGTTCTACGGTTAGAAATCGGTCGGAATTCGAATGATAACGACGAAACATACCGATAACGAACGATTTTTTAAAAAAAACATACTATAGTGTGTAATACAATATTCGGAAATTTATCGGCATACGAGTTTACGAAATTCGCGTAATAATAATAATAATAATAATTTAGTTATTAGTTGCGTTAGTGTTCTGGTGACATACGAGGTATCGAACAAAACGTGTATATCGTGAGAAAAAAAATTAACTCTTCGTAAAAAAATCGTATTCTGTCGCTTGATTTTTTTTTTTTTATTCGGCGAGTGGATTTCAATTCGTATTTTCTCGGATTTAAAATCCGCTTTTTTCTTTCCTTCGCGCGTCAACCCTTTCGCGTCAACTACAGAAACAGGCCGCGGGTCGTCGGAACGCGCTGCACGTCTCGTCGTAGACGACCCGGTCGATCGGAAATTTCCGCGGGCGTCGTGTGTACACGAGCCGGCGTTTTTTTTAATATTATTATTATTATTTTTTTTTTTTTTAGTTTTTATTTTTGCATAACAGCCCTTATCTGCCCGTCCGTCCGACTGTATATATAAATCCCTGGCACGTGCGCGACACGCGTGCGAGAGCGCCGACGACGTGGCACCAGAATATTGTCAGAAACACAGGCCCGGCGACGAAATTCGTGACGCGTGCAATATTACATTTTTTACTATACCTTTACGTCACCTATACGCGTGTAACGTTTCCGACCAAAAAATAAATAAATAAAAAACCGAACGTTTTCGTTTCCGTCGAAATAATACGATTTTCGTTTTCCTCGTCAGAAAAAAAAAAATAAGAAAATTATTTAAATCGCAATAAGACCGGGAGAATGACCAAGTTGAAAATTATTATTAATTATTGGTAAAACGCTCTTTAAAAGTATTTGCAATACACGTTCCGAATACTTTTTGGGGAAAAAAGTGTTCGGAACATGCATACGAATAATTCGTGACAATAGTATTCCCATACTATTTTAATACTTTGCAAAAATTATTCCAAATACTTTTTTTTTTTACTAGTTTTCAGTAATACGAATATCACGTAATATAGTAATTATTATTGAATCGAAAATAAACTCTTATCGAAGCCATCAACACGTATTTCGTGGGTTCAATAATATACATTTTGTTTAATTCTGTGTTTATAAATAAACACAACGACTAATAGGTAAATCAACCTAGTTTATTATAATATATATATATAACGAGATATTATAAAAACACAGTGTAATCAAAATGTACTTGGATTATTTGAATGAGTCGCAAACAAAAATACGAGCAAGATTTCTGATCAAATAAATTGTTGTCGTTTAATAATAATTATTCCTACTGTTGCTCGTATTTATTTCTGAAATAATTGCATTTTAAATTTCAAGTAATAAGTTTTTTTAAAATGTATATAGGTACTATTTAAATTAAGATCGGGCTTTAAAAAGTGTTCGGAACGTATTAAGTATTCCGAATACAGTATTCCGAGCACTGTACTCGGAATAATACCCGAATCTGTTGTTTTCGAACAACCGTTTATAAATTATCTCCAGAAGATAAGAGAGGAGACATAATCATTGATTCCCGACGATTTAATTCTAATTTATAAAAATATATAATCGCGTATAAATTCAAACACATTTATTTTATTTTTTTTTTTATATACAACACAATCTCCACGACACAATACGGACTCGTGATAATTTTTACATTATTTATGCGGTTGTTCTACACGCAGTAAAATTTGAAATAAATATAAATAAATTTCTTTTTATTTTTTATACAATCCACGCGCCCACTCGGTTTGGTATTTTATATTTTACATTTTTTTTTTCCGACCACCGCGAAATTCTACGACAACAAGCAGTTTTTTAATTCGACTCTTACGAGCGATTAAACTAACATTTTTATTCGTCAATCAAAAAAAAAAAAAAAAGTATAATGCCGAATCGATATTATCCGAGAAATTTGAAGTAAACGTCGAACAGAAAATATTTTGAGTGCGACGCCACTGGTTTTTGAATACCAGTCGGACAACACTTATTTTTCCACGTAAACGAATTTTTTTTTCTAAATGTGCGATTAAATTCCAATTAAATACACGGGAGAATGGAGAGAAAAAAATGTCCTTTTATACGTCGCAAATTTAAACGATACGTAATAATTAATGTTTAATTATTATTCCGTAATATTACACGAAATTTTGCATTACAATGTAATATAGAAATCGTATTTGCCACTATATTACTATATAAATCGATCGATCGATCGGCACGCCGCCGCCACGATCAGTTGCAGCCGGACAACGAGCCACGAGGGAAAATCGGTTGACTACAGCAATAATAACAATATATATATATATATATATACGATGGGCGTCGGGACGTTTGTAAACGATTTGGGCGTTTCGAAACCGTTCTTTACAACTGCTGTAATACGTAATAAAAATATTATACGAGGGGAATCGTATTATGTCGTTCCGTCCCTTCCGCCTTCGACGTGACAATAATATAATATTATGTGGCAATTAAAAAAAATTATTCCGAAAACTACAAAACGTGTACTTTCCTTTGCGCGATGCGAGTGTCCTGAGCTGTCGTAAAATATTATATTCGTATCGGACAGAAGACAAGTGGAAAAGAGACTTTTCGAAAAACTTTTACGCGCCTTTATACCTGTATGTAGGACGTGTATCTTTCCAAATCGTGTGCACAGTTGTCATTCGCGACGTACTATCTATCAGCAATAGTATAAACTGGATTTAATACAAGTAAAACGAACATTATAGGAAACAGATGCGTGAAATTGCGGGATCAGAGGACACGAGATGTCGCACTCCGCACGATAAGCTTTCGGGCCAGATGAGGAAGCCGCAAGGCCGGTGATGGTGACAGGGACGGACTGGATGATAGGGAAATTTACCGACGGGCCGGTCAACTGGTCAAATCGGAGTCCGCTTTTGAATGTGGGGTCTTGGATTTATTCGATAACGGATTTTCGTTATAAAACAATGGCAACGTGTGTGTGTACGTATATAATGTATTTTAATATTGTGGCCTGTTAGAACGGGTATTTTCACTTTTATCAATAAACGTGCACAAATGAAAAAAAGAAACGTTGGTTTTGTGATTCAATTATTCAAAACACTTTGTACGTTTTTATTATTAACAATTTTTTTTTTTTATATACAATTATATATGTATAAATGCGTTATATAATATTATATATTTGAATGAGCAAACATTTTTGATTTTGCATAAAAGGAAATATAATTTCTATAATGTTATATATATATATATACATAATCGATAAAAATTATTTTCGCCCACACCAGACCATTCATAGACACGGGTAAAATACGCCATTGGAAAAAGTGAACTTAAAACGTTCTTCTCCGTACAATTCGCCTTTCCTTTTTCTAATGTACGAAAAATTTAGTGTTCTGCAGTGTTACAATATTTTCCAGCTTTTTATTTCGTATATGCTTTGTTTTTCGTGTTAGATTAAAATCGTTATTTTTCCGAGAAACCACACTATAATATTACAATAACGTTCGGCACGTGTACGCGGAATAATCGCATTATTATTATTATTATTATTGTATTTGCAAACAGAGACGAAACGCTCGACAGTATATACAATGTATTCGCTTTGTACGCAGTATTTTTGAGAAGTATTCACCGATTTATATCAGTTGAAGTGCGCGTATTGTACACGAATGTTTTAATTAAAATGACCTAAAACAAGAATATTTGGTGTATATGTACATATGTACTTACTCGTGCCACGAGTTCAAAATCGAAAGTAAGGAGTTCAACGTTTTCCATATTTTCTGACGTAATTCAACTTTATTTATCTCGTCGTATCTCTGCTGTTTGTACCTACGTGTAATGTGTATATTATGCGCTCATAATAATAATAATAATACCGTGAAAAGTTTCATTTCCACCAGATTGTAGTGGGCGTACAGTACGGTAACAGACGACGAAGGTTGATTTTCATCGCTGTAAACATCGTTTTGATTTGATTTTTTTTTTTTTTAACATTAAAATCATGTCAGAAAAATGTATAAATGTTTATTAAACACACACTTGTACCGGCCCGTGTTATGAAACATTGGTGTACTCTTTGTAGAATTAAATAATTTTTAAAACACTGCTTGCTTTTTAAAAATATTTATGAACACGTTTTTGATTACTGCGAATACAAAAAGTATTTAAGACTTTTACATTTTAAAATCATTTACAAAAGTAATAAAACATTGTATCGCCGACGGGGAAAAAAATTATTCAAAGATCGTTACACTAAATAGAAATTTCGTTCGGATAAAATCGAATTCTTTAATAATGTACGCGGTAAAGCCGTATATTTTTTTTAAAAGCGTTCGTTATAAAATTCAAATCCTAAAACGAGAAAACAAAATATTTTTTTTGATTTTTGTTTTTCTGTAAACCACAAGGAAAATTGCCTTTTTTTATGCACGGCGGTGTTTTTATATAAATTTTCAATTTCGTTATGATAATCAAAACTCGTTGTAGTTAGAAAAAAAACGTATTTTAAAAACACGCAGCTTTACGTATATTATGCAGAATTCGAATTCGATGGCGTGACGAATGGGGACTTCGAAAGGCGGCCGCCTGTGAGATTTTACGTGTAAATCTTTGGCTCGTGTAAAATCTCGAAAATACTTCAACGATTGGATTGGTGAAAAAAATTGGAAGTAAAATTGTTTAAAAAATTTCGGGAAAACTAAAACGTCTTATAAACTCGCGTACAGCTTGAACCTCACATATCGACCACCATGATACAGTTAAATACGTCCACGAATTACTGTTTGGTAAGTCTTTCGAATTGTGTTTTACAGTTTCAGACGGTTTACTTCGTCTTTATTTTTCTTCTGAGTACATTGTGATGGCAATGAAATAATTGAAAAAAAATACAACTAACAAATGCTCAGAAGTCAAAGCGTTTCGTTTAGACGCGATTTTATTTGTTCACAGGTGATGAACTCATTGTAAGCGATCACATCAATATCATTTCCGCTATGATAACGACGTATATGTAAAACAATTCAATATTATTTTGTTTCCGGTATAAAATTATAGAAGTAAAAGAGCAAAATTGTTGTTTTTGTCGTATCTAAGACGTTTCTAATTCTGTCCGACATTTCGCAGGCGCCTGTTTTTCGATACTCGAAATCACATATCTTTGTTAATTAAATTAAATTTATCGATATTCGCCTTTCTCGTATAAAACTAACACTTCAGATTTATTTTTTTAACTGTATAACGCGTTAAACGTAACGCGCGATTTCAACTCTTCAATCCCTCGGTCGCTATTGTTATTTCGGTGTACATCGCGTGAATATTGCGGCAAGTCGCTTCCTCGACCAGTACAGTATCCCTTCGGGGACAATATTTCGAGTGGAGGCCTCGTGTACTCTTGTATTCGGATACCGCGCGCGGACCCTTCGGTACGATCACGCCACTGATATGAATATATCGCGGACAATAAGGGAAAGTGTGGTCACCACCCCAAGCACGCCGATGGCGATAACTGCAGTCGCTATAGACTATAGTGCCACACACAATATGATATTTTAAGAGTATACTACGACCATAAAACACAATATAAACGCGATACCCCGGCAAAGTGCACGTGGCCCGGCTCGACCTTTTTTTTTTTTTTACTATCGGTTCGAGTCGTCCGGCCAGAAGGCCTTTATCGCCCTCGGACCAAAGGAGCCAAAAAGTGAAAATCATTTGTCCGAAACGGACGGGAAGATTGGACGAGAGAAAGAGATATGGGATAAGTATATAGCTAGGAAACGGATTACTTACGATTATTCTACAAAATAATATAAAGTGATGTGTGTAATATGTGTATTTAAGTAATACATTTTTAACATTTTTTTTGGGGAGGATTTGTAAGTGCTTCGAGTTGAATTATATTATCGTGTGTTGTTGCGCGTTATTTCGTTTTGATACCGTACATTGCTGAAAAGGTACGTATTAATAATTAATTTTTCATAATTTTTCCGTATATTATTCGATTCGATTAACGCGTATTTTCATTGGGTACGGCATATTAATATAAATTTAATTGAAAAAAAATAATTTTTTTCTGGAAATTAAGGAGAATAGTTTGAGACATGTTATGTGGATAGACGATCCAGAAGACGTGACAGGTGTTGAGGAAATCAATGTAAATGGGATCTTTTGTGGTAATACAATAATATTATATATAGTTTATACCATATACCAATATATGGTTAAGGGCCCTGCTCGTGTCTATTTAATAAGGGACAAAATTTGTAAATATATTGTCGTCGTCCGAGATCTTTGTGTTAGTCATAAACGATTATTAGTGTGAATGTGGTCGAACTGCGTACCGCCAACTTCCGTTAAATCATGATGAAATTTTAAAATTCTTGCAAATTACAAGGATTTGGTAATATTTTCGACTTTCTAGTGCAACACGGGTGGGCCAACTTCAGAACTTTGACAGGTGATTGTGGCGGACTGGGTGACTTGGAAATTTCGGGAATGGACTTGCAAATTCTTGCAAATTACAACGATTATTTTGGTACTAATTTCGACTTTCTAGTGCAACATGGGTGGGCTACATGAAGTTGGCCCACCTACATGTTTTTTTATGTTTCCCGTGGAAATAGTGACTTGCAAATTTCGGGAACAGACTTGCAAATTACTTGCAAAATATTGGTATAGGTTTGAAATCGATACTTGTTTTATGGGTGGGCTAACTTCATGAACCTTGTAATTTGTTCGCGAAAATCGTTTAAACTAGAAAATCACGGGAAATATTTTGCACTGTCCCGAATGATTCGGGTGGCCGCCCACAAATGAGTACGCATTACGCGCGGTGTCGATGTTCGATCCTGCGCTCCACGTGTATGTAATTTAAAAAAAGGGTTTTTTTTTCTTTAATCCGCTTTGTCCAGGCGATTTCGTCACGGGCAAACATAAAATATATTTTGCGTGAACAGATATAATAGAAAAAAAATTAAATAAAAATACCGACAGCGGTTTTCGAGCATCGCGAAAATCCGCGTGCGCCAGATTTGCACACGCAAAAATACGGTAAACATTTCCGTCGGCGGCTTTGCGTCGAATCATCGCGAGTGCAAATTGAAGTGACGGATCAGTGTGGTGAGCGGAGGATTTTATACGGCGGACGAGGGAATCGAATAAATTGAATTTCCAGAGGTTTTTTCGGCTTAAGCTCGGCGAGAGACGTAAAAATTTTAATTTTCGCGAAAAAATTTCCCCCGTAATTCGCTCTGTACACCGGCGTTCACAAAACTGATATAAATGACACGCGAATAAGTCAAACCATATCGACTACGTCCGCGTGCAATATCGCGGGGAGTGGGATTTTGGGTGCTCACGTCCGTCCAGAACGTTTTTAAAAGTCCTCCTGTCCAGAAGAAGAAATCGCAAATATTTTTGACACACTAAATGCTTGAAGGTACGAACAGATACCAGCCGACGTCGTATAATCCTGCGGGACCGTCACAGGGAATTTGCTGTGAACGGAACGAGAAAAGTGGAAAAAAACAAAGAAAAAAAAGTTTACAGTAGTATTTATTCGACTTGCGGCACAGTTGTTGAAGACCGTACTATTCTATCGTAGACGTTGTATATCAAATATTATTGTGGAAAATTATGGCGTGCAAAAAATTTAGAACAAATAGTTTCGGTTCGAAGAGAATGTACGACAGAAAATAATGCGATTTCCTTGAGATTACTTTCCAAGGCCTTCGATATTTCACAAATACATATAATTATGTGTATTTCTACAATATGAATCGTACAAAGAAAAACTTAAATTTCTCACTTTCTCCATTTATATCGGTATCGTATCTTTACGCTAATGTCAACGCGTACGGAATCGTTTTTGTAACATAACGCTTTCGGTTTACTTTTTAGACAAATCCCGTTTTACTATTTCATATAGCAAAATATATACAGGCTTTCGTTTTTTCAAAATAGCCATCGGCACATCGGAATGCGCTGATCATTATAGTCTTTAAGATCTTTTATCGCAGTGGTTCCCAACCGGGGAGGAATTCCCCACCCCAGGGGAGAATTTAGATACTGCGAGGGGGGAATATAATGATGATGAAATAACGAATTTTATAATATATAGTTATTTTGTAAAATTTATTTGTAAAATTTTTTCACTAAAAAAAAAAATAAGTCTTCTAAATTCTAATTGAAAGGAGGGGGCGTGAGGTTTTTTTAAGTTTACAAGGGAGGCGTAGAATAAAAAAGGTTGGGAACCACTGTTTTATCGCTTCTTCAACGTACCGTGCAAGTAAGTATGCGTGTTAAAGCAGGATGTACCTAGCCCTTTTTGATCTTTTATTTCAGACGACTGCATCGTCACCGTTTATGATCTTTATACGTATTATATTTAGTTCCTGAATTCTTTAAGATTTCGACCATCAACAGTATCGAATAAGGCTATTTCGATATGGACAAAAATGCCACGTGTTTTTTTTATTTCCACGACTTTGGTCCTTTTAATATTCTCTATAGTATACTATCTATACTGTATTGAATACTTTCAATGCGTGGGCAGTTTATTGTTATGATTACGTACGGAGAAGTCCAGTTCCAGTACCGCGGTACTACGCGTTCTCCAGTAATTTATATAGTTCAATTATTTTTACACAAGCGTTTTTTTTTTTTTATATCAATTCCGCCGGATGGTTTCATGAAAACGAGTTGATACCTATAAACAGTGAGATAGACAGATAAACGCGTGTTTCAGAGTAAATAATATTATGTGTGTGTATTGACGCGCCTGAATCGTTGTTCGCGACAACCGTACCGTGTGCGCGATGACGGTGTGTGCGATCGACGTGAGTAAATGGCGGAAAAGGCGATATAGCTGCGGGGCGCGCGTTAAAACGTTTTCTTCCTCCACGCCCAGAATACGTTATTACGCGTTCTCTGGCCTCGCAGTGTTTCGGAAAAAAAAAAATTAAAAAACTTTTTCAAATTAAATTGAAATACGAATTGAAATATTTTTGGAAAAAAAAAAATAAAAATTCCGAAGGAAATACGTGTCGCTCACGGCGTGTACTACGAGCGTTTTAATTTTTTTATTATTATTGTTATTATTGTACAAATAATATTATGTAAAAACTGAAATTCGTGTGTCTGTCGCGTTCATTACCCATTGCATTGTTCGTATCATAATAATATACGAGTTCTCCCGTCGCGCGCGCTGTACAATCGTATAAAACAGATGTAAACCATAATAATTTCGAATATAAATTCGTTATCATTTATCGGTGCAGCGAATAGAAAAACACAGTGTTAATGGATTTTCGTTTTTGACCATTGAACTCGATTACGATTTCAAATTCGCGTTGGTGTTTCTGAATATATTTTTTTTTTGGTTACTCTCCATTTTGCCGTATAATTTTGTAACCCTGTCTAAAATGTTAGGGGCGCACTCCTCGCGTGCCGCAACTACTGCACATTACGGGGCTAGTGTGCGAGCTTCGTTTCGGGGCCTAACATTGTTGATGAATATGTGGGCAATGGTTACAGCTCCCCTCCCCGGCAGATCTTTATATTTAATTTTAAATTATTATTGATAGGTTTCTGGGTTTGAATATTGCGCTATTCAATTCGTTTAATTAAAAATTTCTTACTAAAATACGCTATTAAAGATTGTTTTGAGTTTGAGGTGAAACTCATCCTTAGACAAATAATCGTGGTTGCGCGCACTTAGGCCGCTGGGTATTGAACAAGTAAATTTCACGAATAATCTTAAAGAATGTGCAATATAGTGTATTTATTATTATCGTTAATTATTAATACGAATGAAATCAAATACTTATCGTTAAACTTTCGGGGCCTAAATAAATTTTGGAGGGTCGGGGGCCGGTGTGCAATGCACACCTTGCACACACGGTAGTCGCGGCAATGACCACCACCGCCATCGTCGTCTCCTGTAATTACGCCACTGCTGCAGCCCGAACACACCCTGTACACGACGCGTCCTATCGATTTGACCCGCACGCGGCGTCCACAGTTTTATAATAATAATAATAATAATAATAATATATTCATAGGTTTTCCGTCGTTTCTGCGCGTGAAGCGTGTACGGGGTACGGTATACGCGGCGTCCTAACACGCTGACAAGGAGTAAATTAAATATCTGGAAAACGTTAGCGTTTCGTCCCGCGGCCTCCCTCCCTCCACCCCCGCGGATTTACAACGAAATACGCGTTACTCGCGAGAGACTGCGGGCGACGGCGGCAAGACACACAAAAAAAAAAAAAAATATATTAAAAAAGTAAGAAGTAAAAGAAAAAAAAAAAATTAAAATACATATAAAAAAATTACCGGAATCGTAGGTTTTTCGAAAACAGCGTTTTATAACCTACGACGTTATTATATATATATACAGTCGACGCGCGCGTCTGTCGACGACATCGAGAAGAACGACGCGCTCGACACATTTCCGTCCCCGGGCGGTACACACAAACAATTAAATGGAAGAAAACCGAATACTTATACTACTGCACTGTGTGTGTGTGTGTGTGTGAGAAGGGGTTTATCATTCATGTAGAAAATTAATCACACACAGGTGTATAGAAAAGAAAAAAAAAACGTAAAAAATACCACGCGGTGCGTATAAAACGAGCTGTCCGCTGCACGCGCACACGTCTTTCGCCGCCGCCGTCGACGACGCGTTTTCGACCGCGCGCGATATTCGATTATTTTATTTTTTTATTTTTTTTTTCACCGTCTTCGTACACGGCCAACACGATTTTCGTTCCTCGTATACTGAGAAAAAAATAAAAAAAAAAATTACGCCCAGACGAAAACCCGTGGGAAAAAAGAAAACGATCGCTCGTTCGTAAACGTCATAATCAGTGCTTGAATTGGAAAAAAATTAGAAGGGGGATGCAAAAGTACAAAAATAATGTGCGTTCCAACAGATTGTAATGTCTTATAAATTTGTGGGGGCTTCGCCCCCCACACCCCCCACTATATTTTTCATTGTACAATAATAAATAAGCATAATTTTCTTTTAATTGTAAACATTCGCGCCACATTGTAAAGGAGCATTTATTATTATTATTATTTTTTTTTTTTTGTTTTTATTAATTTACGATTATTTTTATTTACTTGTTTAATTAAGCTAATACTATGATTATTATTATTGGTATTGATATTTAAATTTGTTGTTGTATCATTGCCAAAATTATAATATTTCGTCATTATTTTTACAAAAACTATTATTTGTGTTTTGCGCAAGAAAACTTTATCGTTCGAGTATCCCTTGTATTTTGTGGATGAAACTCAATGAAAAACTCATTGAGTTTCATCCATTCGAGGATCAGGTTTTTTTACTTTCTTTTTGGTGTATTTATCGTTTTATAATAATTGATTGTCATTTCAAGAAATATATTGTTTGTATATTGTGACAACTACCGATCACTCCCTATAAAAAAATTTTTAATTTTCATTATTTCAATAAAATTTTAGTCTTGACCGTCCCGTTCTCTGCGTCCCGGTATGAAAAATTAGAAGGGGTACGCTAAAATATTTTGAAAAAAGAAAGGGGACTCCATCCTCCCGCGTCCTCCCCCAATTCAAGCACTGGTCGTAATATCATAACGCTGGAACTCACAGACACTCGAAATCGATAATGTCGCGCGGTCAGGTTGGGTTGTCGGTCGTGTCGGTGTTTCGACGCGATTTTTCCGACACGGATTCCCAAAGACATTTCCGGCACGTCACCGCCAGCCGCACTAATTTATTGCGGATTTAGCGCTCGGCCTTTGGTTTTTCACAAGGGCTGCGCGTGAAATTAAAAGGTCAAACGCGGTGCACGCACACACGTCGTACGACGTGCGCGCGGAATGTCGAAAAGGGATCGTGTACGCGGATTTCGGGTCCGGCGGACGCGCATGACCCCTCCGGGGTCCCTGTCTGCAACAGGGACGGACGGCTCGCAGTGCGATAGTGGGCGGTGAGGGATCGCGCGCGACACGAATACTAATCCGGCACTCATTTGCGAGCTTATTCGCTGGGGGTTTATGCCGGCGCTCGCCGTGTGTCTGTCTCTCCTCTCTCCCGTACCCGTTACAACCACAACCGCGCCACGGTTTTCCATTTTGCCAGGATTAGCGATCCCCCCCCCAATCACCTGCCCCCCACCTAGCGTCCCCCACGTTCGAAATATGAATCTGTCTTTTTTCGGTACGAATTACTCGAGCGGACGGACCGCGTTCGCGTTACGATTCTGCGGCCCGGGGCCGGGCCAACGCCGTAGCAAAGTAGGCGGCCGCCTGTGGCGACAATTTTATAATGAGCCGAAATCTAAAGCGATAAAATCATCGTAGGTACACCGCATACGATTTATGTATTTTTAATGCATATTTTACGGTCATGGAGGGGAGGCGAATGCTCCTGTCACCCCTCTTGAAATAAGCCCTTGAGGGGCAGCGTGAAATAGATTTGCCCTGGGGCGGCGAAACATCTAAGGACGGACCTGCCTTATCCAGGAAAATTTTCGTTACGAATGATGAAACAGATAGGAACGGAATTTATCGCCGAGAAAATGAAAACCGAGGAATTACGTGTAATATAGTTTGAGTAAAGTATTTAGGTGAAAATCGAGGAAAACGTAGGATAGGAATTTAAAATTCTGGAACTGAAAAGCCGAATTCGGGTTAGGGCAAAAGGACGTGGGCCAGGGGCGCAATTCTAAAGGGGGGGGAATGCGAACTGTCGACTGATTATTTTTTTAAAAATGTTTTCGAATTAATAATGTGTATCGGATATACGTTTTATGTAAAAAAAAAAACGTGTTTAATTTTTTAATTGATTAAATTGATTATCAATTTACAATTAACATGAGCATGAATCAATTAACGTAAATGCAAAGGATATACCGATAACGTCTAGATGTACTAGACGTGAAACACAAGAAATATTTGTTTCAGACTCGAATAACTTGAACGCATTTGATTTTTAAGCGTTTTCGTGCATTAGTAGTTTGCGAGTGAATTCTCGAAAAGCGTTTGTCTTACTGTTTCGATTATTTTTACATCGTCGTGGAGCGTTAGATACGACCACCACACCGAGGTGAAGAAGTGACAAGGCGGAGATGGCCTTATCTACTGGAAGCGGTAAGGATTTATGAAGGTTTGTCACAGAACCGAATGGCACAAGCCCGTATGGGTTTTATGAGCGATTTTCTGTGTAGAATTTTACAGACACCTTTAAGTTTTATGATTTGTCGGTATAAGTAATTTACGACCGAGGACGTAAAAAAAAAAAAAAATGGATACGTGACGGAATTCCGGAGTCTTTTAAAGTGAAATTTACGTGGACCGATTTCTTCGGGATTAATTTCGTAAGTAAAAAAAAAAAAAGATATTATGACGTCGTATTCTGCCGCGTAATCACGCGGAAAAAAACTCAAATGCTCGTGTGGTTGGCGTCGGTCTTCGTCATCAGTACCGCTAGGATTTATATATGCGATAAAAAATGGTGAAATACGATGCATTCGATTTATTAAAAATACGCAACAAAAAAATGTGAAAAAAATATTGCTCAATACATGGAACAAAAAAAAAATGTGAAAAAATATGGCACAAAATACAAAAACAAAATTTTTAAATTCTAAAGTATCAAAAATATCATCATAAATAATTTTATTCGAAAGCAAAATGTAGTGTTTAAAATTGTTTTTGGTTTTTTGATAATATTCTATTTTCTTCATTTACCGACCACCACCGCGGCTAAAACATACCGTAAAACACGCATTTTACGCGTTTATATTGTTGAAATACGCAATAATACGCATTTTATTCAAAACACGCAAAATATAATAGCCACCGTTCGTTTCATCACGACGTAATTCGTGGACATTTCAAACAAAAGCGGTAATCAAAAGTCGTAAAAAAAAATATGCCAATGCGTAATATAAATCCTAGCCCTAGTCATCAGCATCCGCCGGAGATATTATGTAGGTACCTATAATAATACACATACACATCATCACGCGTCGATCTCGCGCTGCAGCATTCTTCTGGTTTTCGCTCCGCCCGCCACCGCCGCCGCTGCCACACCCGTTTATAATGTTATGCCGTGCTCTGTCAAAACGTCATCGTACGTACGGCGTTTTTATTTTATTATTATTTATTTTTTTCTTCTTATTCTTGTAATCCCGTATCAAACACACACGCCTATTTATTGTATTTTAAATACATCTCGCGGTCTCTCGCGCGCTTTCGAATCCGTTTCCCCCCCGAGGCCACCGTCGTATCGTGTACGTATATACATACGTATATATATATATATATAAATTATATAATAATTCATACGATTTAAACACGATTTGAAAAATATTATTATTGTATGCGCGCATTCGTGTAACACTCATGTTGTACCGTGGTATGATATTATATTTATCTCGTTTGACGACCAAACAAACCGGCCTCGTTTCTTCTTTTTTTTTTTTTTTTTTACCACTATTTGAAAATATCAACACTCGCGTACGCACTGTCATGTTTAAACGAACGAGAGATGTCAAAATAAATAATGTGTGTGTGTGTGTGTTGATATTTCAAGAAAAACGCAATATAGTTGTAAATATATATGTATTAGAGCAGCGGTTCCCAACCTTTTTGAGACCATTACCCATAAATCGGGGTAGATATTAGCAATTACACCGCCCCCAACTAAAAAAAGTTAAGTTTAAAAATTTTAAAAAATCAAAAATGGAATTTACGGAAATTATTACTATAACCGTATCCAACAATATTATAATATTACGTCGTTAGTCGCACCTTGGTATTTTCGACCGCGTTATAATAAAAATAAAAATTAGTCTTATCTTTACCCCTCAGAAAATCCCGTTTTACCCCTTGGGGGGTAATTACCCCAGGTTAGGAACCGCTGTATTAGAGGCTTGTTTATTGTATGAGACGAGCATTTGATAAATTCACATTTGAAAAATGCGTTTAAAACCTCGAAAATCGTATGTAAATATACGCGTGTCATATTATATAAAAAAAAATCCAGGTTATCGAATGTTACGAATTCCTTGTTATAAAATAACGATAATTGATTATAATGACAATTTTGAAAAACGAAAATTTTATAACGAAAGTAAGTATAACGGATTTCGAAATTGAATACTTATACATTTCACTAAAAACAGTACGACGTCTAATTAGTGCAATCAGCAAAAATAATAGAGAATTTTCTAAGAGTTCAAAACTCAGTGAGTGTCTTATGATAATAATTTACGTCGGATTAACGCAATGAAATCGTTGAATATTTTACGTTTAAATAATATTTTTACTTTTTGAAAAAATTACGAGAACGCGACGGAAAATGCAATGAAACAAACGTTTTTCTTGAACGGCCTTAAAACCTAAAAAAAAAAGGCGAAATAATATTTTGGACAAAATTTGACAACGTACACAATATTGAACTTTCTGCTATAACGTCAAATCCTACAATATAAATGGCTCACAAATCCGTGTCGCCTGAATTGTGTCATTGTGTCTAAGAATTTGGTGTAAACGGTCTCCGTGTTGAAATAGTCCGTTTTAAAGCGTTAAAAATTGTTGGTTTTTATTCTTCGATTATCTAATTGGAGTTTAGGTCCATGCAGACTTCAAGTTATTGTATATTACTCTTTAGTGCGTCCTGTACGAGAAATACTTTTTCACGATGCAAACCAACTGGAAAAAGTTCGACGGCGGTTTCTCCGCTTTTCTAGTTCGAGAAAAACACGACTACCAACGAGTGGCTGAGATTCCTTCACTGGTATTTCTTATTGGAATTTCTCTCAGGACTCCTCCTTATTCGTAATAAATTTTAAATTTCCGCTATACCGAGATGACAATTGTTGTTATTCGTCCCCTAAGTGTTCTGTCAACTACAAGTGTTCAATGAAACTCAGTTACTCACCAATTATATTTTGTTTTGTGTTTTCGTAGTGTCTGTATCTATCGGGCATTGCAATCAATTCACGATTTTTTTTCTTCCTTTATAATTTATTATACTATATTGTACAATACAAGAAAATCAGCCCGTAAATATTAATAATAGAAAGTTACGTTTTACAACAGAGGTCGATAAAAAATTAAGAAAAAAATGTATTTTCGTTCGGAAATTCACAGCCTTAAAATATGGTAAAAAGAAAGGCGAAATATTTTGTGCTATATTCGCGCATATATATTAAATATATTTTATCGATACCGCAAAAAACGATTTCTCGAATACCCATACTTACTTACTTAAATATATTTATACTCACATATTTTATGAATAATAATTGGGTAGAATGCCGCACAGGTCGAGTGCGGTTTATGCAAGACCCGCGCTTTCCCATGGTCTTGTGGTTTACGGTTTTGCGGTAAGTATATGATGAATGTAAGTATGTACCGAAATTTTGACACGTGACACGTTCGATAAAATATGTTGTTTTATATCACAACACACACACACACACACACTTTCCGTGTGTGCGCTGAACACGACAACTGACTGCCTTTACATATATGAGTAAAGCGTCGATAATTTCCTTTTAGCGTTATAAAATCATTAATTTTCACCGTGTTTACCCGTGTGAAGAAAATAATAAAAAGTATTTAAAACGTTTTACAGAAAAAAAAAGGATTAGCTACTCAAAAATACCACATCAGAATTAACGCAGTTCGTTTAAAACTAAAAAAAAAAAATTAATCTCAGTGGCGTAATCGTGAGAGATGATGTTATTTTTTAAAATTTTTTAAGTGAACATAGAATTTTGAAAGTGTTTTTGATAAAATTTGTACTATACCAGATGAAGAAAATCTTCACTGTTGAAAATTTGGTTAAAATTTTTTTACACGTCTATAGACTGCAAACGCTAGAACTAGACTCGGCTTTTTGGAGTCGCTGACGAACCATAGTTATAGCGAAATGTTCATTAGAACCGATTAAAACGGATTTTCTAAGCTGACAGCGCGTAAAAATGTGCCGATAAATCCCTAGGATGTACTTAACGAAGCGGCTCTCAGGCCAAAAATATAGTAGTTCTGTAAGTATGGACTGTAATTTTTTCGTATCTATTAACAAGTATTGTCTTATTTAAATAAATACTGTATAACTTATGTGGTAGAGCTCCACCTGAATTCGTACAGGACGACTGAGAACGAACAAGAGTGACGAATGGTGCCCAGTGCGGCAACACAATACATGGACTGCGAGGAGGCACATATCGACTTAAATCTAGAAATAGCTTTATGAAAAGAACAAAGTGAATCACGAGAAATCCCAAAGATGAGAGAATCGACTATCGAGAGATAATATAGATGGGTAATATGCAGAAGCCTAAATCGGATACGAACAAAAAAGTAGGACGTTGCAATGCCAATCTAAAGATGTAGGGTTATTTAGAAAACTTATCGGCGATTATGTGGGTGCGGTGAGGAACAGACAATTATTCCAAACTTATTGGAATGTTGCAGGTACCCAATCACCTGCGATGTTAAGGATCTCACGGAGGCTAATAAGAAAGCTGTAGATATGGCCCATTACTGGTCAAACGATATATGACAATTAGAATGGCGGAGAGTCAAACAACCAAAGAAGTTACCAATTATAATTGTTTCTATTTTATCACGCCCCATAGTCCGTACAGACATTATATTTTATTATAGTTTTATCATATGAATGTGTTAAAGCTTTCATGGATTGTTGATTTATTCTTTAAGAAATTTTCGGACTTATCCATGTCATCGGTATGTCAGCCACAAACCTATGACATGGATATGTCCGAAAATTTCTTAAAAAATAAAGTTTTATCATATTTTAAGTTATCTGAATTTTTATATATAATCTGAGTTCTGTTATCACGTTAATCTTGTTACACCCATGTATATTCCAGCGTACTGTTGCCCATCACGATATAAATACAATAAATTTAAATAAGTATATAAATTTACTTTGAAACAAATTTTACACGTGTTTTCGTGACGAAACATTGATCATCCCCTACCCCCTCTTATAACTTAAAACTCCACTGGCCCATCATAGTCTATATATGTATATACATATACAAAATGTAAGAAAATCGGTGAAAAAAATTTTTTTTTTAAATTATTCATTATAAGTATTATTGTTTTGATAATAAAATTGGCAATTACAATTGCAATTTGTGATTTTTTTCTGGAGACACTTATATTTATATATTTGTATAAAATAATATTATAACTATTCGTATATAATGTACACAGTTTTAGCACTCGAGATTTGTCGTCACGTTTGCCACCACTCGAGGAAATTCTCCGGAATTCAAAACCACGCCGTAGCTCTTATTCGACGAATAATTAAAATATATTATATAATACGCGTAACAACTGCTTTGGGAGCTGTTTGTACACGCGTTCCCGAGCGTCGTGTACTTAACGAAAATAATATAACAACAACAGTAATAATAATAATAATAATAATAATAAAAACTTTCTCGTTTTAAGGACATATTATATATATATATATATATATGTTTAAAAATGTATTCCTATACAATTGTTTAAGTAACGCGCGCGCGTTTAAATATATTCACGTGTAAAATTCAAGTCGGTGTAATTTTACCCGGAGGACAACGAAAAATGATCTCGGCCGTGTTTAAGCTCGGAAGCGCTTGTTAAACGTGTTTGCTCAGACTAAATTACACTGGTTAATTATTCGCAAACGCGATTTAAATACGCTGTGCTAATCGAGAGAAAAGTAAAGTAAAGTAAAAAAAAAAAAAAATACACACGAGAAGAGAAAACAAATTTCACATGCGCCGTTGTCAAATGTATTGTACTTTTTTTAATGATATTTGTTTGATAGCAAACAGAAGCGCTCATTATAATTTATTTTTTGAACTCGAATTTTCCGAAATTTTATTATATTAGATATTTTTGCAGCTGAATATCTGTTTTCGCACACGAAATTGTAAACGCGCGCCGGTTTAAGACTATATAAGCTTCCCGGTTATTTTGTAAAAAAAAAAAATTCCTCTCGCCATTATTTCGTATAGCCCGACAATGCATTTACTAGATTATTTAAGAAATTAAAAAAAATCAATACAAACGCCTTAAAAAAAAAATAAATAAATAATTCACTTTATCTGCAGTATGTCTTTCGAGAAATATAGAGAAAAACGGTACTCGCATAACAGTAGAAAATTAACAAAATATTCAGTGATGTAGTCGTAAATTTATTAATGGATATACGCTGAAGCTTGAACGATTTATCTCCTACCCATTGGCACAAAAATTTTTTTTTTGAGTGGGGAAGAAAAGGGGTAGTCCATTAAATTAGTTCGAAGCCCGTTATTATTATTATTTTTAAATAAAAAATATATATGAATAAAATTTTATGGTGAGGTCGAAGCCTTCCCTCCCAACACGAACTTTTGAAATAAATATGACATTGTCAGGAACAGGGACTAAGAATGTTATATTTATAACGAAACAACAATAAAAATCGATTAGGTATTATGACGAAAAACGTTACAGTGCTAAATTTAAATAACGTTTTACAACGAAAAACTTTATACGGGAACATTTAAATAACGTTTCAAAACGAAAAACGTTATATGGCCAAATTATTAAATCACGTTTTAAACCGAAAACGTTTTTAAGCCTTAACCGTGGAATGACAAGATGTTCAAGTTTTGATAATAGATGACAGATAAGAAGAATAGGAATACAGTTTTTTTTTTCATCACAAAATTATAGAATTATTAAATGTTAAAAAGAAAAGTACTATAGGGTTTAGGTTATAAATTCTCGGTTTCCATAAGCGTATCACTTCTCATGTAATGATAAAAAAAATAATAATAAATAAAACTAATTTTTTTTTTTAATGCGTAGGTACTGCGAATGAGTAGGTACCGTCAAATAAAAAAAGTTTGGCTATACGCATTAACGAAAAAATTGAGAAGTGGGTATAAGCCGTACGCTCTCCACTATACATCTCTGCGAATATCAAGAGGATTGTACTATTGTTCTTTTCAAACATATAAATTGTTTTCGGTTGAAGTTTTCGTTAAATTACTGTTAGCAAATTTTAATAGAAGAATAATGTAGAACGTTTTTACGTTGTAAAACGTCTTCTTTGAAAAAAGTTTGTGACGATTAATTTTTCTTTTATTATTCAACAGTACGGCTACGACAGAAGCTCTGTAAAATGTTTTTCTCTAAATTTCATCAAAAAAAAAAACCGCCTGTGTTATTCTAACTACGGTACATTGTCGCGTATTCAGGATTTTTGTTTGGTACGGGGGAAGCTTACAAAATATTCCTGCTCATTTTTTTTTTTTTAACTTCTTATTTATATTAATAATGTAATTTGTATGTGTGTGTGTGTGTGCTGGGGAGGGGGGATTTAGCCCTAATACAAATACGAGTGTAATATATAATATATGATTTTACAAGTATATATATATATATATATACGTGTAACGGACAAAACATAATATATTATATTGTTAAAAGTTCGTGAGACGTGACGGAGGATAAATTGGGTTACACGGTCGTCTGAAAACAAAACAAATATTTTATAATATGCGCCGTACAACGGTCGACATACGAATACCACAGCTATATCGTAATATATATATTATTATTATATATAATAACATAATATTATTATTATTATTATATAGGAGAACGAGAAATTTTTTTTTTCTTTCTTTCTCCGGAAATTAGCGCTTCGGACCTCCCGTCGTCGTCGTCGTCGTCGTCGGGAAATAAAGAAATTACACATTATATAAAAAACGTACGTCGTATCGCGCGGTACGGCCACAGTAGGAGAACAACACACGTGTAATATTATTATTAAGAACGCTTCGCGGGGGACGACGATTAATATATATATATATATATATATATAATGGAACGGTAAACACGGCACGGAGGGTTTTTTTTTACATTATTATGTACTGACGTCTTCATAAATACACGTCGCGTATTATATATGCCATCTGCCGAACAGACAAGCACCGCGCGCCGCGGATATAGTGTTATATGAAAATACACGCGGCATACGACCTAATTTTTGGCTCGGAATTGTTTTTTTTTTTGCCAATATAAATCAATTTCTGTGTTGTAAAAAAATAAAATAAAAATTGTATACACGCGTGACATAACACTGATCGTCTTACTGTTGTATATGTACCTAAGCGGGCGCACAAAAATAAAATTCGGTTAAGGAATTGACGAATAATCGATGTACGCAACACTATATTGCAGTGAATAAGAAATCTCCTCTATTTCTCCCTTCGCGCAATATTTGTTTTTTTTTGACGTCAACGAAGTACTCTGTAAAGTTCAATCCGTAAAATTATACTCTCGTTTTTTAAACCGTATTCTAACCCGTAACTCGAAAAATCGTTTTAAACAGGAGTTTCGAACGTTTTTGAAATAATCAATATATAGCAGTGCGCACTGTCGTTCGGTAACTGAGACAAATTTTAAAAATAATACGGAAATCCTTTGATTATTGTTTTTCACACCTATAATATAGCCGTGAAATTTGGAAAACAACGTATCATAATTTAAATACCTCCCTTTTCCCAGATCGTGCCTCTGTATTTAAAAATTGAATTAAATTGTTTAAATTATTTGTTTTTAGTTTTACAAAGGACGCGGGCTACGGCGACATATCCGTACATTAAACATTATCAGAATTTTCAATAGAACGATATTTATTGAGATCCCCAGTAAGTAAAACACTTTGAATCTGAAAGTGAAAAAATTAATTACCTCACCCCCCGCAAAAACAAAAAAAATTAAATTCTTTCACGTAACCTGGTCCCGGAAAAAGTTTTTGACTCCCTGGTTGTATCGCGAACTCTCCCTGTATACGTAATATCCTTGTGTGTACATATATATAGGTGTGTGTGTGTGTTTTTTCAATGATGTCAACGATAGAAATGACGTCAACGGCCAAATTAACTGAGCCGAATACGATCTCTGTATTCATTTTTAAAACGATAATATTTTGAGCACTGAGCCACAGATTTTATATGTTGCAGGACGGATCAATTCAACGGGCATTTCAGAGTTTTCCCATTTCGCCGCTGTTCAAAAGCAATCCAAAAAATATCCTTAAGAAAAAACAAACAACATTATAAAAATTACATTTTTAACTCGTTAAAGTTTTATTCACGTTTTATAACTTTGGAAAACTATAGATTTTTAAGAGTTAAAAAAAAGAGAACTCTATAAAAGTCTAGTCTTATTATTAAATTAACAAATATAGATCGTTGATAAACATGATATACATATTTTTTTTTATAAATTAGACAAGCGAATAGAAAAAAAAATGATCAACAACAAAAATCAGTCATTTGTCTAAAAAAGTAAGCGAAAAAAAATTCGACTGATGATGAGCTCGAAATCAATATACGACTGTCTGTGTCCCAATTATAATCAGAGTCGATAGAACTCGAAGTGTTTAACGTGAATTATTCGCAGTTATTATCTCAGCTAAAGATAAAATGTACAAACTACGAAAGAAGATTTTAATTCGTTTGTTATTTTATTTATAATTATTTAGTAAATATTCGATTTGGGCGCAGAACATGACGAATTAAAACATAAATATACGCAAGAGCCGGAATATCGGATAGTACATTGAATTATGGAAAAAGTTCAAGAGAAACAGTAAGGACTTCGAGTAGCCGCGGGATATGAAGCGGCCGAGAAAGGAGGATTGTTTTAAGGTTCTTATATTTTGTACAATTTGTTGAAATCGTCGCGTGTTAATGTTCGTTATATACGTTTTTATAAGATGTGCAGAAAATGATTGTCCGGCGATTGTCGTAAGTAAATAACTTTTTATTTCGGTAACGACATTTCAGGTAATTTTGTGTGGAATCCAGATTAATGGTACGCCAATTTTGCAAACATAATATACCGGTGTCTAACTAAACGTGTTTATGTTAAACAAACGAGCACAGTACTTAACACTTGATTTTTTTTAAATTTAAAATTTTGAAAGAAAAACAATAATGACTGCGCGAACACACATTCTCAATCATATTTTATTGTTAATCACAATAGTGGATCAACAAATCTATACATCCCCGTGTACGACAATGTGCCACTTTCTCGTCGATTTAATTCCCAAGTCTTTCGTCTCGTATCGTAAGAGTATATATATTATATATAGTGTGTCAATATACGATTTTAAATTAAAGGAGAGTCCGTTGAGTGCGTTATAGTAATAGAGATTTGAGCGAAGCAATTATTTTTTTCTGATGGTTGAACAAAAGCTGTAAAAGGAAAATTTCGAAAGAAAACCCGAATATAATTGAATAAATTAGGACTCAAACGAAAAAAAAAGAAAAAGGAATGTCAAAAATATAAAATGAGTTCTTGATTTTTCTTGGAAAACGTGCGTCAAGATTAAACGAGAAATACTAATTGTATGTTATACTGTCCTACTCTTCTAATAGAATAGAAAATTATTTTTAACTTTGTTACCAAGCTCGGTGCTTGTTGAAGAAGAACCCCTATATCGTGTAAAACGTTTCGACACGTTACGTTTGTCGAAAGTATTTTCTCTATGTACCGCCTAGTGACTCGCAACAAGTAAAGGGATAAACGGATTTCGGTAATCACAAATTTGTTTTCATGGTGAATTTTTTTTTTTTTTAGATTTAGAGCAGTTGAACATTTATTTTAAGTGTGTTGATTTATGGTAAAGAGTTTTTATTTGATTGCCTTCGGGGGCGGAGTCATATGTGCTACATAGAATATGTACATAAATCAAACGGTAATAAATTACTCATCGAGTAATAAAACTCGGTTGTTTCGATATATTTAGAAAAGAAGAAATTTATAATAAAAATTCTAAACGTCTATTGGAGAGTTCATAGAGAACTCATTCAGATTTTTATTGCGTTCTTTTCGCAAATTGTGAACATATAGCTAAACCATTAAGTACCTACTGTACATGTTAAGTACGGTTATAATTTACAACCGATGTTTATTTGATAAAAAAAAACGAATACTATCAATATCACTGATACGGAATTCCTCGAGTAAGTCATTCCGATTTTCTACAAATCTTCGCTTCGTCTCTTTTGCGGGATCGATCGAATCTTCACCATGACTCGTTTCCTTTAAACAGAGAACTGTAGTAACTTATCTGTTGACGACTACGTGTCGAATGTCGACAGTAAATTGATCAGTGCACCGCAATAATATTTCAAATTGATCTCTTCGTAAATACTCCACTGACTACTTTGAAGGCTTAATACCTCGGTTTTACTATCGGCCACAAACTGAACTTTGAGAATCGCTTCTCATTATCAAAAAAAAAAGCAACTGGGGTTAGGGGGATTTAAATAGGAAAAGCCCCAGAAACTAGTTCCAAATAGAAACCGCATTGATGTGCTCACATCCATCCGAATCTCGGAGATACGCCGGAGCCCACACACACCTCGAACAGTCATTGGCAAAAGATTGACGTTAAAACCATAATTGAACTAACGACGATTGTTGGTAAAAGCTCGGTATAAAAATCGAAAAAACATCAGCGCCCGAGCGTCTGGTGTCCACGTTCCATACAAATTCGTACTCGCGATTCAACGACATAAGAGATGTGCAGGGACGCGCAAAGTCCACCTTCGTGCGGAGAGCAAAGAGGACCAAACCAAGACCACTGGTCCGGGTCACTGTATTCGTAGTTATACGGAGTTCAATTAACTCAAGAACATCGAAATCATCACTTTCTCCGCCAGTAAAAAGGCTCCTTGCTTGGAGTATGGTAAACAGGCCTCGCAACGAATGTTATATGCTTGTATTACGGCCTTAGATTGGCCTGTTACTGCAGGCATAAGCTTTTTTAAGTCGCGGACAGTGAAAAATGATTCGATCTACGCGATATCGGTGTTAATCAATCGGTCAACGGTCGGTTTTTCTTATATCGCAGTGGGCTTTTCGGTAAAAATTCTTTTAGGAAAGCGTGTTAAAAATGTCACGAAAAACGGGTCGGCAGTTCTGAAGCCAGTGTTACGAACGGTTTCAAGTTTTCGCCTGCATTCGGCCAAGACGAGACGGACATCTCACGTACGTTTTTAATTCGTTTCGTCTTTACAGGCGTGTTGGGTTTCTTTCGTTCAGGACACGGTACAGGGATCCGCTGAACGTCGTTGCACGGCGAAGCGGTTACGCGTACAGAGATTTATGATTTTTATTCGCGAAATACTTTCCAATCACCCGAACAACACCTTCTCCGCTAGTGTGTATTTACACGTAGCTCGGAACAGCTAAATTATACGCTGGTCGCGAAGCGAGTAAAATCTCAAAGATCCGCTCGAATTCGGGGAGTTTTAACAAAATCGTCCCTGTTTCGATGTACTGCGTGTATACGTATATGTTCGTTTGCACATCACCGCGGGGGATTCGCTACATGACTATAACGACGCGTACAATACACCAAGTCGGTATATTATTGTCGTCGTCGGCGTATGCGGTCGCAGTTGTAGTAGTAGTAGTAGTAGTAGTAACATAAGGCGGTCGTTTTGTGTGCGCGCTCGCGCGCAAATCGATTCCCAAAAGCGCTGCGTTCTATGAGTCTCGTGTGTGTGTGTGTGTGTTTTGACAAACGCGTGGAACCCGCTTCGCCTCCGGGACCGAAAAACGGTTCCAGAACGGGGAGATAGGTCGGTAGAGAAAATTCGGCTGTAGGCGGATTGCATCAAAAAAAAAAAAAGCGAGACGATATTATAATGTGTACGAGAGGGACTCTATAGCCGCGGCGATTAAAAAACAAAAGGAGAAAAAAAAAAGTGTACGCGAAAACCGCGCGCCCCAGTATTATATTGTATAGGTGATCGTAGTCCCTGGGGGCAGATTCGGTGCGTGTATACACAATATCGTATAATATTATGGTGTCCTAGGGACGAGCGTATAAAATATTATCTTGTGCCCGTGGAGATGTTCGCAGCATATCGATGACGGGCTTTTCAATCCGTTTCGTTTTTTTTGTTATTATTATTCTCCGTTATTTATTTCTTTATTATTATTTTTTTTTTTTATCGGACGATGCAAAATGTGAAAAAGTGGGGATACTTGGAAAATGCATCGGTCCCGGTGTGAATGTTGGGAAGAACGTACAATTAATGGACCGTCTATTAAAACGTGTCGTGACTGTCCAGCAGTTACTTGCACCGAAAAAGATCTCGTAGGAGCAAACCAGAACGCTGTAGACATGGCTCAGTGCTGGTCGAGTATAATATAATACGTTCGGACCGTTCAAAATCGCCAATTCGAGAAAGAAGACACCACTAACTATATATGCTACGTTTTGCGATATTGCTTTTGTTTTTATTCTTTTTTTTCTCGTGTAATATGTTTTGTGATATTTTTTTCTGTCTTTATTTATTTTTTATCTTTATATACTATACTACGTGATGGTATTTGATGCGTTTATTTTCAAAACCAGCCATAAAGAATTTTTGAAATTGTTCACAAACAACAAAAAACGAATAAAACACTAAGATTTTTCTCTAAAATTTCATTAAAATCTTTGCTTACCTAACTGTTAAAAATTATTAGAATAAAATCTTGATGCTTTATATTTTCAAAACCAGCCATAAAGAATTTTTGAAATTGTTCACAAACAACAAAAAACGAATAAAACACTAAGATTTTTCTCTAAAATTTCATTAAAATCTTTGCTTACCTAACTGTTAAAAAATTATTAGAATAAAATCTTGATGCTTTATTCCTTTTTTTGTTGTTTGTGAAAATTTTCAAAAAATCTTTATAGCTGGTTTTGAAAATAGACGCCTCATTTATGTTCCCATATCTTGTTTATCAACACGTAAGCTGCCTGCCGTTCATAATATTATGTTGTCGCCTGACACGAAATAATAATATTTTATTATTATTATTATTATTATTATTATTATTATTAGTTATTCATTATATACCAAACCAGCCCCAATAAATGCAGTAGTTACACCGAGCTTTACTGTATTTTATGCGCGCGCGCGCGTCGTGTGTTTGTGTGTACTGCAGTGTACAGCCATATGGTGCGACGACATACAAGTGCGCGTAGCGCGTATGAAACGCGCTGCGTGCGTAGTACGCGCGTACGAACACACAATAGCCAGGGATTACTACCAAAGGGACGAACCGTCTGGTTTGAAACGTTACAAACCCGGTTTAAACCGCGTTTCAATAATGTATAGTATGGCAAAGTCATCTCGGCGGGTCGCTTCATTCGCGTCACGCCGAATTTCTTTTACGAAATAATATGCGTACACGCAGTGGGACGTCGCTAAATCCGAGTTCAAAGGGATTTTCTTCGACTTGTCGTGGTTTTAGACAAAAAAAAAAATTCCTACTTTTTTACATAAGCGAATACGCATTTATCAAAATTTACAAGTTAAATACACTTTTGTTTTTATTAATATCAGTGTGTCCACACACAGTTTAATACATTTCAAGTGTAACTCATTCGAATCCTTCAACATCACTTACTGCAACGCAACGTTTACCGCACGCTTTTCTACAAACAACGTCGTGTAATAAAAATTTTTTTTTTTTTCATTAAATTCCCCCGAGTCACTGGCTTCGATTTGTTCGTGGCCTAAGGACATTTCGCTCCTTTTTTTTTTTTTGCTTACGAAATTCGCGGACGACCTGGCCGGTTGATTATCATAAAAACCGACGACAACCATAATTCGTCTCTGTCGTTGTTGAAAAAGTTTGAATTTTTCTTACTGTTTACCGAGGCCAGAAACGGCATTTATTTCCGACCCGTCGAGATTATCGACTCGTCGAGACGGTCCACTCACTCTCTCTCTCTCTTCTCTTTGTATAATATTACAGTAATTACACATAAGGATATAACGACGGCGGAACCGCGAAAACCGATACAACGAAAATATTATGTTTATATAAATTTGAAGAAAAAAAAAACGATTTTTTTTTTAATATTATTTTAATAACAATCGTCGTCTTACCTGTAATTTTACAATAGCAAAAAAAATTATTTGATGTAGTAATATTTATAATGTATACGCGTCGCAAACAAAACGTAAAAATAAACAACTGATTAAATAATGTGATGTGTTTTTTTTTTTTTAATTAGTAGTTTTTCCGTGCTCTCAAAAACATCGAATCGATAAACACGTGAAAATAAAGTATGTACTGTATACAATACAGGATTATTTACTAAAAAATCGGAATTGAAGTATTCTTACGAATAAATTGTTCACATATTGATATAAATAGGACAATTATTTTTTTTTTAAATAATTGTTAAAAATTTATTAAACGAAATCTTTCTCAAAAGTAAAGTAAAAGTAAAGTCTGACATTTGTTTAGTGTGTTTAAAATGAATTTCGGTTCAATTCATTTTTTTTTTTTTAATAAAAATAAATAAAAAAAAGCTTCCTACGGACACATGTTCGAGTTGGATTGCGGTCTCTAAAAACAATTTCCCCGTCCCTCACCATCAATGACGTAAAAAATTATTCGTAATTCGAATGAAAATCGAAAAATCGTTTTTTCAATAATTTAAAATTTTAATCATAATTTTTTACAATAATGGTATTTATATACACGAGATAAGTATTTTTGTCCGTCCGACAAGACGTACAGTAATGAGCGCAGCTAGTTTTAATTAAATTTTTTTTTGTAATTTTTATTTTAATTTTTTTTTATTCTTTGTGAGAACTATTACGTTTTCTAAAACGTCAACATTCAGTAGATCCAAACGTCATTCAATCACAATCGTAAAAAAATATAGTTCACCATCGTGGTTACTGGAGCCTTTTGTTAAAAATTTTTTTTTTCCTTATTTTTCAACAACACGGACAACAACGTACACGGTTTTGCGCCCCTTTCAAAACTCCAAGTGACGACACCGCTTCCATCCCCCCTCCCCACCCCATTCATTTTGATCCACTTCGACTTGCTGCCACTGCTGTGAAAAGTGATTTTTCATCGACGGTGAAATTTGCAGGACGCGCGCGCGCGCATAGGTCGTATATGCGCGATATATGTATATATATATATGCGGTACCTACGCGGGTGTACGGAGTTGTGAAGCGCGGGGAGAGCCAAAATCAATGCGCTCCCCCCTTCAACCCACCCGAGAACCGACTTCCCCTACCGCCGCCGCCGCCGCCGCCGCCGCACGTATCTCGCGTAGACCCGCCGCCCGCGCGGAACAGACGGCGGCGGCGCGCGGAAAAACCGTAGTACGCCGCCGCCCACATAAGGTCCGTAACCAGGCAACCGCGCGTCGTGACAATAACTCGCGACCGGTCGGGTGGGTGCGGTGGGCGAGTGTGCGTGTGTGTGTGTGTGTGTGTGTGTGTGTGTGTGCCGGAGGAGCGGAACAGCGGTGGGAGACGCGCGCGTAACAGGGGAAGTGGGCAGCAAAGGGCGTGCAGGGTCGTACACAGGACATAACCCCGGCGGCAGATCACTTCACACCTCGGCGGCGGCGGCGGCGGCGCAAACGCTGCACGGTCTTGACGCCCGCAGCAGCCGACCCGCGCGACTGCAGTAATAACAATTTACGCGGTCCGCCGTATTTTCTGTACGCGGAGAAAATTTTAAAAAATTTTCTCATTACCAAGTGCGTCTTATACCGCGGTAAGCAACCGGTATTAAACGCTACTGGACCTAAACCTAACGTCAGCTGATATAATCTGCAACGGCGCGCCGACCATAGACATATACACAACTAGACCAGGAATCGGGCTAAATGTTTGAAGCCTTACATGAACACATTGCGGAATTATACCAAAGATGTTATAAATGTGATATATACTCCCTGGTACAAACATTTTTCCGTTGATTATACGCGCCCTTTGTTCCACCTCGTCCCATCCATTCCATACCGCGCGTACCACGCTACCACTACGTGACCTGTCCACTCCACCACTATATAAGACCTGGGTTGGACAACGAAATTTTTCATAATTTCTTGGAATAAACGATAACATATATTTTGTCTACCATGGAATTTCCGCAGACAAGTCGATCTCTCTCGCAGTCTCGCACATATGTTGACTCCATTGCATATATTGCGGCTATGATTCTTGGTTTTTGTTACTTGACACGCAATCGATTATGGATTAAAAAAAAACTCAATATTGAACGGTCGAGTAGAAAAAAGATAATGTACCGAAAACACGAAGAAAATTCCAGCTCATTAAATGTTAGTTAAAAAAAAAACTATTGTAGATTATTATTATGAGATCTCGGATTTTAGGAGGTCAATACGCTTATAGACACTGTATGTCGTTGAGATTCCTTTTTTTTTAATCGAATAAAAATATTAAGGAAACGGTTTTCTTTTGATTTTCCGAGAGTCTGGTGTCGACGAATATTATTTCCACTCGGCTACACGTTCAGACCGGGACACTAAGCGAAGATTTTACCCGGTCCACAAACAAAGACGACCGGGTAAACATAAACCATAGGAAAAAAAAAAGTTTTTAAATAAAAATAATCTAAAAACAAAATAAAAAAAAAGTGCAAAATAAATCTTCTTATTCTCATTCAAAAAGGGAATTCGTGACAGTAGGGGTTTCGCACAGTTTTAGCTTTGGAAAACAATGCGAAGTGCATCGAAATCCCAGTTCTAATTATGATATTAACAAAAAGAAGAGAGATTTCTAAACTCGAATCTTCGACAAAAAAAAACTTTTAAAAAAAATCGTACAAGTAGATCTGTCCCTGCAGTTCGCTCACGAGCATTAGCACTTTATCAGTGGCATATTTGGATGGTGAGGGGAAATTTATTTCTTTTGCATACTTTTCGTTTTTCAAAGGGATTTATACACCACCGTTTTTGGGCCGCTCACTATTATTTCCGCCTGATCCGCGGAACAGTTCAAAAACGTTAACGTGATTTTTTTTTCCCTTACCGCGTACAAAACGGCGTTTTATTAGTTGTTGAACGTCATATCGATAATTAATAAGGCAGAAGACTTGTAACTCTTAAAAAGCACTAAATATGCAAGCACTTGTGCACTTTAAATAATTAAATATTGCACTAAAAATATGCAAAATGAATATTTTTTTCTAAAAATATAAATAATTGTTTAAAAAAATTGTTGATAAAATTTAATTTAAATAATAACTTATTATTGATTTAATTAGAAGAGCAGACATTAATAAAACAATAAAACGTACTTGTTTCTTACTCTGCTATTTTTTTGATTGAGTAAAACAAATATGCGAATGCTACAAGTCCTCTGCCCTAATAATTAATAATTCAAATAGTGATTTATTAAAATATATTATTATACGCTCTGAAATTCCTCCGGCTTCGTACCGACTAATTTCTTATCGCGTGAATATAATAAATAAACGAGAAATTTGAAGTGTTTCGCGCTCGTCTCGTGTGGATTTTTTTTTTAAACAACTACTCGGCCGAACACACTATTGGAAGATTTCTCGCGTAGTTTAAAATCTACAAAAAAAAAAAAAGAGTTTCAAAACTTTCCCCGCAGACTTTTCAAATTTATATATAAAAACCTGCTCCTTAAAAAAAAAAAAAAAAAAATGTCACACCTTCTCTCTGTGCCGAAATTTATATATTAATATAAGCGATATATACCGTCTCTCTCTCTCTCTCTCTCTCTCTCTCTCTCTCTCATAATACGAAAACTTTCTCCGTCAATTTCTCATATACTTTATTATTAACTTTTACTGAAAATAAACTTTACGGATTATCTCGTATATATAATATTGTTCGACGCGAAAATTATATAATATATAGTACAGAATTCGTCGTTGGCCAGCAATACGCGTCGAGTCGAACAATAATATTTGTGTACTTCTCATCAAAAAAAGAAATGTCGATGACGCTTCTATAATTTTATCGAAATCGGTATTTTTCCCCTTCTCGCCTTAAGACATTTTTAAAAACGTCGACTCGAAACAGCGTATTCATTTCGTTTTTGAAAATTGAACGATTAGCGAATTATCAGTCTCTTTAAGAGACTCCCTTATACAGTGGCGCACCCAAGGGTGGGCTATCGGGCTTAAGCCCCCAAAAACGGTTGACCTCTTAATATTTTTGTAATTTTATTAGGTATCACTTTAAATTTTCATCCCAAAAAAAATCCTAGGTGCGCCCTTGCTCTTATTTACAATAGTCGCCTTCATCGAACGTTACAAACGCGTTATTATCCGTGTAAAAAAAAAAAATAAAAAATTTACTTGAAATATAAAATTAAAAACGCCGTTAAAGAAACTATTTATTACATATTTTACAAAGAAATGATATATATATATAAAAAGAAATTAAAAATATTGTTAATTCGAGTAATCCGTATTATGACTGCAAATTTTCTTTTGGGGTCATTTTTTGTATTTCTAGCGGAATTTATAATTTTTGGGACATTTTTGACGTTTTTAATGCATTTTTAAAATTTTTTAAGACATTTTTGACCTATTTCTCGTAATTATGACTAAAAAAAAATTGACTTCATTGAAATATAATAAATTTGTCAAATTTAATTTTTTACACATTTTTTTTTTATATTTTACATATAATTTCATATTCATTTTGATAATTTCACGTGTTAAACAAACATTTTTTTTCCTGAAATTTAATAATTATTCATTTCATTAATACAAAAACAAAATGATTTAATGTAATTTTATATTTAAATTAATTTTTGAGACGGCATTTTTAAAGTTTTTAGGTGATAAATGCATTTTTTGATAGGGCATTTAAATCCGAGCCCTATAGTTATTTCACATCGTTGATGCTTAGGAATTTATAAAATATTACGATCTTTTACGTTTTATCAGTGTTATAAGTCGTTATCGTCGTGCCTGTGTATATGATAATAATTGTAGATTGAACCGAAGGCGTAATAGAAATTATTAGAAAAAAAAAAAAACTTAAAAAGTATTCCTGAGTATTCGGAATACTTTTTAAAAGTATTTAAATACATTTAAGAAACACTATTCGAACACGTATTCGTATTAAAAAAGGAAAAAAACAGTATTCTCAACACGTACGCCGAAAATACGCGAAAGGGGAGCCCTTTTCGTAAAGGGACCGCGGTGAAAAAAACGACTGTCCCGCTGCGGTCCGATAACGGGCCGTTACGAGTCCACTGTATATTCGCGCCACTGATTTGTGCGACCTGTTTTTTTTTTTTTTTTTGTGTGTCATTATTCTTTTCCACTGTCATTATATTATATTATTACAGTGTAATAACGTTCAACAGGTATCCCCCTCCGACCGTATACACTTGCGCGGTCGTCGCATCGTCGCCTCCGTCGATTAATCACTTGCGGGCGTACGCGAGTGCGTGCGTGCCCGATCGTGTGTGCCGTACGCACGCGTAAACGTTGTACACTTGCGTGCGTGTGCGTGTGTGTGTGTATTACGCGTGGTCCGCGGGATCTCACGTGTATCACGAAATCACACAAAGACGCCGGCGGCGGTGTGGCGCCCGGCCGGCGAAAAGCGTCGCGTCGCGCGGTCCAAAGAGAGAAGCGACGAGTACCAAAAGACGAGAGAAAAACGAGTAGAAAAAAAAAAAATGAAAATAAAAATCGTATAAAAAGAAAAGAAAAACGAACAATGGACGCGGCTCGTACGTTATTTGTGTATATTATACACCTGTACGGGTGCGATGTGTATTGTGTTGTTCTCCGTCGTCGCGCGCGTATACGTCTCCCATTGTGCGCGACGGCGGCGGCGTTGGCCTTAAAAACGAAACGAGAAGAGAAAAAAAAAGAACCGGCCGCCGCCGCCGCCGCCTGGTGACTCGGCGAGGTCGACACCATACGCCGTGTAATAATAATAACAATAATAATAATAATAATAATAATAATAATAATAATAATAATAATAATAATAATAATAATAATAATAATAATAATAATAATAATAATAATAATAATAATAATAATAATAATAATAATAATAATAATAATAATAATAATAATAATAATAATAATAATAATAATAATAATAATAATAATAATAATAATAATAATAATAATAATAATAATAATAATAATAATAATAATAATAATAAAGTTACATCGCCGTGAACTGAGGCAGAGATCTGGACTTAACCCACAAATACCGGAGGAGTTCATCCTCCAACTATGTGATGAGAGTAATAATAATAATAATAATTTAAGTTATTAAATTATTATTAATAATAATAAAGTTACATCGCCGTGAACTGAGGCAGAGATCTGGACTTAACCCACAAATACCGGAGAAGGAGTTCATCCTCCAACTATGTGATGAGAGTAAATACGCGCGTATTAATTAATTGTAATAAAATATATTAATATTAAATAATTTATAATATAATATTAAATAATTTTAATAAAAAAAAAAAATGAAATAATTCAAAATACTTAGGGAATACTGTTGTCACAAAGTAAGTTGGTTTTTTTTATTCGATAATTCTTCTGCGTATCTTAAATGTCTGTGGGTGTGTGTGTGGGTGTTATATTTATAAAATTGAATATAAAAAAAAATTAACGATACCTACATAGGCGCCGTCAGGAATTTTGTCATGGGGTGTGCATATCTTGCATATAGTATACGCTGATTTCTAAATAATTATTCAAGTTAAATACGTAGAAATATTTTTTCAAATTGTATGACGATACAAAGTTATTTTAGTTTTTTTTTAACGGCTACAAAGTAATGCGTGCTAGTGGCTACGATTAGAAAATCCGATAATGACAATAGTATATAACAAATATTATTAATAGATAATATAGATAATTATGGAAAATAAAATATTTTCAATACCGTTTTATTTATTTATTATTTTTTTGAAAAGCCAGGGTGGTGCAAGTGCATATAAAACGCGTATAGCGTGTTGTTCGATCGCGTTAGACAGACACTTCATATTTTTTTACAATATATATTGTATCGTAACGACGGCGTTTATCGTCTATAAATATTTTTTATTTCACCTGTTCGTCGAAATAATATATCAAAACGCGGCGCGTTATTAATACGCACTTTAGTGTCTAAAAATCGTTTTTTTTTTTCGCGAGAAAGGAAATGTTTTTCGTAAAGTTTTTCCTTTTTCTTTACAAATTCCATTGTGGTCCGGCTAAACACGGAGAAAATATCGAAACAACGCGCGCGTTCTTCATCGAACACAATATTTATTTTATGACGTTATACAATACAGAATCTTCCACCGAACGTTTTTTTGTATCGACAAGCGAGAAAAGGTTTAAACGAACAACACTATACTACTAGAAGGCATCGGGGAGGGGGAACGTTTAATACGCGCGTACGTCGTAAAAACTATATGTTATATACATGTATACGATCTAGGCGCTAAATATATTGAAAAAAAAAATATATATATAGCGCAGTGTTTTTACTTCGGTAGAAAAAGTGAAAGGGATAGGCGCTAGAAATTGTATTGTTCGTAAACGAAAATGTGTTTTTTTTTTTATCGTTTCCTCTGAGGAAGGGTGGACGCGGTAAAATAGTATTTGACCGCAGTGGCGTATTTGAGGCGATCGCCACCTGCTCCTCCACCCATCAACTTGTTTTTTTTTTACTAATAAGTATTTGCTGTCTATTTACATTAAAAATCGACGTGAATATTGAATTCCGCGAGGAAAATTGTGGAGAAATTTCAATTTTTTTTTTTTTTTACTGCGAAACGACAATTCCTTTCGCTTTTACGCGATGGTCTTACTTATAAATATCGAGCGAATCGGGGGCGTATTTACGGTGGAGAGGTGCTGATGGAGCTCCGGCCCTCTCCCCCGCCCATGGAAATATCAGGAAAATTTTTTTTACGTATTCCTTTACCGTAGGACGTTTATATTTTTATTACGAAAATATTATTACAACAACGTGTTTTTTTATCGTTTACACGACGACTTAAGGGAAATATTATGGAAACGTATGCACTTAATAATTCCTAACAGTTGTTTTTGATATGTGGAGAATTCGGTAAATTCTAAGGTTCAGTGTTGGATTAGTATTTGAGAAATTACTCTGAGGCGCCTCAGTCCTCGCCCCTCAAAAAAATTATTTTTATAAATGTCAATGTATTCTATCGTCGGCGATTCTGTTGCGCCTCGTAGCATCGAAGGCAATTAATCCCTGTACGTTTCTTCCTGTAGCCCGCCCCCCACAAAGCGGATCAGGGTTTTATATTGCAGCCCTGCGATATAAAATCGCAGCGCAATATCGTATATAATATGGATAATGAACGACCGCACCAGAAACGTTTCTCGCACGCGTATACATATATATATATGTGTATAGCAACATAAAATATTATATCCACATAGTGACACGAGGGGATTCAACAACGACGGCGCGAAAAACGGTATTTTATTACGTTTTATATATATATATACACTGCGACGGCGACCGGGGCGGTGTGCATACACTAATATTATCCGGCTCGCCCGCGTTTTAACTATTATTACACTGTTACACGTCGTTTGATTGTCGTGCAAAAAACAAAACAACGGAAACAAAAAAAAAAAAAAGTGTGGAAAAAGGCAAAGGGACTGCTGAACATCGTAGGGAGGGCGGGAGCGTGTATTACGGCGGTGTTGCAGGACGCGCGGTCAGACGAGACGACGACCCTTTCGGGGTTTTCGGTGCATCTGCTCTTGAAGCGCGTACGTGCGGGGGACGTCGACGCGGGTTTTGTTTAATATTAATGGTCGTGCAGTCAGTGGCGTACGAAGACTCGCCATAGCGCTCCTGGCGAATTCACCAAAAAAAAACGCTTTTTTACCGATTTAATCGTTTTCACGCCGGCGATATCCTTTTTTAACCGGAATTCGGAAGGTAGAATAAAAAAAAAAAAAAAACCACTTTTTAAGCACGATTTCGCGCCTTTCTGCGATTTGCGCCACCTGGCGTAGGCACAGTTCGCCGTGCCCGTTGCTACGCCACTGCGTGCAGCAGTCTCGATACTTGTGAATTTAAAATCCCCGTTTGCCCTTTGGTATGTTATCACGGACTGGTCCAAGTACTGTCGGCTATACACACGTTGACAGAGGATTGTCGTTTTTAACGCGAGTCGCCAAAAATCACAATCCGCGAGTGCAAAAGATCGAACAGAAGTATATGGACAACACGCGTGTAAAGAGACGAGAATTATAAACGTGCGTGAGCGATCATTCGTATCCGAGGCCGAGAACTCGAACGGCTTTGGCGGCATTGCTTCACGAAAAGAATTTCGCCAAAAAAGAAGAATCCGTTGTCGTAGAACGAAACCATTCCGTCCCGACTTACTACTCTCCGCCTGCAGGGCCGTAGCCAGAATTATTTCGATAATTTTAGATTCTGAGTGTTGAGCGATATCGGTTTTACAATGTTTTTTTTTTTTTAGACGATTTTTCCTTACTTTCAAATTCGATGTAATACTTAGTGACTACCACCATTATCCTATACCAACGGTGTTTCCCTGAGTTTTTTTTTTTATACACAATTTTTTTTTTAACGTTAAAAACACATTTTTTTCTCGTCTCGTGGGTGAGGCGTGCATTTTTCAATGTTTGACAAACAGCATTACAGTAATATCGGCTGGGGAATACACGTTTACAAACAGGAAGACTTACACGGAGTTTTATAATTTAATTGAGTTTACTTAGCTCGAATAAATAATAATTGCGCAGTTGTACATAATATGACGCATACGTCACACGTAATATGGTGACTGCAGTTCCACAGACGCTACCACTTGTTACTCGATTGTGTAATATATTGGAGTCGTGTCATACACTTTGCACGCCACACGGCCGTAGAAAATTGTGACTTATGACGTTTATTTGGAAAATAAATGGGAAAAAAAAATATAATTTTACTGGTTTTTTTTTCTATTCTATTGCTGTAGTTCATTCGGAGTGAATTCAGTCGCACACTATACTGCACGCGAGAACTTTCCAGGCGGGCAGGTAAAAAAATTTTTAAATTATCAAAATTCTAAAGAAGAAGAAAAAAACCGTATTTATAAATCGTGATTGTTATCGAAATACAAGCAGTGCTAAAGTGTGCACCGCAACACTCAAGGCCTCTAAATAAAAAAAAAACATTTGCTCTTTAAGTCGTCTTAATACGATATTGCAATATAAAAAAAATATATATATTCAGAATGATATTTAAATGCCCGGCGTGACTTCAGTAAATTTCAGCACTATAAAAAACGAGTTTACAGAATGAAAAAAAATTATTTCCAAAATTACTCTAGTTAAAGTTGGTGTGCTTTTAATTTGTATTTATTTTAATATTTCCGCACAAAATAAAATTGGTTACAAAATTTCGTTTTCGGTTCAATTGAATTATTTATCACGAATTGTATCGTATAATTTTATTAATGCTATTATATAGTTATAGTAAATATATATATATATATATATATTATTAAAAAGTGTATATAATATTTAATATCAGTTTAAATGTGAAAAAAGTGCATAAACGTTAATCGCGTTGAAATAGAATTCTAAGGCCTCATAATGATTTCTCGCACGCGGGCTTCATTTCTTAGTAGCGAAATATTTTACGCAATTTTAACAGCGCCTATATTAAGAGTTCTCGTAGATAAAATAAATAGCTTATATGGCGGTAATTATTTTTATTTTCCTGTCAAATCGTATTTTGTTCGTAGTAATATTTACGCATTAAAACAGTTTTGCAATAGTTGAATTATAGTTTTGGTGTGCAAAAAAAAAAAAACAAAACGATATTTTTCATAACATAAAATATTAAAAAAATAAAAAATTGTTTCCGAAAGATTCGCCGCTAATGTAGGTACGCGTTATATTCGAGTTGATTTTTAACGTATGACTCGTCGACTTTGTACGAAAATTATTTGGAATCGAGTCAGAACACTACGGCGGCTCATAATGTTTGGTAACGTTTATAAACGAGTTAACATTTTTTTTTTTTTTTAATAAACTTGCTCGGCCTTGTGCACAAGTATAAATAATCAATGACTGCGCGGAGAAAAGTTCAACGCGCTCGTTATTATACACAATTATTATTATATATATATATATATATATATACACACACGTTATGATGTTTCCGTGTTGATATTTTCCTATCGACCCGTTAGCCTTGAAGTTACGTCTCCGAAGTCTGGCCCGCAGCACTACCTTCCCCGCCGGCAAACGATGAAATCGCATACGAGACCCAGCTGGAGTATCGCGATGCATATCATTATAATATTATCATAATATATCGAAGTCCTATATACTAATCGCCGCGTCTCCTGCATAGAAATAATACGCGCTGCGGTGTATTATAACAGTGCAGTGATTATGTTTATGATTTTCGTGAATTTTTTTTTTTTTGATAAATATTATATTTTCTCTTGATATTCGATTTGAAGTGTAAATCTGAACGCAGAAACCGACGCGTTTTATTTAAAAAAAAACATTTAACGCGTACTGGTGTACTTGTGATGGGTGATGATACGCCGTGTTTAGTTCCCCTACAGCTGTTCTAATCACATATTATTCTGGTCTTTTTAACACTTAAAACACGCGTACGCGCGTTTACGGATATTTGCGACATATATACGAACGGTGTTTTAAAGCGTTCGAGTGTCGGATAAATATACATATATTATTATGGGCCGGTTTCACCGACTATTGTTAAATATACTCTGACACAGTGTTAGTTAACAATTTGTTTAAATTTAACATCCGATTAAATTATATAAGTCTCACCTTTACATTATTATTGTTAAATTCCATTTGTCGAGTAACAAAATGTTAGTTGGGTTACCAAGACGGTTCGTTTGATTCCAACGTTCTCACTGGTTATCACGAAATGTAATAACTGATAAGTGATAATATAATATTAAAAATATAGGCGATTATAACCTAATTTACTACAGTGGATCCGTGGCATTTTAAAATGCCGATTAAATTTTAACATACCGAATTCGGGTGGTTAACTTAACAACGCGTTATGACTTAACAAATCTCGGTGAAACCTGATTTTCACTAACTAATCGTTAAATACAATTAACAACGTGTTAAATCGTTAACAAATGTTGGTGAAACCGGCCATATGTGTTTAAAACTGGATTTCGGGAACCGAATACAACGACAATACGTGTAATTTATTATTGAACGCCGTTTTTTATGCTTCGAACTTTTTCCGAATAATTAATACGATCGTTCGGCAACAACGACGGAAAAAATATCTGCAACGAAATTATCTGCACACGAATCGTTGTACTGCTCACATGCTCGATGAAAAATTTTTTTTCCTCCAGTTACACGAATATATACGTATAATCGTAGTGATACGTGCGTCGGGAGGTGAAAAAAATCAACTTTTTTGTAATTTTCAATGTAAATTTATGTATTTGAAATTCCGCATAGAGCGATTTCGATTAGTGTTTTGGGTTTACTTTTTTTTTCCGTCTGCACAGCCGCAGTGACGATATATTTTTACAATATAGATTTAGGCGGAACGCGTTTGAAAAGGATTTCTTCTTTTCGCACCACGACGTGTAAACGAAAAATTTAATAACGCGCGTATTCCCGCGCAATATTTTATATTCTCCCGCGATATACTTTTACTATTTTTCCGAACTTTAAATTTCAACCGAATATCTTTCGCGTTTTCCAATCACCGTACACGCGTTATTTTCTTCTAAATCATTTGATACGTACTGTTTTTCTCGGTTTTTATTTTCCCGTAAACCGTACGTCCCTGCTCCTTATTATTATTATTATTATTTTTTCTATATATATTTATTTTTCTTTCGTATTATTTTCCCGATTTTCACAGCTCCCTCGGCGCGACTCTCTGATTAGAAATATCCGAAGTGATATCGAGTAGAAACAATAATCGATTATAACGAACGCGCTCTCGGAACGCGGAAAACATCACCGTGAAGTGTATAATTATTATTATTATAGTCCGTTGCGTGCGCGACATATTATTATTATTATTATTATCATCGTTACTTTACGTCCAATGGTCCCCTCACGAAGTTCGCCACGCGTAGCGAATTCAGTTCGTTAATCGAACGGCGGCCGCTTCCGAGAGTTTTTTTAAAGGACTGCAGGTTCCTCCGTGTGGTTATTCGAAATTAGATAATACGTATTAAAAACTGCAGGTTATAATAAAGCATACGATTCGAAGTTTTTACCGTATACTTATGTACGTATATATATCCCAACGATTATTGTAAAAAAATTAAAGAAAACAATTATTATTATTTTTATTTTTAGTCGTCGTACTAATGGTACGCGAAAAAATTGTTTGATATAATTTTTATTGTATTAACGTTATGAAAAGACAAACAATCGTACGACTGCCGGTGTGACAGTTCAACGAAAGTCGCATTTAAAGACAAAAACATTGGTATCGTTTTGGAACAAAAATCGTACGTTATGTTGCGTTAGAAATATCAAGAAAAATTTCAATATTCTGATATATGTAGCGTGCACGGAATGTAAACAGATAAATGATTGTGTTCTTCGATTCTATAGCGCGTAGTCCAATACTGCGAGCCCATACGAGCACTTACTATACAGTATTTTTTTAAAAATAATGTCAACTATATATCGTCAACAAAAATAATTGCCGCCCTCTCAAAGCGCAGCGTGTGTTCGTATCGGTAAAATAAATATAATAAAATTGAATTATTCGAGTTTCGTACTGTTTTATGTATATTTTTAAGTTTTTTTTTTTATGAAAAAAAAAAGCGATAATCGGCGAATTTTATGCGACTGTGACGACGAGTCTTTGTGGCAGTTCCGTTTTAGTGTTCCAGCGGCATAAAGTATGCAAAGGACAAAGGAATAAAAAATTATTATAAAACTCGAAAACGTTTTATAACCGTTGCTAATTTGTTAATTTTAAATAATCGCGAGTTGGTCGAGCGAAATACCAGACCCGGACGAACGGCGAAATGTGCGCCTGAAGCTTTCAAAACGCTTATTTCGAAAATCAGTGATAACCGCCTTTTTTTTTTACCACGTTTAACGCGAACAGCACATGCGCTTATGTGGATAACGCACGAAATTAAATCCTCGTTTAAACCGTTTGTCCAAACTATAAAAATATCGTTCGAACAGAATGAATTCAATTTTGTTCGCCGAAATTTAAATTTTCGTAAAAGTCGAAACGCTGAAAACAAAACCAAAACATTCGCTTCGGTCCGGATGCAAAATCGGTTCATAAAATCTCGTGTTCCAGCGATTATTGTTCTCCGTTATTGCGGCTCATCGTTTCGCGTGCAAAATGTTCTCGCGACATGTCGTCCGCCGCTAAACACTTTATCTCCGATCGCCGAAAACGCTTCGAAACGGTTTCGTAGCCATTAAATTCAACGATATAATACACAGTGTCTTTAAGCCGTTATAGGACGTAAATTCTATGTAACAAGATTTTCGCCACAGTAAAAACACGCACTATTCGTTTCGATACGAATTCGAAACAAAGAGTTTTTCTAAACGAAATCTTTTCGTAAAAAAAAATATTTCGGAATTTAAAAATACCGAAATATATAACACGTATAAGTGTTACTCGTAATTAAATACACACGCGCGTGCCGGCGTTAACCCGTCGAGTAAAAAAAAAAAATTATTTTCACTCGACGCGTTACCTTCAATCGGTTATTTCGAAAATCTGATTATTTTTAAAATTTTTTTTGTTCTCTCCGAAACCACTCCGGCCAGTGATTACAATCGCAGCTAGTGCCATAAATCCGTCGCTGACGAATGATACTATTTTACAAGTGTCGGGGGGGGAGGGATAGCCGAGAAAAAAGAACAGGAGGAGAGAAGACGGATAGGAGAGTGTAAAAAAAAAGAAGAAAAAAAAAGCGTATACACGTAGGCGCGCATATGGGTTTGCTCACCCCCGCGCGCGCGCGCGCGTTATTTATAAGCGAACACGCGCAAAACGCGCAGCAGCATCAGCAGCTGCTCTCCGCGCACCAGCTGAGTACAAATCTTATCCGAGTCATTAAATTTAGCTGCCGCTGCGGCTCCCTACGCCTCTTCCCCCCCTCTGTCCCCGGGTTAATACCGTCATTTTTCTCCGTTCTATATCAACGTATATATATATATATATATATATATATCGGCCTTTGCGCGCGAACGACCGCGAAAAGGGCGAACGGTCGGTAATATAATATACGAGCCGAGAGAGGCATTTTCCGGATTCTGGGGTCTCGGCACCTGCAGCAGCGTTGTAGTTGTTCGTCTACGCACGCGCACGATTAGTCGATTTCGATTATTAATCGAATTTATCATACGATTATTATTATTATTGTTGTTGTTGTTTCCACGACGAAAATCCGTTAGATTTTTAGCGCGCGTATTTCGATTAGCCGGCCGGTGACGAGAAAAATCGATTTCGATTTCGCTAAATTATCCTCAATACGCCGTGCGTATATATTTATATAAATTTTACGACGTTTATTTATTTTTATTTTTTGTAAAACGTCCCGGTGGTCACGCGGTGTAGCGCACACTGTATATAGGTGTAAGTGAGTCGTGAACAGAACACGGATTTTATAGTGCTAAAAAGTCAGGAAATACGCGCTAAAATATTTAAAAAAAAAAAAAATCTTGAAATACGCCCGAAATCAGAAAAATTCGGGACAAACAAAAAAAAAATATTTTATAATAGAAAAAAAATTCGACGAGTTCATATAAAATGAAGTGGCAACGTGAAAAACACGAAATAAATGTCATTTGAACGCGTAATACCAGCACAAAAACTGGGAGAACGTAGCACGTGAAACGTTTCGAAACACTCGACGTAGAGAAAAATTCGGAATCGTTTGTTGCGGGTAAAACAGATTTATAAAATATTTGCTCCGCAAATCGTATTCGTCAATAAAATTACATTAGCAAACGCAAAAAATATATGTTCGCGCTATAGCTGTATCGCCGAGCGGTCATCGCGTAGTAATCGTACCCGGTCGTATCGGTGGGAAATTGTGCGCGCACAGGATGGGAACGAATTCGTGTGTAGTGATTCCGCGAATGATTTAGAGGCGCAGGTGAAATCTTTTCTTCTTTTTTTTTTTTTCTCCCCCCACCCGAGACTTTTATTTATCGTCGGACGTGGGAGAACATAATAATGCGCGCGAAACGGCCGCGATTCTCCTCCTTTTCACCTATCCCGTCCATAAACTTCATCGCCTCGCACCGAAGTATTACCGAAAGACGGTGGTTGTTCACGGGCGGTGCGCATTATAATAATAATAATTTTTTTTTTTTGGTCATTTTTATGTGTACGAACAAAAAAAAAACCTTCTTCTCCTTCTCGAGCCCCGCCGCGGCGTGGATAAAATGCCATAAAAATAAATACACGCGCTTCTGTACAAAATATATAAACCGAGTATACCGAAATAAATCTCATAATATAACGGTATCATCGAAATTCTATAAATACGTCGAGTCCCCGACGCAGTGCGGTCACTTTTATGGGATTCGCCGGTCCTTTATTGTCCTGCTGCTGCTGCTGCTGCTGCTACAGGATTCGGTATGATCATTATAATGCGCAGGAGACGCGTGTAAGACGTTTAACGTCGTTTTTACCGTTTAACTGGTCGACTAAAACCGAAAAACCCTTCTGGAAAACGAGGCGATTGACCGAATCGCGGCTTTCTCTCGTACACCGTCTCTGAAAATAACAAACGCGTTCGCAGTGTGTAAATACGAACTCTGGTCGAGTGCGTACGTAACGCGACGGAAAAAACACCACTCCGATTCGCATTCGATGTCTTAAAAGAAAAATAGAAAAATGGCAATGCCCGTTTTAAGGCGAAATGCAAAAATCGCTTCGACTATCACATTCGTGTTCATTTATTGTTTCGTTTATAGTAACTCTGGATTCCCGCGGTGACCACACGACTCGATAACAAATACACATAATTTACTATAAAATGATTTTTCGGGCCTTTTGAAAAGTGAATCCCTTCTATTTTCTTAACAACAGTTGGTTTTGAAGCGCTCAAAAGTGTGACTGACGAGATTGAAATCATGACGAGTATGTAAAAGTTGCGAGTTGCGAGTGTTGTGGACGTGGCTTAATATGAGTTAATTAAATAACGTTTTACACATTTGTTATTACTATAAATTTCAATGCAATAATTGCGCATTCAATAAAACGATTCTGAACGGAGCTTCGGTGTAATACACTTTGCCGGAGAATTTAAAGTCATAATAATTAAGAAAAAGAAAATGTGACGTATAGGATTTTCAACAATTTTCTAACACAGTTAAAGTAACGCAGAAACTGTTCGGTCTTTAAAACCAGACATTACCCAATTTATTACACAAATAGCTCGACGTCTAATAATTGCTATAAATAGCCCAATATTAGAGGAAATTTGTTTGAAAACTTTATGTTTATATATAGTGCAATGATACATATTTGGTGTGAATTTCAACTCACTCGGACGCCATTCTTTTTGTACGTTTTCAGTGCGTGTTTAAACATGATCGAGAAAACAGTTTCGCGTGAAGAGATCGTCCGAAAGCATTCTTTCTAGTCGAAAATTTGTACGCGGACATAGAAAAAAAAACACGTCATCATGGTGAGAACCGATACACTCGTCGTTTCGCTGCTAAACGGTACATTTAAAAATTTTTTTCTCTGTAATCTCAAAATAAAAAAACCTTATATATTCGGAGAAATATTATATTATCTTTACTGTACGACCGCGTCCGCAACCGAAGTCTCGAAACGTTCGAAAGGGGGCGGAAAAAAAAAACGATTCGCGAAGCTTGTAAAATAAAATTTCTCCATTTAGCCTGCTGCGCGCGCCTCGTTCTCAAAGTCATAATATTATATTACAAAACGCGTACTTGTCAGGGCAGGGGGATATTTCCTTTTTTTGGCTGGTATTACGACGACGACACAAGACGCGCGTATACGATATTATTATTATTATGATATGTGTTGTATACATTACGGAGTAATCCTTTTTCGCACAAACCCACGGCCATTAGTTGTAATAGAAAAGCTCGACGATTCCGTCGTCGTCTCGAAACCGCATAACGATAAAGAAAGAGTACCGTCGACCCCGAGAATTAAAGCTTAAAACTCCCCTGGAGACGGTGTTCGTGCGTGTGGGAAGTCATCCGAAGTGAACGCTTATCGCGGAGATAACCGGGTTTTTTTTTTATTCTCGTTCGTCCTACCGAATTATTGTCCACATGACGTTTTATACAGAGTGATTATAAATAGAAGAGAAAAATATTCCAATTTCGCGTGGTGTATATTATATTATACACGCTAATAATGCATTGTAATACAATGTCCAGTTTCGGTGGTCAGTGTGGAGAATTCTACCGGGCATCATTGTACACAACGCCCGAAACACAGCGGAAAATTTGCATCTATTTATTTTTACGGCTCGAGCTGTTACGGCGTTTTTCAAAGTATGTATACGAATACCCTACAAATGCCTACGTTTCCATTTACCGTTGTTTTGCCTTGTTGCTTACAGTCGCATAATCCAACGCGTGCTCGACCGCCAAGATAAGAACATTTTCCGCTCGATTCTCTCAATGATATTAGAGTACCGCGCATATTAATCATTTCTTGTATTATATGTGTGGAACACATTATCGCAATTCGAATTTAACAGCGCATAGCTGTAATCGTTATAATTTTAAGCTAAACTCGTATAATATCGCGCGTAGATATCCGTGTGCAGGTTCAACACGCAAATGAAAGAAATAAAAGACAAAAACGTTCTTAGTGTAAGATTAACATTGCCCGCACACACGATTGGGCACTGAACATAACGCCCGGGCATTGTAATACGATGTAACTTATTTATAAAACAGATTTGGTTTTGCCCGAATTATACATTTTGACAGTAATGTACAAATATATATATATATATATATATATATATATATATATACTAGGGGAGAGATTGTATTTTATATGTTTACGTTTAAAATTTTGTTAGAAAAAAATAACGCTAATTTTTTTTTTTTTACTTTTTTCGGTTTAAAATTGATTTTATACGAGTTTATTGCGCACTGTGTTCCGAACTGCGGATAATTTAAGGGATTCTATAAAACATTAATCGCGCCACACAAATGTTCTACAATTTTTAAAATTTTCTTTACAAACAAAATAACGATTTACCAACGTTGTAAGAGATAATGTTTTTAAAAGAGCGTTTAAAATACTACACAGTAATACTTTGAAAAGGAAAAAAAAATCTTTTATTTTACACAAATACATTTATTATGGAAATACTCGTATATATAAATGTTTTCGTATTTTCCAATACAAAAAAAAAAAAAAAATAAAAAATAACTCGCGTAGGTATCGATTTATTCGTTTAAACAAATTAAATCGAGTCGAATTAAAAAGCGACTTGTTAAATCGAAAATTGTATAGTAAAATTATATTTTGTGAAAGCTTCGAAGAATTGAAGTTTGCTGAAATGATGTTATGTTTGTACGGTGACGGGTGGCGTCTTCTAAAAAATTCGTTGTGTTATCAACTTGGGGCTGACGGTTTACCGTGCCTAACGGTATACCGAAAAGAACTTGTGTTTATTGAAGTTATCTTTTAATATTTTGTGAAATATTTCTATTTATAAAATCGAGTATTCACTATCGGACCATTAAAATTCATAATATACTCTGTATATAGTAATTTATAACATATTATAGCCTTTATTATTAGTTATTTTATTATTATTCATTACTTAATATTATAATTATCAAATTATTCAGCCTCAGTAATGTAGATTAATTTTTAGGTTTTGCAACCCAAATTTTTGATTATTAAAAAGGTCAATATTTTTTTTAGATAAATCAAATGCACCAATTCATATTTAATATTCTTAGACTATAATAATTGATTGAAAATTTTGGATTTCGTTTATACTAGTCATTAAATTGTTTGATAGTAGGTACTCCATAATTCCAGATTGTCTTTTGATATAATAATTGGCAATTAAAAGCTGTCCAGATATAGATGATGGAACTGATGAAAGTTTATCCACTGTCCCTTCGGTCCTCGGACAGGATAGTGCATTAATTAAATTTCGGTATACCGGTTCGTGTCGGTATTTCGGTATACCGGTTCGTATCGGTATTGAAATCAGTACCGCACTTTCGGTATATATTTTCAATACCGTCAGCCATATTTCAACTATATTCTAATAAATCGTTCAAGCGTGCCAATAGATTTTTCGCAAAATCATGAATAACAACTGATTATATACGTATGTTAATTTTAACCAAAAACCGACGATATAATATAATCGTCAAGACGGCACGCGAAAACATTTGAACTAACACTAAGAAATTTCGGGGAGGTGGGGGGAAATACGTATGTTTTGAAAAATTGTTGTATCTGGAAGAAACAATAATAATCGTATACCGTAAGATACGTAATAAATTCCCGTGGGAATTGAATAGATTTTTTTTTTGTTCGCGCTCAGTAGACAGACATCATTTTTTTTTGTTTTTACGTTGCACGCCAACACTCTTAAAGAACTCGATATAGCGAAACGCTATGGCACTCGCCGCGAAAAACGTTCGCCGCCCGCCCGTACGATATGTAAATTGTAGACCGTTAAAAAAATGCGATAAACGCGATTTGCATAATTCGAAACTTTAAAGCTTCCTCGCAATAACAGTCAATTTCCAACGCATATAAAGAAACTTTAAGACAGCGGCTTTGGAATATTATATAGAGTTACCGGCGGATCCGGTGTCGAGTCGGTACAATAGGCTGGATGGTCTTAAATTTCAGAAAATTTCATTTTACCGCGCGCGCAAAAAAATAAATATTGCTTTTCTTCAAATTACGCGTACATTTTCATTTGATTTTCTTTTTAATTCTCCGGCGGAACGCGAAAAACCGAATTCCACGCCGTCCGGCCGGGAATATTTTCGTGTTATACCGTGGAAAAAAAAACGAGACGAGAAAGCGGTAACAAAAAAAAAAAAAATAGACGACGCGACGACGATAATAATATGACTTCTCGAGGTTATTTTCTTTTCATTATAACCCAACGGGCTCACCGGGGTTTTTGAAATTCGCATTACGTGTGCCGTCGACAGACGGGGTTATTGCCAGTCCTGAAGGGATTATCGCACGTAGAACGACAAGGAGAAATAATAATAAAAAAAAAAAATACACGGAAAACGTGTGTAAATTAAACGGGACCTCGCGGGTTTTCATTAAGCGCGTAAACGACGTTTTTTGAATTTTATAACAGACGGTAATTTTCGTTTTTTTTCCCTCGCCGCTCGCGCGTATAAGCCGTTCCGGAAAACGCGAAATGCCTATCCGCTTGCGTTCCCTCAAGCCATCGGCTCCGTGCTGCAGCTACGCATAATATTATAATAATTACAGTGCTCGGAAGGCTCGTAGAGGAGCTGAACGATTGACTGCAAAACGTGCACGGACAAAATAAAAAAATTTTAAAAAGCGTGAAAAACCGATAAATATATTTTACGCGAAAATACTGTCACGAACGAGACTATTAAATATCGTTAAAAATGAAATGAACGGCCGTTATAGCGGATTCAATAACGATTATAATATTGTATTAAATTGACGATTAAATATAATATTAAACGACGTATACGCGTTTACGTACTAAACAAAAAACTACATTTTCTTTCCCGAACGTTGAGGTAAAAAAATATACATATTTTATATCATGTATAATAATTACATTAAAAATATTCAATAATTCTCCCCCCCAAAAAAACTTATTAAAATGCCCGAAAACGCACCGAAAGTTAGCGACGTTTTCTGCGCCGTTTCGTGCAGACTCGACGCTTACGGTCCGTTTTTCTTTTGAGCAAAAAGCCGCGGTCACGCTGGTAATAATACGCAGAAATAGTGCAGAAAACGATAATTTTCTTTTCCTGCGCGCTGGAAGTCGAATGTACGCCGATATCCACAGGACGAACTCCCTCGACCGTGGTGGATCGGGCGCTGACGTTCCCCAGACCTCACACTGTGTGAGTGATTTATTTTTATATAAAATATAAAGTTCATGTGCCATTTAAAGACCTGGACCAGCTCGAAACCCGGTTCCGTGACACGAGACGTGCAGATCAGCAGGGTTCGGGAGGAATTTGATGTGTACCGCGTAACAAAACTACATATTGAAACTCGATTATTTTTGAATATTGTTTTTTACTTCATCCCGTCACCGTGGATCTCCGTTTTAAAAACGAGTACGAATTTTCGAAACAGGACGAACACTCTTAAATTCGCAATAATTTTTTATTAAATATGACAACGCGAGACTGACTCTCGTGAGACCAAGACTATTTTTATCCACAAAAAAAAAAATTAAAAATTCACTAAATGTAGGTATATGAAAAAAAAAATCACGCTAGAAAATACGCGTTTCAAGGGAAATGTAATGACGTACCCACGATAATATGGAAATATGCACGTATTTCACCGGTGAAAACGTCAAAAATACCTCCGCGTGAGACTGTTCCATTATTTATTTATTTATATAAATATATATATATATATATATATATACACCTAAATGGAAATGTCAAAAACAGTGAATAATAATAATAATAATAATAATAATAATAATAATAATAATAATAATAATAAACGTATATTTATATACGGAAATTATTTGGACGACGGTGCGACGATAAGGAGAGGTTTACGCCGTATAGGAAGGAAAAAAGTGACGGTGGAGGTGGTGGTGAGAGCGGAAGCAGGACTCGGAGGCGAAAAAGATGTCATCGTCACCATGGTGACACTATACGTATATATATATATATATATAGGGATATATGGCGCGAGTAGGGTGCGCGCGTGCAGTGAGATAGGAAGAGATATCTTAGCCGAACAGATACGACCGTGCGAGGGGCGAGGAAAAACGGGACGGCGGAAAGGAAGAAAGGGACGAGTACTGAACAGCAGCGCAAGGAGGCGAGGAGAACGGAGAGATAAAAGAAAAAAAAAAGAAAAGAGGGATGAAAATCTCCCTAGGCGATTTTATGTATTATATATACGTATATATATATATATATATATATATATATATATATATATGCGAAAAAGAAAAAAAAACACTTACGCAGGCGAAAGGGACTTCTTAAGATCCCCTAGCGCTCTCTTTTCTCCGTCCCCGTTTTCTTTCCACCCCCTCCCGCCCTTCTTTTTTTTTTCTCGAGGAATTTAGTCTACACATTTATTTTCTTCGCCGTTTTTCTCCACACCCCGCCACTACTATATATTCACTCGGCTTTTTCCTTTTCACTCTCTCCTCGGCCGTTCCCCACCACCACGAAAAACTCCCTCTTCCGCCACCTTTGTTACCCGGCGCGCATTCTTTTCGACCTTTGGCACCCCTGGCCTCCGTTCCGCAGCTACCGTCAAACTCCGGCGCCGCCGCGCAAAGCTCGGCTCAAAGGCCCCGGGATTATTTCTTCTATTCATTTATTTATCCGGGTCCCCGGCGCGAAAAACCTTTTCAAGATTTTTAAATTGATTCCGTCGATTTTTCTTTTTCAATCATTGCGTCATTGCTCCTCTGTATACGCGCGTTCCTGCAGCGGCAGTCCGTCACCGGCACGACACGACGACGACGACGACGACGTTCGTTTTACGAAAGATAAAGAAAAAAAAAAGGAATTTTGAATTTACACAATGGCCGGTGAAACTAACGCGGATAATACTCGAAAAAATAATGAGACTTAATTCATATATCTGCAGGACTAATGCCGGAAGGAAACTATAGATAAAAATCGCTCAAGTTTTTTTTTTAATCTAGGCGATAATTCAATTATCTATATAGCCAGTGTTGTGACTCTATAACGCAAAAATTGTCTGCGGTAAAGACGGTGTGTGTATACGTATCGAGATAGAGATATGAATTGACGAAAGAAAGAAATTGAAAATGTCTAGATAAAGATAAAAGACAATTAATGTATTAACCCGTAGACAAAATTAAGATAATTTTTTTCGTTTTATATGTTATCAAATTTTTATTTATTTATTAATCTCGTCGTATATAATTTTAAACGCAATGTAGAAATTATTGCCAAGTATCACCGGAGGAACGATTGTCAGTAAAAAATTTAATTAAAAAAAGAAAAAGATTTTCAATCTCATTGGTAAGCAATAATAAAAAAGTATCTAGGTATAAGTTAAATCATATCGTCTTTATTACATATTTAGATAACCCGGCGTTATTTATGTGAATTCATCTAGACACGTCAAAACACTGTGTATAACTCGCAAATATTAATATACATTTTATAACGTAAGGATTTTGGGAATATAAAATATGTCCGTAGATTATATATATAAAAAAAACCCCCCGTATTCGTTTCGAACGGTTCTGTCCCATTACACGCGCAGAGAAATAAGAGTCCGTTATCGGTTCTCGAAAACGTGTCTAAAAAACGTTAGCTGCTTCGTGAAAAATATCCGTTTGTCTTTTAAACGGTATTAATATTGAAATACAGTGTAATATTCTCGGTGAAAGTTAATTGTACGGTGTGACATTTGACACTAATTCTGACTCGTACTTTTTCGAGGTAAACAATGTGCGCGACGCTTACTGTTATGAATATTTGAACGTTACGTGAAAATGCTGAACAGCATCTCGTCTGCTGCTGCAGCGGTTAAACGTAAAGATCGTGAACTATGGTTTCGACAAGATGGCGCTACAAAGTACAAATCGCGCGCGCGCGCGCGCGCAATTCAATGGCCGTCCTTGTAAGGAGAGAACGTTTCCGAATCGTTTGTGATTTCGCGTGATGGTCATATCGCCCGACTACAACAGCGGTCTCCGGATTTAACGGTAACCCGATTACTTTTCGTGGGAAAATTCAGTAAAATTATCTAGGTATAAGTTAAATCATATCGTCTTTATTACATATTTAGATAACCCGGCGTTATTTATGTGAATTCATCTAGACACGTCAAAACACTGTGTATAACTCGCAAATATTAATATACATTTTATAACGTAAGGATTTTGGGAATATAAAATATGTCCGTAGATTATATATATAAAAAAAACCCCCCGTATTCGTTTCGAACGGTTCTGTCCCATTACACGCGCAGAGAAATAAGAGTCCGTTATCGGTTCTCGAAAACGTGTCTAAAAAACGTTAGCTGCTTCGTGAAAAATATCCGTTTGTCTTTTAAACGGTATTAATATTGAAATACAGTGTAATATTCTCGGTGAAAGTTAATTGTACGGTGTGACATTTGACACTAATTCTGACTCGTACTTTTTCGAGGTAAACAATGTGCGCGACGCTTACTGTTATGAATATTTGAACGTTACGTGAAAATGCTGAACAGCATCTCGTCTGCTGCTGCAGCGGTTAAACGTAAAAGATCGTGAACTATGGTTTCGACAAGATGGCGCTACAAAGTACAAATCGCGCGCGCGCGCAATTCAATGGCCGTCCTTGTAAGGAGAGAACGTTTCCGAATCGTTTGTGATTTCGCGTGATGGTCATATCGCCCGACTACAACAGCGGTCTCCGGATTTAACGGTAACCCGATTACTTTTCGTGGGAAAATTCAGTAAAATGTTCGCGTCAATAAGCCGCGAACGTTTAAAAAACGAAGTCATTAAGACGGAAGGTATCGAGAGATATAGGCGAGCCGGGTACTCGCCTAGAGCGGCACGTCCGAAAGGGTGGCGTTTTCCAAAAAAAAGTAATCCTTAGATTCATTTATGTTTTGTATCAGCGCGTAAAAAAAAAAAATACATTTTAAAATTCACCGGTTATATACTCAGTGAGGTATTAACTCAGTAGTGTCGATAGCGTGTATCAAATGAACAATATTCGAGTGAACGTATTAATAATGTTATCTTCACTGATGAAGTAATTATTTTAAATTGAATTTTTCGAGGTTCGTCAAATTCGTCCGATTCGTTTAACGACGGACATAATACGGGGTTCAATATATTAGTAAAAAAATAATACCGAGTTGAAATCGTTTTAACTCCGTATCCCATAATTAATGTCGATGGTAACATTTTTTTAGTTAAATCAAAATAATAACTATTTTTCTCATACGAAGGTTTTGAGAGAAAAATAATTCGACAGGTAAGTCTTTATTTCGTTTTATGGGAGTGGGTCTAAAATTATTTTAGGAGCGGCAAAATTTGATTTTGCCTAGTAATCTATTTTCACTTGAGCCGGCCCTGCATAAACGGACAGACGATTGCACGCATAAGATGTGTAGAAAAAGAAGGTGGTCGTATAACAGCAGGTAATGTAATGTTTAAAACTTAAGATTTCGTTTGTAACGATTAAATACCGTCTTTACTTCGAACAGAATACACTTAGTTTTATTGCCAAGTGTCTTTAACGTTTGATTCGCAACAGTCCAAAAGATTGAAATTCGCCAGAATTCATTGCCTCGCCTTGTAGATATAATATGTATCGAACAGACATTTGAGAACATTTCGAGTGTACTGTACATAATATATTTAATAATAATAATATTATACGCGCGTATCGTTATGAATTGTACGCGTACATAAACATGGTGTCGTAATATATCATAATATATATATATATATATATATATATATAATACGCCATTTGAGACTCGTTGTCGGCGGCATCTCGGCACAATAACATAACACACAGCGATAATATTATTATGGTGCCCGCGGCAAAAGATGTGTTATTTATTATTTATATAATATATTATATTGTATATAAGACAAACGGAACGCGCGTACAACTCGTTTTCCATCTTTGATCACAAATGTATACGTGCGTATAATAATAAGATATATGCTCGGTACGCGTATATACGAAACGATATTATAAATGACTCTACCCCACAGCGTATGTCAGCGTTCGTTTCTTTTTTTCTTTTTCTTTTTCCACTCGCGATAATTTAATTTATTTTTTTCTTATAAATATTTCTCGAGTAATTATAATAATAATAATAATAATAATAATATGGACAAATACGTAAAGAGAACAAATCGTTCCAAATCGTTTTAAAGCAAACGCGAATAGAAAACGCGTTTGCGCGCATTCCAAACGTTCTATGACTATTTATTTATTTATTTATTCGTATGGCAAAAACAGAAAACTAGTAAAGATAATAATGATAATTATAAAAACCAGTAGAATTGTAGAATAAAATAAGGCTGTAAATCAGCAAAACAATAAACAAAACAGTGAACGATATATATATATATATTTATATAGTTTTTTACTAGAATATTGTACGTTTAGTGGACGGTTTGGCTGCTTTTGGTGGCTGGCTTTTGGTGGTTTGATGTCGAGATTTTTTATCCATTTTATAACTTCTGGGGATGCATTGAACATATCTTCGGGCCCGCCGTTGAATTTACTAATACGACATTCAGTTAGTATATGTGATATTGTCTGGTGTTGATAACCGCAGTCGCAGTTCGGGTTTAGCGCTACAATCCACTTATACATAAGGTAGCCACATCTATCATGTCCTGTGCGAATACGATTTAGGGTAGCCCACTCTTTCTCACGGAGATTGTTTCCAGGATGTTTTTCTGTCAGCTATTTTAGGTCAGCGTTGTTCATCCAGTTTCATTCAATTTTCTTAATTCCTTTAATAGCGCGTTTCTACTCCTTAGATGTCGGGAAGCTATATTGCTTTGGACAGATCAGTGGTGGTTATAAAGCAAGGTGATAGGTAGATCACCCACCCCCCATGGCATCATTTGATATTTTTTAATTTAGTATATCTCTGACCTAACAGCACCGAATGGGTCATGTAAGTTGGTCTAAGGCTGAAATTAGTGCTCGACTGACGATCAGCGCGTACTGAGAGTGCGCTCTGGTCATCGGTCGTGATCGAGCGTTTAGTACTTAGTTGACGACAAACTCGGTCGGTCGTGTACAATGTAAACGAGTAAACGTTAAATAAATAGTAAAAGTTTAAAATAAACGAGTAAACGTGTAAACGAGGGTATAACGAGGGAAGATGAATCTTTACGTTCATTTCATTTTATAATACGCGAAATAATATTATTAATAATAATAAAAATAAATAATAAAGATTGCATACGCGCGTACGATCGGTTGCTAGATCGGCGTCAAACTAAACAACCCCATATAACGATATAGCGCGTCAGACGACCGTAATAAAACGGGAAAAGAAAGTAGTTACCAGATACCGCTACGACACAACATAGAGGGCGTGGCAGAATGGCGCTTATAAATAGCGGTCCGAAACCATCGGACCGCTCAGTGTAGTCACGGCGGTCAGGCGTGAACAACGTAGTTCGCGTCTGAGTGCGGTGTGTGTGCGTGTGTTTTGTTCGAGACTGATCGCCATTTATATATATTTGCCTGTGGTAAAATGTACTGAGATCGATGAGTGGTTAATAAAAAAGAACGAGAAACTATGATCACTATATCAGAAAACAAACATCGTAGAAACGATGAAGAATTAGAGACTACAAAATGGACAGCCCTAACGTATTGTCCGACAAGAAAAAGATCCGTTGCTAAATCGATAATGAGATGGGAAGATGTAATGAAGAAAATTGTAGAAGGATTTGAAGGAGGACCAGATTGGAGAAAGCAGTAAGATAGAAATGGATGGAGGTCCGGATGCGTGAAGGGATAGTCTCTTTTATAGACCGCTGCGTGATTGCTTATAATGGTCACAACAAAATATTACAGAAACCAGTTGTTTTCTCTCTTAAACACGTCATATATACGTACGAGTGTAATATAGTGATATTAAAATGGTTTAACGCACGACTAATTTCAACTCGACTTATTTCCATTGTTATTTAAACGTTTTTATTTGATCGGTTTGTTTAGTATTGAATTTTCACGGCCGACCGTTTATTTGTCGACATAGTTTTATCCGAGCACATTGTCAAAAAACATCTATATAGAACATTTGCGTACTATAGAGACGGACGATTTTATAGGTTTCATAAGAATATATATCGTTTGAAAAATATGACGTATATTAATTATTATCGATATTTCGGTAGGTAACGAATAAAAAAAAAAGAGTACTTTTCGAAAATGTGTAAACTAAATATTACCCATATAATATTTTGTCAATTTCGTTTTTAGATCGATTGGAATTTTATAATGAATTTATAGCTGTTAAAAAATCTTTTTTTGAAGAAGAAGACAAAATAAAAGAGAAATCATCGAAACTAGTCAAAACAACACAAGGATTTAAACGGTCAATTTTCAAATAATACCGATCGATAAATACATATATATATATATAATGTGAAAATTGTGAACGTACTCTGCCGCAGACTCTGCAGTACAACACCGAACCGGGTTCGACAAACTACATAATATACGGTTGTATATATGTTTTATTATTATATAAATGTATTATATTTTATTATTTTTATTATATTCTCACGAGTATTTGGCGAAATACGTACCGGACCCGGGTGTGACCGTGACGAAATCCGCGTGTTATATTCGCGGCCTGCTGTACTGCAGCGCGTGTGTCGACCAAAAGCTAAACACGCATTCGTATAAATTATCGAACTACAGTACCACTTTATTATTACACCGCGAAATCCTTTTATTTTCTACACAATATTAATGCATGACGTCGTCGTCTAGACACTTACTTACTTACTTACTACAGATTGTCATAAACATAGGCTTGCGCAAAAGGTGTGTGGTGGCACGCGGCTCGTGGTTTTTTTTTCAATACGATTTTAACCTTTAAGCTACGAAATATGCTAAACACATGACTTATGAGATACGAAAAAATTCAGGCACGTCCAATAAAACAAAGCAGCCGGCAACCACTGACTGTGATTACAATCAGAGGCGTATTTGGGAATTTTCAAATGGGAAGGAAGAGGTATAATTTTTCAATATTTGAATCGTTGGGTAGGGGGACTTTTTCCATTTTTTTTTTTTTACGTTAAAAGTGTGATTTTTTCTCCCGAAACAGAGAAGTTGCAAAAAAAAAAAAAAAATATTTTTCACTGCTTTTAAATTTATAGCGATGACACTCTAAAACCTTTATCCAAGTAATTTTTCCACTTGAGAGACATTCGCAACACACCGCGGCTCTTTACCATTTTTTTCCCCTGCAAAACTGTATAGTTTTATTGTTAAATTATCAGAATTGAATTTTCTGTGAAAAAAAATAACAATACGCTTATCGCGTATTTCAATCCGCGTAGTTTAATTATACAAGGGGCAATTTTTTTTTTTTTACTCGGTATACAGTTTTTAATAATCCGTATAAATTCGTCCGCGAATCGCACTATTTTCGCCGTTGTAAGAAAAAAAAATACAATAACTCGTCGAGTATACCGAAAAAAAAAACTACGACTGCAAAGAGCACTCCTTCCGGTAGAATTTCGTGGTAGAGACGTAGAAAAAAAAACCCCCCGAATAGGATTCCAGTCAGCTCCGCTCCGAATCTCACGTCTAAAAAAATGATAAATATATAAAATAAACGATATTTATAAATTGATTACGCCCGTTGCAGTAGAACATTTTATCTGTAGAAAAAAATATAATGTGTTACAATATAACGTTTGAAAATTGTGACCCGATATAATTACTATTATATCCTGTATTATATCATATCTATAATACAGGAACTTAAAATACAAGCCCAAGACCGCCTCTTGATCACAATTCAGAGCCAAATACTCAAATTCTTTGGTCACGTAATAAGAAGAGATGGTATTGAAAAGGACATTATTCAAGGAAAAGTCGAAGGAAAGAGAAGCAGAGGCAGGCCCCCCCATCCGCTATATAGACCAAATTAAAACCCTTACACAAATGTCAATGTCAGAAAGCATCCGGAATACAGGGAACAGAGAGTTCTGGAGAAATGTATCCAATAGAAACAACATAATTGCATGAAAGTCACGACGTTCGAAATCGAACAACGAAAAAGAAGAAGAATAATTACTATTACCCAATAAATATTATTATAACCAATAATATAAATATTATTTAATAAAAAGTGACCCAATAATTGTTGTGTTTTTCGCGATTGATTCGCAATAATTGCGAGTATAAAAGAAAAAAAACTCTCCCTATTATGTTACCCGTCCGAAACGGTAACTCATCATTATAATACAAAAATAAAATTTCTAACTCCTGATTTCGAATTTCTTACACAGTTTTCTCATTGACACACACACACACACACTCCTTGATCTTCGTACCTGCACGTGGACGAGCCGCTGGTGACGCGTTATTGTAATTTACGCGTACACTACGAGTACGTGCGTGCGCGTGTGCATAGGAGGAGCGACGGGCCGGCCGCGACAATCCAATCCGGTCGGACGCGAACTCCTATGCCCCTCCAGTCACAATACACACACACACACGGCGCGACACACGTGAATTATTATTATTTTTTTAAACGGGACACATTTAGATTCTGAGCGGAACGACGAGGAATGTATTGGTTTTACAATGATGCGTTGTTTTTTTTTCCCGTGTCACGTACCCGAAAATTCTACCGGAAGGAGATGTTTTCGTGTAACGCACTAATACAATCTTCCGGTTGAAAATTACATCTAGTCGGCGTCCTTTAGAAAGGTTCTATTTTCTCAATACTTTTTTGGAAAGCCTTGGGGAAAAAAACTACCGAGAAATTACGCGAAAACTGTACAAATAAACGCGATTCCGTCGAAATCGATTATTCCTTCGTAATATTTTGAAACTAATCGCTGTAGAAACACGAACTATTCGTCGAACGCGTGACTTTTCGCTGTATTAACGACACGAATTTTTCAATAAATTTCTTTTAATTTCTGGCTATTTTATAGAAATTGTATATAGATTTCGAGGTATTTAATTCGTAATTTTTGATTTTGAGGCATGAAAATTTAAAACAATAATGTCAGAACGTTATTGTTACTTCGACTATCCACTAAAAAAAAAAAATCTTAAAAATCGTTAAGCCACAATTTCTTTTTATAACCATTTCGAATTTGTCGACAAATTTTATTACGCTCCGAAGCTCCGCTCACAATCGTTATCATTGCTTTCAAATTTATAGTGATAATATTACACTTTAACCGAGTAATCGAGCGACTCTTACAACACCCCGCGGCTCGCTACCTTTTTTTATTTCATCGTTAATATTTCGTTTATCCGTATAACGTAAATAAAGAAATTAATTTTGGACGGGTCGCCTAAATTCGAAAATTTTCATACTGTGTCGCATCTACGAAAAGTTTGCCAGCCTCTGATTAAGAAATGAAAAATCTTCGTTTCGAATATAAAATCGTTCAGGATAAAGCGATATCGATATATTGTAAATATGAGTATAATTAAAAAGGCAGGACGCCGAGCCTGAAATAAACGTTAATCCTGCGCGTAAAACGGCTATATGGTCACCTGTATGTCCAGGTACGATAGACACTCGCGTGATTATGAGCGTCGACTTAACATGCGTAACGGCGCGTGTTTAATGTCGGCGCCACGTCAAGTGTAATCGTAAAAGACGAAACATTTTCTATTTAACATTTAAAAAGGTTTGTTTTTTTTTGGGGGGAGAAACAGGAAAACTGGTTAGATTTTGTTAGATTTAGTCTGGACCGCATCGTCGCGACTATACACGCAGTCGGTTCTGGAGGCTCGTATTTGTACAGCGTTTATTTCGTGCTTTCAACGTTTTAGTGAGCCTATGAAATCGTAGATAACATTATAACTTTAACGTATAAAAAGTCATATAATTTATCATATATTCTATCGTAATATACACAGCGCTACAACAGACCATAACTCACTGGAATCGAACGAAATATTAATAATAATTATTAACTACACTCCGGCTCCGAGCACTCGAAAAACTCAATCGATCATCCGCAATCATGTCGTTTCGCATTCGCCGTGCACGTTATAATAGTTATTCCAGGACGTCTTTGTAAAAAGCCTCGTTAACCGTCTGCCGTCAGGTAAAACCTCTTGTCGCACAATTGCACGGCGGCGGCGGTAAAAAAAAACCAAAAAATTATCATTGTTTTCGATTTTTTTTTTCAACACGAATAATGTCGACGGCTCATGACTAGCTCGGTTCACTGCAATTATAACAAGGAAAGGCGCAAATGTCTCCTCCGCTCCAAATAACGCCACCGTTCGTATTTATGAACAAATGTATAGTTTCCTGCACAGTATATGGCTTCTGTTAAACGTTCAAACGTTTCAGTCGAATTTTCATCGCTGCCCGATGTCCCGTTACGTCGAAAGAGTATGGTAAGAGTACGGATAACTATTTCGCGAATGCGCAACTCCTACATAACGATACGTAACGCTACGATTTCGTTCGGGGAGAAATTTAGAGAGCGCTCACTTTTTCGGACGCACCGCGTACACATAACATATAATTAATTAATACAATTCAAATATCTAGAAATAAATATGAATATGTATAAAATCGACATATTATATATATATATATATATACGTTTATTTACGTATGTGCATTGTGCGCGTGTTTTGACAGCCGTACATAACGACGGATGACGACGAAAACCACACACGTAGGTCTCTCTTCTTTTTTCTCTTTTTTTTTTCTCTCCTCTCCCCGTCCGAAATCCGAGCGTTTTTATTGTGCGTGTGTCACTCGCGGATTTATACATCGCGAACGAATAGTCGGATTTTATTATTATTTTTTTTTTCCACCGATATAATCTTCCACAGGTAGGTCGTCGTCGCACAGCCTCCGTTATTATATTGTGATACACGCTTGCCTGTATTATAGCCTGTGTCAAAATCGTTGAAAGTGCGCGCGCTGTACAATGGCCCGGCCGATGGGTTTGGCTTTGGCGTGTGCGATCGTTCGGAAAATCGCGCTCTGTTCAGCACACACCACGTAAAAATCTATATAATATTATGTGTGCACGCGAGGAAGGTTTTGTACTTGTTCCGCTGCTGCTGATGCTTGTCGGTATATAAATATTATATACGGATTTCTATACAATATTTCCGTCGTCCGTACAACGAATAACGCTCGCGGTACGGGAGGAAACAAATAAAATAAACCTCCACCCAACGGAGCAATCGAAAAACGAGAAAACGACGGAGAATTTTTCTCTTCGCGTCATATTACAAAGTCTACGGTGCCGCGCGACAATTATCGCGAATTTCACCGGCCGATTATTGTCATTATATAGTGTTCGCATCTATCCCCGTGAACGGATGGCTGAAAAATAATGCGCGCAGGACGCTAAAACGAAAAATTATATTATTGGATTTACTTATTAGAACGACACACGTTTCCATAATATGATCTCCGGCGAACGAGTGCTCTCACATCCCGGCATGACCGGAGAAATTTTCCTCGACCAACGACTTTACTGCGTTCTTTAATTCATCGTCAATAAATGCCCTCGCGGTTTTCTTTTTAAGCTCAGGAAAAAAGTCAGTAACCACAAGGGACCGAATCCGTCGAGAGTTATGATGCGTACGAAACGGGTTTGAATTTCAACGTCGCAACGGCCTCGGCGGCGGTAGCACTCGACGTGTGTGGTCCAGGTGTACATCGCTTTGTCTTGTCCAGTTTCGCGGATAATCCGTCACATATAAACGCGGTTCGCACCCATATCGTTGATAAAGGACGAGTGTATTAAGTTTCAATTTGTTATGCTATATTTTATCTATGTCGCGGATCCATATCTACGATCGTCGGTAGCGGCCGTGTAGTTTGCACCCGTGAAAAACGGTCGACGAAATTTTCTTCGCAGAAGAAGGTTTGTGGAGAATCGAAATGATTTATTTTTCTTCTGGGTCATACTGACGTACCGTCCGGTAGTGTCTCTTCTCCAGTGACAATATTTAAAACCTAGTCATATTTCCTCCTTCGCAATCGTTGTTGACAATTGTTTTCTTCGGGTACGGACGTACGTGGCACGTCTTTGTGCACAGAATTTACGGTAACCCAATTCTTCCTCTCGTTATGTCTAGTTCTAACAGTCTACATTATAGAGGTGGGATGAAAACGGTTAAGAAAATTGGGGTTGATACTGAGCGGTGGCGTGGATCGTAATAATGAAATATAGACAGATACTTTTTAAACGTATGCGCGTGGCTACGGGGTGAGCAGGTTATGCTGCAGCTGTTTCCCCATGCGAGTTTATATTTCCCCCAAAAACATTTTGCTGCCCTTAAACTGTATATATAATCCCCCGAAAAATGTCTATGCATTTTTTTTATCATTATTATTTTAATCGATACGATTATATTACTCGTCATTTATAATTCACGTATTTTAATCACGATTACATTATTATCAATGCATAATTACATATACGGGTTTACTATATATCCGAGGGGCGAAATGCATAATGTTAGGCCATAAGTCAAAAAGTACACAGAATTTTTAAATGAAAATATTCTTATTTCGAAGGTAGGTACGACTAAAAAAAAAAAAATATATTGTTCCAAGTAATCACCCAAAAGGTGTTTTGAACCGACCGAACAACGTTTAAATACACCTGCAGTTGCAGAGACCGTAGCCTCGTTTTTCACTTGGTCGTCCGAGTGATTACTGCGTTGCTATCCTTTGCCAACTCGTTTTTCACCGTTTCAAAAGCGTCAAAATCGTACATAGCTACAAATTGAGGGGCTGTATAAGGACTGTGTTCTTACAATTTTCACTCGAATCGCTAGAGCTAGGACGACTTTTTTTTTGTCATTTTCGTCGAATGCGGAGTTGCGTTGTCGTGCGGAACCACAGCCGGTGTAGACTTTCGGATATTCAAAGTCTGTTCGATAGCAATATTTCTCGAGCACTGCTAAAAGTAATCTCATTATTGCCTAATAGCAATTTCATTAAAAATTATTTGCCTACAAGATGTTCGACCGACTATCATTCACGCGAGTAACTATTTTCAGAGGTGTTGTTGAGCTGCAATCCACCCGCGATATCACGATGTCCTTCTTGAACACATCGCACACAACCTTTCGACCGCTGGTCGCAAAACAAACTTTTCCCCTTAAACCTCACCAACCTTCCTGATAATTTGGTCAGGATTAATATTTTTCAATAATAAAAATCTAATTGCCGTGTGGATTTACAATTTGGACCGCGAGACAGGTGCAGTTGTCATTATTGTCGACATAAGTTACAACGTTTAGAGTCGATTTCGTTGTATCAATTATTCGGAAAGGATATGTTCGAACACAGCGTTGCCACATAGTATCATCAAAAAAATCTCGGCGTGGCTAGAAATTACACCCGATGCAACGTAATTCTTTATTGCCCTTGTACATTTTTTATATTCAACAATATACAGGTCGACCGTACTCGTTTAAAATTGAACCAATCGGTTTTATAATAATAATTAATAACTGTCTAACAAAAAAAAAAAAAAAAATTTATATGAATATATATTAAAACAATAATGTGCTACCAATAATAGGTCCATAATTGATTTGTTTTTTGCGCTGGCCAAACTATAACACGTCACGTCACACTGCATTTTCTAGAATGCTGAATGCTACATTTTGAATAATATTAAATGAAATTAAAACCTGTCGGAAATTGGCACATAATCATGGACACAATAAATAATAATAATAATAATAATAATAATAATAATAATAATAATAATAATAATAATAATAATAATAATAATAATAAATAATAATGACGACTCTGATTCGGATTAAATAAGTATATTCGTATGTTCAATAAAATATACATTACGCTTCAATTGTTTGGTGTTGAATTTGAAATTTAAACACATTTGTTTTGTATAATTTAAATACGTATGGAATAATATACTGTTCGTGAATAAACTACGATAATATTATATACATAAAATGTTGGAAGCAGCAGAGGTTTAATTTTCACGACGTCGTGTTTCATATACAGGACACTATTTCTTGTTGTTGAAAATCCCAGGAAAAATACGGTATTCCTGTGAGTTCGACTACAGTTCGATTAAAAACGAATTTAAAAAACAAAATATCGTTATACACTATAAAATACAAGTATACGTCATCGTGTCTATATAAGTATATTGTGTAATTCACTTAGAAATTAATTTCAAACGTCTCTAGTATAATATATTTGCATATAATACATATATAATAATTCGTCGTTTTATAAGTGTTTTATGAGTATTTTCGATATTACAGAAACACAAATTAAACGAAAACTCAACGTTGTTTCGAATATTGTATTCAGAGTATTTTCTTTTAATTAATTCTTAAAAATAGGTTCGGAAGTTTAAACATGCTTTTATTCACAACGCAGCGTGTAATAACGAACGTTATTGATAACACGGTTTTCAATTCGCGAGTACTTTCGCGACTTAAAAATTCGTTTCAAACAACGTATTGCCTATTTAAACACAACTGTAAGTACGCAGTTAACGGGCATTAGTACATATTATACATAGTTGCGATAAGATTTAGAATCGCACGGGTCACATTTTTTTTTTAATCCTTCCGATACGCGATAAAATATGCGAGGTTTTTGGAAAAAAAGATTTTTAAAATTTCTAATAACAACACGTATTTTTAATAACGCGTATTTCGATTGCAGGCCAGAATCACGGTATTATTGCAGGCATCCTATATATGACTATTAAATACTTGCGCATATTTCCGGGTCGTTATTGAACAGCTCGAACTCGCGGCCTGACAAAATCTCGAACGCCACGCACGTCCCGTTCCCTCGAACTTTGCAGTAACGCCCAATCAGGTCGTCGAGTACTTGCACCGTATTCGTGAGAAGTGTACTCAATAATTGGGTCGCGTGTACCGAGACCGCAGTGCCGAATAATAATAATAATAATTCTCGTTCATATACACGCGTCAACGTTTTATTTTAATTTATTAAATGTGTTATAATAAGTCCTCGGGATTAAATTTTGTGTTTACACGATTTATTGTAAAGAAGGATCGTCGAAAGAAAGAAACGGAAACGATAAAACACACATCGCCGTACTATATTTATCAACGGTTCAACGGTTTGTTGCGCTTCGTGTGTGTATCAAATATTATTATTTTGTGCGTGCGTATGTAGGATATACGCTACAGTACTCTGGTGTATTATGTACACCAGAAGAAGATTGAAAACGACATTAACACAAAGACGCGTCTTTCGTCGATTCTTTTAAACGTTGCACTGTACGTTTTCTGTACACGAGACCAGCAAAATATCAGTGGATCGTAACAATCCTAGTTTTTTTTTTTTCTTTTAAATCGACGTCAAAAAATTTCCTTTATATATTACGATAACGTAGTAATTTATTTTGTCCGTTTTAATACGTTCCGTTTTTTTAATCAATTTTTATTTCCGACAACGAACGTACAATATTATAATTTAGAACGCGTCCTGTTCCTATTTGCACGTGCAGACAGCCGCCAAAACTAGTGTACATTTTCACGGGCCTGACTATTGAAACCGTTTTGTTTTTAAATTTGAAATTTATAAAAAGCCACTTGTTTTGAAATTTACACGTTTTGAAAAATTTTAAAAAGTAACGACGATTTTTTTTTTTTTATTACCGAGATTTATTATTATATTTCCGTATAATAATGATAATACTGCGAAACCGATATAAATTCTTTTGGTTTCTATTCGGGAAATATTCTCGGTATCTATTTTAATATTTATAAATTATAATATTATTCAAAAACAAATTTTTACCGAAAGAATTGCCAAAAAAAAAAATCGAAATTCGTTTAGTTTTTTTTTCTATTTCAATTTCACATCGAGAATAATTGAATTTTCATATACAATAATCATTATAACGACCGTAATAATTAATAAAACATTAATAATAATAATAAAAAAAAGTATACAATTACTCATTTCGGAATTTTTTTTTAGATTTTATTAGAAATGCCGTTGATATTATCGAAAGTATCACAACGAATAAATTTTACATCAGTTTCCAAACACGTTGACGGATCGCGAAAAAAATTAATAAAATAAAGCTATATATTATCAATTTACGGTACAATAATATATATATATATTTTTACGCTTAAAATGCGTATGGTGACGATTCATATACGAGATGAATTTATCCCGGCGTTTTTATTTCTCCTTTTTATAGAATCCTTTTTATATTATTACGGCGGCGTTTAGGCCCTAAATTTGAAGACATCGATTTGTTCGCCAAGTAGACTTCTAAACGCGCTATATACACCGCGACTAGGACGAATCGTTTTCCCTTTTTCTTTTTTTTTACAAATAACAAAAAAAAAAAAAATAGATAAATGACGATCACATAAATCTTCGCGTGTTATACCAGCGCGTAAACATTTTTAAATAATATATAAATGAGTGCACGAAATAAATATGAGTCCGGAGCGGAGGTCATCGGCCCTTAAGGGAAATATCCCGGTTTTCCTCCGGCCAGTTCCGCAACACTGAATAATAATCGCTTTTATTACGTCGCGTAGGAGATGAAGTAAGAGGACACAAAAATCGTGAAACGTCCGTCACGTTAACGTTAAGCGCCGTTAAATACGTATACTGTGAAAAATAACGAGAAAATTTAATATAATAACGAGAAAAAACGAGACGAGATTTCAAAAGGGCACGCGGAACAAAAAAAAAAAAGTCGAATTTATTAAAATTATAGATTTTCTGGTAATATTAAAAAATTCTCGAAAACTCTCGCGGATACTCGGAACTAGTTTACCCTAAGGCAAAACTAGTTTTATACTGAAATTGAAATTCATGACAAACTGGTATAGCCTAGGCAAAACTGATCGAGACTGTCGAAAAAATATATACATACATACAAAAAATAAAAATAATTATCTATTACACGCTTGTATATTTTATGCTCTGGTTTATTATTACTTATTGTTATTATTATCTATTTTTTTTTCGTTGAAACGTAACTGCACCGAAAATTGTTCAACAAATATAGTTGTCAGTGTAAGAAAAAAAACGATCTTGTGCAATTCAAAACACCACCGTAGCATATCCTGTACAAACAAATATTATAATATCTTGTAAAAAAAAAAAAAAACGGTCTCGGATCACTCTGGCCTGGGCTAGACTGCAGCAGTTTGTCCTAAAATGTGAATTTTTATTCCAGTATAAACTATAGTTTTGGCCCAGCACAATAACTAGTGTATCCTGAAATCGGGTTTGGCCGGTAACGTAATATCATATACGCGATACCGAATTCGATAATAATTAGCGGTAAATTCGAAAACGTCCACGGCGAAAACGTCAAGGATCGCGACCGGCAAAAACGCATAGGCGGAAATGGGGGGGGCTTAGGCGGGCTAAACCCCCCAAATATCTTATAATTTGTATGTATTTTGGATATCTGACTGATTACGGCTGATGTTAAAAATGTTAGCCCCAGAAAATTTAATAGATTTCCGCCTATGCAAAAACGTTTCGCAACTCCTGCAATACGCTATCAAAACACGTATTATAGTATTATCTTCTTCTTCTTCTTCTTCTGGCTTTATCTACTCTACAAGAGTTTTTGCCGCCATCACAGTTTAACGCCACTTCTCTCGATCATGAATTATATTTCTCCAATCATTTACTCCTACCCTTTTTAAATCTTCCTCGACCACGTCCATCCATCTTTTCCTCGGACGTCCTCGTGGTCTCTTACCCGTTGGTTTCCAAGACAGTACTGTCTTTATTATTTTGTCGTCACTTCCACGCATAATGTGCCCAAACCACTGAATTCTCTGGCCTCTTATGTAATATTTAATTGGAGTCATTCCTGTTTCTTCAGCTAGTTCTTTGTTAAACTTTCTCCTCAACATACCAGAGTTTTCGTCTAATTTAGGTCCACATATCATACGCCAGATCTTATTTTCGAAGGCAGTAAGTCTTCGTTCTGTTACACTTGTAGTCGTCCACGCTTCGCATCCATATGTTAGTACAGCTCTCACTATCACTGTGTAGAGTCTGACTTTCGTTTTCTTTGACAACATTTTGGATTTAAAAAATTATTATTATTATTATTATTATTATTATTATAGTATTATTGTAAAAAAACGTATACTTTGAATTTTCTTTCTCCGCGCTTTCCGCGTGGCTTTCGGATTTATGTTTTCCGCGCGCAGCGCTCGCGTTAATACGACAGGAAGCTTTCTTTTTTTTTTCCACGTCCTATTTTCATTTTTTTTTTTTTTATTTCATTTCTCCGGTACAGTGAACCTCTCTGTGCGACGCATTTACGCGTATATACCGCACACACACACACACGCGCGCGGGCGTATATAATGGGGAATTTCGTGTCCTGCGCCGGCCGACCAGAGCGTGGTGTGTGTGTGTGTGCGCACGCAAAGGGATGACGCAAACATCTCTGAAATGCAACTCAATTTCACGTTTCGCTACCCTTGTAACGGCAGGGCCCCGAAATCCCGGGCCGCCGACCTACGCGTATAATATATTATCGTGTACGCCGCGCCGAGCGCACATAATATATATTTACGCGAGGAGAACCCACCCCACACATTCTCTCTTCGCCGCCGCCAGTCGTTTTGACGAACGCGGCGAAGGACGCGAGTGTGTGTTACCGATGGACATATTATTTCGGAAAAGCGTACCACAAGGAGGAAAAAATGCGATTAGAAACCGTCGGGTCCGACGTGGAAATTATCGGTCGTGCAGCGAGTAGATAAGAGGGGAGTGCGACTAGGGGTTTCCACCTCCTCTAAACCGCCCCAAAAAAAAAAAAAATTGTTCGTGCTATTATAAAACGTTGATAATCTCGTCGACTGTGAAAGTATAATAGCAGTGCGTATTATAACAATATTATAATTACCTACGGAGTTCTGAATCCCGAGCATTACGACTACGCTATAATATAAAATATGCATACAAGACAATATAAATATAATTGTCAAGGAATAACGATTTTTTTTTTCCACTTGATTTTCGATATTCTGTACGAGAAAATCGGACAGTTTTCGAAACTGAGTCGGGTATACTAAATCTCTTAAAAAAAAAAAATCTACTCTTCGTATACTTAAAAACCGCATACAATAACGATTAACGCGGAAATAGTTTTAAATGTAAATTATACAACGTTCGAAGGGTTGATCTTGTTTTGTAGTTATATAGGCAGGGCCGCTCTTAGGGGTGAGCTTACGGGGCCCACGCCCGGGCCTCGCGTATTGAAAGGGATTAAAAAATAACAAGTCACATAAACGTGAAAAATATTTTTTTTAATCATTTAATTGTCGTAGTTAATATAATAATATAATACACTTTATAACAAAATTTTTATTTATACACACAATTTATCGGCACTTTGATAAATATTTTTCTTATTGTCCGATCATTAAACAATAAGGACCATAACAAATATGTCGGTCAGTACGTAATTACACTTGGCTCAAGAGTTTGTTTCAGAATTCGGAAAACTGTGAAAGACTGAATTACACGAATTATATAAATTTTTTTTTTATATATCGTTATATTAAACATTAATGTAGTTACGATTTTTTAAAAAAAAAATACATTTTGAACCGTGCAATGTTTTAAACTAAACATAGCAATTTATTTGATTCGATTCATTGTTGAAAATCTAAAAAAAAAAAATGTAATTATAACGATAGGTTATAAGTTAAGGTAGAAATGCCTCACAATATAATATTCTGCCCCGGGCATCGTAAATCCTAAAAGAGGCCCTGGTTATAGGATTATTTCGTTAAAAATTGTTTAATAAATAATATATAAAACATTTTTATTATTTCTAGAAAGTTTTTTTAAAACCCCACACCCTCCCCATCTCTACAAAACATCTTATCTACGCCACCGGCAGAGTGGATAGTGGACTGATATTTTTTTTTTCTGTTAGACTCGTTTTGTAAACGTTCTTTAGTACAGTAGTAAAAAACAATAATACGTCTCGTGTTAAAACAATTCTATGCAATATGATTTTATTTTGCTTATATATATAGTATGTTTGCTTTTTGCCGCATATTTTACATATTTTTTATTAATCGTAGATAATTGTTTTAAGTAATTTGAAAAAAAAAAATTGTTTTAAATAATGACAACATGTATAGTCACATAATATTCCAATAACGCGTTTGTGTAGACGTATTCTAACAGTTGTTTGCCGACACATAACGCCGGGCAAGTATGTTCTATAGCGTGTTTACTTCGTTATTGGTACTCAGTACTTTCAAACCTCTAATCATTTTTGCAGAGAGCGGAAAGTTTTGCTCGAGTTCGTTGAGTATTGAATGCGTTTTTTTTTTACGTTTAGTTGTTTTTAGGCGATTTTTTTTGTCGTTAAGTACGTTCGAAATGTGCGCTCAACTCGAAAGTTCCGTCCACTTTGTCAGCGCGGTTTTGTTCGAGTTAAAGACTTCTGTTTTATGTATTCTCGTGACGGAGCACCCGCGGGCATGATTTTAATTATTTTTCACTAAAAAGCAAACGTCTGTCCGCTCGATACGATTATTCTATAATTCTACTGCCGTGTGTTATAAAATATTATATTCAGTGTCATTTATTTTATTTCGATTTTTTATTTTCTTTTTTTTTTTCTATCGTACGCGTAATTTGCCAGAGATTCTTAATTTTTTTATAAATTGATTTTTGAATGCATATTTTCGTGTTTTTTATGCGCTTATATGACGGCATTAGTCATCAAAAAAACAAAAACAAAATAAGAAAATTTCAAAAAAAAAAAATTGCGAATATCCGACATATACGAATAGAAAACAGAACGAAACGAATAATAAACCACGACTGAGGGGGAAATAGTTAACGGTTTACGTTTCCGGCACGTTAAACGTGTAAACGCGTCGAAAACTTTGAGCGTTCTATAGTTGTTACGCATTATTCGAATATTTAAATATAAATTATTTTGAAAGAAAGGAGTAAAAAAAAAAATAAATAAAAACGCTAGAAGATATTTTATTATATCGCGTTAAAGGATAAGTCCCCGACGATCGTCCCTTACACAATACACGCATTAACATACCACGAGCGTTTCCCGATATTACCCCGATCAGATATTATAGTAAAACGTTACGAAATAATATACTCTCGGTCCGAAAATGAAATTCCTACACTTATTTACAATACGAATCACGAGGTGGCGTTAAATGCGCGTAAAACGATAAGGTAGGCGAGAGCGGAGTTTTTTTAACGTTTTAATCTAAAACAGTCGTTGTGAATTATTGCGAGAAAAAAAAACGGCGCGTCAAGTGCGTTGTAGTATTAATTTTCTTTTTTCTTACGCTTATTATTTATGTGTACTTCCCTGCAGTATATATATATAATATTATATTATGAATATAAGAGAATCGACGAAAAATAAAATATAGAAACTACTACGTATATTCGTATAGCGAAGAGGAAATAATTGTTTTTTTTTTTCTTATAATTTATAATCCGCGCGCGTCGCGGAATTATTGTTTAATTCTATATTAGTGCGTTACTTTGGAAAGACAATGAAAACTTCAGAATTCAATTGGCAGGAAAAATTTCAACGAATCGATAGAAGAAAAAAAAAGAAGAAGAAGAAAAACGAGTGGTTCGTTCGTGCGCACGTTAGAGTACAGTTATACGGCGTGTAAATATACATTTACATTTTTTTTTTTTTTTACCAGACTCCGAATAAAAAATACATCCGAAATACGCGAGTCACGGTACTCGACGGTTGGAAATAAAATTGGTTTTTTTTTACAAATTAGAAAAAATCGATAAAAAGCATTTTTAAAAAGCGGAAATTCGAAACTTGTTCGTAGAATTATAAGCGAAACACAAATACGTATTATTACGCAAAGTGTTTTCGGGTTAAATATATATATATATATAATATATTTCACTGTTTTGTATATGAGAAAAAGTGGAAAAAATTTTGCGCTCACGCTCGACATAAAACGTTTACCGCGAACGCGGTAGGTAACAATATACGCGATTAACCGAACAATATTTTTGAATGAAAAACACGCCGAGAATAGAGGACACTATTTAAGCGCGTTGGAAATCGTTCGAGAAACGTCCCACGACTGCAATCGATCCGGATGTCCATGACTATCGGGGGAAGAAATCGATTTCAAGATTCTATCGTTATTTAAAAAATGTTTTTGTCCTCATTTTATTTATTTTTGCCCTAGTAATTATAAAAAAAAACGTAAACCGTTCGTGGCACACGACAACCGCTTTTACTCGTTAAAAATTTACTCAGTCTTTCCAAAAATTCGGACGCCCATAGAAAAAAAAAAAACTAAGAAAATATAAAGTATCTAATTTTTTTTTTACCGTAGGAGTGTCTTTTTATAAAACATACCGTCCCAAAGCGTATCGAAAATAAAACAAATGCGGTACGCTCAGAGCCGTCTTACGCCTTGCAGGGACAATTGGGCACACAGAATTTGGGGACCCTTTTGGAATGCCAAAGAAGAAAAAAACGCGAACGAAAACGTCAAAACGTATAATAAGTACATTCGAATAGTGGTACGTGTATATTTATACAAATATAGGCAGGGACGTATTTAGAATTTCGGTGCCCCGGTGAGATTTTTTAAATTCCGCCCTTTTATATGTGAGGATGTGTGAGGAGGTGTCAAACAAATAAAAATTATAAAAACCTTACTTGTGTTTTATGTAGATTAATATAAACTATAATGTATTACGCGTTATAAAATTATTAATATTAAATATTATCCTAATGTATACGAACAGATATCACACATATTATTATGAAGTAGAGTGAAATAAATATGTATTATGTACAATTAACACGATAGTAACGCTATACGCCAATTACGGTTTGCATTCTGCGTTAATGTCGTAAAATTGTTTTCTTAAGAAATCCCGCGGTTCGTATAAAAATAGAAGATTTCCCACGGAGAGGACTTCCCACTGTAAACATCGTTCTTCGACAAAATTTCACCAAAAATCGACAATATATTAGAAACATTTTATCTAATTTAAAAACTATATTTAAACACGAAAAAAAAGTCGATACAAATTTACCGCTCCCAAAGTTCCAACAAGAGAGAAAATTGCCCACTGTCTGGCCCCCTACCCATAAATACGGGCGCACACCGCGGTATCACGTCATAATTCGTAATAAACGTATCGATAAAAAATGATTGAATGGAAAAAGTTTATGAACCGCTGACTACGAACAATGTGTGTGTTGGTTTTTGCGAGTCAACTCGTATATAATTTAAAACTACTCGACTCGATGTTTTTTTTCGCTTTTTACATTTTTATTTTCGAAAAGGACGGGAGTCGGACTCTAGTTTTGGACTGTTTTCGAGTGCGCAGCGTCAGAACGAATTCCAAACGGTTGCCGCCGCCGCCGCCGCGTATACGGAGTGGTCGATACGAGAACGCCCCCGCCGGCGAGAAGCGCATAAAAACCGCGTGTTCGTCGTGAACGCGGTCGACGGGGCACCGCAGCGGCCGCCGCCGTTTTGTCCCCACACACGGAACGTCACGTCAAAGTCAAACGCGCGATTGCTTAACGTCAACGGCGGCATCAGTGGCAGCACGTCCCACCGGCACCGGTACACGTATTTCACTTCTCTTCGAACCCCCAGGCACGCCGAAATATTCTACGAAAAGCGTGCACACAACGAAACATAAAGAGAATAACGATACGATATAATAATAATAATAATAACGACGGGCGAATATAAAATGTTTGCCCCGCGCACGCCGTGCCGCCGCCACCCGTTCGGTATTCCGAGTAGTCCTTTTGTGTCGATTGTTGTCGGATCCAAGATTTTATATAGATCGCGAAGATCGATACGCGACGTCGTCGTCGTCGGTGTCAATCTCGGCCGGACCGGAGCAGTCAGTCACTTGTATTTGTGTGTACGACGAGTGACGTGTATTTTTCTGTTGTATACGACAACAAGTGCGCGGGCACGTGTGTGGTCCGAGTATTTTAAACGGCAGTGGCTGCTGCTGCTGCTGCTGCTGCTGCTGCTGCTGCGCTGCACCGCGGCGACGGAACACGAGAAATCGCGTTCGTTATTGTGTGTTCTCGTTCGGAGGGACGCGCGGATTCCGTGCAGTGTAGAGATTTTTTTTTTTTTTGCGGGACGGGTCGCCGGCCCGGTGAAAACACGAAACACGTCACGATTATATTGTATGAGTACGGGAAAAGGAGAAGACAATAATACAGCGTATAATATGTTCAGCGGCGTAGTGTCCGCAGTTCCGTCTTTACCCTATACTCGGGCACAAGGACCCGAGGACTTTTGGCCCGGGCATCGAATAATAATACTGCAGGGTTGTTCAAAAGGATTCCTTCGATTTCGGACAGTTTTAACGGTCTGTTGTCTTACTCGCACTAATCAACAGAGGGTAAATCTCGAGTTTTTCGGACATCTTCGTACGGCGCGATGGTCTATTCTCCGCGATCGATCAACGCGATTTTTGTCGTCGTCTCCGAGATCAATGCGCTGCGCGTCGACGGTCCGAGCAGTCTGATGATGGTATACAGGGTGTAAGGCCGGCCGCACACGTACGGTTTCCGTGTTCGGTTTCCGAATACGGAATTCCGATTCGGAAATCCGTAAGCTTAGCGCACACGTACGGTTTCCGTGTTCGATTTCCGAATACGGAATTCCGATTCGGAAATCCGAGATAATGGGTAATTATTTATTAAATTTTCGGATTCGCACATTTTGGTATATATGTATGTACGTTAAATGAAGAGCAAACGTTCACTCGACAGTAGACACAATGAAAAATACCGAATAGAAATTTCCGTCCGTGTGCGGCGTTCAACACAAAATGAAGGCGAGTGCTGCGTTCGGAATTTTGCATTCGGTTAATTTCCGTTCGGGGATTCCGAACGCACGGCCTGATTTCCGAAACGAATGTTCGGAATTTTTTCCGTACTTTCGGAATTATTTCCGAACGGAAATTTTAAGAACGTGTGCGCTAATTTTATTTATTTCTATGAAACGCCTGCATTCCGGTGGTGTCCGAATCGGAATTCCGTATTCGGAAATCGAACACGGAAACCGTACGTGTGCGCCCGGCCGCTAAAGGAAAAGCACGGGCACGCCTCGCGTATCCGAGGACAGTGCGGAAACGATTAGAGAGAGTTTTTTCAACGCAGTCCGCGTAAAGTCGGACCAACGGCGCGACAAGTCAATTACGAGACCGTACACTACGCGTTGCAACTGTTACAGACTGTTTACAGCCCGATGAAAAATTGAAACGACTCGATTTTAGCAACACTATAACTCCCTGACCGTCGGATCGGTCGCAACGGGCCTAATGACTCGACACTTTGCGACTGGCCTCCCGGGTTACACCTGCAGATCTCACGGCATGTGATTGTTTCTTTAACGAAAATGTCAAAGATACCGTGTGTGCAACGCCATTGTCGTCGACCCTGGGCGAACTGAAAAATCGAATATTACAACGGCGAAGGAGGAGTCAGTTACGAGAGACACGCTGTAGCAATTTGAATTTGGCTGTCGACTATATAAATGTTGTTCGTGTGACCAAAGGAGCCCGCGTAGAACGTTTATATAGGTACAATTAAATAAATTTGAAATGTTTTTCTTTTATTTAATGTATCATTATATATTGTTCTAAACCTAAAAATTAAAAATATATAAGCATTCGAATTCGGATGTATCATTTTGAATAACCCTGTATAATTCATATTTTTACGATCCTTTAGCTACAAAAGTCGAATAAAACAGCGTTTATATAGAACCCAAGAGTTCCGCTATTGTTTTTTTTGTCCTGTATATCACACATATACTGAATTTTCGGTGTTCGGACTGTAGTGTTTCAGGAACAGCAACGTATATAATTTCGCGGCTCGTCCGAAAATCGTTTAATTTTTTCTTCGGGTTGTGTTCGAACGATCGATGGAAAATATTGACGGAACGTGTAGGTGCAAACGGTTTTCTGAAGGCCCCATTCTAGTTCGCGCGCACTCATGCCGTTAACCCTTCGCTTAAACGTTCGAATCGTATTTTTGAAGATTTTTAAGGTCAACCGCTTCCATAAATATCCCGATCAAACGAGAGGAACGAGAGTAAAAAAAAAAAAAGTGGAAAAACTGTAGCCCGTTCTTCTAAGATCGATGCAAGTCCAATTCTCGAAACAGTAATCAAATCACCTATATTCATAGCCGTCTCAAGGGGGGGCAAATGGGGCAAGTGCCTTGGGGCGTCCAAAGTATTATGAATGCAGAAAGCGTCGTAAAAATTAATGACAAAAAGAAAAAATGTGTTGTTTTATTTTAGATATTAATTTCCCTTGTATCTATACGATGATTTCGAGGACGAGTGTATTTACTATTAAAATATATAAAATTGTGTAATTTAATATAACGTTAGTATTTAATTTTTTTTTTTTTAGTGGGGTGTCAAATATTATTTTGCCCTAGCGCATTATTGATGGTAAGGACGGCACTAGATTTAAATATCAAAAACAAAAAAATATAGCCGTCCGTATTTTTTATTTTTCCAAACCACTTTATTCGTTTCCAAACGCGCGAGTTTTTGCGAGGTTTTTTAATTTTCACTAAAATAATTTATCGCTCGAGTGACTTTTTCGCAGCGTTCGCTTTGTGCGCGAGTGTCCGCGACATAATTATTTGTATATTTGATTATAATATTTGCGCGCCTACCTTTATGTGTAACATTAACGTCGGACAATTCGATTAAATATGATAATTATTGTGTAACTCTTTTTTCCCTCTATTAATTACATGAAACGTCATTAAAATAATATCGGAAAAGTTCTACGTGTTTTGATGAGTTTGAAATTTTAAACTTTCATCGTAGTAGGTATATGTTTTGTAAAAAAAAAAAAATCGTACGATAATTTTTCTACAAATTCAAAACCGTTTTAAGTAAAAATAAATAAATAATTCGTTATTAACGCGTGTCGTACAGGTATTATTTGAATTTTTTCAACTAGAAATTCCCATTTTTTTTTCTCTCGTACTATTCGAAGACTATTTTATGCGCATAAATATTTAATTTTCGAACGACGGAGCAATACACGGACTACTGCGGTTTTTGAAATGAACCCGTTCGTTTCGTTACGTTAAATAAGCTTGATAAATAGAAGAAAAAAAATCGTACTTTATAACCTGTATATTATATCGAATTTCGTACTGTTGCAAGAAAGGTGCTCGTGACAGAATTGTCCGCGAACGCACGCGTTCACCATATATTATCATCTTGATACGCGAAATTTTCGAATAAAATACACGCGGCGAGATATCGTTTTATTTCTTCTATTATTATTATTACTATTTAAAGTGTTTTTTTTTTACTATTAAAGGCTACAGGGAAATGTCCGGTTAAATATATATAAAAAAAAACGGCAGACGATTATATTAAATCTGCGGCAGCGGTGAAAGAACTCGGTTTTTTTCACTAAAGTTATAATAGAAATTTATAAGGAATAACGACGAGGAGATGTGAAGGGTGGGAATGTTTTGTACAGAAAAACGCGGTAAACACTTGAAAAAAAAAACAAATAATAATCGCGTGTTTTTCTGTGGGATCGAATGGTAATTCGGTTTTGTTTTATTCGTAAGCGCCGCGATTCTTACGGCGTGGAAAAAAATAATCTTATACCTACGCTATTCCAAAATTAGTAGAAAAAAATATAATACAATTTATGCCGATCGGGTACATCTTATAATGAGTTATAATTTTCTGCTTTTACGGTGAAAAAAAAAAAACGAAACGCTCGGCGGCAAAGCTGCCATGCGAAAAAACGATAATGACTATTGTAATAATATAATATTGTGGCCGCGAAAAAGTGAACAGAAATGTTAATAATAATAATCGGTCGACGGGTTTCTTATTACGCGCGGTGTAATGATCGTGCCGAGTGCAATGCGTAGAGCGTTCGCGGGAATTGTAATAAAAAAAAATAAAAAAAATCATTCGCCGGAAAGCCTCGTAGCGGCCTGGAAACGTAATATAACGTTTTCCGCACCTGTATTTTGTGCATACGAGAATCGTAAAAGAAATAAAATAACAAAATATATAAAACGATAAACGTGTGAATAACGAATGGAAATCTCGTAATTTATTATTAAAACCGAGTTACTGTTTCATACAGAATATTAATACGAGTCAATATTTATTTTACATCACAAAATATTAAAACTACCGGGGTACTGTTTTATTTTATAAAAGATATTATTATTTCGAGCGTAAGATTTGTTTTAGCAAAAACTTATTTTTTTCCTACATTTTTGTAATTTATTTTCGAAGCTTTTTTTTTTTTTTACAAACTATCTTTTATTTTATGTAATTTTATTTCTAATGTAATGTGAAAACGAGCGGTCTGTTTATACGTTCCTTATATAGGCGACCAAACGGTTATGACGACGGAACGCGTTCGCGTTTCCTAGGTGAATAAAGCAGCGCTTATTCGGGTTAATATATCGGTTAATTCAGCTGTTGAGAGGCCTCTATTACGATTCGTTTAAATTTACACACGAATTTTTACAATTTCTGATTATTATTTTTTTTTTCGCAACTAATTCGTGATAATGTAATTCTCATGATTAATATACGGAGTTCTCGTATAGGCGTGTCGACGGATTCAAGTCGTCGACCGCGAAAATTCCTCGAAACGTGTAAAGCCGAGGAAAGGGCTGACCGAACGGATTACAGAACGAAACCGAATAACGGTATCAAAACGAACACGCTCGATATTCTATATGGATTGAAAATAAAATAGGGTTTTCGCCGCGAAAATCGCGAATTTCCCATAATATTCTATACGCCGGTTTTCTCTGTGCGTTATACGCTATAGCGTATTTAAATTTCCCCAACAGTCGCTACGCCTAGTATAGCAGTTCGATTGTCGTCATATAAAAATATAAAAAATAAAATTTTTCTATAAAATCTAGAAAAATATCATATTATATTCTATATACGCCAATAAAAAAAAAAAATAGCCTACTATTTATTTTTAAATCACAGAAATCATTAAAGCGAATTTCTTATTCCGTCGTTTCCGTTTAATTCGGGCGGTTGTTCTGATATTGTAATGTCATTCGTTTTTGGTCACAAGGTATTCTCGCGGGCGTATGGATTTTTAACTGTGGCGTAAAACAATGTGTGAATGTACTATTAAAAACAGTGGCGGCTACAGTAAATTTACCATGTGTATCCAAATTACTAAAATCTGTGGACACCCACCCACCAACCTTTTCTTACACGCATACATATAAATTTATTATTATACACTTAGATTTGTTTAGCTAAAATGTTTTATCTGAATGTTAGAGTATTTCAGAACATTCAAGTTTAATGTTAATAAAAAATAAAAAATATGATTAGACACTAAACTGCAATTTATACTCATCTATAATCTTTTTAAAAACTTAAAATTATAATGGTATTTAATATTTATAGAATTCAGTTAATTAGTGCAATACAGCAAGTACTGTATGTATGTCTATATTATAATACAATACCTATTATATGTCAAGCAGTCACCCACCCACCCACCCCAAAATCATGTGTATCCGTCGATACACTTGAGGTATAGGATAGCCGCCACTGATTATAAACAATTAAAAAAAAAGATTCAAAAACCAACTTAAATTTTATGAAACTTTTGTCTGTAATTATTAATTACACGTGTTTTAAGTTAAAACGAGTAAAACCTATGAGTTAAGCACGAATGAAGCGCAAAAAAATTATATTGAAACAAAAATAAAATGATACTAATGAAATTATCGTAAATAAAATTAAAATTATAATGAAACAAAAATCAAGAGACGGCAAACTTCCAATATTAGGACAGTGATTTCACGAAACCAATTGAATCAAAAATTCTATTATAAGCGCAATCTGCGCTTGAATATCGCGTGACAACTCCGAAAAAAAATTTTTTTTTTTTGTTTCATTGAAAATTTTGTTCCTGGGCCGCGATGTCGAAGTCACGCCCACTGGTTTTTAACGATTTAATTAACGGAACGGGGTGAATCCGAGCTTTGCCTCGCGTCCATACGACGAGTTATATGAAATTTTTATCCGAGTTGCCGAATATTTCGGTGTTTCTAAGACGATACGCGTATATAATTATAAAGTATATATATATTTTTTTTAACTAAAAATCCAGACCGTACGCGTATGTATTATTAACTTTGGTCACGTCCCGGTATAGTCTCGCGTGCGGTTTATCGGCGGCGGCGGCGGCGGCGGTTTCTTTTTTATGAAAAAAAAAAATATGTATATAAAAAATTACCTCTCTCTCTCTCTCTGTGTGTGTGTGTGTGTGTGTGTGTGTGTGTGTGTGTGTGTGTGTGTGTATACTTTACTATCTCCCGAAAACAATATACTCGCGTATTTCTATAGCAGCAGAAGCTGCAGCAGCATCACCACCACCAGCAGCAGTAGCAGCAGCAGCAGCAACTTTTCTATGTATATTATAGGTCGTATACACGCGCAGATACGTTGGAATCCAAAAAATATATATAATATAATGACGAAAGGATTTTTACAGTAGTACACATAAATATATAGCGTACAACAGTAGTGCGTGTGTGTATATACGAGCAGAAGCAGCAGCAGCAGCAGCAGAGTATATTATCGACGCTGTGTGTGCGCGGATCGACGATAAAATTATGTAAAAAAAAAAATTACACCGAGTCACGTCTTCGTACACACATACGAAATAATAATAATAATAATAATACGAGCGTTCGTAATAATAACGGCGCGGACTGAAAGTGTACACGAATTATAATAATTTTATATAACACGCGTATATATATTATAATACCGCGAGTACGAGAGAGATATAATATATAGTATACGCCGCCACAATTCCGGGGGACCCGGTGAAATACACAACAATATATACACTCGAAATTATAATAATAATAATAATAATGTATAAGAATGTGATTTTTTTTATTTTTTCTGTTCCGAAATCTCTGTATAATAATAAGCGAGCTACTACTACTATATCGGCTACTACTACTGTCTTGTCGCTTATGCCGCACGTATAGTAGATACGCGTAAATATAATTACGGACGGTCGAGTCGTCACGTACCTATGCGCGTACGCGGGGTCGCGGCAAAGTTCATCGTGAGTTGCAAGAGTATTACTCTGAGAAGCAATATTATATTATAATAATATACGTCGTCGTGTATAACTGCTAATACAACGCGTACAGCATTAAGAGACTCGTAAGCCGTCGGGCATCCATCGGATTTGGGGAATTTTTCGATCGATAAAAAAAAAATTTCCGTTCCAAATTAACAGCTGATGACCGAAAATCGTTTTTCCTTCCGACTGCCTGTGGAGCTGGCCGGGAGCGGATTGCCGTGTTGGGATTAGATAACGCAAAAATTATCTGGATAAAGATAAAAGATGTTATAGCACAGATTAGATGAATACAGATGGATCACTCGGCCCGAGAACAAAAGAATTGCAAATACGCTCTTCTGATTGGTCCCCCGCATATCAATGTAGGCACACACGACGATATAAATTATTGTGTTGGTATTTTACAATATTATAGTACAATTTCTTTATTATCTCAAATAATCTTATCATAATAATGGTTATCACGTGTCGGTAAAAATTTAACGCAGATTAAGCACAGATTTTTTTTCAACTGTGTGTATAAAACGAGTATATTTAACATGAGACATTATACGACACGATCGCCGAACCAGAATCACTATGTAAACAACACAAATAGATTACCTCATGGGAGTAATGTTTTAAATTTTAGGTAAATATATTGTGCTACCATGCGGTCACACTGATATAGGGGGGATTCGAATGACGTAATTTTTTTTGTTTACATCGCGAGTGATCCATCTGTATTCATCTAATCTGTGGTTATAGTATGTGAATTTATCTAGATAGAGATAAAAGGTAATACATACATCTAGATAAAGATAAAATATAATCACGATTTTATATCTAGATAAAATCAAGATAATTTTTTATTTAATTCGTTACACTTTACGAGCCTCATGGGACGTATCGTAAAGTACAACGATTGTTTTCACTCGTCCAGTTCATCGTGGTTTCCTGTCGTTGTCGGGTACAACGCGAGCCACTCGTGCTGTTAAGAAATATTTAATCTTGGACTAAAAGAGACCGAAATAGATTATTTTGTGTAGGAGCATTGGTGATGATGAGGAAACTATGCGCGACTGACGAATAATAATAATCGGCGATTACGCGAATCGTGTAGGAGCAACATAATTATCGAGTACAAACATTCAACGATCATCACGAGTATACACTATCGGGCTATTAGGGAATATTAAATTTGAATTGTATTGATTATTAATTTTCTCGACGGCTGTTACTACTTATCTTCTTTTATGGTTCGTATTCCGAGTATTTTAATTAGTGTTTATTTAGAAAATGATGTTTGTCAAGAAATTCAATCAAACTAAAATAAATTATAACCATGTCCCCCGCAATTAAATCAATTTTCATGACAATTAATTATTATTATTATTTTATATATCGTATTAGTATTTATTATTTAATTGTTAGTTATTATAACTTATTACCAATACCGATATTGTATAAAACGGGTTAGTTTTTCAAAAATATTAAATTAAATTTATGAAATTCGTTTCCTTCAATGCGACGAGTCGTCGTTATGAAATACCCGATAATATTTTAATAATATATAAAAAAGTGTCTTTACACCACACAGTTTGAGTGCAGCGTAACACACTTAAAAAATATCTGCGCTTATATACGGGAATGTGCTTAGCGGACGCTGTTTTATTCGTTTCTCTATAATAATAAACTACTTAAACGACTGTGCACACGGACGAATATAAAATGCAGTCGTCGCGTTGAAATTCGTTGTTTTCATTTAATTATTTATGTATACCAAAAAAAAAAATAATAAAAATAAAACTTTATATATATATATGTAAAATCATGGAGTCATTTCGGGCTTGAGAATGTAATACGCTCGGTAAGTAAATAAATAAATAAAAAACCGTTTATTTATATATATATATATATATATATATATAATTAAATTACGAAACACACCGACTCGTGTAAACGGTTTTGTCGACTGACTTCCGAAAAATGCGCGCGTATACCGCGCTCGTTGTTATTTCGCTTGGATCTTTTCGCCCGCGAGCACTTCAATTTTCCTCAATCTCTCGTCACGTCGTATAACTTCTCCGTCCCACGCAGAAGAAGGAAAATAAAATAAAAAATAATAACGTTATATTAAAATAAACAGCGTTCGAGTTAGAAAGTCCGCGGAGAGCCCTACAGGCGGATAAAAAAAAAAAACTTTGGTATATTTTTTACGCTCGTTCCGGGGAGAGAGAGAGAGAGAGAGAGAGAAAAAGTAATTTTCGCAATTTTTCCGCCCGTCACCGACCATCCTTCCTCGAGATCAATTCCACTCCGGTGTTTTCCGCGCCAAGTCGGGGGATATGCTCAACGAAAATACGTTATCGGAATATTTTTTCTTTTTTTCCGCACAATCGTCGGCTGAATTTTATACGGATTTATATTACATATTATATATTGTTCTTCAGTAATACGTAGAAGGAAATGTTATTGTGGTTTTTCTTTGGAGGCGCGTATATGAAATGGTACCGTAACTGCAGGCAACCGCGTTGGCTATATCAAAAGCGAAACCAGACATTTTCTTTACCTCAGACGAAAATATTTTTTAAAAAATTTTCCTCCGTCCAAAAAAACAAAAATTTATTAGCGACTAATTTCCCCACTATTGTTTCTAACGCGAAGAAAGCGCTTATAATTTTTTCCTCGGCGTTCGAGAACGTTTTCCCGACTGCGAGTTCAAATACAATACGCTTTTTGCCGCGGTCGGCAAAATAAAAAGTACAGAAAAAGAAAAGAGAAAAAGGCGTCCCGAGATCCGCCCTACGAATCAAGCGACCGGCGCACGTTCAAAGGACCTCACACGCGGAAGCCGCCGAGAAAACGGGCAGCAAAAGCGACTGCGTATACACTCCTGCGCCCCGCTGTGATCGGTCCCTTCGACTCGACGGTCCGCCAAAGGGCCGCGAATGTCGTGCCCGGCAACACGCGCGCACAGGGCGCCAGTCGGCTTCGGTCCGACACAAATTACAACGGCACCACGCGCCATGTCCCTGAAAACGATGTACCGACAAATATTTTATTATATCGACGTATTGGCTTTTTTTTTTTTGTTTTGAAATCGATAAATCTCCGCACATATCGAGATTTATCGATTTATCGTTATTTTCTAAACAGTGCTCGAAATGGAAGTGTACGCAGTGGGACGGAGTTCCTCTACTATTTTTCGTTTTTTTTTATCTGCGTAATCCAACGGTACTTTTATTTACTAAAACGAGGGGGGACTTAAAATACTTTTACGGTGACTCAGGACAAGGGACTTTTTGCTGTGTGAAAATGGTGATTGGGGGATGGGGCATAGTCCCCACATTGAAGTAAATTTCTTTGTAACACGCTCATATTTTTTACTAGCGGAGCTCTTCTTGATTAATTTCCCCGATTCGAGCACTGATTATAAATAAGTGAATGTTCGTCGCGAACGCGGTTTTGCGAATATATTCGGTAAAAAAAAAAACAGTCACATTTTCCAAAATCGCGAGCAAAGCGCGCGATGAAATTAATATATTTTCTTATATATTAATCATTATTAAAAAAAATTATATTTAATAAATCTCTTGGAGAAAAAAAGTTTTGAACCTTGAACTGCCTATAGCGAAACCGTCCGGTATAATATTTACCGTTTTGCGGAGAGGTTGGCGAAAAGTGGTTAATACACACGTATAAATAAAGAATCGAAGAATTTTTCTTGGCTACTGTGTGTGTGTGGTAGACACGGCCAATGACGAGCAGAAATCGAACCGAAGTAATGGAGTTGGTGGAGGACACTCTGCAGGTGGATTGCCCTGACACTTGTCATAAATGGACAGTATTTACGAATAAATTACCACCGACATCGATGGACCATAGAACAGTCCGGCTGTCATTAACGCAGAAAATATTATCGTACGGCTATATTATAATATGTCGATTTGAATTTATTGACAATAAACGGATTGACCAAGAGACAAATATGGTGCAAACGAACAAGCACTAAAACGTTATAAGGCCTCGTGCTTTGTCTATTGCGGGTAGACAACTGCATTAGTTTTTGTCGAAAATCGACTCCACGTCAATAAAGCGATAGCTATAATCAAGACGAACTTTTGCCAGACGAGCTACATGATCTTTCAGACGGGTTTCAGGACGATTGTTGTTTGACGCATGGACCGGTTGCAATTTATTTCTTCAATGAAGATAGTTATGTAAAACAAACATTGAAATAAAAAAAATTATATGATATTAGAGATTGAGATCGAGAACAAACATTGTTGGCATCCGTTCGGATTTGCGGAGGCTCTTCATTTCAAGTGAACGGAAAATCCGGTCTGGCCGATTGCGTCCAGTTGGTTTCAAATAAAAAGATTCCCTCTCGAAAAACAAAAAAAGTTATTGAACATGGATGTAGGAGTGACTATTAAACACTGTAAAATATCATACTAATAACGGATATTTTATAAAAAAATCTCGATCAAAGTCTCTTATTAATCATTAATATATTAATATTGTAAATAAAATATGATCATTGAACAATTTTTATTATGTTTTATGAATATTTTTATAGTATTTCGAACGGATAACAATATTATATTATTAAATAAATGGGTCTTTTAAAAATTAATTTCCGCGTCGACTAACCGCCGAAACGTTAACGGCGATTTGCTGCGTGGATCGACCTGACTTTATGGCCGGTTATCATCTCGAAGTCGCAACGAAAATAATATATACCTATTTTACTATACGTAAAACTCGTACAAAATATGGAAATTTATTTTTTTATCCGTTTCAAGACTTTACCCTCTGACTTCTTTCGAATTTTAAAAAAAAGAACACTTTGTATACGAGTCGAAAACATTTTTTTTTTTAAATTTTTACGCGTATATATTTATAAGTATTATTCTACGAGGAAAACAAATTATATAGGTAGTAGGTAGAATAAAGAGAAAGGATGGAAATAAGCGCTATATTTTTTTCTTATATATATAATACCTTTTTCCCTCCGTATAAATTGTAAGTCGAATGAAGTTTTTTCGAGACGATATGAAATAATAAAAAAATAAAACACGTAAAATTATGTAAAAAAAAAAAAATGTAAAGCCGCGGCCGACGAACTCGTTAAAATGAAATTTTTAAAAAACCAATTTCGACACGCGTTATATTGTTGTAATACGATTACGTTTTCGTTTTACGTACCTATACAATAATGTTTGCGACGCGCCGTATTTGTATATATATATATATAATATAAAATATAGAGTCGTATAGAAAACGGTATATTATTGATGATAATAATAATAATAATAATAATAATAATAATAATAATAATAATAATAATAATAATAATAATAATAAAATATATATGCGCAAAGTCTCTTTGAACGATATATTCGTCCGGGTGGTGAATTATGCGTTGAATAATTTCGTATTTAAATAATCGTATATTTTGTCGGGAACAAAGTACGAATTTTTTTTTTCATTATTATTATTATTATTATTATTTTTTTTTAAATATTTTTAATGAATAAATAATGAAGAACTGAAAATACGACGGCGATGACGGGGGCCGAGGCGTCTTATTGTCGCGAACGAATCGTCGACGCAGAAACGATATTATTTATCGTCGTCGTTTTATATAAATTATACGGAAAATAAATTGTACGCATAAAAAATACAACGCGATTGAATTACGAGCGAGCGAAATTGAAAACGTAACGAAGAAAAGGGCTATTTCGGCGCGTCCCGGAGCGCGGCTGCCTGCGGATCCGGAGAAACTTTCGAAAATTTCTCCAAAGCGCACTGCGACGCTCGTAATGTACTTAAATTGTGCTCGAAACCGGGAGAGGAAGTAGTTTCGACTCGTATTATAAGAGCGCCAAAACGTATTGTATAATATTATTACTGTTCGGATGTCGATGACTTTTGCATTTTCTTTTTTTCGTTTTAGAACGTCGTAAGTGACGCTTTCATAGCTGAAAACGCGATTCAATAACATACGAATTTAAATAAATAATTTTTCCCATAAATTTTAATTTATAAAACCGAGTAAAAATTCGAGAAAAACTGCAAAAGAGAAATATGAGACACGTCATATAAATATAATATACGCATGTACTAGTGGCGTAGCCTGCAGAGGGGAGTTTTGGGTGTTTAAACCCCTTACATTTCTTTTTTTTTCCAATACGTTTTAACCTCAAAAATTTATTATAATTTATACTATTGTGTATTTCCTTAATTCTATACACCTAAGTAAAAACAAAAACACTTCCGATAACTTGTCCAGATAATACATTGATAATAATAATTATTATCATTTATTGCGAGTATTCAACAACCTGTATATTAATAGAGAAATTATACAACCAGAAAACGTATTGAATAAATCGGGAAAAAAATTTAAAAAATACGATAGTTGTAAATTAACAGTAAATATTTTAATTAAGTTAATAATTTTATTTGGTTATTTATTGCATAATTTTATATAAAACCTAGATGTAATATGTATAACTATAACAAATAGAAAATATATAAGACTTTCATAATGCAGTGTTTTTATATTTATTAATTTTTATTTTATTTTTTTGTGTATACACCACGGAATCTGGTTCTCGTATGGTCCAATAAGTAGATGAGCATTAAGCAACGAATCTAACGAAAAATGTAAAAATCTATAGTTTCATTCATATTTAACCCCCCCCCCCATCTCCCATTGCATAATCCTGGCCCACGCCACTGCCTAATACAATCGTTAATTGTTTAATACGCAAGTATATTAATAAAATTGTTAAATTAATAAAATAATGACTCAAAACAAAAAATATAAATAAATAAATAATTCCGTTAATGTAAACAATATTAAAGGTTGCTTTTTTTTATAAGGTTTTTCGATTGTAAATTAAATTTATAAACGGCATTTTTGTAGGTTTTTAGTTAATTTTTTGTGTAGTTTATGTCATGTACGCATTTGCTTTAGGACGTCAACGTTCGCGCCATAATAATTATTATACGTTTTCAATGAATATTTCAAGTCTTCTTCAACGAAACAGTACGTTTTGCTGTATTCCATAAAGAAAATTCCTGTATAATATTCAGTCACGATCGACGAAAATACACACTTTTTTTTTTGCTATTTAAATATTATTTCAACACAGAAAATTAGACCGGGTCAATCTTTTCGTAAGAGCGTGCGGAGACCCGTGTGAAACAATTAATGTTGTGTGGACTTTTCAGTCCAGTTTACCGTTTCAGAACCGAGGCTGAATTAACGTAATAAGAACATTGTGTACAATCGAAACGAAATCGAAATCGCTCTGCTATTAATCGCGCGTTACTCTCCGCGCGTCCTTTGATTTCGACTTGGATTTTGATCGCGTGCAGCGTATACGCGACTTTATAACAGAACTTCACGCGCACGCTTCAAACTTCAAAGTGTCTTTGATAATAATTCACAACGTATACGTCCACAATCCTTTCGTCGGCACACCGCGAGTTATAAGCGCACACGTCACGGGAGAAAACTTATACGAGCTCGGTCTTCCACTCCCATCGACTTTGCCTATACACCACTTACACCTTTTTGTGTCATAACATACAGCGTGAAACAAGGGAATTCGCGGACGTCAAAGCGAACTAGTGAAAATAAGCGAGTGCGTTTTGTTATTATATTTTTATTTAACTCGTGCGCTCGAAATCGTCGCCTCGTTCGGTACCGCGTTTGTACTTTGTGGAGGAGCACTCGCAATACAATTTCCTCGTTAATATTGTACACAGGACGGTAATACGAAATCTCGGGAAAACGACACAACGGTTTGATTTTTATCCATTTGACACTGACAAAATCCATGCGACCATTTGACACGTCGAGAACTTGACGTCATCGAATACGTTATTTAAATATACGGTTAGAATATTGGAAAAAAAAACACGGCTCAATACGGCTTTACCGAAGCCTATGGAGTCTCAGTTTTTCTTCCCGTCGGGGTCCGTTCTCGGACAAATCGATAAGAACGAGCTGTCGGGTCTCATCAGACCTAACTGCACATCGCTTTCAATACCTAAATAAATCTTTTAAAAAATAAACGGAAAGAAATTTTGTAATTTATATTATAAAACCCTGATGTAGCTGAGATTTATTGTTGTTCAATAAATTTAATCAAATTTATTCTACGATTCCGCCGTCCATTACTGTATACAAACCGTGATGTAATTAATATATCACGATACAAACAAAAGTTCCGTATGGTAGTTAGGTAGTTAGGTTTATAACGTTTTAGTTAGATTTTTAATTATTTGTTGGGAACACCTTTTGTTTTCATTGTTGGTAGTACTAAATTCTTATCTAAACTAAGGTGTTATCAATTATGTGCCGGAGAACGGACCCCATCCCGTTTTTTTTTTTTATCGTAAAGAGACGTGGAAAGAAAAGGATAAATATATACGATCGAGGGGGAGGTCTTTAGCCCGCCGCCGAGTTTGAGTTCGCCTGCTTCCTCCGCCTTAAGACTTTGATATAACCGCCACTGACCGTATTATATTCTGTAGAAACGAGCGACCATAAAACACCCAAATTCGTAATGGGAACGAACTCTAATTTAGACTCACTTTCTGGGACGTATACTTAGTGTATTGACGATCGCGATCCGTCGGACTAGAAGAGACGCGTGTGTATTGAAGATTGTGTTTTAAAAACTCCCGATAAACGTGAACGCGACCGACCGTACAATATTTCGTGTACCCGTAGGGCATCCGGTCGGGGGCACAGCGTAGGACGTAATTTTTATTATTATTATTATTTCTTTTTTTTTTTTAACAGTCGCCCTGCAATTTCGGGAGACGATCCCTTTAAACGCGGTTAAATTGGTTAACGATTTTTCTGAGGATACCGCCGCCGGTATACGACGCGACTTCCTGTACACACACACACACACTAATAATATAATATACGTCCGAATATTATATTGTTCTTGCGCGTGTTAGGTTTGATGTGCGTGGATTGCGCGGAGGAGGCGAATAAAGAGGGAAAAAAAACCGAATATTTTTTTTTTTTTTGGGGCAAAAAACAATATTATTTATTGTTGAAGATTACACGGGCCGGAGGGCCGTTACCCGACGGTTCGGGGTCACGTTAATTTGGGGTTTTGGTGCGAGTGCGTACGGACGATAATATACACAGAGACCTGCCGCTGCAGCAGCCCGGAGGACAGTCAATCATCCGGTTGACAGTTTCCACGACCAAGGTGAAATATCGCTATATACAAGTATAATAATAATAATATATATATATATATTATATATCGGTAAAATATTGTACACGCTGCTTTTCTCGTCCAGACGACCGCCGCCGCCGCCGCCGCCGCCGTGACCACTGTATATACTGTTTCAACCGTTCCTCCGCCGCACATATTATATTGTATTATTATTACATTACAAGAAGTGATGAGTGCGAGGGCTTTACTCGTGTAACTCTATACGTTTTGTTATTATTTTTATTTTTAAGTTTCGGTATACTATTGCTATTGTTATTAAATAATATATAAAGACCCGTATAGTCTTAAGCGAAGCGTTGCAATTATTTATTTATTTTTTTTTTTTTTGAAAAAAATCTCGCGAAATTTTAACACTCGACGTGTAAAAAGTGAAATTTTCGGACGCAAAACGAGCAATAATAATTCGATTCCGTACGCGTACAATTTATCGGATTGTGTGATATTCTAATGCGAACAACACGGAAAAGTTATGAAAATCTCGATAAAATTTTGCGCGAATTAATAAGTGAAAACGTTTTTATTATTTATTTTTTTTCACAGCGAAGAATTTCTGTTACCGAATTTTTATCAAGCACGTAATCGCCGGAACTTGTGGTCCAAAAAAAAAAAATCAAAAATAAACACCACTGTAAAACCATTCGCTCCGTTTAGAATCTAAGAAGAAACGATTTAATAATAAATCTATATTTGACGATAATAGAAAAACGTACGGTTTACGCTTATACCCATATAATACATAGAGAGGAGTCTTTTTTTTCCACTCCGACACAACGTTATATTTCTCAGTTATTATCATACACGCACAAACACAAATGACGTGCATTTTTTTTTTCATTCGTGTTCTAGCGGTACTCATCGATCTATTTTTTTTTATATTTTCTACTTCGCTCTCTCTCCGCTTCCCCGTGCAGTCACGCGACTCGATTTATACACATGCACGCGGATTAGCAGACCATATAATAATAATAATAATAATATCCTGAACGAGCGACAGAGAAACGCACACGTATTTAAAATATATTATAGCGTGTTACGGATTTGTAACGTGATGATAATATTTTCCCGGATTTATTGAAGAGTTGGAGAGGGGGGAATCGGTTGACTGCTTGGCAATCACGGGAATGAGACGCTTTTTTTTCAAAAAAAAAAAAGAAAGAAAGAAAAATACGAGTGTAAAAGTGTATAACGGGCGTATTTGAAAAGGGCTCGTGTAAACGAAAATTTACTTCATTTGTCGTTTTCAAAACGACTCTGAGGATTTTCACGGAAAACGTATACGTCGTTTTGTGAGCGTACGATTAAATTTCGGTTTTAATCGCGACATTGACGAGACTATCCTATAACGAATTAAAATTTTTAATTTATTCGAGTGTCCTTCTTTCAGTCTCCAACTCATTATTCTTCGCGTCCTTCTCTCCAACACTTGCACTTTTCCAAAGTTTCCAGCGTATCTCCTTTTTTTTCCCCATTAAATGTCCGTCTCTTACAATCATACAATGCACTCCAGACGTCATACGTTTTTAGTAATCATTTCCGTGTATCAATCGATGTCGGTAATTTATTTTATTTTTCGCAAAATTATTATTATGAAGAAGTAGGTTTTGTTCGCGATTATTTTGTTTTCGTTCGGGTAAAAAAAAAAAACACAAATTAAATACGACTATACGAAATACAACGGTGACCGTACCGCACAAACTCCACCGATTTGCCGAGTTAACACTATTATGTATTATAGTTATTATGCAGCCAAGGGAATACAATATATATTTTATACGCGTTTTACGATTGGGTTTCGTTGAGTAACGCGTATACGTGTTAGATTTACGACCGAATTATTATATATACATAAATTATGTCGTGACTTACAATAGTTTTATTGTTATTGAAATTGCAGCAGCAGCAGCAGCAAGAAGTGTTGGAAAACGATAAAAATGTACGTTAAAAAAAAAAATCACGCTCGTCGACGCGTCCGCGTAATTTGCGCACGCGTTTTACACGGAGACTGTTGTTGCGCAGGAAAAACATTTTTTTTTTTCTTTTTACAATACACGCACATATTTTCACGCGATGTAAGTTTTATAAATTACATAAATTCAATCAGTTTAGAAAAAAAAGAATTAAAATCACACGCGCGTATGTGTAAATAAAAACGTTTCAATTTTCGTTGAAAGCACTCGTCTCAAACTTGACTCGGTCAGAATCAAACTAACGCCGTATATTATATATATATATATATAAAGTAATGATACGGCCAGTCGCGTTATTCGCATGTGAAACAAGAGCTACGACAAAAACTGATGAATGAAGCCTGGCGAGATTCGAAAGAAACGTATTGTACGGCAGATGTTTGGCGCCAAAAGAAACCAGAACGCGAGGAGGATACGAACGAGGAAGCAACACGTGTGTCAGATGATGCGGACGTATAGTAGCAACAATGGAAATTAGAAGGATTTTTTGGGCTGGTCACGTATGGCGAAGACAAGAACAGGCAAGTTACAAAACGGATATTAGAAAGCAAAAGACCGGTAGACAGTCCAAGACAACGATAAATAGGCAGAGTTCGAAAAGACTTTTTTGTTATAAAACGGTGAAGAGATGGCGCTGCGGACAGAGACAGACGGAAAGTAGTTAGTGATTGCGGCGAAAGACTTGAATGGTCTATATTGCCTTAAAAAAAAAAATTATATATCGTGACAAGTGTGTAAAAACAACCGATTTTCGTGCCAACGTCGAAACTGCGCGACCACGTCGTTTCGTGTCCCGTCGTCGTCTCAAAGTAAATAATAAAACGTGAAAAAAATATCATGGAAAAAATCATGTTTCATCGTATCCTCCACGACTTTCAAATCTTACGGTTTGCGCACGGCTAAATATCGTAGGTGTGACAACAGATTTGTGATACGCAGGTATGATGTTTTCTTTTATGGAAGTCCTACCACTTCCATAGAGGAAAAAAATCTTTATCGTATAATTTGTAGTATGTTGTGCACGATTTTTTTTGGGTTTTGTGTTGTGTTTATCATTGTTTTTTTAACAGCGGGCGCCCGTTCCATGGAAAAAAAAAATACGATATTATTGTGTTTTCCATGGATGCGCCGCAGACCGAGTCGCAATTCGGACAATCTGTTGTCACAGGTACCTACCTAGATATTTAGCAACGGGTTTGCGTGACCTTCTATCCGCGGGGGTCGTGTTTTGATCGATATGCGCGCGCGTTCCGCGTACCTATTGAGTTCAGTGGCACGGGTAGGAGTTGCGTTCGACTCGATACCCACCGCTCACTGTTGTGAATACGCCGCTGCGCATAATATTTACGTACGCGGTTAACACCGTGGCTAATTTCACACGGTTAATTCTTTTTTCCTCTTTTACACACGCCAGCGACGGCAGCGATCCGATCGCACACGTATTATAAAACGGGTAACGAAGAGGCGTCGAGTGGCGGGCAGGAGAGAATCCAGATTTCCGAACTCGGTGTAATTTTCTAGAATCACGAATTCGAATCACGTACACGAGAAGACACACACACACACTATTGCAACGCAATAGGTATTAAGGTATACGCACATGATGGCGAACGAGTGTAGCGGCACAGACTCTGACTGTGCGGCGCACGCGTTCTCCGTCCCACAAAACCGACCGGATGGACCGGAGATGTTTCCAAGTATACACACACACACACGCGCGGGCGCGTACCAGGAGCAGGAGGACGACGAGCAGGATGTGTGTGTGTGTATACTTATATAATATTAAGGTGATTATTAAGGTGAACGGTGTGTGTGTGTGTGTGTGTGTGTAGACGGAAATCACAGGCTATCCGTGCGCGCGCGCGTGTACTCCGTATTATAATTATACGCGCGGCGAAGGATAGTGGAAAAAAAAAAAAAAAAAAGTAGTTCGGCGGCGTCTCGTTCATTCACAAGAAACCGCGTCTCGTGGCCGGCTTGCGTGTTATATACGCAGGCGTTTATAGGCGACGGGAGCAGCTAAAGAAAGAAAAAAAATTACCGACTGGGGGAGGAAGGAGTGAAAACAATAATTCCGCTCTTGTACCGCGATACACGTAATTATTGTTATCATCCCCGAGCACACACGGGTACGTGCGTGATGAAACGCATACGCGATGAGTGTGTGTACAATCGGTGAACAACGACACAAAACTGTTATTATTATTATTATTATTTTCCTATAGTAGGCAGTACTATTATCGCCGCGGTCCCGGGACGACTTCTGTCACTGCGGCAAGGCTACACGACCGCGTAATAACAGTAATAATAATAGATTTACCGCCGCAAAGTATACCTACGCCCCGGCCGCGACGTTTTGCCGCCACGGCACGAAACGCTGGCGCGCGCGCGCGGTCGGACCGATGATACGCGTTTGGGATTTGTCGGCAATATTGTTTTTTTTTTTTTTTTTTTCTATAACGACACACGAAGACGAACAGTATATTAATTATTCGTTTATTTCGACAATTAAAACAAAAAGTTAAGGAGCCTCTTGTTGTAGGGACACTGGCGGTTTTGATATATTAAATATATATAAAAAAAAAAAAAAAATGAATATATTTAATAAAAAACGAGTCCGCTAGTACTTACGACACATTGACGTGTAAACGTCGCGCGAGCGGTAAAAATGGAACGGAATAATTGTGATTGGGATCTGTGAATATTGGTGACTTTAATTAAAGTAATTTCGACAATAAATATTATATTCTTAGTATAGTCGTGACAACAGCTTACGCATTTCCCGAGATTTACCCTCATACCGGCCGTGATAGATGTTTACACATCAATATATTTTAATATATTTATGCTGGGTCGCATAAGTCATTCTGTAAATGTTTAACGAATCATTAACTCGTGTGGGCCTGTGTAAACATTTAACGGCTCGTTAAATCACTGTTTAGTCGCACAACGATTTTTTTTAAATAATTCAAGGAAAATTATTATTATTATATAAACGTCTATTATCTTATTAAAACATGTTCTTCATTGAACACCTTATAGAAAAGACACAAGAATTTCGGAGGTTCGACCGGAAAGTCGGCATCGAATTTTTGTAGACTCTGCCTTGAAGTTATCTCGTTCATGATCGTTCGTGATCCAACGTTTATCTCGGTATGAACGACAATGTTCTATGATAAATCACTCGCATACGTCATGTTCATTAACATAGAATACATGGTATCTATGCTATGAAAGGACCAAATGTCGCAGGAAATTGTATCTGTTATCAAAATATGTCAACGGCTGTTATTTTCAACCGTCCAGGTCCCACTTCTTCAGTGTCGTGAGCCTGATATCATCGAATCGCCCGCCAATGGTTGTTGATAAAGTAAATTTTTATTGATAATCGTGTATTATCATAGAACGAAATACTGATAACGCATTTTAACGAGTCGTTAAAATGTACAGAACCGAAATCGGACTAATGGACCGTTAAATTGAAATTTAGCTGCTCTGTAAAATTTTTCAAGAACGTTTATGCAACCCAATTTTTTTACCGAGTCGTTAAAACCGCTAATGGTTCTGTAAATGTTTAAAGATCGTTTATGCATAAACGTTTACCCACAAGCGGCCGGTTTTCGCGGAGGTACCAAGAGCAAACAGTTTACAAAAAGACATTATACCTATCTGTAGGCGATATACAATATTGTTATCACGCGTTATCATCTTCCTCGTACGGTATGAATTTTGTGGTATCGACGCGGTTTCTACCGTTACCTCGGTCTCGCGCACTCGGCGTTGATAAACCACACGTCATGTTGAAAAATGATCAATAATATCCTGTTCACAAAACTCCAGCATTCACTAAACTACACTGAAAATTGTACTTATAATACGTTTTAAATATTATTACTTTCAGAAATATCTATACTACGTATCAAGTACACACAACACTGGTATAGCGTTTTGGTAGTTATTGAAGAAAGGAATTTCCTATATAGTAATAGGAATTTACTATTTCCTAGTAGAGGAGAAAATAGTACAGTTATCATGCATGCAAACATATTAGGACAATGGGATCGTTTATAATGTTGAAAAAATTCACTTCTCTTCACCATGATAACTTTTTTACTGTCCTTGGTACATGAAAATTACAAAATATGTGTGAATAAATTGTTTGCCCCCCCCCCCCTAGGGACTTTTTAAAAACCGCCACTGGTTGCGGATGACGCTTAAGTGATAAAGATTTATACAATTGCTATAAAATAGATCAAAATTAAGAGAAATTTTTCTCGTCAATACAGTCCAAAATCACGTATTTGACGACTATTTCGGGTTTCTATAACTATTATTTTCAAAATTACAAAGAAATAACGATAATCGATATTGACGGAATCGCGTTTTTGTACCGTTTTTATGTGATTTTCCGGTAGTTTTTTCTGATTCTTCATTAAAAAAAAAGTATTGAGAAAATCGAAAAATGACCCCTCTAAAGTACGCCCGAACTATATTGATGTATTTTTCAACCGGATAATAATTCCTAATTTCTCGAGAGCTGAATTTTGGTTCACAGTAATATTTAGTACACGCGCGTCTTATACGACGGACGTATTAAAAGGCCTACCCCTTGCGCATAGCTCTCCGTCCTTCAAAAGGGGTGTTATCGATCTTTTCGTTATTATACAATAATATACGAAAACAACGAATCACGGGAATGGGATCAACGTTTGTCTGCAAAGATACCACTGCGTATGTTCTGTTTCGTCTGTCTGCTGTTGCTGATGCTGCTGCTGCTCATACACAACACGTGTGTTCGTATCTTCATATACGTACATATTTATATATATATACTTAAATATTATATAATACGGTAGTTATTTTGCTCTTCCGAAGTTAATTACACATAATATGTGTATACGCGAAGCACGTTCATCACGGAAGCCTCATTATTGATTTTGTACCTTTTTTTTTTTCTTTCTCTTGCCTTCACTTCACCACCTCGTGCTGCACGTATATAGATATACCTCTCGTGTCCCCTGCTGCAGTATCGCTCGACTACGTCAACAACACGCAGAGCGTATAAAATAAAAACCTGAACGGTATATATATATATATATATAGGCAGGTACGATGGAAACCGGAAAACGCGAGTCTACGCACGAGGGTGTTCGCGTTTAACGTTACATAATATTAACCTTTTTTTTATGTGTAAAAAAAAAATTATTTCACATACGTCGAAAAATCGATAAAAACGCATAAATATACAAGGCGAATAAAAAAAAAATTTAATTATAAAATCGGGATAAATTTATGCAGCGAAGTCGACGATTTATTTCTTATAATTGTGTTTAAGATTAAAAAAAAAAATTCTGTTCGATTATAAATTGCAGAGTATTATATAATATGTGCAAAAAAAAAAATAATAATAATAAATGTAAACATGAAAGTTTTGAAATACCTATACCTATACTATTTAATATTATGAACTCAAAGTGAACTAAAAGAAATTTTTTTTTCTCTGACCTATTAAACGACGTAAGTACCAGCTAAAAACAAAATATTTTTTTATTATTTAAATATATATAAATGTGTTAAAAATTGTTTGTACACGACGGTTACATAATACGTTATACGGTCGGAAAACATAATGGTCCGGTTCGACCAACATTTGTTAACGATTTAATATTTTTTTAATTGTATTTAACAATTAGCGAAAATTAGGTTTCACCGAGATTTGTTAACCTTAACGCGTTGTTAAGTATATTTCACCCGAAATCGGCTTGTTAAAATTTAATCGGCGTTTTAAAATGCCATAGATCCACTATATTATAGTGAATGAGGTTATAATCGCCTATTTTTAATGTCATATTATCACTTATCAGTTATTACATTTCGTGATAACCAATAATGAGAACGTTAGAATCAAGGTAACCGTCTTGGTAACCCAACTAACATTTTGGTATTTAACAAATAGAATTGTATAATAATAATGCCATCATGGTGAAACGTATATAATTTAACCAGATGTTAAATTTAAACAAATTGTTAACTAAAACAGTGTTAGAGTGTATTTAACAATAGTTGGTAAAACCGGCCCAATATATAAATAGTTTTTTCGTTAAATTTTTACGAGTTCGTCGATACGGATTTTTTTTTTTGTACGTATAATTGAAACTACGTTCGATTAAAACGATACAATATACAAGTACGCGATTTAATCGCGTTCATATAAATTTGAAGCTGTTGCAACAAAATCTATAAAAGTATATACTGTTGTGTTTTCGCTATAAAAATTCTTCGACTTTTATAATACACTCGTATTTATTTCCGTCTCCCCGATCGTTGTATTTTATGTCGTTCGGTACAAACTTTAATAGACTTGAAACAATCAAACACGTCGAATATACGCGTTGTGCGAAGAAGTAATTCATAAAATATAACCGCGGGGGGGGAGATTCAAAATTTTAGTGAAATAAGCCGTATACGGTTTTTTCAATGTAATTTTTCGTAAATAATATCATTTTATTTAATCCCTCACACATCGTATTACGTATATAATAAGTGTACGCTAAACAACAGTGTGAATACGCCGAGTAATTTGAATTCGATAATATCAAAAGGAAACTATTACGAACGTAATACGAGCCGCGTAATTTTTGAAATTTTCGTGTCTCCTGTAAGACTACGGAATTATTGTTGTTTTGCAATTTTTAATATAATTTTTTTTTTTAGTGACCCGACGAATCTCTTAACAGTTTGGTCTCGTCAAAAAATATACAATTATATATATTGCAAAAACGACGCGGTTGATTGCAGATAAGTTTTATTCGGATTCGCGTTTTTTTTTTTTGTTTTATTTTAGTTTTCGAGGGCGTCGGGCGTATTTATAAAATTAATATATTAATATACAACGGGGATTATAAAGGGATTAAAACGTTGTTAACAGTTTTATGCGTCCATATAAATGTATGTAGGTACGTATTTTCGCTTCGCGGGAAACGGGGCGAAAAACAAGCGGATTTAAAATCAAATGGGTATGTTTTATATACATATACACTATTTTTTAGTAATTTATTCATTTCGAAAGCTCGAGGACACGGTATAAGCCGGTAGGTGGATATTAGAGGCGTATATTGCGTGTCACGACCGTATCGAGTTATCGAAGGTTTCGCGAAACGGACAACGCGCTTTTGCGTCCGTTTCATGAAAATACGTAATCGCGTTTTCTCATCCGCTTTACTGTACAGACGATACTATATAATATTATATGTATAAAAAATTTAAAAAAAAAACCGACAAATCTCTTTATTGTTCTACCCGATATTTTCGTGCGTTTTATACTTATTTCGCGCTACAATCACTGTACTCGAAATATTTTATTTTGTACGATTAAAAATAAAAATAATTTTTGGAAATGTCGTTTTGTTTTTCTTACAAAATCAGCTGCCTGGTCGCCGAACATCACTTATTTGCTCTCCGCCACGATTCTGTCGGGTATACTGTTAAACGAAAGAAATTGGTGTTTTCATAGACACCGAAATAATTATTATGTAGATGATAACCAACGAATATTCTTCAATAGAAACACTCAACATTTTCACAAAATAATGCATTCATAAAACGAATATTTTGGGTTTTGCAAAAAAAACCCATGTAGTCTTTGAAAAACCATTAAAAAAAAATGTTTTCTCTGTAATTTCGTGTGATACGCGTGTCCACGCGTTACACAAGGAAGCGGCACACCGCGGAGAATGTGCCTATTAAACCGAGAGCTTCGACCGGTACAGATGGAAATGCCTTCGAATTCGGTGTATCAGCTCGTGTATTGAAGTGCACTGGAAAACGGTCGTTATTTGTCGTGCAAGAACGCTTCAAACCTGTTCTCTCCGTCGCATCACGGGAGAGACAAAAAAAAAAGCTCGTACACTATTATAATAACATTACAATGAGGCGTGTGGAAAACAGGCGACGAAGACGAAATAATTTGTATAAATCAACTCGGCGGCTAATCCGATAAAAAAAAAAAAATCTCATTTCGAAAAAAAAAAAAGGAGAAAATATATATTATATAGTATTCGGACGAATAATATCGAGCGTTCGCGCGCCGGGGCAGTAGTAATATGATTTCGACGTCAATTTTCGAGACGCGGAGGAGATTCGCTTTCGTTTTTCACGTACAAATATTATATTATTATTATTATTATACGAAATATTACACAGCATCCCTCGCCCCTTGTCGATTTTTCGTGATGTGACTTCGTATCCGGCGGCGGTGCAGTTGTGTGTGTGTGTGTGAGCTCTTATAACGAAGTTTGCCGCGCCTCGGGGGTGCCGCTGAAAACTTGGCGAAGCACCGAGACTGACCTACGCACAATATACGTTTGTTATTTTGTCGGCAGCGATTTTACGACGTAATAACGTTGTGTACGCGAAGGATTAATAATGTGATAATAACCCGCTCGCGGTGACGTGATAACGATAATGACATTTATGAAATGTCCAAGGGGAGGGGGAGAAAGTAAGCAACCCCTGCGCCCCTACCCCCTTCGGCAGGATGAGAAAATAAAAAAATATCTCGCAAACGACGTTTGTTTATTTTGTTATTAATTTTTTTTTTTTCCCCCGAGTAAAAATATTACTAGGTAAAATAACGCTTTCTCGAGCGACGTACACTCGGAAAATATATAAAAAAAAAATTCGAAAAGAATACTTTGATCGGGGAAAAAAGCCCCTTTTTTCGCACTTTTTTTTGTTATTGTAACCGCGGTGGTGTCGAGAATTTTTTAGATTAATAAACGCCGAGTTCTTTGAATGTAATATGTATCTCGGATGAAAACCGCGCTTTTTTTAAAAAAAATATTAACGAGATTAAAAATTCTTTTTCACATTCTGAACGAAACGAAGAAAATACATCGGTTTTTACAAACAGTACTAGAAAATAATCGCTCGATCTCGTCGCGCGTTTCGGTAGCGAAATTTATAATATATATAGTATTATACTCTGGCACTTTATTTTTGAAAAGTCTTTCGATTTTCTCGGTGTAAAGTACGCGAATAAAAACTCGAAATTTCTCGTAAATACCGAAAAAGGCGATTTTTTTTTATGTTTTTGGTCGAAATTCATTATCGTATAATTTATCCATATCACCGCTATTTATTATTGAAATTATTAAAAGTCGAAAAAAAAATTTAGCAAATTCATCGTGTAATGTATAAAAATTGATTTTATTTCACATCAGCTATAATATAGTCGCGGAAGAGTGAACACATTATATTCGGTGCGGAACAATTTCAAACCGTCTAGACAACAATTTTTCGCTTGATATTTAATAAATCATATCGTCGTCGTTTCGCTTTTTCTCGTTTTCTATTGTATCCGATCATAATACGTTTTTTTAAATATACCTATATATACACACACAAAATACATGATAATATTATTGGACCAGTGTAAAAATGAAAAATTTTCTATAAACACAGAAGCCACTGTAAAATACCGGTTTCTTGTTGAAACGGCTAAATCTAAAAATCGACAATATATCCTAATAATATAAAATTGTAAAGGCAAAGCTGTTCGAACACCGAGATATGCGATTCGTGTACAAGCGTGAATATTATATAAGTTCATTTTAAGAATTATTGAAAGGCCAGAAAGGAATTGGCATAATAATGACGAGCGGAAGAGGACCTGACACGGCTCCGAGAGGCGGGCCGATTTAACACATAATCGTATAATAAAGAAGCAGTTCACGGGAGAGCCTACAGGTGTGACGGCTAATATCCTTTAAGGATTTTAAAGCGTAAAAAAATTTCATTTATAGTGTATAACGTCGTTGATATATCAATACATTTCGACAAAAAAAAAAAATCACAGTACATACGAATCGTTTTCAAAGTTAACGAACAATAATATAAGCTGCATAATTTATATTTAAGAAATAGGCCGGTATTCGTCACAAAGAAAAAAAAAAAAAAAATGAAATAATATACACACCGTAATATTTTTTTTCTTTTTTTCGTTCCTCCAAAACGAGTCCAATCGTTCTCACCGAGAACATTTCTGACCGCGTAGAAGTTTTCGTACATATAGCTGCGGCGTACATACAAAATGTAATAATAATAATAATAAAAAAAATGTTCGCGTATCCAAAAAAAAAAAAAAAAGGAAAAGGAGAAAGAAAAAAAATCTCTCGTTCGGACCGCAATCTTATCACTAGTATAAATTTATTTGTATGCCAAACGTATATAGGTGTACACTCGTCCCGGACTGCCGGAGCAATAATTTACGTCCGATTTTAAACGCCTGCCAAGTTCGGGGACAGCCCGCGAAATTAACCGCAGTGTCCTGCAGGACACACAAAAGCGCGTGTACGTATTATAACGATCGCGCGAGCGGCATACAAAATACCCTCTGGAGGGTTGACCCTTAAGGGTCCCGCCGTCGCGGTCTCTGACGGCTCGCCACTTGACGTATTTTCTCGGCTCGCCATAGCAGCGGTCGTCGAAAACACATATTATATACGCGAAGACGATTCCTGAACTTATTAAATACATTTGAACCGACAAATTCTAACAACACGTTTTTTTTTTTATTTGTCATTTAATTCGTGTCGCGAAATGCTTTTCGACGGGTAAACAATAATTATTCCCAACAGAACGGTCTTGCAGCTGATTGTAGCGAATATAAATTACAGTTTGGAACTCTAAAACTCATTCAAGTACGATTATTATTATCAATAGACGTCCTCGTTTTAAAACCACGTTTATTATAAGTGACGATTTCGGTTTTAAAATGTGTATTTAATTAAATTTTTTCTAAGTCGGCCTTTTGTCGTTTCCTCTGGTTCGGCAGCGAAAAGTACCGAAATAACGTGAATTTAGGTAAATACACTATTCTACGTCATATTCATCAAAAATTAAAACGTAAATTAATTTTTAACGTTAAACAAAAATAGACGATTTTTTTTCTTTTCGAATTTTTGTCGCGTTTCTATAGAAATCGTTTAATATAATAATGTTTTGTTAAAAAAAAAAAACGCGATAGATTAATTCACCTTTTTGCCGTAGCAAACGACGCGACTATGGCGATGGAGTATAATTTTTAACAAACTGTTTTTCTGTTTTCGGGATACACGGTTACGCGCGTATATAAATATTCTATAATCTAATAATATATAATGTACGGACGTATTCGAAAAACCGTGAAATCTCGAGACGATTACTTCCCGGGACGTTATGGACGACACGAGACGTAACGATATTCTGGCAGCTATGTATTACCTAACTTTCAAGATTCTTCCGTCGGTTACCAGGGGCGATATGTTATGTACAAAATATATTGATTTTCGTCGTTACAAATCTTGGTTGTAACAATCATTGTAGAATCTTTTGCCTCACTAATATTTGGTCGTGTAAAGAAAAAATGACCGAGAGTCCCATGACATACAGGAATGTTTTAAAAAACGTTTTAAACGCGAAAAAAAAATTATTTGAAATTAAAAACAATAATAATTCAGTACTTACCATTGGGATTATTTCTATCGTAATAAGCACCTTGATCCGGACAACTGCACCGAATAGTAGCTCTTAATAAATACAAATTTACAATGTAAATAGCGGTTAATATTTTCTTTTTTCTTCTAACGTTTCAAATGTACTGTTCACACCACCCAGTGTTACTTATGTAATAAGTACTAAATCCAGTAAACTTTTGTAATCAAATGGATACTTAAAAAGTTCCGTTTGCGCGCGTATAACAACGCGCGATTTCTCGGTTTGTAAATTAAATAAAAATATTTTTTAGAAAAAAAAGAAACCGAATTTTAAAAAAAAAATTGCACTAAAAAGTATGAAATAACCTTTTTGAAATCGGCGCCGAATTTCAAACAACATTTTATCGCAGAAACGCGTTTTATTAATTTAATATAGATATTGCGATAAATCATTATATTAATAAAATGCGTTTCTGCAATGTAATGTTTTTTTTTGGAATTCGGCGCCGATTTCAAAATGGTTATGTCATACTTTAAAGTGCTTTTTTTTTTGAATTCGGTTTCTTTTTTTTTCCAAAAAATATTTTTATTTCGTCCTTTTTAGTCACAGTAGTTTGAGCAGTCGTACGAACATTTGACTTATGTAGGATACTAGACCGAAATCCTTATGAAATCGGAAAAAAAAAAACTAAATCACTGACCGAATTATTTACAAAATTTGTATGGGACCACAAGGAGGCGATACAATTTCATATAAAAAAAGATGCATTCAACTCGGTCCGTAAATTACGTAGTTATGAGGTAACAAACATTAAAAAAACCCTAATTCAGAACCATCTCCTTTTTTTAAAGTATGTTAAAAGAAATTCGTACGGTATAGTTCACGTGTGTAATATAAATAACGTATTAATTTGTATATTACGTATACGCATAGACTTGGCGTCTAATATAATTTTTCGAATTGATTATTTTCTACGTGCGCGCGAATAGTTTATTTTTTCCAAAACCAGTTCCGACTTGAACCGGCGACGCGTTGACACTAATTATTTTAAATACTAAACATATTACTCGTATGTGTGCGGCGTATAGACATTTACAAAAATCAAACGACTCGACCGCGGTCGTACGGCGCATAACTTTGTCGTATAAAGAATTTTTTTTTCCTCGTCCAGTACGTTTCAAAGATTTTTTTAGTACCTTATAAAGTATAGTGTCCTTAACATTTTAACGGTTCGGCTTTTACGCAGTACAATAACCCGCCACACGATATAAATTTGTCGAATAAAATTGAACATAAAAAGCGAAAAAAAAAAATTAACGTACGAATATTTTTTATAGTTTTGTGAAGAACTGCTTACCGTGTATTACTCTGCGCATTAAATTATGTAAAACAGTGTTTCGTCCGAATAAAAATACATTTTATTTGAGACGATCGGAGCAGTTTACTTGTAAATCCTACGCAAAAGAAAAACTCGACTAAAATTTCAAAAAAAAAAAAAATTATATATAACGTACCGACGTTACCGATTTGTTTTTCTTGATGTGATAGAATATTTTTCTAATAAATACGTTTGAAATAAGAAAGATTAAAATTTGCTTTTTTTCTATAATCTCGTATTCTTACACCCGAGACGGCGCGCGGCGAGTCGACAATGTTTTTATCGAAAGTGTTACGAATCGTTAAATTCTATAATTATATATGTATACTATTACACGGTTTGCAGACGGCCACTTGGTTTCGCGTATCAGAAATATACCGCGAAATCTATACGCCGAACGGATTTTCGATAATAATATTCGTCATCATATTATATATATAAAAAAATAAAAATAAAAATTATAAAAAAAAAACAATACAGGAATTTATGGAAATTTCTCAATAAACTATATTATATACGTATTATACGTATCGCGGGTATATAGGTACGTATAAACGAGTAAAACGACGAGAAAAAAAATATATATATATAATGGTAATTTATTAACGTCAATTCCCCTCCCCCCTCCCTTTATTTGAAACGTTTTGAACGTACATGGCTCCCGGTTTGAATTTTCTATATAATATAATATTATATAAACGACGTTTACTGTTGTGTATGGTATAACATAGGTCCGGGTCTTATAAAGATTTTTATATATATATATATATATATCGCGTTATTTATTACCGAATATTTTATACGTACAATATACACGTGTACAAAATAATTTAACCGATACCTATCATTAACCGACCGGATCGCTGTGGTACACCGAACGCGCGTATATATATATATATTATATTTATATAATGCGTAGGTATATATGTTCTTATATTTTATATATAAAAAAAAACGGACGGTTTTTGTATACGTGAAAAAAAAAAAAGGAAAATTATTATTACAATATTATTATTATTATAATAAAATAGTAGCTAAAAATCATCGTGTACGACACTTTACGTCAAACGGCCGCGGAGCGTTCGCGGCTACCAGCTATCGATATACGAGTAATATTTATAACGACGAGACGACAACAACCGGGACCAAAGCCTCCGGGTCAGATGACGGACGCTGTAGCCGGGCTACGAAACATCTTTCATTCACCGCCACCGTATTATATATAGTAATAGTAATATATATATATTATTATTTCTAAATAAAAAAAAATATATGTTTATATATTATTATGTATGTATATAAACTCCCGGAATCGTATAAATAATAATAAGAAAAGAAAATTATTATTCTTAAAAAAAAAAAAACAATAAAAAAATAAATATATAGTCGTATAGTGTTTATACGACTATTATTATCCGAAGCCCCGAGGTATAAACGCGTAAAAATTATAATATCGCGCGCATAAAGACGCGTGCGCCGCCTTTTGTTTATTATTATAATTTTTTTTTTTTTTTTAACCAGAGGCCAGCGTCTTAATGTTATATATTATTATTAATCGTACAACAAGACGTACATGCAAACGACGTGTCATATAAATCCGTAACTATTTTTTAGCCAAAAATACGAACGAATAATAAAATACGTTTTTTTTTTTTTTTAGGAAAACGATATAAAAAGTGTGGCGAGCCGTGGCCGGGTGTTGTGGACGTCGTTCGAGTGACCCGTAACTATTAGATAACGTTTTAGAATTTTTATTAATTACTACCCGCGATACGTTTGAAAGCGACGTGCGATCAATCCATTGCATTCGGTAAAACGCGATTTTGAACGGAGCTCCGCGGCGGTGTAACACTGCAATTTGTCATTTTTCAAATGGTAATACCTAATAATTCCTTAGATTTTCAACTAACGCGTAGGACCACAGATTTGAAAAAGAATTGTCAGCGCTTAAAATCAAAAATTACACTTTTTACGACTCGAACAACTCAACGCATAATAATATTTGTTATAAATAGCGTAAAATTTAAAAGGAGTTTTTGGAAATTTACTCGCAATACATATAGTGCAATATTATGTTATACATTCGGTGTAAATTTCAACACTCTATAGAGCCTTTATATTTTTGTAGTTTTTCGTGCCTAAAAATAGTTTTTCTTCCGTGTTTTTTAATTACGCATCAGAAAACTATCAAGAGATTCGAAAATCGTTTCAAATGAATTATTACCAATTGAATACACAAAATTAAACGTTTATAGAAGAAAACGAATATTTCGATAAGGTTACAACGGATACGAATAATACGGCCATTATAAATAGAACGGATAAGACTAATTAATTAAATATTGTATAATAATGAGTAAAAAATACACTTGGACGATTACGGTAGAATTCATCAAAATCCGTTCATAAAAAAAAAGCGTCCCGTATTCAGAGGTTTTCCTGTATATAGATAAGTAGTGAGAATGTTCCCGAAAAAATAAGTACTCTATTTGCAGGTTAAGGGATGTTTCGCTGTACTTTTAAAAAGTATTTTACAGATTGTATATAAAAATGAAAAATATTCAATACGACGGCGGTACGGTTTTGTCGACAAAACGACATTTTCGCCGCCTCTGGGGTGCGTTCGAAAACTCAACTCGAGTTAACTATAATCAACCGCGTATCGTTAGAGAAATCAGAGTTAACTCTACGACCACCGTTCGAAAACGTCGCATGTTATTCACTCCGAGTCAACTCTTGTTACCAGAACGAATAATATGTACGTTATTCGTAACCCTATTGATAATAATTCTTATCATATATAGATAACAAGTAAATATTGAAATGTGCACGTGTCACATATGGGCAACGACGACGAGAGGTGATGATAAAAAACAACGTCTATATATAGTACTTAGAAAGATTTACGGACTCGTATTCAACAATACGGAACAGAAATGAGAAATAAGAACCAACGCCCAGTTGTAGGAAAAAGAGAAGATGTGGTCGAATTCGTCGGGGGAACAAGGATAGAATGGGCAGGCCGTGTATGACGGGTCGATGGAAGTACGTCGAAAGGAGCAATGACATGTATTATGGGAAAGGGAACCAAGGGGAAGACCGCGGATAATATGGAAGGACAGCGTCCAGGGGATATTAGAAGAAATTGGAGTAGACTGGGAGCAGGCATATTATATGATAAAGAGCGTTGGAAGGAAGTAGTTTTGGCGACCGAGAACCCAAATGGCTCGTAAAGCCTTAAAAAAAATATATATATAGACAACAAATAACTTTCATTTATGAAATGGCCGTTCGAACGGTCTCTAAGTGTTGTATCACAACGTTTCGTTTGGCCGTCGTGCAAGTTAAAGTTAAAAGCAAACGATTAATTAGTATATATCGTATATGATTTAAAGAAAATATTGTAGGATATGTTTTCGATCGCTCGTCAAGAAAAAAGAAAAATCGCATCACATAAACCGTCGTTCGGGATTTTGAAACGATCTCGATTAAACTCTACGCTCTTATCGACTTTACTCCAACTACGAATATTCGAACGCACCACAGGGTCGCATCGCTCTGTACTCGGTCTCCGCATCAACATCAACTTTACACTGGAGACTCTACACGGCACACTCGACCGCGCGTCGGTAAAACGCGGTACTATAATAAGGCTGAAAGGGGGAAAATAATATAAAGGGTCACGGACCGGTGATTTCTTTTTTTTTCACAGCGCGTAAATAGCAGTCGAGTAATATTTATTATTTTTTTCCTTGTTTTTCATCGCGTACATTATATTATTATTATAAACGCTGCGGTACGTGTATTATATATATATATATATATTCGAAAATTATTCTTACATAGACTCGATCTTACGGAGCCGCGCGCACGACCGGGTCCCCGCCGTTATCGGCAGCGGCGTCAGTCAGCTATCGTCGTCTCGCTGTTATAATATACCGGGGTCAAATTATTTTATGAATCGATAATTCCGGTACACACATAATATTATAAACAGCGTATACGTATGTATATAATAATAATAATAATAATGATAAAATAACCGGCTGAGATTGTATTATGTGTATACGGCGAGACCACGACGAAATTGCGTCCGATTCCGCCGTCCACCGAGACGACGCGACGGTGCAGAAGAGGGGAAAAAAATAAAAAAAAACTTCTTCTATAGGTACTACATACGCCGGAGCCTGTTATTATAACTATATTCTCAGTGCGCGCGATTAACAACCGGCGGACGGGCGCGAGCGTATACGAAATAATTACTTAATGACATTAGAACGGGTTGTGGTGGTGCAGTATACGGTCAAACGCGTAATGTAAAATAACGTAAAGCGGAGAAATAGAAGAAAAAAAAAAAATTACACGACGTTCTCTCCGATATCGGTGCGCTAGTGTCTAACACACACTGTTATTATGCGCCGCGGCGGCCTTTTCGATTCGGTCGTCATCGCGGCGGCGCTCGGCCGAGTACATAATAATATTATAATAATGAATTACTATATATATATATATCGATTATATATCTTATATTATATAAGAGACCGCTGTGCTTCTTTAAAAGAGCCGAGAGAAAACGATCGAAAAATATTAATAATAAAAAAAAAAACGTTTTCTTTTTTTCAATCCATTATTATTATAATGCGCGCGTAAATTGCCGTTCCGCGCAGCTCATACGCATTCGTGTGTTGTATTTCGTGCACACCGTTTACTAATGGGTTACAATATAATACTCGCAACGGTCTCAGTGGCGGTTATAGTGGCGATAAGGTGGTGGATCGCGTACGGCCACCGTGGGATTCGTTATTTTTAAATTTAGTACGTCTCCGACCGAACGGCACCGACTTGCGTGTGAATCGGTCAAATTTTTTTCGAATCCGTCTGTAATATTTTGTTCGACGACTTGCTCGCTCTGCTTTGTAGACGGTACTCTGTTTCAAGCTCCCGTTGCTTCTTCCGGAGAATAGTAGGAGGTTTATTCTCGGGCGTGCTGAGTTTTGGTTTGGATTTTGGATTTTGTCTACGGTTAGTGGTTTTTTTTTTTGTAGAAACGTTCTTTGGGTGCTACATCGCTGAGAATGTCCGGTACACGTGCGAAGCTCGATTGTTCCGTTCTCTTTATTACCGTTGATTCGTTTTGGTTAAAGGCTTCTCGTAACGAATGAATTTTAAGAGATTTCCTAATTGTTTCGTTTGACGCATACCAGTACAAACCCGTTATAAACCGTAGCGTTTTCGAGTTTTGCCCAGTCGGTTTTTGAAATGTCCAGCTGTCCACGCTGGCCCCGCGCACAACGGAATTGGTATAACGCAAGTTTTGAAGATGTAGAGTTTTATTCTGATCGACAGTGGACTGAATTGGTTGATAACGGGGTATAGGGAGTACTCGGCACCATTGGTTTTACTGATGACATTATATTGTTTAACAAAAGGTTTTACGTCTATTTACGAATAATACGCGGTTTACACGACGCTTTTATAGGGATCACTCAGTTGAGTACTAATTAATTACATATTTTTGTTGGATCGTTTTTATACCGAACGAAATGCACGAAACAATTTGTTTTTTTTTTTCATCGTTATTTCTATACATGTATAATAAGGTAGCGTTAGAAAACGTGACGTTAAAATACTAGGCGCGTTAAGTTTTGTACAGTCAAAGTTCGACGAATTAACTTGTGTTCATATTATTATATAGCCAACGTCTCGCAGCACACGACGGTAGAATATAACGCAGACTCTGCAAAGCCGACACGATTTTATTATGAAACGTCGTTTTAAACATTTCCTACATGGCGATAAATTAAAAAAATATGTGTATGAAATATACATTTTTTTTTATATATATATATAGAGAGTGATGCGTTTTTTTTCTCCTCCTGTAAAACAAATTTCCATCGCGTAACTGTTCTTTGAACACGCACACGACGATATGGGAAACGAACGGTTAAATATACGTAATGTTCTAATAACAGCACTCGTTACGGATCGTTGCCGCGTTCAATGCGCGCTGTGTCACCCCGCCATCGATTAAGCTATTTATGACAACACGGTATTAACGTGGTTTGAAAACACAAAAAACTACTCGTTTTTTTTTTTTTGTATAAACTATATAATTATATAATGATAATTTATTATTTGTTAATGTTTTTGTATACAAACAAATTGAACGACCGTTTAAACACTGTACGTAATATATTATTCAATCGAATCGTTATTTAAACAGCGTCGCGACGAACGAGTATTTTTTCACGAGTCCAGTCGAACCGGATCAATCGTCCAGTCATAAGTGTTCATTTGTATATTTTGTTACAGTACACTCGCCAAAAGTTGATCTCGTTCCCGAGAAAAGACTGTATTCGGTAATGTTATCTGCAGATGTCGACTCGTATTTGATCGACCCACTCCGGTTTATAAAACGTAAAACACCAATGATATCGAACGAGACAACACTTGAATCGTATCCGTAAGTACAGTGACACGTTATTTCAGTGACTTTTGACCTACGGAGACGATAGAGATGTAAAACTCACTCCGCGGGAGCCGCCGCATCGGCTCAGACGAATTGCTCGGACAGAGATTTTACAATTGTATTATTAGTTTTGATATGAAAGCAACGATAAATCGTCGTATTCGAAAAACGATTCTGAACTGCGTTTATTATAAGAATATAATGATCCTATATTAAATTTCGATTTCTTAAAAAAGACGAACATTTGTCCAAGAACTAACGTAACGACAATTTTACCGGAGTGTTTTTTTTGGGGGAACTATAAGGAAAAATCGAGAAACTTGTCGAATATATAAAGTGTTAATAGAATAATACACGAATAATACGTGTGTCAGGATCGTCCGAACCCGAAACACAGACAAAAAATGTATAAATCGGTTTTGTTTTTAAGTTTTTTTTAATGATAATTTTGAAAACTTTACGAATTTATTTCGTCGTCTATGATGACGTACCCAAAAAATCAGCATTTCCTACGGGTACGTTATTACTTTTTTACCCGTCAAAAAAAGAAAATGTAACCGTATAAATACCGTTATGATCTTTTTAATTATTGCGAGTTTACAATTTTTTTTCCGCGCTGCAAACCCTTTAATCGCGTCATCCCAAATTCATATTTCGTAACATTAAATCCGACGATGAAAACAGTGACGGATATCTTTGCGGGGGGGGGCGATAGGTTGATGGCCTACTAAGAGTTTTTGCCATTTTGTATTCGTTAATATATATTTTAAATCATGAAATACGCCTATCCTAAACTTTAGAAAAATGGTAGGATTTGAATACAGGCCTGCTCAAAAAGTGTTGATGGAAGGGGATGTGGATTATTTTTTTTCATTTAAATTGTCTAAAATATCCGTATTGTCCGTAATTTATTTGAGTCATAAACTTCTTATACCGATAATGGGGAGGTGGCGGAGATTGAACTCCATGATCGGGGGAGATCGTTGGCTAACCATTGAGTTTGAGTTCGCCCTTCCCCCTCAAGATTTTCATGTAACCGCCACTAGATGACAATATTTTCATCAGACGACGATTTGTTCTCAGACAGTTTTCGCACACTCTTCAAAACCGAGAAAAATCTCTCTCCGCTAACGTTGTCAGGTAAACTAAACGTTTTAAAGCTATTTCGGCGTAGAGACGTACAGTTTAAATCTGATCTCGTCAATGACGATCGAATTTTGAAAAGACGATTTGACTTGGTCTGTGAACTGTTCGACAGTATCGCTTGCCACTGAAAACGTTATTTATCACGCGATTCCGTTTCAATAATTAAGACATTTTTCGTTTCGAATTTATCGTAGACTATAGAAAACTTTTGTTTGGACTCTTAACAATTGCCTCTCCTCCAGTCACCTTTAACACGACACTCAATGCGCCCCGTTGAACGCGTTCGTAATAATTTTTTTTTTTCAATTTTTATTCCATATACGCGTATGTTTCTCGACCGCAGCCCAAAAACGAAAACACCCGTCGTCGTCCTCGAATACACCGCGCGCAGCAGCCCCGCGAGGACGTCAGGTGAGAACGGAGCGCCACAGCAGCTGCCATCTGACGCCCGATATGCGCGTAAAAAAAAATAAGTGTGGAAAAAACAAAAAACGAATTTAAAAAAGAAAGAAATTATCGAATATGGTCCAAGAGTATATTGTACGATGATATCCTGTAACGGTTATATAAAAAATATATACACGAGTATAATATATATATATATATATATATTAGATAAATATATGATAGACGTGACGTTTTTATCGGTCGATTGATTGATCGTCGGCCTTTTATTTCGCGCGGTGCTTAAACCCCCCAAAAAAAAACAATAAAAATATTAAATAAAACGTAACGACGACGAGTGCAGAGTTTGTGTGTGTGGCTCCACGGGTCGTTTTCCAGGGCGAATTAGCGGCAATTTCGGGGTTGTTATATTGGAAATAATTATAGTCGCGTTCGAAACCCGAACGAACGGAAGAAAAAAAAAAGGTTTAGCCGTCGCCTACAAAGGAGATAATTTGTCGTCGATTACATCATATCGTCGTTATTACGCGTGTTATTACAAAGCAGAGGAGACGACCGGACGTTGTCGGATACATCATTACAGACGTTTATAATATTCTCGCTTCGGACCGTGTACGAAAGGGGTAGATATTTTTTTATGGTCGTCACAAGCCGTTCGATCGGCCGAAACGTTTAAAGGCAAAAAAAACGCGCCGAAACCGAATTGTTCGTCCCGAGATATGAGCGTTAACTTGACCTAACCTTTTTTTTTTACTCTAATCGCGGAACGCACCGGGTACGACGTGTGAGACGTTTCTTTCGCATCGTTTATTCACGTATTCATAAAATGTTTACAGAATAATCTATTTCTTTAATTAGAAAAAATGAGAGGACTCTATCCGCCTATATACATATATCGCCTTCTACGTAACTTCTGGCACTCGACTGAGTTAACCGCGCTGTTGCTTCTTCCTTCCGTCGCATTATTTTCCCCTGCGTATTCAGCGACCGCTTGCCACGTCTCATTCCTTCCGGACATTAGGCCCAACGAGGTTGGTCTCGTCGACGGTCGCATTCAGTGCCCGTTCGACGTTTGACCGCTCTGTCTCCCACTGACTGCAATCAAACAGAGTATGTCGGACGTGATCGATTGGCTGAAGACACTTCCCAAAGCAGCCGTGGCCAGTATTAATATTTGAGTGAGGTGGTAACTCATCTGCCCGTGCGGGCGATCGCACCAACCGGCGAGGTCGGGTAAAAGGAATATGGTCCATTTATCATCGCCTTATCTAGCCGCTTCTTCCAACTAGCAATATTGTGCGATTCTCCGAAGAATGCCTCCTGAGATCGAACAAGCTAGAGGAGCGTTCCAGTACGAGCGAGTCTGCAGAAGCAGTTCTGGCCAGGACTTTCAATGCTTCCGCAGATATCGTGCGGTATAGGATCACGCGCTCATTGCTAAGGCTCAACGCCGTACTTCATTTATTTCAGCCGCGCACTAACTCGCCACTACCACTAGCTGTCTAAACTCGCTATAAAACTCGACTAAACTAAACTTGAAGCTGAAAATTATATGAAATCCTACGAATTTAATCTTCAACGTTTCAAACCATTTGTGAGCGTTAAATATTTTTTTTATATATTTTCGCTGATTTGTGATACGAAATGGTAAACAGCTGTATATAGGATTTTGTCGGAATTTCGTTTTATATAATATATATATATTGTTTATAAAAGCATATATTATAAACGAATTTATTATTTTCACCTCGACAATTTAAACTCGGCACGCGACCTACCGCCTACTGCACCCTAAAAAAATCCTTTAAATCGCGTATCTCTGTTAAAACCACCGACGAGATTATCACTCGGCTTAGTATTTTTTAAATTTTTTTTAACATTTACCTTCGTTAAAGCTGGTAACATCATACGTAACAACGCTGGACGTTAACGAGTTAATGAGTTAAAGAGTTTAAATTAAATAAAAATTTTATTTTGATTTAATTTTTCCAAGCATATTATAACGTCAACTCAACGCGTATCTATTTTTTTTTCATCGTTTAATTTAATTTTGAATTTTCATTGCTAAAGCGGTTTATTTTGACAACATAATATTTTGTCTAAACACGTTCAAAACGAACGCGTAAGTTATGCGCCTAGAAGAAAAATAAGCAAACAGCATCAGATTTCATAAAAACAGTCGAAAAACGTGTATTGCATAAATTATATAAATGATTGATTTTCTGGTATAAACAGAAAAACAAACTTAAATTAATAGCGTCAACCGGTATATTTGAAATCGTAACATTAACTTTAAATTCAGTTAAAAAAAAATTATTTTTTTTAAGTTAAGAAGCCGACGCAAGCCTACCAATTCAATAAATCGTCATCCAGCTTCGACTGACCGCACCCGATGATAACTAATTTCAGATCATTCTTACGCCGTACAACGGCTTACGATTCGACGTTTGCTACATCTTAAAAACCTATAAAAATAGAGAAGATACACGAACTTTTGACCGAGTCAGATTTTATATTTTAATTAGTAATTAAAATGTAAATAATTAATCGTACTTTTACTGAAATCGAATGAGCTCTGTGTATTATATGTTTTTTAAAGACATTGAAAAAGCATCTATGTACTTCCGCCAAACATTTGGAGAACTTATATGGTCTTTCAAATTGTGTTTCTATGTTTTGAGTGTAGCGAGAGTATAGTATTCGCGAAGAGGTATAAACAGAAAACAAACTTAAATTAATAGCGTCAACCGGTATATTTGAAATCGTAACATTAACTTTAAATTCAGTTAAAAAAAAATTATTTTTTTTAAGTTAAGAAGCCGACGCAAGCCTACCAATTCAATAAATCGTCATCCAGCTTCGACTGACCGCACCCGATGATAACTAATTTCAGATCATTCTTACGCCGTACAACGGTTTACGATTCGACGTTTGCTACATCTTAAAAACCTATAAAAAAATAGAGAAGATACACGAACTTTTGACCGGAGTCAGATTTTTATATTTTAATTAGTAATTAAAATGTAAATAATTAATCGTACTTTTACTGAAATCGAATGAGCTCTGTGTATTATATGTTTTTTTTAAAGACATTGAAAAAAGCATCTATGTACTTCCGCCAAACATTTGGAGAACTTATATGGTCTTTCAAATTGTGTTTCTATGTTTTGAGTGTAGCGAGAGTATAGTATTCGCGAAGAATTCAATTTTTTATCACCGATATTTCCTATACTCTTAACTTAATTGTAACAAACCGAAAAAACTCGCCCACCCTTTTTTATCGTATATTCGTATACATTACACGCTATTATATATTATACTGTCCGCATTGCTCGTATGAATATTATAATGTACACGACATAATCACGAGCGCGTGCAAGCTGTTTTTTTCCGAATATTATAACCCGTGTTACGAACGAGCAACTGGCCAACAGGACCAGTTTCGACGATGAACCGCTGTGGTTCACTCCCTCTATCGCTGTCATTAAATCATTATGTGTTAAGTTCAAGCCGATGCAGGACGACGACTATATTATACACACACACACACGATATTTTGAACAAAAGGAAATTGTGTTCCGTATATTAAAATAATTACGAGACCGAATATTACTAACATTATTACAATAAACGTATTACGCGGAAACATGACAATTTTAAGTATTATACCAGTGCCGTCTTATTAAGGCATGAGCCTGGAGGGCCCGGGCCCCCCAAAGTCTAAAGGCCCCAATTTATTTACAAAATACCATATATATTTATTTTTTACTTAGATATTTAAAAAAAAATTAATAAATCTCGAATGATAAAAAAATATTAAAAATTTTAAAATATTAACATTTTGAAATATTATCGTAATAAACAATTAAATAACAGAGATTTTAATAAAAAGTGGAATTTTAGTTTTTATTAAATAAATATAATTTTTAATAGCTTATATAATGTATTATGTGTGTTTAAAAAAAAATGTATATATTACCTCAATTTGAGTATTTAAAGGCCCCCAAATAATTTAGGCCCTTGCGCCTCACATAACCTTAAGACAGCTCTGTATTATACAGATATACAGGGGGTTTGAAAATGTTAAATACCAGGGTACTGACGTCGGACTCAATAATGGAAGAGAAAATAATATACAGGATGACTGGTGATAAAATGTACAAACTTCCGTTTACAACACCGTTTTTTAACGTTTAAAGTGTGATTTCTTCTCTTCAAAATCGAATTTTTCAAAAAATTAGTATACCGTTGAAAAGCTCGTTAAAAAAAATGAAGTCTTTGTGAACTTTGCACATCTCTGAGCGAGAAAAAAGTCGTTAGACACGAGTCAATTTTTTAAAATTTAGACATTTATGAATTTTTAAATATTAGGGTTAAGCTTGTGTTTGCGAAAATGATATTAGAAACTTGTTTGCTATGTTTTCTTGTAGACAATTTCACGAGCTTTTTAATGGAATTTCCAATTTTCTATAAGACCAATAGTTTAGGAGATATGGTCAGTTAACCGAAAAACATTACGTTTTTTCGAAAAAAATCACAAAAAATTGAAATTAAATTCGACTATTCAAAAACCGGACAGTGGTCAAGAGTACATTTTATTATTTACATTTGAGATGAACAATAACCCCCTGAAGTTTGTATAATTTATCTACCACTCACCCTGTATTTTATGAAGCTCTTTAAAACACATATTTTTTTGAAAAATCAATATTAATAACGTTTCATTTAACTTTTCTTATACGATATTACTACTATAAATAAATTATACATATATATAAACTATTCTTATTTTTATTAATTCATATACAAAATAATAATAATAATCGATTTTATTGAAAATTTTCAAAAACGTATCACATTCATATAAAATGTTTGCGAACGTCTGGGCTTTAGGTTATATGATATTTGTTTACTGTAATTCAATATTGCAATTCGCACTGCAGTATTATTATTATTATCTGGAAAATATAAGTTTATAGGACGGCAAAAGAAAAGAAAAAAACATGATATTATATATATCAGACGATGACGACGCGTTGTTTTTGTAGTGTTTTTCTCGACATAAGTGATAACTTTTCGGCAGCACTGATTTTTTTATTTTTGCTCGTATTGCCGCATCGAATATCAGTTGGAAAAACGTTTTCGCTTCCATGGCGCGCGAACCGCCAACGGCGATTTATTACGATATACACTAAACTACACTATTTTTTTTCTTTTTTTTGCATAGAAACTCTTCCTGTGCAACTGTGAATTTATACCGTTTTACGAAATTCCAAACCCTTCAAGACGCGACGGCCATCGAATAGAGTACGCAATATTCGTACACGCGCATTTCCCCCGAGTGACATTCGTCCGAATACAAATGTGTACTACCACTATACACTCGTATTTTTTTTTTTTATATATATAATATTTTATACCTACCGAATGTGCTTTGAGGTACTGCGCGATAGATTTTCTCATTTCGCGTCAAGACGGTTCGCCGAAATTAACCTCGCGCGTATCGACGATGGGCTATGGAAATCAGAGAAATCATAATATACGGATGACAATGAAATATTCACATCGACGAGTAATAACCAAGAAGAAAGATCTATTAATGTACTGAGACGAAATGCAGATGTAGGAAAAGGAAGAACAACGTGCATGGAACGTAAACGAAATAGCAATAGAACAGGAAAAGGAAGTATAGTCACCAGATAGCGCAACGACACAACAATATAAATAGCGGTCAGTCTCGAACACCATACAATATCGCAGTCAGACGCGAACTACGTTGTTCACGCCTGAACGCCGTGACTACACTGAGCGGTCCGATTGTTTTGGACCGCTATTTATATGCGCGCCTTTCTGCCACGCCCTCTATGTTGTGTGGTAGCGCCATCTGGTGACTACTTTCATTTCCCGTTTTATTACGGTCGGCGGACGCGCTATGTCGGTATATGCGGGTGTTTAGTTTGACACTGACCGAGCGGCCGATCTTACGCGCGTATACAATCTTTAATATATTAAATATTATATTATATAATATTATTAATATATTTAATTATATTTTATATATTAATATATTTAATATTATTGATATTATTTCGCGTTTTTACACGTTTACTCGTTTGTTTTACACGTTTACTATTTATTTAACGCTTACTCGTTTACACTGTACACGACCGAACGAGTTTGTCTTCAGCTAAGCACTTAACGCTCGATCACGACCGATGATCAGCGCACACTGTCAGCGCGTACTTTACGCGCTGATCGTCGATCGAGCACTAATTCTAACCCTATACATGATGTTCAAAGGAGAAGGGGCGAAAATGGAGCATAACCATAACATAATTGGATCAACTTACATGACACGAGTCGGTGCTGTTAAGTCAGAGATATACTAAATTTTAAAATATAAAATCTCATGGGGTGGACGATCCACATATCGCCCCCCCTCTTATAACCGCCACTGCGCGGAGGAGAAGAAAAATATATGTCTGAATAAAAAACGATAACGCGTAATTTAATAAAAAAAACCAGGAATGCGTTATATTATTCGAAGAAAATAATTTAAGAGAAAAACGTTTTGAAATCGGTTCGATTTGTATTAAATCGAAATTTTTCTAATGTCCGTCGCTATAAATTATCCGAACATTATATTTATTAATAATTATTATTATTCGCAATTAAAGTATTCGTTAAATGGCATTCGACGTTAAAGCTCAAACTGACGCCTAATTATTATATACAGTCTCCGTAAGTAAACCGAAAAAAATACTCGAAATGACGTCGACTTATATATATATATATACTTTTTCCCACTCTCCTTTTTAGACGTCTTATTTTTCTAATATTTTATATGTACCTGTATCTAATGAATAATTTATCGTTTACATTTGCATACTTATCGCGGCCGTTGAAGTGTGCCGGCGCACGGAATACGTAAAGGGACGTCATCCCTTTACCTTTTTCCATCGTCCCACGGGGTCGTACAAAATAATGAAAACTTTCCTTTGAAAAGTTTTAATATCCGTTGTAGTATTTTTATTTTTTTTCGTAATAAAACGATATAATATACTGTCCATATACATTAGACTAATATTATATTTGCCAAATACACCACAATTTTACCGTAATATATTTTATAGTAGACAAAATATATTTACATATTTTTTTTTTTTTAAAGAAGACAAAACGAAGGAAACGTTTAAATCTCTTACACTACTTTTCGAGTCACACGGACCATCGCGTATTACACAGAGTGCAATATAAATCAATGTTTAATACGTTATATACATAATATTATATAGTCGAGTTTAAAATAAAATTTTACCATATTTTATATTAAATTAAATTATATTTTATATTTAAAATTTTATAACGCATCGTACTGTATAAAATATAAAAATGCCTTATCATCAGGAATAGGCAAGTAACGCGTGAAAAAATATTATTATTATTTTTGTTTGTTTTTGTTGTAACGAGTTATTTTGCGTGTGAATCTATAGAAGACGCAAAGCGAAATGCAGTAGTGTTTCTTTTTTTAAAAGTTTTTTCGCAATACATATAAATTCGTCCGGTAGATAAGCTGATTCGGTGCCGGAGTAAAGTAAAATAATAAATACTCCGATAAGAATAAATTAACAAGATATCGGATTTATATATAGAAACTCTAGAGGGTTAAACGACTTTTTTTTCTTTTACGTATTAAATTAACGTATATAAATAAAACGTAATTACAAGTAAACGTGTTTTTTTTTTTGTGAAAATCCGACGCGATACAACCGATTTGAACAAAACGAGTTTTCGAAAATCGGTTTCATTAATATTTACCTTCGAAATGAAAAATAATCCGATGAATTCGTTTATTTAACAAATCAATGTTATCATTTTCTCTATATTATATATATATATATTTTTTTAATGCAAAGCTTACCTGAAACGTATTAAAAATATTATCTGTAAAAATGTTTAATCCTTCGACGAGTAACCTTTAAGAATATGTTATGTGAATACGAATAATTCAAAAAAATAAAAAAACAAAATTCAAAGACCTGTCATTTTTATACGTTTCGCTCTATACTTTAGCAAAAAAAAAAAATAGCGTATAAATAGGTACGTGTTTTTCACCAAAACGTATGTAATTATTACAAATATCAAACTAAATAACCAAGTTTATTAATGAATTTATTTTTCATACGGATCTGATGTCGAGTTTATCGAATTTATTGCAGTGTATTGACACGTTATTAAATGCGACTCATAATAGTAATACACGACGACGCTTCTGCGACCGAAAAGAAGCGACCTGGACGCGGCATCGGAAAAGGAACCGTTAGAACAATATTTCGTGTTCCCTGGAAAGGACGATAAAATAACAGTGACATTAACGCGCGTTTTACGCGTCATTGACTGCAGTGACAGAAATATTATACTATAGTTACGACGCGTTTTAACAATAAAATAATAACGTATCCTCCTTCGGAAATCGTACAGGCGATTTCATTGTCCTTTTATGAAAAAACTCATAGTCCACGCACTTGTATATTCTATCAGTTCGACACTAGGATTTACATAGAACGGTATAAATATGTATTTTTTGCGACGTCCAGAAAAAAAACACATTTGGTTAGTATTGCTTTGCGTTGCAATAGTATGATCTAACGGTCTATGAGCTCTTCTCGGCAAGCGTTTGCCTACGATGAGTTGTGTACGGAGACGGACCTGGCTCCTTCACAGTATTCCGGGACATTTCGCTTGATGCGAGCAGCCCATTAATTGGCGTAATACCGTGTCTCACGATATTGTTGTACTTATTTCATGTTTTAAAATACTTCATTATTATGGCTACACAATGACTATAGTGGAGTCAATGGTATTTAAAACGCTTTTCTCCGTTGCCGTTAAATGCTTCTGAATATTTTCTTGTGCCATACTCGTTGTTGTATAAAAAAAAAAATTATTATTAAATAATGCTAATCAAATATAAGATTCCCACGTTCAATGCGGCCGCCGATTTAACTATTTGACCGGCCCATCGGTAAATTTCCCGATCTACCAGTTCCGCCCCTGGTTGTTATGACGTTCGTATTGTGCGGGTTGCTGAGATAATCGTATACGTTTTTGACCGACCAAACACGGCCGGATTTGACGGTACGCGTTGAACGCGTGAACAGTGATCCGCTGTTATTTTGTTTACTCTTACCTCAAGTATAGTTTTTAGGCGAGCCGATTCTCCGATCAGATACACGTGTTGCATCCTTTTTAGTTTCTTTCAACTGGTCATCTAAATAAATGGACCCTACTATGCTTTCGCAGCATAAAAGTTAATCACATTCGGTTAGCATGATACATCCGAATCTCCTTGTTCTAAAGTCTATAAGGTTTTTTTCTACCACGTATTTTCGTATATTTTAGCAACTTACACGAAAAACGCACCGTTTTAAGGTAAATTTCAATGTCCTATGGGCTATTTTGCTACGGCGTTTCGCTCAGTGGCGCCCATCACGTGGTCAAGGTCTGGCAGCTGCCAGACCTTATTTAAGGGATGGGTGTCATTAGATTTGCATATTATTATTAGTTAATAATTATAAAATGTAGTTTGGCTGGGGGGTGGGTGGGTGGGTAGTCGTTATTTCCATTTTGCCATACCAATTAGTTTGGAATTCGGCGCCACTGGTTTCGCTCGCACCGCCATAGCGTACCATGACTACGGTAATCGTTACAACGGTCTGAAAATCGCATAATAAAACAGGTCCTACGCGTTACTCCAATTATATTCTAATTACATTTCAAAAAATCTCGACAATCCCCGATAATCGCTCGCTGCAGAATCGTTTTGCATATCATTTTTTCTAAAAAAAAAAAAAAAATTTCATCCGAAATAGGATGTGTGTAACGCTGCCCCTCAAGGGCATATTTTAGGGTAGTGGTGTTAGGGGCATTCACCTCTCCTCCGTAACCATACAATATTCTAATAATAACAATACATAAATCGTATACGATGATTTTTATCGCTTCAGATCTCGGCTCATCATAAAATCGTCGCCCCTAAACTAGTGCAGCGGCCTTAGGCGGCTGTCCATTTTTCTAGGGCCGGCCCTGCGCGTAATGAATGAAAACACGATTGGAAAGAAAACCAAACGAAAATACTGCACGACGTTCACAATAACGCCGGTATATTATTATTATTATTATTATAAACTGGTACCTGTAAGTGTATATAAGACGGAGGAGAGAACGCAGAGATTAAAATAAAATGATAGTAAAAATCCGGGAGTTGCTCCTTCGGCGGCTACGACGAACGAACGCGTAGCGGGGCAATAACATTGTAAAATACATAAAATACTACGCCTACCGGCTGAGGGTCAGCCGCGGTCTGGCTCGCCGTCAAACACGCCCGGCTGCGGTCGCCCGGACCCGGCGTCGTCGTCCGCGGTCGTGTACTGCGTGCGCGTTGCATGAAATCCACGGAGGAACGTGACTTACGCTGCCGTGTCCCACGCCCACGCTGCCGCCGACGTCTCGTGCCGTACACGACCGCGGAACGGTCCGATAGTAGTAGATTTATAAGACTCTAATAAAAAAAAAACCAGTATTTTTCCGGTCGAATACAGTCTCGTTTTTTTCGCTTTTTGACTTTTAACCTACAGCGACGGGAACGCCGTGCGGTACGCGTCCAGTTGCCGCTGCTGCCTTCGTTTATTTCAATATCACACGACCGGTGTATTATTTAGCTGGGAGCAAGTATAGGACGTTCGGGTTTACCCGTACGCGATAAATTATTATTACGTTTTGATTCGCGTCCGGCGAACGATTTCTCTTCGGCCGAGCAATATTTTAGGACTGTTCGTAGGGAACTCGTTGTCGGTCTCGTCTTTTCGCCGCATCCGCGACGTTCCGGTACTACGGCTCGGATCCCCCGGGGCGTCCGTCTCCTGACACCGTTCTCACCGTTCCCGTTCGTCGTCCTCCTGCCGTCTGAGCCGATCGTCTTCGTGCGAAGTCTGCAAAGGGACGTCGTCCACTCGGGACGGAAGAACAAACGGCGAGGTACCTCGAATCTGTTTCGTCGTTGAATCCATCGGACGAGATTCGGTATCGAGCTTTCTCCGACTACTGCAGAGACCACCGTCAACGTTTCCAGTGTTGTCCTCCGTTTCTCCGTCTCGATGGCGTTCTTTCCTTAGAGGCGAACCCTCCACCGAACGTCCTCGATGACCAGACGGTCCGTCGAAATCGTCGTGTTTACAGTCGATATACACGTTTTCGATGACCTATATGCATCTTTATAACCGTACCAAATGCAAAGTCGTTTACGGACTGCGATGACCCTCGATAGAAATTTCCGTCCTCCTCCTAGCCGAATTTTCGGTTGGCGGAAAGAGGAAACCGCGTGGAAGTGCGGGAACCAAATGCACTACAGGCGAATACGAGGGTGGTGGGTTTAACGCTTTGAACCGCGCGATTCCGAAATTTTCTCCGGGGTGACCGCCAGAGTGTGAGCGAATGGCGTATTGTCTACAACACCTCGTAGCTTTCGTCTTCTTCGCGTTTGACTTATTCACGGCGTACAGCAATGCAGTACAAAAAATTGACACGGTTTTTTACTTTGTCAAACACACGAATACCCTAAATAGGCCGTTACCCGCCCGTGACCGTCTTTACTGTCTTTCGTTTTTAAAAATTTCCTGCGCGTACTTGTCGTTATTTAAGTACAGGTCACTCGAATAGCACGTTTTATACGCTACATACTTTCCAGTTAGAGTTGATAATTTTAAATACAAAATTCAATGTAACGTGTAATAATATACATATGCGAAGTACAGGTTTAAACGACAGACGTGGAGAAAAGTAGTTGAAAAACAAAATTCTAGAAATGATGATGACGTAAAAATGTAGCGATGACTGTTTCGCCAAAAACGAAATTTTTCATTTTAATGTATACATACTGTATTGTAACGCTCTATTTTGAAAATTAAAACATTTTAAAACGTATTATTTTCGACCACGTCACTACACCAGTGATTATTTTCTGCTGACTATACTAATGTCATAATAACAACTAATAATCTAGCTATTATCGTTTTCTATTGCTAACATTCGTCAGTTATGCCGTACGAATAAATAAATAAAACAAAAACCGTTCGTCTTAAATTTGTCAAATTTATTACGAGCGTGTTTTGCACGATTTTGAAATGCTATATTATTATCTTCGTGTTGAGACGCGAAAAACTTATCAGACTTCGCTGGTAATGCTCCTTTTCTATTAGATATTATTGCGTATGATTACTTAAAAATAAAGTGTACGCCAACAGGGAGTACTCGCGAATCTGTAATATTTTAATAATAAGCTTGCTATTGATCGATTTAGAATGTATTATTTTTTTCGTAAACGATCAATAACAATAAGAATTTCGTTTCAATTCCAATATACTGTGCACAACTTTTTGCAATTTTTCGTTGTATTTTTCTGTACAGCTGGAATGCTATATATTTGGTCGATATTACAAAAAACAAAATCGTCTTTTTGTCAGTATATACTACTACTGTTTCTTTAAATTTTATTTCGGTATTCATTTTCGAAAATATTATTGTAACGCACCCACAATTATTACGATTTAATTGGTGTATATTATATTACACATGCGGTACACGTTATAATGACATACTCGCGTAGAAATACGGTGGACTAATCCGACTGCAGCGTATTTTGTATAGTCGTGTCCCGTACACGCTTGTACGTGGATATAATATGTACACTATACTTTTGTATATTATAATATTATACGCTTGAAATAATAATACTTTGTGGTATTCGATTACGAAACGGCTACTTTCGGACGTAATTTCGTTCCTCGTCGAGAACATTCGAAATTAATAATTATAACCACAAGAGGTTGTAGAAATAAAAAACACGATTCGTCGCACGCTGCAGCACGTATACCCGTCCAGTAAAATATTCTCAGACAAATAAAATTACACGTGTGTTGTTTACACGGTGACGCGAAAATAAATTGTTCCCGTTTTTTTTTTCAAACGCGAAAAAGTAAATATTTAAAAAAAAACAAACGAATAAAAGATTAAACTGCTACCAAAAAAAAATTTTATATATTATATTCGTTTGTGCGTATAAAAAGTTTTTATTGCGTTTTCGGTAAATCGTTTAAATTAATAATAATCATACTACGCCGTAAATTAAACTTTTAATTTGCGCGCACTTGTATAAACAAGTATCGAGTCGAAAACGAACGAGTTATTTTTTGTTTTTTATCTCTTTACAAACCATTTTTATGCGGTACAAAACTTTTACCGAATTGAAAATTGATATTTTCGTTTTTCCGCCCGCGTTCTTACCGTCGAAACCTGCACACGCGTACTGATTTCTACGCGAATTTTCAAACACATTTTTCTTTCCGTTTATTTTTTGGATCAATTAAAAAAAAAACGCGTACCGTGTTTTGAATAAAAATTTACTCTGCAAATACGCTCGGATCAAAAGAGTATATGAATACAGGGTCACTTAAATTTTTCTGTAAAACATAAATTACAAACAGCTAGCCTACAACCACATTGAGTGACACTGAATAATATTAGGTTTAAAAAAAAAACCATTATACGTTATTGCAGTATTTAAAAACTAACGTATTATACGTATAGGTAATAGACATTTAATTTCAAATATGAGACAATTTTTTTTTTTTTTGTCTATAAAAATAAATAATTATTATAATATAATACACGTTTGATTTTCATAAATAAATATACGATGTAAACAATTATTTTTTTTTTTTTACGAAACAACGCCCGATCGGTGTTTGAATATGATAAAAACAATATTATCGTTTTTCGTATACATTATATTTTATTTACATTAGATATTTTATATATATATATTTATATTTTTATCATATAAAAATCATTGCGCAGAAAACGTACGATTCACAATCGACGTGTACGTACACATTACTCCCCAGAATGATTTATTAATTTCTCCGTGATAATTAATGATATTCAATGCTTAAAATTATGATTTTTTTTTTTTTTACCTACCTACTGAACATTTAATATTTAACACAGAATTTTTCTAATCGTTTAATACCGCGTAGCGCGCAAAATTCATTTTCACAATATCTCGACCAGGGGCGTCATTTCAGCTTCAGAGATTCTCGACGAATATAATACCTATTACGTTCTTGCAATGAATATATAATTTTATTTATAATCTGCATTTTTAAACACGAATAAAGAATCACGATTTTTAATATTCGTCACTGTTTACACACTTTACAAATAATTGCGTTTTGCAAGTATTGTGAATTGTGCAATTTTCAGTATCACGTATTTATTTTTGTCAATCAATTATGATATAATATATATATATACAAATATCAATTTTTTTTATCATGATAACAAAAATTGAAAGATGTAAAAAAAAATTTGTTTAAATCGACGTTTTGATGAAATCAGAAAGCTGAATCCATCGAATTTTTCATAAAAAACTTTAAAATCAACTACTTTGTAGACCTTTAAATGTCCTTGGGTTCAGTTCGCGCGGGAGTTCCGTCTTGTCGCTCCGGTCGAAGCACTGTTTTGTCACATCGACTGGTTCTCTGGGATCCTTCGAACGCTGCTCCCGGTAGTACCTAATACGATTACTTAGTACAAAGAAAATTCCTTCCGAATAATTATATCCTCTGAGTCCTTCTTGTACACTCCTGTTAGTCGTATTCGTTGGCAAGAAACCTTCCCCACTAATAAAAAAATCGATTGTCCGCTTCTATGCCGTCACTGGTCGACTCCGTAAGGCGCCAACGTTTCCTTTTTTTCCTTCTATTTACGACTCGAACGATTCGTCTAACGCAGTTGTCGACCATCTCTTACGATGTTCTCCAATCTACCGCGTAATATTATATTGTATACAATAATCAACGCTATGTTTCCCGGGCTCGTCCCGTGGCAATAACGATAAATAAATACGACTTCAAATCGATAGTGACTTAAAAAATTAAAAGTTACAAAACACATGAATTTAAAAAGAACAAATGATAATCATTATTGCCTCGATAATATAAAATGTAAAAAAAAAACAACGGGATTCAACAGCGGAGAAATTACAATATCATCACTTGGACCCCCCACCCCTTCCACTCTCGCACGAATATATTAAACGCTAAGACCGCGTATTTCGTCCCGTTTTATCCTTTCGTGTTCAATATTACGCATACGATACGTTTACTTATATACATATGTTGTATATAATTTAAATATAATCCTACGCTTATGGGCAAAGAGTACGTATATACGACGTATAAATGTACACGTACTATATAATATTACTCGTATCCACCACGGGTCACGGCGCTCGAGGGCGATTAATAAAATTATTTTAAACTGTTAACGCGCGTTCGTATGAATGAATTTCAGTCGAAAAATGTTATGCAAATTGGACACGTAAACGGTGAACACATTTTAAATTCGAATAACCGCGCGTACGCACACCGGATAATAGTTATTAATTTTACACGGTAAAATAATAATAATAATATTATTATAATATATGTGTTTGAAGATTCGAGTATAGAGTGATGATTATTAGTCGGCGAATATTCGTCCCGACACACACACACACACACACACACACATTGCACACAGTGTTCGTTATTATTTTTTTTTTTTTACTCATACATTATTAATTTTCGACCCGATATTACGATGAATTTTTTTTTTAACCCCTAATTTTAAGAGCAATAATAATGAATAATAATGATAAAAAAAAACGTGTAGGTGTAATTTACGATGAACAATTCAGATATAGTATATCGTCTAAAAACGTGTAAAGAAAAAAAAAATTACAATAAATTCGTCCGCGTTTATCGGTTAGGTTATCCCACGCAAGAGTTATATAGCGTATAGCCGTTCTTATTTTTATTCTTATATTTGCCCATAACCTACACGTCTTGTTCTTCGGCCTACCAATACTCTTCCATCTACTACTCAAATATTCACTCTATTCCATGACCATAGTTCGTTAGCCACATACTTTCCTCATAAAACGACCGTTTCAGATAATTTTCTCTCTCTCTCTCGTTTTACCCACTAAAGACTTGTAAAACCCAAAACTACTTCTTAATTTATCTTTAATTTATATCGATATTTTACTTTGACACGAGACCCTCTATCGTTTAATATATTATTGTTGTATAAATAATAATAATACGCACGGTACGGTAATTTACATAGAAAGTCAATTTCAAATTTATTAACGAATTTTCCACCGTTCGGCTACGGAAATTTTTAGATAATACCTGTGTGATACACGTATAATAATTCCTGTGCGTACCCGAATTTAATCCACACAAACGTCAGTTCACGTGATCCGTATACATATTATATATTTATGTATATATATATATATAATATAATATATATATATATATATATATATATATATATATATATATATATATATGTATGTATTCGGTTATAGTCTAGCGTGGAAATTAATATTGCAACAAAATACGACTCCGGGCGAGAAATGTTTGAAGAAATAATAATAATAAATACTGTACATCAGTGGCGGCTGGTGGGTGGTTGTGAGAGGCGAGGCAAACATTTTATGTCATTTCTAAAATAATGCACTTAAATGATCTCTTAAAAGTACCAACTACGTCAAATTTGCAACCAGAAAACGACTAAGAATGTAAAGATCAAAACATTTCTATTCTTGTAGAATTTTTGGGTACAGACATAAAAAAAAAAATATATATCATTCTAAAATCAATACATTCATTGCTCCGCTCAGAATCTAAAATACCGATATAAAATATAAAAATTAAAATGGTGTGGGTAACTAGCCCAAAAAAATGTGTGTAATTTACAAGAAATAAAAACAATATTCATTATAGGTAGTTCAGTAATAAATCTAATAAAATGATAAGAAGTTCGATTTTTCGACGCGGAGGTACCTATATAAACTATATAACCTCCTTGTATTTTGATAAATGACTGTTAATTATCATAGTTCCGTACACGGTGAACACAATCTTAATGTGATATTTTGTCGTTTGGTATTAGACGTTATATGGAACATAACGGCGTGTACCTATGCGGAAATTTTTTATCTGCCTCAGTTTACCGAATAAAATTTCGAGGTCCCCACCATCACTTGATATTGATATTTATATGGAGCAACTGAACCTTTAAATTTTTTGCCTCTCAAGCATACTCGGGGCTAATCGCTTCGCTGTTGTCATGACAATAATCGTCATCATACCCGTGGTTCACCACCTTATCACTAGCCATTACGCATGATATTATTTATTATACTACTATCAGCTGAAAAATTGTTCTCTCTCATGCCTTCTTTGAATCGGCCGAACCGATGCTGCCGTGTGACTCATGACGCATGCGCCGTGCTTTTTCTCTCCGGGTTATCAGTGTTATCAATAAAAACTTAATAAATTTTTTTTCCAAATTGTTTAAATTTGTATAATAGTTTTTATTTGTTTATTTTACCAGCCACCAGGTGAGGCTGAGCCTCACTTGCCTCACCCGGCGAGCCGCCTCTGCTGTACATATTGTACAACTATAATATTTGTCATGTGTCTCGTAGGATACGTTTTAAAATAACTGAAAATTAAATACCGAAATTTCCTTAGAAATTTTCAATAAAAAAAAATGTATAAATACGTTTAATCAATTAAATAATTCCTTTAAATTTATTTCGAATTTTCACATGTTATGTATACGTAGGTATAAATGAAATGTAATACCTATTATCATTTAATTAGACTGTAATAATTAGGGATGAAAAGCTCCAGCAATTTAATGACAAATAATTTTTAGCTACTTTTCTTTTTTTTTTTTTTGAAACAATTTTAAATTAAAATAACGCGTCGTTTTTAAAAATATTGAATTTAAATTATTCAAGTTAGTTTCGATTACCACCACCCGTTAGAACAGGTTTTCATTATTCAGACTTATAACGCGATATTATAATTATATATTATATTGTGTATACGATGAAAATGCGACAATATCTATATAATTACTTTACAAACACCTTGCAGCGCACGAGGTAACGGGTGATGGAATACAAAACGATGCTTATTATATTAAATTTATCCTTACCGTATCTTCATGTTATTTTTTTTCACATTTTTTATCCCTGTGTGAAAAATTGTACTTTTTTTTTAAACGTAACCTTTCACTATCGGTAGTTTTCGTACAGCATACGAGTATATAATATGTATATACAATTTTATTATATTTTCTTTGGTACAAATTTATTTCGCATTGAGTTTTCACGTGTTAGTTATTATAAACAAATTGACCGTAGTTAAAAAATTTTAAAAAATTGAAGGTCGTTTACGAAATTTCAAATTCCATTTACAGAGTCTTCATCGATACGAATTCGTTCGCGAAGGAATTGGATTTTCGAGTCGAGTACAGTTGCAGTGAGTTTTTTCGCAAAACTTGTTTGTTGTGTCCGAGGTGTTAATTAGAATTGACGATTCTCACGAGCAGTGGACTATTGTTTCCTACTCCGTAAAAACGCTTCTAAAAACTGTCTACAAAAATGACGGTTTGGATAAAACCAAAGTGTATGCGAGTGGTCGCATTAATTGCATCGAAAACGGTGATTTGTCGATTAATAAGCTTAGGGTGACCATCGATTTGGTCAAAATTCGCTCCTAAACCTAAACGCTAATTCTTAAAAACCCGAATATTTATCTTCTAGTTGAGTATGGACAAAAAGTTGCTAGTGGCTAGTCGGACGACCGTGCGGTCTGTATTCACTTGTCAGGCCGTCGGCTATGAAGTTTGTTCGGAGTTGTCTCTGTCTGACCGGATGCGGCGATTTACGAGCCAAGACCGAACTGTTTGCCGGAGTTTAAAATTTCAAATTGGTATGGTCGTTGTACGACCGAGGGCTCTGACGTGTTGACCGTTTGAATAAGAATTTTTAATAAACGGCGTTGTTGTTCTGAATGTCGTCTTTGTAAGAGTATTGACTGAGTTTCGAACAATAACGTTTGCGTCGTATCGGGAGGAGGGGAAGATTTCGGGATGTACCACAAGGAGTTGCTCCGCACGCGTTTCGAGTTTCAGGTGTAAATTGAACATCGCCAGGCTTGACGCGCGTCGCTATGTGCGAGTTTAACCCGAGATTTATATATCATACATTTCAATTTTGGACTCATAAGAAAGACAGGAATACTCCTGTTCATAAAATTATAACAGCGATGACATCACCCAGAATAGGTGTATTATATGACTATGACCAGGACGTGTTCTTAACCTCAATTATCGTACTGAGTGTTTTGTGATTGAAAATTATCCCAGGCGAATGGAAAAAAAAGTGTTACAGTGAGTTATGTAATACTGATGATTTCAAGAGAAATGTGTTGCCGTTGACTGATCGGTACGGTACGTGAGAAACAACAGTGAGCGATTGCTACCGTATGGACCTCCTCTTAAGAGCTTCTTCTTCTCGTTGTCCGTTCGTCAGTTTTTCGTTCCGTCTCTTCTTTACGAGCGCACGAATTACGCGCGTATAGTTACACGACGCACGGCGGCGTTTTTGACACACTCGCGCACATTATCGCTTCCAGAAAATAAGAATAAGAAAAAAAATATACGACTGGTATATAGTTTATTATAATAATATTCTCGTTCGGTCCGACGAACAAAAAATATACATAAGTGGCGTATATATTATAATAATATATACTATAGTATAGACGAGTACGGACGGATCGATTGGTTTTTTTTAAATATTTTTTTTTTTTTTTTTGACATCGTCCGGCTACCGGATAATTATTTACAAGATGTGCGTCCGTACACGGCCCCCCCGGCGGCGTCGGGACTACCGCGCAGCATCGACAGAACGAGTGAGAAGGAGAAAAAAATCTTGGCCGAGACGAAAAACAAAACACGATCTACGTTTTTAATAATTATTATCATTAACAACGTTCGGCCGTCGCCGTTATTACGACGAGTACGGAGTATTATTAATGCGTATTGTATCGTAGAAAGAAAAAAATATATGTATATTATATGAAGAGAGAGAGAGAGAAATTGGCCGAACTGCAGCGACAGCAGCAGCAGCTCTTCTCGGCGGTACGCGCGCGTATTACTCGTCACCTCCGTAAATCACCCGGTGAACGCCTGTCGACCGGTAATGAGAGTACGGCCGTCGCGCGTTACGAAACGTACCTTGCAGGCACCGTGCTTTCTTTTTTCTTTCTATAACGTATCCCTTGTGCTAGGGCAGTGTTTCCCAAAACCTGGTGTTGCTCGGAACCCCCGAAGGTTCCTTCAGACAGCTTCAAGGGTTCCGTGAAGAATTCGTCCACACTCGGGTATAGTACACCGAATACTGTTCTGCTCTGCTCTGTATTCGTACTCCGTCTGTGTTGCTTCTTCCAGACAGACGGAGACGATTTTATTCTTCTTAGGTTATTATTCTTCATCGTTTTGGTCTCAGTTCGTCTTGATTTTTAAATCGTTCATTTGGATGCGGTCTGTTTCGGTTCCAATAATCGAGTACACAATATTTGATAACATTACGTTATCATAATTCGTTTTATATTTTGTAACTGACTGATACTATTAATTTTTGTAATATTGTGTTAATTTATAAATACAGAATTTTAAAAATAAATTATTAATCCCTCTAAATACGTATTGATATGACTGTTCATATTCGATTGAATAATTACCGTATTCGGTAGGTATTCCTATTACTAAAAACTAGAAAACAAAGTATTTGGAACACTTTTTGTGAAGTGTTTAAAAAACACTTAAGTAATACTTTTATCACGAAATATTCGAATACACATTCTGAATATTTTATGAACATTCAATAATAGGCGCGAGAATTTTTTTTTTTTATTAAAACATTTTCGTTTTCCCGATTTTTTTAATCGGTTATTATTTTTAACACAGAATAGTTTTTATTAGTTTATAGCTATATGCTTGCAAAAAAAAAAAAAAATTACAAAACGTTTTTTGACCAAAAACGAAAATCTATTTCGCGCGCTATTTCGGTATTAATAATTTAATGTCAATCAAATTGAGACGATTCTTGGTACTGTTTTTGAAAAATAAATATAATATTTTATTATGCGCATCAACGAATCATATATGATGCGTATCTACGTTTGTCTGTCAGATTCGCTGCAGTTATTCTATAATATATTTAATTTTCTCATCAAAATCGTTGATATAAAATGCGGAATGGTTGGCAATAACGCGTTACTGAAATCCGCAGTGAAAATAACGTTTCGATTGCGACGGGAAATTAAATTCTCGTCCGCTTTTTTTAATAAAGCCAAGAGAGAATATTGGTGACGATTCGCGAGTCTAGTCGCAGCACAATATATACGATATTGTGCAACGTTCATTGCTGTATACGCATATATATAAATATATATATATTATGATGTGCAGGTTATTTTCGTCTTCCGGGTGCTTGTGTTCGAGTCGTCTGCAGTACATAATATAAAAAAAATAAAAATAAAAAAGTAATAGCTGGTGTATTATGAAATATCGTATTCCCGCTAGTGTCCTCGGCGACTTTATAATTATTATTCGGTATTATTATTATTTATTTTTATTATTATTTTATTTTATTTATTCTATATACGTCACACAGTGTCTAAGCGTATATATATTTTTTATACACAATGCATTTCGTATCTGCTGCTGTTACACGTGTCATGTACGCTTATACCCGTCGTCCTTGAAGCGTACGCTCCAAGGTCCTGAAAATTGTGAAAATTGACAATGAAAACGCTGGAAAAATACATAGAAATACGCGCTCTGTTCCATTATATATATACACAATATACAGCTTATGCAGGACGAGGAAGAAACAGTATAAAAGTCCTGACAATCAGTGGCGTATACGTTCAATATTGATCTCCGAGAATATTCGGGCGGGAGAAACTTCGTCTCCGCTATAAAAGATTTTATAAAATATTTCGAATTATATGTATATATATATATTATACATATATATGTTTTTTTTTTGACATAAATTTTTCTAATAAAATTAACATAAACAAATTACATTAACATTTTTTTAATAAAAAAATTAAATAAACAACGTAGCAGAAAACCGAACGTTTGATTTATTGATTTTTTTTTTTTAATATAATAATATCATAATTGTCTGCAGGACATGACGTCCTTACTGTTCTTACAGTACTATAATAATATATAATGGCTACAAAAAAAAAAAAATCGTATTATTCTTCGAAAACAGACTCGCAGCGCTAACGGGTAAAAGTAATCGTTTTACGTACGTAAATGTAAGCGGCTCGTTTATTGGAAATAATCGTTCAAAAAAATTTGTTTTCCTGTTCATATAACTGTTCGGAAATATATAACGGTGCAGATAGAGATAGGTCTTTTTTTTCACCTTAACCAATAATTATTGTCGTTATACGCGAGAAACTTTAAATCTACTTTTCGTTCGATGATTTCACAAATACATTTTACGTACTTTTAAACCGCGTTTATTAAAAGAAAAAAATCCGTATACAGAAATGAAAATATAAAACTTTTTTTTTTATAAAATCCAGTAGAGTATTTAAAATTTCTTTGCCCTAAGGACACATTTATTTGTTGCTCACCTCCTCTTCCCTCTGACTACTCAACTGCATGCAAAAAAAAAAATTACATATAAAGTTTACTTTATACACTGCGCGAATTCGCAGCAAAATTATATTATTTTTCGTTTAGTAATAAACCAAGAAATAATAAATAACAATTAGTGATACAGGTCAAGGATGGCAATTGAAGGGTTTAGGTCAACTATCGGACAGTTCCGTTTTTTTTATTCTATAATATAGTGAAAAGTCACGTGCACATAGATGCAACAATTATATTTCTCCCGTAATCCGTTGCTAAGTTATTAATGTGCCGAAATTGCAGGCTACTGAAAATTGTCCCATCATCCGATATATTTTTTACAAACTGTGAAAAAAACGTGAAACATTCAAAAAACGAGTAGTGATATTATTAAAATAAAACCTTACAAAATTTGTTGCCCTCAAAAACGTGATGCCCGGGGGCCGGGACGATTGCCATCCCTAGCTCCTCTCTATTGGGAAAAAAATCGCTTGTATTTTAAAAAAAAAATCGAAACTTTTCCCTCTTTTCGACACATAGTCCACACAGACATTATGTCCCAGTCGTTTTCTCGCGCGACTCTTCGACGTTCTCGTTATTGAAACTAACGCTGCTCCAGCGGATCAAAACTTTACGCATATGCGATATTACGTGGAAAAAGTACAACCAATATTTTCCCGTCTGTGCGAGGGAAATGTATACGATTATTACTGTAAAATGATCCGCGGAAACAGACATTAAATAATTACTGCAGGCAGTCACTGTAGCGTCGGCGATTTCGACGAAACCCTGCGCGCGTTTAAGGGATCCCACGAAAAAGGATAAGTGCGCTCTTTGCACAAGCCGCCGCCGCGGTGTGTGTTTAGAATTTTCCGCGAAACTCGCGCGCTCGCATTGCTCGCGAGTCTACAAAATTGTGTGTATACGTGCAGTCCGTTCAGGCCCTTATTTTTTTTTTTTTTTTTTAGAGGATCCACGGGGTGGTGGAGAAAGGGACGGGAAATCAAATACACATAATACGTCGGAGAGAGACTTAGTGTTCGAACGATAAACGGTTTTGGAAAACAACCCTTTGGCCGGCGGCGGAGCGTGTAAAGACCCGCGCGCGCGCGCGGAAATGGCGAAATCGAATTATATACGTGCGGAGTTTTAAAAGGGATATGTGTGTGTATAAAGGGATGATCCTGTGGCGCAGGAGCGATCGAGGAGGAGCAGGAGAAACCGGCGGCCCCGAAATCATAATAATAATAATAATAATAATAACGCGCGGCGGACCCTTTAACGAAACGCGTCTTCCACGCGAGTACGCGATGATACACCGCCGCGCCGCTTTACACCTCTCGCGGCGGCGGCGGCGGCGGCAGGGCCACTCGCGTTAAACGCGATTAAAATCTCATTTATTCTCCGGTGCCCGAGTGCACGAGTTCTCCTCTTATATATATATATATAACGTACAGGTCACCAGCACTATATTATATAGGTGCAGACGTGTAGCGTAGATTTTTCGATCTGAGGGGTGGCAAATTCGTTTTCTATGATATTATATAATAGGACGAGAATAAATTTCAGTATTTTTATGTATACCCATAGCCAGAGGCGTAGGTATAGATTATTAATTGGGTGTGGGAATGGTTGACTTCCAATTATTAGTAATAGGCTGACATGAAAAAAAAATTGTAATTTTAGGAGCGACTCAAGAGTTGAAAATAAAAACGTTGTGAAAATAATTCTGCGACACATACAATAAATATATCAATTAAAGATTTTATTAAAAATTATTTTTTATTTATTATTATTATTATTATACAAATAAATTTAATCTTTGTCTACGCGTTGTGCTAGCTTGTTCACAATTTGAAATGGATCAACAACGATATGTCTCTATAAATATCGATAAGTGCTAGTCCAGTTAGTCGCTCCTTGTATTTCTATATTCCACGTTGTTATAGTGTTGTATACAAACCGTATACGATCTATAAATGGTATTTCTTAAGCACGTGTTTAAACGCTTCAATGTTGAATAGTAACGTTCCGGACTCGCAGTAAACAAACAGGAAGCGAGTAGCCGAAATTTTTAAAACATTATAAATTAGAGGGAAAAATAGTTTATTACACTTTTCCAATGTTTCCATCATTACATTTATTATTAATAATAATAATTATTACAATATAATATTAGGTATTTATCTAGAGAATTGCACGCACCAAACGCATTTTTGTAAAATTGTATCACAAAAAAAATCTTCAGTCTACAGTTAGAAATTTTTTTTTTTGAAAAATATTCGACTGAGAAGTCCTTTTTGTACTTTGTAGTACCTAACTACATCAACATTTCGAAAATTATTCTTATTATTATTTATTTAATTTTTTAGATTTTCTCCTGAGTTTTCAAAAATACTTTCGCCGAGACACGAAATATTCAGGCTACGACGTCGTCGACCTGTGCGGATAATGAACGCACTGAATAATAGGTGGGTGTGTATGAAAACTTGTTTTGTCCCTACTTCGTTGTTCAAAATGGCTCGCGCCACTGTTTTTTATATATATATATATATATATATTGTAATCACGATTTAACTGTAATAATATGGTTACCCGCGAACAAACCGTAGCGCAGAATGTGTATTTTCTACAGCCGCGATTACAATCAAAACGAGGAGGTATGCATTAGTAACGACCGTGTATAATATACGATTAACAGCCATACCTATATACACAGGAAAGAGAATCACTTCATTTGTTTCACTCTGCAATACTGTACGCGTGCATTAAAATACATAAGAAAACGACAAATGGCGGTAAAGAAAACGCGTATTATTCCACACAAAAAAAACACCGGCGGCGGGACGCACTGCCGTGAAATTTTACTCGACAAATTATTTTCGAGTGTATTAAATATATGTTAATGAATAAAAATAAATAAATAAAATTATTTCTTATTATACGAGTGAACTCTGTCATTCCGATTAATATGTCAATCTTTCGAAAAAAAAAAAACAATTGATCGCCAACGACAATCGATCCATAATACGTATGTATATTTACCACACAAACGGATTGTACTAATCTTTTAGAATTAAAATATGTACAAATTTAAAACAGACGTTTTTTTTACGAATAAATCCTGATGCGGAGACTCAGGCGCAGATCCAAGGAGGGCCCAACAATTATTTATATATATATGTATATTTTAGATTTACTACGTTTTTATTGACACGCCGTACGCGATTATATTATTTATTGCACGTGTATAACGACTGTTGCAAATGTTGCAATGAAACGGGTGACAAACGAAATTTTTGTGGTTTTCACAAGAAATTCATGGCCGCGGTCACTCGATTTCTTTCTTTTTTTTCCGAAGAATTATAGACCATTTTATAACAATAATTTAACACTGAGCACATTTAAATATTATATATTCACATTTTCGCAGAATATATTCGGGATTAGTCCGAATATACATTTTTATATTTGCGACTATTATAAAAATGATATATCCGAAATATTTTAAAATGTATTTCTTTATTTGTCCGGAATAAAAAAGAAAAAAAATTACTCTATTCGGAATACCGTCCAAGACCGGGAGAAAAAGTACACTTTTTCTATTCCACCTTTTACTCGCCAAAAAAATATTCGCCGACGCTTCGCGCGCTGCACGTTCGTACAGTATACATTTTGCATTTTCGCTCGGAATAAATTTACCCCGTTGGATTAATAATATAATATTCCCGTCTGCTGTTGACGGATTTTCACGTCAGTGCTGTGTCCGCGACGAGACAAAAAAAAAATTATAATAATAATGATAACGACGCCCGAAAAAGAACCCCTAAAAGAGTAATATATTACACCCTTGAGAACTTCATATATATCAAGCTGATGATGATGTTGTATTACGGGTGACCTTAACATAATAATTATTTCACGAGTCTCGCATTATCGAACACCTACGTCGTCGTCACTTATAATATAAGCAATGTGATGAAGTCAAATATTATGTTCGGTCTTCTATTCTATATATATATATATTTTTTTTAATTTATTTATTTCAATGATACTATAATAATATTTATAAATATTATATGGGTCACATAATTATTGCGTCAACAAATTATAATTATCGGTCATTATTATCGTAGTAGTAGCCGCCGGACCGTGCGCAGAATCGAATCGTTTTATTATTGATGTAAACCCATCATCGTTTTGGATGTTTATAACGGTTGCTTTATTATATTTCGTCGGCGCAAATTAAAAAATATAATATACTAAGTCGTTTTGGTAGAAAAAAAAAAAAAAAAATCAAAAAAAATTAAGCAATAAAAAGAAGGATATATATTATATATGCATGAGAAAAATTTAAAAGTTTTAAATGTATATTACATACAACGTAATATTAATATAAATTTTATGTTAGAAAAATTACGTATACTACAATAGTACATAAAGAAATTAAACATAATAATATTTAAAAATGTTTTAAACGTACAGATTGTAAAAATAATATTTTATAACGGACCATATAGTTGTTTTTTTAGCAATTGAATTCACACTGTATACTTTATTTGTCTGCTGTTTTTTTTAACTTTTCTTTTAGCTCCGCGTGTTTCTTTTTTTTACTATTGAAATATTTATAATTTTTTCTAAATGATTTTATTCATTTTTATTTTTTGTTTAATACACCCGATGATGAATTTTTGGTCGAAACGGGTAGTAAAAAACAAATTTAATATAACAAAATCTTACACTTCTCTATGACGTAAATATATGATTTATACATATATATACAAATTTAACATAGTATAAGAATGAATTTGTTTTTTTCACAAAAATATAATAAACGGTGTAATTTTTAAAACCATAATATGAAAAAACAAAAGCCGCCGACGACTTTCACGGGAATATGATATATTAGAAATATCTAATAAAAAGTAAAACGCAAGAATGTCGAGTAAAATTGTAATATTAATTGTTTTATTACGTTTTATCAATAACTACTTTTTAAGTAATTATATATCGATACTGATTTATTCGATTATTATCTCAACGGCGCCCAATAATTAATTTAGAAAACAAAGCGTAAACTTATACTCTTCGGGTCGGTATATAAAATCACGAGTGAATTTCATTTGAAATTAAATAACGTAAGTGTTGACAATCACCGCCGTGAGTACGGTGTACGGTACGATGTTAATTGAAATTTCGCATTTTTTTTTTCCTATTTTTATCTAAATCAGGTTTAATTGTTTAGAAATATATTAATCTGTTAATGAATAAATAGTTATTCTGAGTAACGTTTGAAAATTTTTTTTTTTTTAGTAATGTCGCTCGCAAAACGTTTTATTTGGCTGTAAACGAATTAAAATCGGTAGTACTTTTGTCGAGTTCATAGACAAGACGTTTTCGTTTGCGACTGTTATACCGCGCATTTTTAGATATATTTGTATATAAACTAAACTGATTAGCGTACAATAATTTAATTTCAGATTATATTACTATATTTTTTGTTTATGTATATAAAAAAAAAATGAAAATGAAAATTTATTCGAACGCGCGTCCTGTTGAATAACACAAAAAGCGTGTACAACCAAAGTGTAAAACTGGTTACTAGCATAGGTTATCACCGTACAGGTATAACGTATGGATAATACTCGGACAGTAAAATGCATTTCGATATATTCGTATAGTAAAAATCACGAACTCGTAAAAATGAAAAAAAAAACCGGTTTAAAACTCGGGTAAATATTATTTTAACGCAATGTTTGTGTCTACTCGGTATTTGTGTATTCGAGATTAAGCAATAATAACTAATTGATTAATTGCTCGTATATAGTAACCAACTCGTATTAAAAATACGTTTCACTCTCGTATAACAATAATTAATATAAAAAACATAAAATATACGGTCGGATGTGTAACATATAATAACGACGGTTTTGCATAAAAATTTCTGAATAATAATTTTGAAAAAAGATGCCGAATACTTGTCCAGCGGACGTCAAGTCGTGGAAAAAAAATCAATCGATAAAAATAATAATATTTCGTACTTAGGTTTTTGGATTCCGAGCGCAGAGATTTTAAAACGATGTGTTTTTTTTTTTCATGTCCGTACACAAAAATTCTACCGGAATAGGAGTGTGCTCCGATCTTTACAGTCACAGTTTGTTTCCGGTATAGCAAATTGTATCCTGGTCGGTGCTTTAGAGAGGTCGATTTTCGATTTTCTCAAAAGCGCTTAAAAATATAACACAAAAAAAAAAATTACGGAAAAATTACATTAAAACGCGATTTCGTCGAAATCGTTTATATAGTTATTTCTTCGTGATTTCGAAACTAATGGTCCAAGAAACTTGAAATGTTTTTAAAATATTATATAACTTTACATTATGTTAGTGGGAAAAAATGTTTCTTTTAATTTCGGATAATTTCGTAGCAATTATAGGTTTTGAGGTATTTAATTAATAAAATAGTTTTTTTTTGTATAAACGAAATATTACATAAAAGCTCCGCTCAGAATCGTTTTATCGAACGCAATGATTTATCGCGCTGCTTTCAAATGTATATAGTGATAACAATACGCTTCAAAAATCTTCATTACTACAGTTTTCTCCCCTTCAGCTCAACGTGAACATTAAAATAACGTAAAACACATTAAAATAATCACAAACACCAAAATCAATAATATTTTTTTAATAATTCGTATTAACGAGTATAATAACTCGGCGTGCGGCCCGACGATAAAAGGAATACCGGTTTCAAAACTATATATACGAATAAATATCAGTACAAACAGTCGGTTTACAATATTATGTATAAAAGAAGTGGGGACTTGTACAGTTATTTTTTGAATTATATGACAACCGTTCAGAAATCATCGTTAGTTTTCGGTATGTTTATTTATTTTTTTATTAAAAAAAAAAATCGTATTTGTGTACGTATATATAGGCGACCGAATAATATATTTTATATGGCGTTTTCACGAACAGTATTTTTTTTTAAATAACTTTAATCGTTGCGACGAAAACAACACACATTTTCTAATTTATATGCGATATTTTACGCTGGCCGTTCATTATTGTATAATTAGATATTCACATTAACCCGCCTTTTTACATTATGAGCATTTTACGTAGGTACACTATATCCTGAAATAGAAGACCAACGGTATATTTTGGAAAACGTGTGATATGCAAAGGAACGTTTAGTGTTTCAAACAAATTCAACATACAAATACAAATTGTAGGATTTAAGTTAGAAAAAAAACACAACAGATTAATATAGAAATCAATAGCGTATCGATCCGTATAGTGTATAATATAATGGATAACAAATCGAATAATGTCAGACGATTTGAAAGTGTAGCTCGGTGAATGATGATGATACGTTAATCTTAAAATTACGAAACGCCCGAGTAATTCGAGAAAAAAAAACCGTACGCGTTAATAAAAAAAATATAATATAATTTAGTTGGGCGTAATTACGCGCGATGATGAAAAGAGATCCGCACAATTTAAATAATATTATAACAAATGTGCAGTTATTCGCCTAGGTTTTCTGCTCGATTTAAAATTAATTATCAGTATACGCTGCACGTGAAGTAAACGCGAACCGCGCTTATGAAAATTATTAAAATTATTACGTCCAAGAGGTTATATCATTTCGTTTAAAAAAAAACGCGCTATTTCTGTCCGAGTATATTCAATTCGAAGAGGAAAACGTAAAAATAGGTTTCCGAAAAACTGCAGCAGTCGTTACGAATCGACATCGGTATAACGGTATACATAACAATTTTTTTTTTTAGACCACAACTAATTCCCCAATACTCGAATATCAAACGATTTGGTCCCAACTAAGTCATCGCATTGCGGTTTAAACGACCGAACGGTAATTTATTGATCTTTCGATATGGTATTACGCGAAACGTTTTATGAAAACTCATCTCAAAACGTTTCGAATCGCTTTAAATAAATATAACATTTTAAAATATTTTCTACGTAATCGATAGAATAAAAATGCTTGTACATAAATATATTTGTATTAAACGTACCAGTCGAAAAAGGTTTAACAAAAATTCATTATTACGATTTCTACGGTCCGAAAAGGAACGCTCGTCGTTGAAAAAGCTAATCCAGTCACAGACGCTTTAAAAATTAACACGTTTTGTTTAGTTAAAAGTGTAAAAATTGTTTCTATTGAGTTCAAAACTTCCAAATCCCTCACTCTCATAATTTACACCTGTACACGCGTCCACACGTACATACACCGCAGGTTTGGCCAGTAATCTGCAGTTATATATTTTATTGTAAATTTCAATAAAAATCACATTTGAATAATATTTGGAAGATATCGATAATTTTTAATCAATATTTGAAATACCTATTTAATGATAACGTCTAATTAAAAAAATGTTTTTTTTTTTTTTAAAGAAATATCGATATAATATTATTAACTACTGGTTTCGTGTATTGCAATGTTTTCTAACCGACGTGCGAAATAAATTTCAATTTTAATACTCTTTTCTTTTATAAAAAATTATAATTGGCACGTATAATTGTCATTTTTAAAACCAACTCCTCGTAGAAACGATAACATTTTTATAGTATATAGTAACATCATTGTTTTCTCGAACAAATTATACATAAATAAATAACTTGCAACTCGTCATTCCAAAGCATATACATTATAATCTCGTAACAACTACAGATGCACAATAACTATTCCAAATAGTGACTCGTCACACGCATAATCGAGTAGTAATTTGTAACCATCTCTACACAGTACACGTATTATACTGCCCGAAACAAATTTCCTATCAGTAATAATATCGTGCGATTCTCGTATAACGTTATTAATGATCAGAGCTGCGCGATAAACACATTATTATAACGATTTATCGTAGATCAAATCAACTACCTATATACCACTTGGACTACGGATGTGTATTTTCTTTTACAAAGCCCAAATAAAAAAAAATGAAAAAATGCGACTCGCGCGAGACGCGTTTATATTTTATTATAAAGTGTGTGTATATATATATATATATATATATATATATATATACGAATGAAAAATAACATTTAATAATTTATATGCGTGAGATTCACGGTAAACCGAAATAATTTATCGTCTAACAAAATACGTTTTCAATAAACAATTTTTTTTTTATTTTCGTGAACGGAGAGACGCGCGCGCACACACACACGAAGAGAAAAAATATTATTTATAACTCCCGAGCGCATATTTCTTCAGTGTTGTGTTCGGGCTGTTGTACTCGGAAGACCCGTCGTAAGTCTAGTTGTAAATATATTAAAAAAACAAACGAATTTAAAAAAAAAACTCTCCGCCACCTCGGATGCTGCAACGGAGCAGTAACTGTCGTACCCGTTCGGTCGTAATTCGTTATGCGTCGTCTGGCCCCGTGGCCGCGCGTCTTTACGCCCCTTTTGTTCGGCCGTGTTTCTTCGCAGATCGGACACTCGTATATTGTGTCGTTACTGCGCTGGAAATTCGTCGGCTTGTTTCTTTTCTCATAAAAAATTATTATTATATCAGTGAAATTATCATGTTACAGTACAAAACAGTGGCGCACTTGGGCACAATTTTTTTTTTTTGAGGGGAGGGTGTGGAAGTTGAATCCGTTCGGAACGACCCGAAAAATAAATTCGAAAATATTATTAATTCAATATTTTTAATATTGTTTTTCACGAACATATGAACGCTTTTATAGGTAATAATCCATAATATACTATATATAAAGCTGAAGAGTTTGTTCGTATGAATAACGCGCTAATCTCAGGTACTACCAGTCGGATTCGAAAAATAATTCTTTGATGGCTCAGTTCTTGAGGAAGGCCATGGACTATACGTAACAACACGTCGCGGCCCTTAAGAGATGAGCAAAATAGAGTCAGGAAGAACGTTAAACGAAAACGAAGTAATAGGCCGACAATATTCAGGCACGACGAAATAAGTTTGAAAAAGTCGGTGAAGTTTTATTCATCAGTCGTAAATCGACGTGTCGGCTTAGCTGTGCTAAAACGGTGGGCGTTAAAAACAGGAAATATTTTGGTATTTTAAACGATTTTTAAACGGTATATGTTATTATTATTATTTACATAAATGGTAGTCGACAGCATTTAATTCGCGTATATTTCGTCACAGGAAATACTCGCTAAACGCTCGCGATAACAAAAGCATTTAAAACCCGTTTTGCACGCGTTTATTATTGAAAAACGAGGTGAACGCGCCGCGTTATAATATATTTGAATTTATTTATTTAGTGGTGACGTACGTAACGCAATATTATTATTTATGATTAATTTCGTTTTTATTGTAATAATCGTAATTTTCTTCGCGTGTTCTTGTTGAAATTTCTTTTTCGCTTTGTATACCAGACGATGGTTTTCAGTCGAAACCGCGATTGTAGGTAATAAAAAACGAATTTTCACCACAACGACTCTGTATTTTACGATTTTGTACAATACTCGTTGCGGTTTTAAACGTATTAAAAAAAAAAATTGTATAGCGATTAATTGTAACGTTATATGGATGTCGCTCGAGTGCGTTATTCAGATAAAATTTTTAGAGTTTTGCTATTAATATAAATTCGAAAGCAACGCGATAAATCATCGCGTTCAATAAAACGTTGAGCGGAGCTTCGGTGCGGTAGGTATACTTTTTTCGGAAAATTTAAAGTGAGTAATAAAATAAAAAAAAAAAATCGTGACTCGGGATTGTCGAGAATCTTTTTTTATGATAAAGACGTGTATATCGTATAAAACAGTCTTTTTTTATGAATTAAATACCTAATAATCGCTATAAACGGAAGACATTTTTTTTTAACCGTTTTTTTTTTTTACTCACGCATATACAACGTGCACGTGCAGTGGAAATAGTCACACGTTCGGTGTAAATTTCAAGAAACCAGGGCCGTTATTTTTGTGAGTGTTTTTCTTCCGATTTTTGTGCAGTAGTATTGTTCTGAATCGCGCGTCGGCGAAAATCGAAAAACCGTTACGAATAAAGTATAGCGACTGTACAACATTTACCTTCGTTCGTACACAGAATTTTTATAAACGTCGTCGTACGAAAACCAAATAGCTTCCCGGCTCCGCGCAGAAACTATAAAATTTCTACTCGACAACAACGCGTTGTCCACTGTTGTAAGCCCCCCCGGTCGATTCAAAGACAGATGTTCGACCAACTTTTAACACCGCGGAGTTTGTGTCATTGTCTTCGTAATCTATTTAAGCTCTCCATTATGTTTTTGGGGTTGAACGCGCGTCCCCCGCTGAGCGCGCCAGTAAACATAATGAACACACCCACCCACTACTACTGCTACTATACGCTGTAACTATTTGTATTTGTATATATATATATATGTATCATAGGTACATTGCAAGCGACGTTCAATTCTCTGGTAATTTGTTCCAGAAACGCCGGTATTTACGAAATAGTGCGAATGCGCGTATAACTTAAAAATAAAAGTCCGAGTGTTCCAAGCCCGCAGTTTCCGGGTGCTTATTTGAGCTTGACTTACTGCGAGTGCTCACATAAGGACGTGCAAAAGCGGAGCACCTCCGGGTTAATTAATATACATTTACAGCGGCACACTTTCCATTTCTCTCTTGGAGGAATAAAAACAACGCTGGAATCGCCGCGGGTGCGCAGGAGCTCCTCTACTATTTTCGATTTTCTATCCTCCGAGTAAACCGACTAATTTTTTTTTTTTACCGAAACGAGGGCGAGGGGATTTATGTTAAGGGACTTGTACTGTGTAAAAGTGGTAATCGCCCCGTTAAAAATGTAAAAAACGTTTTATATTTTAACAATACACTTTCGGTGTGGAATTTCTCGAGTGTAAGTCTTTGCCGGCAGATTTTCACTTTAACATCGGCATTTTTGTCATATCGATAAAAAAAAAAAATCTTCGTCATACAACGCCGTTACCTTTAAATGGAAATTAAATCGGATTAATCTACGTTTTTTTGTCGACTATTTACTGCGTGCCATAGACAGTATTTACACGCTTCCTTCGTTTATATATATATATATACATGAGAATCGACCCAGGGGCGTCTTCAAATCAGTTATATGGGGCGGCGAGGGGGCGATTTTCCTGATAGAAGTTAATACGTCAGCTGAACAGTGGCGTGTCCAGGAGGTGGGCACGGTGGGCCCGTGCCCACCCACGTTCGTGTATAGGTCCGAGACACGTTTCAACCGAAATAAATTACCCAAAACCAACTAAAATATATTAAAAACAAAAAATTGTTTTTATAATCTTATAAATTCATAAAATCTTGTACGTTTTCGGCGTGATTGTGATTGTCAAATTTGTCGTCTGTTTAAAATTCCATAACCTATTTAATCATTATCAGCGGGACGGATAGTATATATATTATCGTGGATATACATATATTTTAAAACGTGTTATTTAGTATTATAATGAGTACAAATTAAATGGTTGTAATAATAGTGGGGGAGAGGGCAACGAGGAATAAAACCATTTTGAGCCTGACTTCAGAGGGCCCAACGCCTTCCTCTCCCCCGACGCGGACGCGCAGTTCTTTTCTTTTATTTCCAAATCCAGCAATTATATCGTTTCGCGTAGAGAACGGCACGCGCAGGTTTCGGTGCGGCACAGAACGGGGGACGAGTGAAAGAATCGTCGTTTCGTTTTCGGTGCGGCGGCGTGCGTGAGGATTGAATTTTTTCTACGAGGGAAAATTTTTTTTTTTTTTCGTGTTATTACCGCGCCGCGACCGACGTTATTGATGACCCCCGTGCACGAGCAGTCGATAAATATAACAATAATAAAAAAAAAAATGTACTGAAACAACGGCGGAGGAGTCCGTAGGAGAGAAAAAAACAACTACACAGCTGCAGCAGGTATACGCGCGTACCGAGCCGGACCGTAGAGTTTTGAAACAACGGCGGCGACGGGCAAAAAGATTAATGGTTTTTCGGTGGCTTCGGTTCTTTATGCGCGTGTGTGCGTACACACATAACGATAGTCGTTAAAACGCGCGGCAGAGACGTCGCGCGCGCTCTCGTATAAACCGAACGTCGTCGTCGTCGTCGTCGGTGGCGTCGGCGGACTTGAAAAAAAAATAGAAATAAAACAGAAGAAAAAAAACGCCCCCAACAGAGCGGGACACGTTGCGACGACGACGACGACGACGACGACGATGATGCGATGGTTTCTCTGTTGTTTCACGTCTCGAGCGCCAAACAATAAAAAAGAAAAAAACGAACGGTATTGATGAAAAACGCGCAGCAGCACTACCACCGTGTACCGGGCCCGACACGAAACGACCGAGGGCCTACGTTTTTCCCTAGTCTAATTTCGATATACAATTCTTATAATAACGTATATAATTTTTTTTTCTTTCTCTCGTGTGTGTATTCTTCCGCCGCCGCGGGGCCGTATACTCTTTTATTTTTTCAGTTTTAAAAGGCCGCGAAATTAGCCGGGGATGACTCGACCGGTTTCGGCGGGGCTCCGCGGCGCGCGTGTCGAATTCGGCGCGGCGTACGAGTCGCCGTGCGAGCGCCCGTCCGTGTATTATTGTGTGCGTGTGTCTGTGTGTGTGTGTCGGGGAAAAAGGAGGCGCTCGCCGGTCGATTTGTAGGACGCGCACGTCACAAACGGGGAGAGAGAGAGAGACACCGTGAAATTAGCTGAGAAAACGCCGTCCGATTCCGACGTTGATACGACGACGCGTCTGTTGCTGTTGTATACTATGTAATATTAAGCCTGGTCCACACCGAGGCAACATATAGCAACACGTAGGTTGACACAATATGTTTCCTGCAGTTCCGTAAACATGAAAACGAATTGCGACATTGGAAACATAGCGTACACACTAAAGGAAATAAATACATCAACATTTTCACAAAACGTTTTTGTAACTTATTTGTCCACATATAAGCAACATAAATTATCGCGTGACTAAATGTTTTTAAAGTTTATAAGTCCTACATTTATAAAATAACGTTAAAACGATTTGCACTTAAAAAAAACTGAAAACAATATATAAAATGTGGGACTGGCATGGGAAAATAACAAATTAATTTAATTACAAATAGGTACCTAAATAATCAAAAAAAAAAATCAAAAAAGTAGGTAATCGAAATTATATTGGAATAGTAGTTTGAAGTTTGTGTAAATTACAGACTACAGTTAGCAAGTTATCATATCGACACTGTTGATAAACACGTGCGACACCTAAGTGTCCACACTGCATAAACTTGTAGTCACATGTTGCCGATTGTTTACCAGTTTTGTATATACAGTTATAATTTTTACACTGTTTTGTAGAAACATGTTTCGCTAATTATCGAAACACGAAACAATGATAAACTTTTGTCGCTTGTTGCTTGTTGCTACAAAATATTGATGGAACATTTAGAAACATATACCAACTTTTGTTGTGTCAACATACTGCGACATAGAATGTTGCTGTATGTTGCCTCAATGTGGACCAGGCTTTATATTGTACAGTCTCACACGACGACGACGACGAAAACCTACTGCCACAGATAAGATAAAACCAGATGGTTCGCTCTTTAAAATTTCCTATTCAGCCCGTGTAATTCTCGAAAATGTAAACGAACTAAAACCCTCCTGTGATCAGTGTCATCACTGAGAGGGGGAAAAAAATTTTTTTTATGAGTTCCTCAAATGTACAGCACTGATTTTTACTGTTTACTATGCGTCCCGCTATTGTACTAACGCCCGCCGCCTACTATACTCGTTCAGTCGTTCACTTGCGATTTATGTTTTTTCCGACCTACACGTGTAAAACGCATTATAGCAAGTACAGCAAGCATTTTAAATTTTTTAACACATATACTAAAATTATTGGATACAATAATAATATTATTGTGGAAAAATATGTACAGTAATTTAATTTATCGTATGTGCACGTACTGATCTCAGGAGGGTCGAATTATCAGTAAATCAAAGAGTGAACCATCTGGTTTTATCTTATCTGTGCTACTGCGTTAACGCCGCGGACGGCTGCGAAAGAATCCAACCGATCCCCTGCAGGGACGACGAGGCCCTCCTCGCGGTGGCGAAAGCAGGACGAAATTTCGGGAGCCGAGGTGGTTTGGACGAAAAAATTCGTAAATATCACACCGTACTGTTGTATATAACCGTTTAATTGCCGAACGTTTCATTGCAATTTGGAATGCGCAAAAAACGTTTCCCGGGTACTTATAGATTTGATATGCCTCGCCCGTAGGCTTTTGGACGAAAATCGCCGTCCTGCACCGTCGCCCAGCTCGTCCGTGCTGTCTGTCGACATTACCCGACCGTCCACTAACGACTCGCGGTATAACGTCGTATTATTGTATTCGCCGGAAGAAGCCAAAGCTCGAAACAGAGGACGCCTTAATAACCCGCCGTCACTCCTCGAAAAACGAAAAACCTTTAAAACACACGAGAAACCAAATGATTTTTACGCCTAACGAGAAGTGTAATAATGAAATTTCGAAGAGAAATAAAAATATTAACGGGAAAATATACGAGGACTTCAGTTCAGAAGCGCGTATTAATCAAGAGCGTCCCGGAGAAATAAAATTTTATATTTTGCGCGTATTACACGTAATTTTATACTCTGTGGTAACGCCGCACTCGTTTCACATAATCGGTTATCATCACGGACACGTGGCCCGCGAATCAACAGGCGCATTAACACGCGACGAAACGATTTTCTCCCGCGAATTCGGTTTTCCTCTCGGGGAGATTTAACGTTCAATTCGCGCAGTTCAATCTCACGGACTTGCAACAACGTAAATTTCAGAAAACCGGTAAACTTTTGACAGCGTTTAACGGAAGGACTGAAATGAAATCGTTCGACGTTCAGCGCGCTCGGCAAGTCGCCACGTCGTTGGACTCGTTCGAAAAATAAAGAAATTCACGAAACCAATTTGTACGTGTCACACGGAGTACGCTTGTGTTAATTTATGCGCGTGGCACGTATAAATCTTATGATTTTTCTCGAACGGAATACACCAGTTTCGTTTCGTCGTTTTCCTCGAACGCACTCGGTGTTCATAAAATCGGATTACAATATTCGTCAGAACCCACTGCCTGCGCCGCGCCCTTTAAACCGTACAACAAAAGTGTAACACACGAACGTTATTTACATACGTATAAAAATATATACGCATTAAAACATATTATTATATCGGTGCCCAACCTTATGCGACTATTACGCGTGGTGGTATACTACTATTATATTGTTATTATTGTCGTTGTCGATTGTGTGTAGATATATAAGTATACAGGCGCGACGGATGTGGAACTGCAGACAGAGAGATCATTACGACGGGTTTACTCATGCGAATGATTTCACATAGCTACTATATTGTATACAAATCTGCAGAGTTTATTTGTATGATGATGGTGATTGTTATTATACGATAAAACGTAATACGAACCGAAATCCATAGGCGGAGATCGGACGATGGTTGCGGTAGGGGAAGGCTCCGAAAAAAAAAAAATATTCAAATTCCCTACAAAAAAAAAATAATAAATAAATAAATATTTAGCACAAGACAATTATGCGAACAATCTCAGAACGTCGCGAAATACATTTAAAATTGAAGCCGGGAGTTTTAGAGTTTATATTAGAATCTCTGCTTACGGATGGAATGAAAATCGTATACATAATTCGTGAGGAATTATAAATATCTAAAAAAAATAGTTTTTTCTCTAAAAAGCGATAAAATGTAAATTTTCGCCCGATATATATATACACATTTATATCTCCTAAAAGTCCACGTCGTAAAAAAAAAAGAAAAGAAAAGTGCGTTCCCAACGGATGTTTGAAATTCGACTGTTCTGTGTATTCTTATTAGTTTTACTTTAGAATTAGTTTCGGGCGAAAGAGTAAAAACTAACGAAATAAAGTATATAGAAACTTTTCCGAACAAAATCGTATTTCTCGACAGGACCTACCGCGGTATTATACCGTGGTACGCGCAGAATGACGACCGTCGGTCTTTTGCGTTTCTTCTCGTTCTGATGGCCATATACCGCACTTATTATACCGTAGGAAAAGATATATATATATATATATACGCGTTTAAAGGAATAACAAACGTGAAAGGAAATAAAGGAAAACACACACACGCTCACTGTCTCTAATACGAGTTTGTGCCATTGCAGATATTGCAGCGGTCCTGCAGCTGGTGTTATCCCTCCACTGGACTCCCTTTAATTTGGCATTCATTAACGGCGTCGGGTATTCTACGTCGACATGGGCAATTTGGAATCGGCCCAGGCAGCTCGTAAAACCGAATACGAGTGCTACGCTTAAATTGGCGAGGAGGTACGGAGGCAATTTTTTTTTTCTTTCATTCTTTCCCCGTCCGACGCGTTTAGTCGGCGCAACATATTACTCGACGTGAAGGCACGACGCCATTGCGAGATTGCTTCTGTATTTTAACGTTTCTATTTATTTTTCCGTACACAAATTACTTATATTTTTTACGTGTACACACGGTACGAATACAGTTCTCGGGGAAGAATATGGGTTATTTTACATCACGAATAGCGCTTAAATTGGCACGATGAAATAATCTTCTGGATTTTGGATGGTAATGTGGCGCAGGAATGATTATATGAGTTTCATCAATTGCTCCAAGCACATTAAGAAAAATACTGGTTGAAAAAAATCCGTTTTTAATTTCCTCTGCTTTTTCTTCATTTGGCGAAGTGATAAAAGTTGGTACCGGTCTCCAAAGCAATAACAACTCTTCTTATACACCATAATGCAGTTGCTTGTCACACATCAAAATTTCTAAACATTTATTTAAACATTAATTAATGTAACCATAATTACATAACAAAAGTGCCTGTACAAGTACTTCTACCTGAAGTAAGATTTGAATTTCCCATCATTAAATTGAGGTATGACAGTAAACTGTGCTTCATATTATATTCATTATAATCATCTTCGCTGTCATCCGACTAATATAATATCACAGCATTCAAACTAATCATAAAAACAAAACGTTGGCAAATTAACAATATTTTTAAAAAAAATAATCAAAACGGTTATTTCCTGTATTTTCGATAATGCGAGTATAGTGATTACTGATAAGTGATAATATAGTGATGCGCGCGCACGAAGGAATGTGCACGGATCGGGTGGTTTTGATCCGCTCGTGTTTTGTGTCCTGTTATCTCAAAGTAAATAACGAAACAGGATAATTCGTCGTTTTGTGTCCTTAAATCTCAAAGTAAACAATTAAAACACACGACAAATATCATGGAAAAAATTATATTTCATCGTGTCCTCCATGACTTATATCTTATATAGAATGCATATGACGGCCTCTTACCCGTGGTCATATTTTGATTGATACGCGCGTTCCGCGTGCCTACTCAGTTCAGTGGCACGCGGGGACAGTAAAACCAGTAAGAAACAGGGACGTTTCACGTGGACGAGGCCTTTGCGAGCAGCAGCAGCAGCAGCAGCGACCGCGGCGCTGGCGAGGGACCTTTTTTTTTATTTTCGTTCCCTTCGCCGCCGCCTGTCCTTCGTAAAACGCACGTCACGCAAACGCACATATTTTTATATATCACGTGCTTAATGTGTGTGTGTGTGTGTTTATGTGTGCTTGGGGAGGGACGGGGGAACGCGTTTCGATTACGGTCTCCGCTCGCTCGGCCAAGTTTCGCGAGCGGGCGCGCGCACGGTCGAAAGAACACGCGCCGCGAGACGGCTCGCCTGCCGCCGGTGCGCGTATTAAACGCCGTTTTTTTGTACCCTCCCCCCCTCCGTGTGTGTTTCTCTCTCGTACATTGTCGGTGGCTAATGACCCGGCGGAGCACGGGTTCGGGGAAATGGCTTTTTTTTTCACGGATTCTTCACGGTATACGAAAACCGCCGCTGCTGCTGCTGCTGCTGCTGGTGGATGTCGCGCGCGAAGGGTCCGCGGTCGGGGAGTCGAGTTATAACGCGGTCCGGGGAGGAACGACGTTTTTACGGGAGAAGAGAGGAGAAGGAGTGCTGCTGCTCGTGGCGATGACGGTGGTGCTGGTGGTGGCGGAAAGGGGGAGAGCTGGGAAAACGTCCGAGATGAATAATGTAAGCTGTCCGGATCACGCGAAATCGTCTTTATTACACGCATACCTTCCGGATCGCTGGTAGCGGAGAAATCACTACAAATCACCCGGCACAGCATCCCCGCGCCGTCCGTTACGCGTTACATAATTCTGTGTAAATCCCGCGTGTATATGGGGACCTATTTATGGCCGTCACACGCATTAAACAATAATATTGTTACGTTCGTACGCCGCGGGAACCGTAACGCTACACGCGTGCGGTGCGGGAGACCTAGTCCAAAGACACACACACACGTTACAATCTCCTTGAAAATTTAAGCGAGATAACGCGGTGTTATCAGTGACCGCGACCGCAGTAGTGTTTTGGGGGGTCTTGGACGAAGAAAAATTGTGCCGTCTCTCATGTGATTCTAATTTTTTTTAATTACATTTAAATGCGTTACGAGCGATTTCTATTTATAACGTGAAAAAAAAAAATCACTCATTATAAGACGTGTTTTAACATTTTATTACTATTTATGTCCTTTACCATTTTTTTTTTACAATTTCTTTAGGGGGGTTTTTTTTGTACCCATCTTTAACAATGTTTTTAAAGGTTATAAGCGAAATTCTGACAGTACATTATGCAGCGTGCTCTATAATAAAGTAAAAACAAAAAACAAGAATTCACCACAAATTACAACATTTATAAAAAAATTAATAAGTAAATACCGATATCGTCAATAAAAACACGCCCGTTTTTATATCAACGGAGTTTATAAGCTTTAATCCGATAAACGATATGTACGCCTAAAAAGCATAAACAATTTAATGTTATTATAATAATCGAATTTACGGTAAAAACATACACGGGATTTATCGTCGACAAACAATATATTACGAGTGGAATAAACGCGTGTATATGAAAAAAAAAAAAAACAAAACGCTTTAAACGGAATATTGTCCACGACGATATACGCATAAAACGCGTAAATTTTCATAATTTTTAAAACGAAATTCAATTTTTTACTATACCATTTATTTACGTTTCGATTAATTACGTTTATATAGAATTGCGCGACACATCTCGTAATAAATAATTTAAAGTTAAACCGAATACGAAATTTCGTAACACGTTTTATTATGTACGGCAGTATTAAAAGCACTCGTCGTCACTTCAGGTGTAAAGTAATTTCCAAAACATTTTTTTTTTTTATGTAAATTCGTCTTTATTCACAGCTCCTTTTTTATATTTCAATATATTCGATAAATTATAACGGGAGACAACAACACAGTAACGGTCGAAAAAAAAAAAAAAACAAAAAATGCGATAGAAAAAAAACGCGCGCATTTCCAAAGAATAAACAAAAAATAATAATAATTTCGGTCTTACGTTCGTGTACGTGAAGTTGGCACCGCCACTCGGACGAAATCGATTTGAAACCGCCGCCGCCATTATTTTGCAACTACTTTGCAACGCCGATTTTGGAATTTACAACTGAATATGAACGACTCGAGAAAAAATTTGTGGTTTATAATAAAAAAAATAATACGAGATACAGCGGATTACCTGATTCTAATTCGTCAAACCTTTCCGAATATTGCAAATCAGTCGCAATGAATACTGGGCGGCGGTTCGCATTAGAGTGCCGGTGCCAACTTCACTCACGTCTTCCGTTCTTCTCGTGAGCTGTTTTTTTTTGTCGTTTACTGCACACTCGTCTTTAATAATGTCTCTCCCATCCAGCTTTTTAATGAAAATGTGTTTTAATATTTCTGATCTCCAGCGGCGGCGGTCGAAACGGAAGCTGTATGATCGTGCAAACGCGAAAAATTCACGGTCCCTTGTAAGTACGTCCTCGAGGATACGGCAATAAAATTCTATGACGTTTCGCGGTAATTTTACCCAATACACGCCGTAATTTCGAAACGGCAACGATGCGTCTGAGACGATATCAAAATTTGGAATAGGAAAAACTCCAAACCTAAAAACCGTGATCGAGTGTTCGCGATTTTACACGACTGCAGTATACGAACAACGAGTGCTGCGGAGGACTGAGATGTCGTCGTATACGTTTTCGGAATATTTTTTATCGGAGAAGGTAAAAAAAACGAATTTTCAAAAACAAGAACCTAAAATAATATCCTAATAACAACTATCCGGTTATTCGAACGCGTACAATAACGCGCGTTACAATGCGTAAACGTATAGAGGAAGGGCGTGTCGCGATCGGGATAGTCTGTGTGTGTGTGTACAGTGGTTGTTTCAAAAAAAAAATCCTTTATGTACGACTCGCGTTAAAAATCATAGAAAAAAAAAAAAGGTTTAAATAAAATCGTCTATGAATTATATATTCTGAGGACACGGGTAACGGGGCGTTGTCAATGCTGCGCGCGAATAAAATTAACAATAATTCTATATATATATACGTTATCGCGGCACTGCGTATATATTAAACGGTTTAGTGGGCATACGAGTCAAGGGTAAATTGAGTTTTTCCTCGGTTTCCCGTCCACGATGATCGAATCATCCGGAGATGTTTATTGTTGTCATACGTATAAAACTAAACGAGAAGACGACCAGATGGACGAGCGCCGACTCGAAAACGACGGTGTTCGTGTCTACACGCAACAAAAGTCCGTCCTGATCTTACGGAGCGTATAGTAGTTTGGCGGCAAACGCGGACAAATTACAGACGATCAGCATCAGCATTAAAACGCCGCCACCGCCGGACGTAGTACTGGAATAATAATTGGGCGATGCTTGGACGTTACGCAGTATGATAATGATATGTATAGGCAAACGAAAAAATAATATCCGAACGCACAAAACCACAAAACTACGCGAAAACCGCAGTAAACCGGGCAAGAAGGGGCTGGAAAAAAACGAATAAGACAAAATATTCGGAAACCCACTCCGCGTTACCAAACGTTTGTTGTCATATAGTTTGATTTTTTTTTCTCCTCCTCGACAAAACGTTGCTGAACGTCGGGCGCCTCGTGATTGCGCCAGACAACACTATTATCGTTCGCGACCGCTGATAGAAGTCTGCGGCTCGTTGGGAGTGATATAAGTCCGCTAAATCGTGGCCAGCAACTGTTCCAATGATAATCGATGTGCGGGGGGGCACATTGCGGTTAGACAACACCGCCGATAAAATCCAAACGGGACGCAATACTATACGGATGCTGATATTCGAGAAAGTTTAAAACGTTTTTATTGGAAAACATCAATAATAATCGCCAATGAAATCGAACTGACGAAAGGAAAGAGTTGAAAACGCGAGAGTAGGTACGAGCACACGTAGAAGGTATACGAAGATGCTGCGGGCGTGCAGTATTTTTAGAAGGTTAGACAATGGAAATATTATATTTCAATAAAAAAACAATTCTCATCTGTTGACTGAATATCAGCGATCAGTTATTCTCGCGGAATAAACACATCGATAAAAATAGGATTTTTCATTCAAACCGAAATATTTTTTCGTAAAAGACATTTAATAATTTTATTATTATTTCAAAATTTTACACTTACGTAGTTTGATGAATTTTTTTTCAGGTGCTCAATGTTCATAATTTCTTCCGAGTATATCGCGAAGGAACCCAAGAACAATCGTGGAAATTATTAAATTATTAGTGATCAAACTGTTATAACTCACAACGTATTAGAATATAAAAACTATATAATATACGATTGAAATTCTCTTAACATTACCAAATGTCGTATGCGTTTATTGTAATTTTTTGGTAAATTTTTTTCTGTGTTTTATCTATCGAATTATCGCGATGTCTCGATCGCGACGGACATTCACTAATAATATTCATAAATAAAACAAAAGTTTTTTTTTTAATCGAATATTTCAGTACTTTTTTTTTTTTTTAGTGGCCCAATAATTATAATTTTTTCCCCTCTGTATAATCGGTAACGGGAGAAATATTATAAACGGTTAGGTTTACCGATCGAAAAACGCCCTCCTCCCTCACACACACACACACAAAAAACACGTGTCCTATTATATACGTTGCAACATCTTGACTTCCTACACGGCTATACCTATAAATGTATAATAACTATCTAATATTTTCTGTATAGAACATCTGTTCTCGTAGTATATCGTGTACTTGTTAATATATATATACCTCAGTGGCCATTATAAATTAACGAATGTAATAACGTACATATACTCGCGTATTATTAATTTTATAGCCGAGTAAAAAAAATGTAAAAAAAAACACAATATCCTCGGTCCGGATGATAACGAAACACCTATTGTGCCGTGTAATTTAAAATTAAGCCTGCACACGACTGGAATATCAAACGATCAGACTCGGGTAGTAGATATTTCAAATACTGCAGCATTCGGAATAATTTTTAAATATTTTTTTTATCCCAAGTATTTAAGGGATTTTCTCTCTTCGTCTAACACTCACGAAACAACGTTTCCCATTTCCAACGTACCGACCCTATTCTATAGTGACGCGATAAGGGTTTTGAAAACAGATTTGAATCCCTCGTGAAGTCTACTTGAGATCGACTTTCCCACATTTCTAATTTTATATGTATTTTATTTAATTTCTATATACATATAGGCAAGAATTAAAATAAATTTTTAAAAAATTTGTTAATACAGTCCAAAGTTACACGTTTGATGAAAATTTCAGGTTCCTACGGCAATTAGTTTTAAAATTACGAAGAAATAAAAATAATCGATTTCGACGAAATCGCGTTTTTACGTAATTTTCTCGGTAGTTTTTTCTGACGCTTAAAAAAAAGTATTGAAAAAAATCCAGAAATGGCCCGTATAAAGTGTACAGACCAGAACATAGAAGAAACATTGTAAAACCAATAAATTCCTCGCTCACAATATCTAAAAGTAATCCGGAGTACTTTTTGCGCAGTATTCGGAATTTCGAAATACTTAGGGAATATATTTTACACTGTCACGGAGTATTCGGAATGCGTGTTCACTTTTAAAAAGTATTCAACCACTCGCATTGCTTTGCTTTGCGCAGTCCTCTGTTTCAAGCATCGCGCTTTTTCCAGAGAGAGAGAGAGAGAGTGAGGTGTTTGCAAGAATTCGTTTTTTGTTATTGGGTTGTCGTTGTTTTTCAGTATATATTCGAGGGTCGTAGCTCGAAGTGTTATTCTTTTGCTGAGCGATGCCTTGTGGCTATATATATGCTACGTAAGGCTGAAGCCGGAGATTTTTTTTTTTTTTTGGAGTTCTTTTCGACGGTTTCTTTAACGGATACGATTCCCGTCGAATTTCGAATAGTACATGGGCGGTCGCCCGCGGTTCTACGGGTAGTGGACAACCGAGTTCTTTCGAGCCTTTTTCTCCAGCTCTCCTCGGAGACGTTTGGTGCTCAGTACGGGCTGGCGCGTATAAGTAACGACGGGTCTGATGTGAGTGTTTTTAAACATATATAATTTTGTCCCGTGTGGCAGCGGGCTCGTATTTTACTCCCCGAGTCCGGCTAGTGTATTATACGAAACGTTGTTGTTATCGAATGAGACGCCCAATAAATTTGTCGAAAAAAAAAAAAAAAGAAATGAAAAAACGTTACCGTACCCGCGGGTCGTGTAGTGTATAGCGAAATACGCGTTGCGCGCGCCAGATGGGCGCCCGTCCGCGCGCGTCGACGACTAATTTGGGCGGATTTTTGGAGTTTTCACGGTGACGGACGGGCGGGGGCGCGCGACGGCCGGCCGGGGTGGGCGGACGGACGAAAACGACGCGTTATTCGCAATACTAATTTGGTCCGCGCAATAATTTCTACCGAACAATGCGCGCGCGGTACATAAAACGCGGTCATAAAAATCCGACTATTACCGGTCGGGGGTTTCAGCTGCTGCTGCTGCTGCTGCTAACGCCGCGATATTTTTACCATATTTTTTTTTTCTTTTCCCCACCCCAACGCGGTTATACCGCGAAATCCAATAAAACACTAAATTACGCGTAATTTGCGCGCCGAACTTCTTTGCGGTCGATTTAGTCGTTTTTTTTAAAAAAGGACCTCCTCCTTCTCCTCCGCTTCCATACCGATCCGCATACGCGTATTATTATCGCGGTAACAATAATACGCTCGACGAGTCGTATAATATATATATATAAATACAGCGTTTATCCAGTTGACGAGTTAATATAATAATAAAATAATATTATATATTATTGCGCGCGACTCGGGTTTAATATGACGCGCGGTCACGCGTTTCAGAAAAATCATTTCGTCCCCGAGTTACGTTAGCCAGGGGAGGGCGAATAGCCCCCCATAGGCAAGGGCGGATCTACGAGGGTGGGACATTTCGCCTGCCCCAAAAAACAAAATTAGAGTAGAAAAAAAATTAATAACACTTCGTCATCGGTTTTTTTTCTTCTGTATTTTGCCGACAAACCTATAAAGAGTCTACAACGACTAAATGGTCGATTGACATTAATTTACTCGGCGATTTCCTTTTCTGAAAACAAACAAATAAGTCATCCCCTTATTAGTGAAGGAATTTCGTATACTTTTTGTTTTTTTATCAATTTTTTTTCAATAAATACACGTGAGATTTCGTAAAAAAATAGCAATACAATAAAGGTAACTAAAAATATGATTTTGAAATCTATTTGTTTTTCGTTTTTTTCCCCACGCACACTCGACAGGAGCACCACGCGTCACGGACAAAGTGTTGTATGGTGCGCATCATCGTTGTCCGCGCCTCACGGTACCAGTGGCGATTGTAATTTGTCGAATCCTTGTGGACAGGCTGAGAAGCAGCCGTGGCCCTCGAGACGGTATCTCAACTCTCCGTGTCCTCTCTTCGCCAATTGATTCGCGCGCTCATCTTTCATTTTTCTCTCTCGCTCGCTTCGATTGGACACTTAACGATTCGATCCTTTGTCGCATTGTATACGACGCTACCGCTTTCTCCCCAATGAATCGACTGGCGGCGTGTCAGCGATCATTTGAACTGAACGTCTCGGAAGTCGAGGCGAACGCACGAACGAAAATCGAATAAATCTACGGAAAACAAAATTCATTATACTTCTCCTTCTAGTGGATTTTTGGCTGCTTTCGAGTCCGGCCGTCCAAACAAATTTGCCGCCATCTAACCCCTAGCCACTTGTCTCCGTTGCGTACGTCTGGTTCCACTACATCGACATATTTTTTTTTTTATACGATCTTCACGTCTAAGGCGAATATATTACGTTGTTACGGCACGTTTATACGTTGTCATTCGGATTCGTTTTTTTCTCCTTCGTCCTTCTCTTTTCGAATTACCACGTCTCGGTACTGCAATATTCGTACACATTTATATATTATATTAACCATAATAACGATATTGCTTTACATTATAAACGATCTTCGCCGCGGTGTGTATTAACGGCCGAAACTATCTCGGTCAGTGCGCACGGACTCGACGATATATATATATATATGTTTGTTAATAGCGCGGAGCGAGTTGTGTGGCGGCTGCAAACAACGATTTATCCGTTCCGCCACCTGAAAAAAAAAAAGTGGGCAAGGCAATATTTATATATAAATATACGAACGGCGGAAGGTGTGTGTAATAATAATAATAATAATAATAAAGGTGCATGATATTATGTATAATTATATATAATGATGACACACGAACGTCGGCGGTACACGATGACAGACGGATAAGTATGAGAAAAATAAAAAATAATTTAATAACATTACGCCTTAATTTAGCCGGGGTTAATAATAATATTATTACTGTTACTATCACGCGGGCGCGGTGGAGATTCACCCGACGACGATGACGAATCACGACGGTGTGTGCAGAATTTCGCGGGGAACTAGTATAATATTGTAGCGTATTGCTGCAAGAACGATTACCAAATTATTTTGTTTTCAATTGCCGTTTAAAAAAATGAATTTTAATTTCTAGGATAACTTATTAAATAACACGTATGTCGTCGTTCTAACGCTTTCTCTTTATCCTTGCACACGATTAGGGACAGTTAATCTTATTTTTCCCGTCCGTATCTCCTTTTCTACTCCACAAATCTCCACAATCCTCAACGATGACCTCTACACTTACCTTCTCCAATTCCTGTTCATTATCTTACGACGCGTACAACGTCATTAAAAAAGCAATTCCCAAACTACATCCTCTTATACATTCTCGTTTCTGCAGCTTCTATTTTATTTTCTTCGCATCTACAGTTTGATGAAAAAAAATGTATTCCTTTTACTATAAGCTCCACGATGTACCTATATCTATATCCTTACATCTACAACAACTCACTACACCTTCTTCGATCCCTCCGCCATCTTGCATAACTCAACATAAATGTTTGGGCTTTTATACTTCATCCTCTCGCCTAACCGCGTCTCATTTTACTCTCTCGTTTCCAAACTCTAAATATTCTGTTTTAGACTTATTTATTCGTATTTGTTTTCAAAATTTCCATCCGTCGTTCTAGCTCAAATCAAATCAAATAAGATCAGGTCATTTGCGAATAATTTTCAGTTCCTTATGAATAATGTAATATACGAAAAAAAATAATTTTACAGTATCCCAATTGTATAACGTCAAAAACGAACGCATTTAAATTCAAAGCGTAAAAATCAAAATTCGTCGAAACTGAAAAGGACCGATACCGAAGTCTGCTTCAAAATATCTGTTTAACTATAAATAATAAGGTATTCGTTTTCTGTGTCTGGTCCATACAGATGCTGCGATAATCTTGATTTCCGAATAAACAGAAAAAAATCAACTTTTATTTTTGACACACACATAAAAATTTCTACCGTTATTTTGTATTTCATAAAAGAAACACATTTTTTCTACTAGAATATTGACTACGAACATTTGTATTCGCGTGAAATAATAATAATATTCGTATATTAAATTCTAAAAAATCCACGGAATACGTGGTCTTTAATTACACTGGGATGTAACATTTATTTAAAATTAATGGAAAAAAATATAAATTATGTAAATTCGTATTTTTTTTTACATTTTCTAGTGATTTTTGTTAAGACAAAAAAACGAAAGTCATATCGTGACTTGTACGAGTTTGACAATTGACTGATTGTAATAATAACAATAATGAAATACGAGTAAAATAATCGTTTTAATTAAATTCTAATTCGTAACGTCATTTACATACAAATAAATATATAACGTTATATACGTAATGTATATAATTTGTAGCTACTTTTTTAGATGGACGTATAATCGTTTTAAGATATTATGCTGCTGTTACACAAAACCACTGAACCCGCTGCACATGCGTCTAAAATTACACGGCTACACTGTGTATGGTCAAGAGTCAAGGTTTAAAAAATAAAAATTTAAAATATATTTTCAGCGGGAATAATAATGTGGTTGTCAAAAAAAGTAATTATAATCTCAATATTTCTTCAATATTACTTTCGATTTCATTGGCGTAAACCGGTATTTTTTAAGTGCATCGAAAAATACGTTTATAAATAGAGGGGAAACTAACAGCAAAACGATGGTATGATATTGTTATCACTTTTTTTTTACTCCCCCCGATGACTTGTATAACGCCCGAAGCGTTTTTTTATATTAACACCTACGAATTTTTACGAAGACATAATATTAGAGTTTGTTTTGACGCTTTTGACTGCAGTGCCGCCGATTGATCGATCGCAACACTACAACTTCTTTACATACCAATTATTCAGAAACCTTCGAAATCCGATAATATCTCGATCAAACACTGTTAATCGTACCTATTCAATCAGTTTTTGTTAAGGGCGGTATTTACAGGCAGGTATTTAATACGTATTTGTATGTAACGTGAAATAACGTACAAGTTTCGACGCAATTAAAATGTAAATATTTTATATGCGTGTATGTGTAGTCTCGTAGATATCGTGAGGGAATCAATTATAACAGCGTTAAATATTCTCGAAATGGAATATTAAGTTTTTTTTTTTTGTTTTAGTTGAAAGTGAGTCTTCTGTGAAAAATGAAATTACGCCCGAGTAAATACGTATAATGACGAATCAAATATTTATGTTAATAGGTTAAAAAACTTGAATCGGACCCTTAGGATATACAATGAATATAAAAAATTCTACAATAATTATAAGAGTAAATAAGAATGAATAGTTTATTCTTAAGTACATATATTCATTTTTTTTTCTAAGCGAATTTCGCATCTAATTACCGTCGTACAAAACTGTTTTATTTAATTAATTATTAAAAATATATTTTTATTCAAAATACATCATACGTGAAATCGTTTACGGTAGTGGCGACGAAGTGTCTTTACTTTAAACGCTCCCCAGACAGAAATTGAAAATACTCCGGTGCATAAACCTATAAATAGATAATAATAACATTTTGATGCGTACTTAACACTTGTACACATTTCGTTGACCTCGATACATTTAATTTTTTTTTTCTACTCGAACCAAAACGCGCGATCCAGGCCAATGTCGATTTTTTTTATTTTTGTTTTTACTCACGCTGCGAAAACCGAATATATAGCATTTTGTTCCGTTATATATTATTACCGCCGCAGTGGCAATAGAGTTCCTTATATCAATGTGTACTTTACAGTATTGTATAAGTATTAAGGTCTCTGTGTATATTTATTTTTTTCTCTCGTCATCCATTTTCTAATACGTAGCAAAATAATACATTTTTTTTTTTTTGCGGTTTACGCGCGCTTATATTATATACGTATAGTAACCGGTAATGGCAAGAACGCGATTTCTCTCGACGCGCGTTTCGATTTTATCCCGTTTTCAATAGCGGAAACATCGGGTTTTAGGGGTCCATTTTCGAATATTCCACTACGACACTGGAATATACGATATATTTGTAATATGAAATACACACGATATTTAAATTCGACGCGTTCAGAACTGCGTTATAGAACTATATAACGTAATAGTTTCGGAAGTTATCGCGCCTTAAAACAACTCAAAAATTACCGAAACAAATCACTATAAGCGAGTTAATCATTTTCATTTTTTTATTTTTAACACGACGTCCTTGTGCGAGTTGAAATTTGTTCGTATTTAACTCATTCCTATTTTCGAGTGCATTAGTTCGAATGGAGTTACCGACACATATGTTTTCCCCTTATCGTACACGAAAAAAAAATACTGCGTAAAAATGTGAACATTTTTATTTTGTCGTTGTCTGTTGGGATAAATTTAAATTCGCGAACTTTCGTATACCTTGGAATAAAACTAACCGGTCGACTGATACACGTTAGTCGCATAAGGAAAGTCGCTATTATTAAGTTTAAAAGTTGAAAATGTTAAAACTCGTTAATTAACTTAATTGACTTCAATTAAACGTTTTCATTTTTTAATGCGCCGCGTTGTAAATAGACGCAACGAAAAGACTTAAATACGGTATTTAAAAATAATGTTATGACAACTGGGGCTCGAACTTTGTCGCCTTAAAAAGCGAACAAAACGTCGCTTGCGCCGTTGCATTACAAATATTTTTAAAAAGCAAAAAAAAAATTGCAATAAAAATTTAATTTTATTAAATGCGAATCCGAATTAAAAACTAAAACTACTTAAATAATACGGGCGATAAATTATATTAAAAAATTTAAAAAAAAACGTCTTGCTAAACAATTGTTCATGTCGTAATTATTAAAAACGTATATCGTTTTTGATAATCCGAAAACTTTTACACGATGTTCCCCTGGGTCTCCAAACGTAACAGCAAATTTCAAACGATAAATGCATATACAATAGTGAAATAATTATATTTACCTAAATCTGTAAAATTGTACGAGAATTTTCATCAAGAGAACGTTGCAATTGTGGTCGTCTACCGTCGTCTTATTTTCGTATCGTCTTCGCATAAGAACACGATTTATTAAAATAATATGAAAAAAATTACAAAAATTTATATTTAAAATCTAAAAAAAATCTTTAAAAATTACATGTATAATGGAAAAATCCAAAAATTTCTCTTAAAACGTTTAAAATTCTTACTGCATATTTTTTGTAGCAAATAAACTCACACTTATATAATCCGTGTTATATAATTAAAAATAAAAGATAAATTTATTAGATTAAATAGACATCCTCCAATTAATGAACAACGCAGTACCCGCGAATACATCGAAATATAAGTACATTTCGCACATTTCACCACACTTATCGCGTTTAACTTGCATTAAATTGTTTTATTCGGTTATTTTATAAAATACATATGAAAAAAATAACATAATAACGCAGTGACCATTTTAGCTCAGCTAAGGTAACGTGTCGATCTACGACCGACGAATTAAACTTCACCGAGTTTTTAAAAATTATTCCATAATTAACTGACATTGTGCAGGACATTGTCGGCCCCCGACCCACCGCGGGCTATTACTTCGTTTTCGCTTAGCGTTCTTTCTGACTCTTTTCGGTCGACTTCTTAGGGTCGTAGCATGATGTTAAATAGCCTATAACCTTCCTCGAAAATTTGGCTATCAAATGCAAAAGAATTTGTCCAACCCGACTGGTAGTTCCGGATATTAGCGCGTTCAAACAAACTCTTTAGATTTATTATATTAGTATAAACACATATTGTTTTTTTTCCATTGGCCCACCGTACTGTTGATTCGAATATATGAATCAGCCCGTGAACACAAAAAATGGTCGGACCACCTTGATCGTACTGTATCGTACCACGTCTCGTGACGTATAAATTATATAAACATTTTTGATTGTAAAAAAAGCGTCTAAGAACATTATCTCGTATAAAATAAATAAACTCATCGCAGTCAAACGTCTCCTCGTCGATTACGGTGTACCCATACAAAAGATGTCAGAACAATAATACAACTTCCGGACAATACCCACGAAATTCTAGAACCTATACTCAGATATAATTATTTTGCCCTAAAATTATCTAAACCGTACAACCTTATTTAATTTTCATCGAATCAATAAAATTCTTTTGTAATTTTAGTCAATACTTTCTTTGTCTATAATGCGTATAATAAATTTTAACGCCAATAATCCTCGTAGTCGTGGTTTAAATTAAATAAATAAATAAAAAAATGTCTCAAAAACAGCTGCAACGGGATCGTTGTACGTATTATTAATACCCAATACATCTGTGGTGGCGGTGTACCGATAATAATATTTCGACACAATGAACGTCGGAGGACAACGAATAATATTCCTCCGCGGTATTGTCGATTCACCACAATACCCGGACGGACGACTGTACTGCAGCGTGTACACTGTACACGTTATAATATTGTCTTCCGAGGGTGGGCTCCCCCCTCTCCGACTTGTACAATGTCACACCTGCAGCGAATAAAGCTGTGAAAAAAGGGCCGTTTGAAAAGTGTCAAAACGTATCCTCGAGACCAAGTCAATACGATGGAATCAGCTGATTAAAAACCACTTAAAACGCGTTTATAACGAGAATTTCGGGGCAATCGATTTCGCGGATCGATTATTATTTAATAAAATATATATATTATTTTTTTTAATAAAAAGTATGGAGATTTATCGGAGAGTTTTCCGACGATATTCAGCCGTTTTTCACTGATGGACCGCTTTTAAAAGTGCAGGGTATAACGAAGCAGACAAGCGCGTTACGTATAGTTTACAGACCGTGTATTATAACGTCCCTGAGGTCAGCGACGCAAAATTTACGGTTTTCAACGAAACCACTCCAACACGTTCGTTGTCGACATTTTATTATTGAAATGATTAGTTTTTCGTATTTTGCACCGCGAATTTCACGTGAAAAAAATTCAACGCACGGCTTTGAAAGATTCTAATAACAACCCAAACGTGTAAAACTATTCAAAAATAAGGAACATGATATTACGTATAAAATAACAAAATAACGTACGTAGAGATTTACACGAATGTAGTTGGTGTATAATGATTCGGTCTTATCTTTAACATCGTGTACTTCGCAACGTCCATTTAAGCGCTTAAATAATGTCTCCTGCATAGCATTCGAATCTTCACGTTCTACGAATCCCGTTGTCATTCACACAAAAGCAATACCGTAGACATTAATTTTATAATTCTGTTCGATCATGTAAGAGTATTCCTTCGTTTCCCCCCGATAAATCCATCATTCATTACCGAATTTTTTTATTTTAATAAAAGAAAAAAAATTACTTTTACCAGTTCACTTCGACTGCAAAATATTTCTAACGGAATCACCGATTCCGAATTCGAATCGTTTTCAAAAGTGTCCGTTGTGCGTCGTTTCAATTATTATTAAACGGGATCCTATATAATATACAAATAAACATTAAAACGGCTTCTTAAAACGGAATATTATTGGAATACATTGAATCGCATCGGTTTTTTTGAGCGTTTATTACAGTCGATTAGATAATATTTTCTAAAGGGTTACAAACAGACTGTTTACAGAACGTGAGAACGAATTTGAATTGTCGAGAAACGTATGAAATTAGCGTTTTTTTTTGTCGGCAAAATACACACAAAAACGTCACCAAACTTCCTATACATTCTATAGATATCGTCAACCACAGGGCCTGGATAACACGTACAGAGTAGTCCTCGACCCTTTTGCGCGTCTCGTACAAACAACAAGGAAATTATTTTTAATCTCCTACGCGATTGCACACCGCATAATAATAACGACACGCACAGTATAATATCGCATCGCGTACACAAACACTTTTGCAATACAGGAGGGTCGTCAGCCGCGCCGTGGCTCTCTTCAATAACAGTTCGTATAAACTTCATTGGCCCTGCACACGCAAGCAGCAGCGTGTTCGTATCCCTCTCGAACGAATCCACTCGAGTATGATATTGTTTGACTTGGTCCTCGTCCGATGAATTCGAATGATGTATTGTATTACCGTGTTTTGGAAACGGTGTTGAATATAATATAATGTCGGGGAAGTGTGATGGCCGATATTCGGTTTTGATTTTTACGGTTTTTGTCCGTAACCGTTTAAGAGACGGAGCGAACAGGATTTGTTTAATAAGACGCACTACTATTCACGTGAGAGGATTTCTGTAATATTATTATATTTACCGAACACGGGAGGAATCATATAAATAAATATATAAATATCGAATTAACGATACAAAAATAAAATCGGCTTTTATTATTTTGTCAGAAACCTATGATATAACTCGTTTCTGGCCCGGTTACGTAAACTGCCGAAACTTCTTATGCAATCAATCCAGTCCCTGGTCTATTCGAATGCACGGGATTCAATACGGGAAAAAAAGACTTTAGTTGATGAGAAAAACTGCTTCTGACAATACTGTGTTGTCAATGCACAGCTGCGTTCTGTGACGTTCCCCCGAAATTTTATTACGCTTCAGCAAAATCTACACGTTTTTATGTACGGTGGCGACACCCATTTGAAAAAAAAAACACTTGATCTCGCTGTTTAAAATTTTGAAGCTGTATTTCGTTTTGGTTGTGCAGAGAGTAATAATAAATTTCAGAGCGTATTATTTTTGTGTGTGTGAAGTTCAGAATCACGAGCATTGCATATGCGCGTTATACGAAATTATCGATTTTGTTTTTGTATTAACACGATTTTAGAAAAAGCGACAAAATTCTGTGTATAAAAAAAAAATTCGATAATCACCGAGTCGAGCACTGAATATCCGTCGAAAAAATCTACTCATTTGATACAACCCGGAAGAAATGTCTGTATACGCATATTATATACCCGCTAAACACTATAATCGCTGAGAGTTGATTTTCGGTTTCGAGTGAAAAATTACTCAAAATAAATACGAATTTAAATTTATAATAAAATATTAAAATTTTAAATAAAATATTATAATATAGTATATTATAAAATATTTTAATTAATTATAATTAATAATTAAAAAATTATTTTATTTTAATAAAAAGGTATCGAGGCCCGCGTGGTGTTATGGATATCGCTCGAGTGAATTACTTATGGATAAATATTTTAGAGTTTTGTTTTTATTATATAAATTGGAAAGTGACGATGAATCATTGCGTTCGATAAAACGATTCTGAGCGGAACTTCGGTGTAATAAATAAACGACAACCGGATTAAGACGAAATTGCGTTTTTAGCGTTTTTACGTGATTTTTGGTAGTTTTTCCTGACTTTTGAAAAAAGTATTGAGAAAATCGAAAAACGACCTCTCTAAAATACGAACTAGATGCGATTCGCAATCAGAAAAGGTGCTACACGAAAAGGTCGGAGGCACCTTCCGGTAGAATTTTTGGGTACAGACATAGAAAAAAAAAAGCACATCATTGTAAAACCAATACATTCTTCGCTCCGCTCAGAATCTAAAAATAAAATAATAAAATATTTTTAATCCGAAAGTTCCTATAAAGATTACGATCCCGTGGAAAAAAAAAAAATTACCGTTTCTCTGTCCCAGCGGCGTATTTAGAAATTTTTTTTTGAGGCATTGCGTAAATATCATTGTTGAATTATTTCTAAATTCTAATCCAAGACTAATTTTTAAAATAGGACAAATTACCAAATTCTCAACATTTTAAAAACAACTACGTATTAGGAATTTATGAAAAATATTACGTCCTATAGCATATAGGAATACATAAAGAAAGTTCCTGAAATTTCGGGGGGCGGGCTGGAGCCCCATCAGCACCCCCTCCCCCCATAAATACGCCCCTGCTCTGTCCGCACGAGATCGAAAATTTTTTGAATCCGCTTATACAAAAAACAAAAAAAAGTAAAAAAACGTGCGTCGCGTAGCTGTCCCCGGGCCGTGAAAATGGCGGCGGCGGCGGCGGCGGCGAATGGGAAACAAAACGTTTCGAGACGCGCGGCCGAGATCAAAAAAACAACACCGTAATCAACGCGTATATACACGAAAATAATGGATTCCCCCGTGTGTGTGTGCGTATATTGCTTGTGTTGTCCGATTGTGTTTCTCTCCGTCACACTCCTCCTCTTATCGTTTTAATATTTTTTTTTTTTCTTTATTTCTGTTACGTCGTCGGCGATGCTGCTGCTGCTGCTGCTGTCGAGAGAAACGTGTCTCGGGGGCCGCCCGCCGCGGCGCTATATACGCGCTCGGCCGCGCGGTGGTACGCGCGCGCCAGAAAAGAGTTTTGTAAAAAAAAAAAAAAAACCCGAAGACAACACAAACTCGATGGGTGACCGACCGCGGCGGGCGAGAAATACAAGAGAAACACACCGCGCGCACGCTCGGCGTATAGAAAGAATCGCCCCCCCCCTCCCTTGGTAGGTATCCATAAGTCGCGCACACGGTGTGAGACCGGCGGCCGTGCGCGTTGCCGCGTGTTAAGTTGAATGATTGGCAAAGAAGGACCTGCCGCTGGTGCAGGACCGAGAAAAAAACGCGCCGCGATGAACTGGCGCGCCAGGAGAGAGACCCCGCCGGGGGCGAGAGAGTTCGGGAGGGGGCGAGGAGAGAAGAAAGGTCCGTTAAGGACAAAGGGTTAACGCCGGCGCGTAAATCAAAAAGTTTTTTTTTTTTGTCAGAGCCTCCTCCTCCTCCTCGTCGTCGTCGTGTACTACAAATTACATTTTAAAAACGACCGGTTTTGATATTTTTACTCTTTTTTTTTTTCCGTACCGCCGCGGTATATATACGTAATGTCGTGTACACCACAGCGGAGGACCATTAACGACGGCTACGACGACGTTATATTATTAGGTACAAATTATTATTATCGAGACGTGACACAATGGGACACATGTTCGACACAACGCTGTAATAATAAAGCGCGCAGTACGCGAGCGTATACATATACGTTTATATAATATGTAATTTTTTTTTTCGGAACGGTTCACGCGCGCGAACGCCCTATTTTTTCCCGTTGTTTTCCGCGGCACACGCGCAGCGGGACGCGGGCGAACTGAAAGAATAATTATTATTACCGCGTACAAATACACCGCGGGCTCGGGCCAGTGTCCGCGCAAAAGTTTTAGTATACGAAAACAACCGAGTGTTTTTCGGAAATTTACGCGGGAATCAATCGCTTGTTTTTCTAAAAATATCCGTTCGATTATTATTATAATGCTGACCCGGACTCGGACCTAAAACGTATATTCGTTTTGATAAAAAAAACAATATCTTCGTATATATATATAGAAATAACGTTCACGAAGAAACAACAGAAAGAGTAGCTAACGAGAATAAATAATATATTACAATTACATGTATATATACAGGGTGTTTGTGAACTCAGTACAATAAATTCGTACGCACACTCAGTGGGGTGATCCAATGACGAAAGTTTTGAAATTTTTCTTCGTGACGACTGTTAGGGTGTCACGAACATCTGGTGAGCGTCAAAATCGGGTAGAAATGAGGCAAAAATGATGTGACATATCGATTCGTATGATATAATATAAAAATTCTATGAACAAAAATGTGAAAACTTAGGTAATAATGATGGAAGAAAAATTTCAAAACTTTCGTCATTGGGTCACCCCACTGAGTGTGTGTACGAATTTATGGTACTGAGTTCAAAAACACCCTGTATATATATATTTTTTAGATCATAGTCATTTTCTAGAGAGAATCGAAAATAAACTTTATACGCCAGTTCAGTGGCGTTCTCAGGAATTTTCAAAGAGGGTTTGGATAATTTCTAGAAAAATATGTAGGCTGGGGCTCTAGGCACACACACCCCAGATTATGACATTTAATATTATTTTTAATAATTTCAATATAAAAAAATAATAATAATAATACAATGTTCAATACAATTTTTATTATTTATAATACAAAATCTAATTTTTTTGGCTTTTTTGCCACATCGTCTACGTCTTCCTCAGCTGTTAACGGAACTCGTCCACGAAACGCTAACATTGTAAGTCCATCGAGCCGGGTCTACTTTTAATAACGTTCATTAACAGCATCACCGGGTATTTGAACGGTAAAATGGACTCGGAAAAACGCCTCGGATGAAATAATACGCGTTATTGTTTCTTCCAAAAAAAAATTTTGTTTTGGACTTCGGACTCCGCTATTCTATTAAAATAAGATTGTAATTGTAAATATAAATTATACGATAAGACAATGAATGTATATATCCCTGACAAATATAATATGAATTGGTTACAGAAAAAAAGAAAAAATACGGCCAATGAAAGGGGGTTTAGACCCCACGAACCTCCTCCCCATGAGTACGCCCATGCATCAGCTGTCTGAGACCAATTATACGGACGTGAAACTTTCTGAGGTGCGTTCGAAAACTCAACTCGAGTTAACTTATATATTATCGACTGCGTATCGTTCGAGAAATCAGGGTTAACTCTACGACCACCGTCCGAAAACGTGTCATGTCGTTCACTCCTAGTTAACTCTTGTTACCCGAATGAATAATAGGTAGGTTATTCGTTATTCTACTGATAATAATTCTTGTCATATATGGATAACAAGTAATTTTCATTTATGAAATAAATGGCCGGTCGAACGGTCTTTATATTGTATCGTAACGTTTCGTTTAGTCATCGCGCAAGTTACAGTTAAAGTTAAAAATCAACAACTAATTAATATAGTATTATATAATTTAAAGAAAATATTTTCAATCACTTATCAAAAAATCTTATCGTTCGGGGTTTTGGAGTGATCTCGATTAAACTCTACTCTACTCTTATCAAATTTACTCTACTCCGACTATGAATATCCGAACGCACCCCAGGGCGTCAACGAAAGGTGGACTATTCTGAGATAAGTACGATAGAAAGAAAAACGCTTAGGTGCAGTACATCGAGAACTTACGAAAGAAGACATAACGCTGACGTGGATAACATTTACGAAAGGCCCGATATTTTTTTATGGGTTAGTAGAAGTAGAAGAACAGAACGGTTTGACGGTCGTGTTCGGAGAGCAAATGGGAAAACAATCAAACGAGCAACACGACCGAAAGAAGTGGTGAAAAAATATTTAGAAATGATCAACGAAAATGTTATGCAAATATTGAAGAGACATTTGAAAGGATCCGATGGAATTATAATGTGGTGGTGCAGGCAGCGACGGGATTAGCGCTGGCCCGCAAAGCTGTTGAAGAAAAAGAGCAAGAAATTTGGGGCTTTCCGAGGACAATGCGGCTTTGCGTGACGGTTTTATGGATGGACTGAAGTAACAATAGTGTCCAACTCAAAGTAATGTCTGAGTCAGCTGAATTAAAAAGAGCTTGTGGTATAGCGTAGAATCCTAATGAGAAAAATATAAATTTAATAAAAAATTATTTTCTACTCCTCTCTTCCCCTCCTCCCCCCCACAACACCCGAGAATTTCACGTTTCTGCAATCGTCGTCATTACACGACGTTATATTGTATACGTTACACGTTATTGTATATTATACCGCGCGCGAACATCATTTCTCCCACGTACCCTGTTAATGTACACCGATTTATCACATAGAGCTGGGTGGCGTCGTGGTAGGTTTTCTTAACGATTATACGTTTGAACGATAAAATATATAAAAAGAAAAAGAAAGGTATAGCGAGCAGCGGGGTGTTGTGGATGTCGCTTAAGTGAATTACTCGGATAAAGATTTTAGGGTTTTGTTATTACTATAAATACGAACGCAACGCGTTAATAAATCACATTGCATTCGATAAAACGATTCTGAGCGCAGCTTCGTCGGTGTAATATTATTTATTATCATTATTATTACATAATAATATAATGCGCGTATAGAATTTACGATTAACCTGACAGTATATACAACGTTTCAGTATATAATTTCTTACAATAAGCCTATATATGGTAAGGTAAAAATTTTCAAATAAATTCTTTTCTTTACTATATAGTACACAAAGTTTCATAATCGGTAAAAAGTGTCAAGAATCTAACGTAATTTTCCACAAAGAAATTGAAATACGCACTTTGTCGAAAAACTCGAAATGTTTATAAAAGAAAATTATGACTACCTAACGATTTTAAAAATGTTCTGAATATATAGTAACGTATATTGTATATATATTTAATTTTTTAGCCTTAAAACCAAAATTTATTAATTACAAACACATAGAAATCTATAATCGCAACATACATAGCCAAAAATTGAAAAAAATTTTTTCCCTAATATAATATAAATTTACATATTTGACGCGCATATTTTGAGTTTATATGACCGCATATTATTTCCGAAATTACGACGAAGAAACAATAATTATCGTTTTTATGTCATTTTTCAATAGCTTTTGAGTGCTTTTCTTGCGAGCTTTTTTTTTTTAGAAAAATGATCGCTTTAAAGTACCAACCAGATGCCGGATTTGCTACCAGGGAATTCGACGAAATCGTGTTTTTATGTAATTTTTTTTGTTGGGTAGTTTTTTTCGTACGCTCAAAAAAAGTATTGAAAAAAAATCGAACAAATGACCTCTCTAATGTACCGCGACTAGATGCGATTTGCTGCCGGAAACGAACTGTGACTGCGTGAAGATCGGAGCACTCCTTTTTGGTAGAATTTTTGGGTACGGACATTACCGACAATATTATACGTTCCTCGTCGCTCCGCTCAGGTTCTATATACGTAATAACGTTTTTACGATAATGAAATTAAGCTTTTTTCGACGAGCAAACGCGTTTTTTTTGGATAAATAATATTTCGGTAGATCCTTCGTCGGAAAACCGCGTTTATTACCTATAACGATTATATTGCGCGTGTTTCTCCTCGGTTAATAGTGTTCGGCCGAAAAGGATTCGGCGCGCGCTCGGTATATTTTCTGTGCTGCAGTGTAATTTGTTAACCGATATACAAAACGATTTGTTAACCGAAAATCCGATAAAAAAAAAAAAAATCACTGCGTTCGGTATTGTGCGGTCGCGTCGATGGCATCGGTCTGGTGGCGAAGGACCCATGTCGAGAGCACGGCCGCACAAAGGTCCTTTCTATTTACCGGCGCGCAAAACACCGGCGGCGGCGTTCTACACGTTTGTTTGACCGCCGCCGCCGCCGCCGCCGCCACAGCGTTTTGTCCCTGTATTGCGTGTTACGAGGACGACGGGATGCATACGGACCCTCTTCGATTATTTATTTATTTTTTGTATAAACCATGTGCGCAATAACTCATTATTACTATATATTTTACTATATGCAGTATTTAATAAACGATCGAGCGTATCACTTATGTGTGCGTGTGTGTTTGTGTAAAATACGAATTTTTTTTATGAAATATAATATATAAAATATCGTATAGAGACAACAGCCTACTATGTTGCTATCTCAATACGAAATTTTATTTATTTTAATTTTTTTTTTTTTAATTCTGAGCGGAGCGAGGAATGTATTGTTTTTACGCGATGATGTGCTCGTTTTTTTTTTATGTCTGTGTACACAAAAATTCTACCAGAATGAGTGCTCGGATCTTTACAGTCACAGTTTTTTTTTTCCCCGGTAGAGAATTGCATCTATTTGGTACTTTAGAGAGAGAGAGAGAGAGATCATTTTTCGATTTTCTCAAAAGCGCCTGAAAATATAACTATCGAAAAAACTACAGACAAATTACATAAAAACGGTGAAAACGCGATTTCGTCGAAATCGATTGTTTCTTCGTAATTTTGAAACTAACGGATATAGAAATTTGAAATATTCATCAAATGTGTAACTTTAGACTGTGTTAACGAGACGAATTTTTCAAAAGAGTCTTTTAATTTTGGAATATTTATAGCAATTGTAATTTTTTATGTATAATTAACATAGGAAAACATGTTCCTATACTTAAGAATATCGTGTATTACTTATGTACTACAAACAGCTGGGCACGCGGACGTTGATGACTTTTGCACATTATTTTTCATTTCTGTTTCTAGAACGTCTTGGGTGTAATGCGATCTCGTAAGTTAAAAACGTGATTCAATACGAATATAAATAACTAATTTTATATTTGCATTTTTTGGAATTTTTTAAAAAAAAATTTAGGGAATTTTTCGACATTTTAAGGTCGTTTTAAAAATTGTCTTCAAAATAATCGACAGAAAAATCACGAGTTTATTGTTATTGTTTTTTTTTTTTTATAATTTCATTTAATTTTTTTTTTCACTAGTAATTATTTAAAACCTGTGCATATTATATAAATTTTAGTTTTAAAAAACCGTAAAAAGTCGAGAAAATTACGTAAAAAAAAAAAATATAAAATACAATCTTTATTTTTTTTTTTTACGAAAGTATTTTAATTGTAATTAATAAATTAATAAGTAAAAAAATAAATAAATAATTTAGGTAATTTTAAACAATTTTGAAGGTTTTTTTTTTTTGATGTTTTTAGATTGTAAATTAAATTCCTAAATGTCATTTTTGCAGGTTTTTAGAACATTTTTTGTGTTTATTATGGCATTTTTATAGGGTTTTTGGGACATCAACGTCCGAGCCTTACTCGTACACGTACAGGCGCGCGCGTTTCATTTACACTCGACTGCGCACACAGCCGCCGCCGACCACCGATCAGTAAAATATATTATACGACCACGAATTAATACGTTTGAATTCAATACGTTTTAATAAGATTATTATAACGTGACGTGTTTTTTTTTTCTGCTTTCTGTACAAATATAAAAACTGACACGCGCTATGGAAATAACTAAATAAATACACGCTTGTAAGTACACACACACATTAATTGGGTTTCGTTGAAAAGTAACGATTTTGTCGTATCACATAATATACGAGACCACGGACAGCTATCAAAATCGTACGAATAACATATATATATATATATTTTATATATATATTTTTTTTATATATATAATAACGACGAGTATAATCCGTCCACAAAGTCCATAATCCTTCAAACTCCGTAATGTAAATATTTAATAATTAAAAAAACGAGCCCGAAGGAATTCCGTTATCGGGTATAAGTTATCTTTCCTCCGGTCCCCTACGGTAAATATTCATATAAGGACCTTCGTGCAGTGTCTAATAAACGCCCGACTACCCGGCATTTGCCAGAGGCCCCGACGATTCTATCAGATCTATTTGATAAATGCAATAACTATTGTTCGCTATTTTTCACTCTAAAAAAATATATATATATAATAATACTGGACTACAACACTTATGTTTTAAAATATTTTATTTTATTTTTGGACATCGAAGTTTGAAATTGAATTCTATATTTTATAGGAAAATCAAAATACCAGCTGGTAAACCTATTTTTTTTTTAACGTTTGACGCTCTATAAATCTTATAAATGTATATCCATTGATTTTCTACACATATTTGAGTTAATGAAAATTTTTATACAATTGTATGTTTACATTATAATCCGAATCAGGTCTAAACTAAGTCCGTGTTAGTCATATAATAATTATAATGTAAACGTAAAATTTTTATTTTTTCTAAACATTTTCACCGACTTCCATTTGTATGTGAAATTAACAAATTATCGTATATCAGAGCTATAAGTAATAAAAATTTTCATAAAATTAGGTTTACAAATGATTATTTCGATTTTCGTATAAGACTATAGAATAAAATTTTGGATTTTGAAATCCAAAAATTTTAAAAAGTATTTTACAACGTTATTGCTGTAGTGCAATATTATAATATTTATATAAAAAAAAAGTGAAAAAATAGTAATTCGAACAAAAGTTATTGCTTTTGTCAACTAGGTCCCTGTATATTATACCGACTAGGTGAATACTCATAAAAAATTCCTCGATTGTTACACACTCGGGCCGCCAATGTCTGGTGGCGCACAACCACGTGGAAAATGCGAAATGTCTTTATTTCGGGGTATGAACGTTTTGTCGTACCAACCATATCTGTGACGAAAATAAAGCGTTGTTTTCTTATTTTACATAGATTATTATCGTTAATTGGATAAATATTATTTGCGAGTAAAATTTAAAAAAAATCGCTATTCGAATTCTTAAATGTTTTCCCAGTTGATACCTTTGATTTTCGGTTTGAGGATAAGGCGATTTGTCTTTCGGTCCTTGAGATTTCGCGTCTATTAAGAGTTTTATGTATTCTTCGTCCGGATCGCCTTGATCGATGTTGCTTTCGTGGCGAGCGTAGAACTTTCCAGTTATCGGCATTGCTGAAAACCCGTCGTAATAATAAGCCCGTATAGTGAGACACGTTTTGTATTACGCGAACAGTCACAAAAACACCGCGCGAATTTCACTGACTTTTTAAATTCGGTCTGAACTTTGTGAAGATTTTTCGATATTTCTGTTCTTTTTTGTACATTTCTGTCAGAAAATTGTTGTTGTCCATAATAGTGTGCCGGGCGTTTCGTGGAGGTAATCGTCTCGAGATTTCACGGTTTTTCGAATTCGTCTGTACCCGCCGCGTACACTACGACTTGTTTAGTTTATAAAATATTTAAATTAAAAACACTCCATCGCCACAGTTGCGTTGTTTGCTACGGGAAAAACGTCAATAATTAATCGATCGCGTTTTACGTTTCTTTTTTAACAAAAACAGCTTTTTATATTAAACGAACACTATAAAAAAAGAACGCAAAAAAAAATTATCTATTTTTTTTTTTTGTATACTTTTCACTGCCGAGTACGAGATAATGACACAAATCGGACTTAAATAAAATACATAAAAATAATAAATTAAAATATATGTTGAAAACCGAAATCGTCACTTATGCGTAGTTTTAAAACGTCATAAATGAATATAAATACTATAGTTTATGATGAATTATAATGAGAAAAATAAGGAGGCTAGTGCCTACGATCCGGGCTTGCAGGACACGTCGCATTAGGTAAGTGTCCTTTGCCGAAGGAGGAGAGCAAAAAAAAAATTTATAAAACGATTTTGCAAACGCGCAGAAAATATAAACGCGATACTTTCCGCGTTATAATAATATTGTACGGTCTTCGGATGACCAAAGCCGCGCGTTCGTCCCGAGGAAAATAATAAAATCTAATTAACCGCGGCGACGTCGAAGAAACCATTTCTATTCCGTACAATATAATATAATATCACGCCGGCTATGATTATAGTGACTGTACATATATTACTAGTACACTCCTCCACGCGATGAAAGTACGTGATGATCTGGAGAACGCATTTTTTTTTCCTCTTTCCGCGTTTACCTACCGTCGGTCGTGCGGCAATGTAATAACCAAAACCAATATAGAAACGCGCGCGTCCGTATTGAAAATCACGTTATTTGCAGCCGCAGAAGCGTATCGCAATGTACACGCGTTATTATAACATAATATCATCCTACATCGGATTATATATTTTATACGTTATAACAACGTCAGTGGCGTATTTACTTGGGAGTACGGGAGGTTTTTCGGTTTAAACTCCACACGCACAGGACCAAAAAGTCAACATTTATGTTGTGTTAACCGGTTTAAACAACCTCAACACTCAACACAAACGACTTACAGTCAGGGACCACGCCTGACCGCTGGCCGGATTCAGACTTTCAGGGCATGGGAGACGTGGACGTTTGATGATGCTTCGGTGGTAACTCGGAGACGGTCTCTGAACGCGATTGTAGTAGCGGTAAATCAGACAGGGGAACACACCTTTCTTCGGAAGAAGATTTCGAGAAAGACTGAACGATATTATGCGGTCATATAGTATAGTTAGACCTTAGACAATAAGCTTGTAGATGATATAGTTTATGTTACGTTCTGATATTTGAATGTATTTGTGTTTTTTCTTGGTTTACGTCAAGTTCCTTCTATTGACTTTACACTTCCTATGTTAAAATCAATTCGCAGTAACGTGTTTGTACGTAACGTGTCCTCTAATATTATATTATGTCATAAGATAATAATAATAATAATAACCTATTTAAAATTTAAAAAAACGGTCGTGACGAAAATGTTTATCGATTTCACAAAAGGAGTACAATAAACTAGTGAATACGTGCGAGAAATCGAAAAGACTCGAGGAATTCTACGTTAGAAGGTTATTATTTTTAACGGCGACCAGACGACTTGAGTTGTGCACACGATTTCAGACGGAAAGAACGCGATAAAATCCTGAAAAAAAGTCCTCGCACTAAACTCTCTCGAAATAAAAAATAGACCTTTGGTAATTTCTATTATAATTTTTTGTTTTCTAAATCCTAATTAAGTCTATCGAAATTACCGAATTCTATATTATTTGACGCGAGTAATCTATTATTATATATATAGGTATCCGTTTTATTTAACTTATTAATAAAAAAAATATATATGTATATTTTAATTCAAAATACTATATATATATAAAAATCGTTTTATAACGGGGGGACGAAGTTTCTATGTTTTATTTTAAAAACTCCCCAGAGAGAAATTTGAAAATACTCCACCTAATAATTCAAATACGCGAAAACGCAACCCGGTTGAATGCAAAAAAAAAAAACGCGTTTACCATGAGAACGTCGTTGCCCTAGAGACAACACTTGCACTAAATCTCGGATTTCACATAGCTTTTCATTATTAATATCATTAATATGATAGCAATATATCATTGACGTGCATAAAATATCGTACAGTACGGATTTTTCCGCCTATTTTTTTTTTATTCTTCAAAAAAAAAAACACTCGGAAATGATTGTATTTCTGTTATTAATACGCGTATAAATAAATAAATTTAAAAAAAATGCAGCGTATATAATAATAACACCGTTTTTTTTACACTGCGTATAGCTTACGGCGGCGTATGCGACGTATTTCAGTTTTCCTCCGCGGTGTTTTAATATTCGGAATGTGTTGAACGGCGTAAGAGAACATAATATCGTTTTGGCCGTTTCAGCTGCATCGTGCTCGTCGATTACGAGCGTTTAATGAAACACGAAATTAAAAAAAAAAAAACAAATAACATTCTCGAACGCGCGCGCTCAATAGTGTTTCATAAGTATAATACGTATCTGATACGTTTATATATGGGGAAGAAGAAGAAAAAAACGGACGAATCTAAAAATATCGTTACTGCTGCATTGGTTTTGTTGGTATAATGGGAACTCGAATAGCGTAAAAAATTATTTTTTTTTTATTCTGTTAAAATACTTTTCGTTTAAAACACCATTACACACGTGGATTGTGCCGACGCGTATTTCCGTAACAACCGCGTAATATTTTTTTTATAAAATCGTATAATATATAATAACAGTTACGAATAATAATAATAATAATAATAATACAATATTATTATTATTTTAATACGTGTGTAAATTACGCGATACGTACGGTGCAACGTGAAAAAAAAAAAAGTATTGTACTGTGTAAAAAATAATAATAATAATATAAAATCGTCATACCGAATCTCCTGGGCGTGATTCGTGTGTGCGCGGTATAATTTTATCGCTTCGCGGTGAATCGAGGCTTAATTGGATGTGTTCTGTGGATATAATAAACATCAGCTGGTTTTTTTTTCGACGAAAATAGTGCGCTCTGTGAAATCGTTTTTTTTCGATCGTATACACCCTTGGAAAAACTCTCCTCTCGTGTAACGATTTTCGTTCGCACAAACTTATATATTACATATACTATCGACGTTTCGACAAAAACCGTCGGTTTCTTATTTCTTGGATTTCCACTTGAATTCCAGAATTTCGTTTTTTTGAAAAACGTACAAAAAAAAAAAAAAATACACGGCGCCAAACGAACGGGACGAATTATTATTATTATCATTATTAGGATTAGGGACTCGTAGGAGTTTGCGGCGTTTTTTTTTAAAAAATAATTATTCAAAACATAGCTCAGTCATATAGAAATTCGTTTCACAGTAATAGGAGATTATAGAGATTTTTTTTTTCTGCATAATTAGCTGTTTTTCACGCGTTAGCGCATGTTTTATTATATTTTAATTTTAATAGAACATATTTCAATAAATTTAATAGTAATCAAGAAAAATTAGTTTTTAATTTATTTTTAAAATTGATAAAAGAAAATATATATATATATGTATATCTGAAAGAGCTGAAATGAATGGGCCATGTATTTTTCTTCTTCTTCCGATCGATAATTTCTATTTGAAATCATGAAACGTCGAGGTTATTCTATCTTCAAGCGGATTACGTGAACTGCGATATTTTAATCAGTCGGTGTAGAGTTTGTCTCGCGAAATTTTTTAAATATTATTATCATTAAGTAGTATTAGCAATGTAAATTAATAATTTTTACCATTATTATTTATTAATATTATTCTATTACATAGGTACCTGAAAGACACTGTCATTTAAATGTTTGGGTTTTTAATGCATATTTTGATAGCACATTTTAGTGAATATACATATTTTAAGAGCGTATTTAGTGATTTTTTTTTAATGCATAAATGCGTGCATATTTTAAGTTTTTTTATGACACGAAGTCTCTAGCCCTAATTATTATTATTTATGTGATCGGTATAGAAAATTCAGTTGTTTTTTAACGATAAACGCGTAGTGATATTCGTCATTCGACTCACAAAAACCACGACTGCCGCCGTTAACGCGTAAAAAACAAAAACCTTTCTTTTACCGTTCCGGTTAGTGTATTTTTGCCCGTCCACTTATACAGACTGCAATATTTTCGAAAAGTATTTGAAATAATTATTTGAACAATTTAAAAAAAAATAGCTTTCGAATTATTCATATTCATATATTATACAAAAATATATATATATATATATATTGTAAGACCCTTATACGTCATAATATCTTAAAAGCCACCACATATAACATTAAAAATAATGTAATATATTATTTGTATCGCGCTGTAAAAAATATATATATATATATTAAACGTAAGTTAAATCGTCTTACGTAGCCGAAATTATCGAAAAAGCAATTAAGATACCACGTTTATTTCGAAATAATCTTAATAGTTTTCCTACTGTTTCTGCGTTTTTAAAATAGTCTCGGCGAGAAGTTATCCCTCGACACGTAAAACACGTGATTACTGACGATCTAAGGCTTTGAAATTTTCGTTCCGGAAATATTTCACAGTTCCGGACAAAAGTGAAAATCGGGTAACAGACCCTTTCGACGTTACGGATGTCACCGGCCTTATTGATTTGTCTAGAAGACGAAGGAAAATCGGTTAATTGAATTATCATGTTTTGAGGAAAACTTCAAAGAATCTCCTTTGTCCTACGGTTTTCGATTGAATTTAACACGAGACAATTTAGAATTATCACGAACAGCGCCGTAAAACCGTTGATGTACTTTTCAACAACATATTATACATGGATTTCCGCGAAAAAGGATCTTCCACTCTTTTTTTTATAATACTGAAAACAAGTATAGAAACCGTTTACGAATGGAATCAGATATTTTACCAATCTTACTTTTAAATATCTATATATACTTATACGCATAAACGATTTGGTAGCGAAGAAACGACATTGCGCATTATATACACACCGAGAATTTCAAATGAATTATACGTATTTAATTTTTCTTATTCATTTAATGAAATCCTATGCATTCGTCCTTTGTTTTTCGACCATTTTCGAAATGGTGGACTTTTTAAAAAAAAAAAATTTTTTACAGCAAAAATAGGGTAATAAAAACGCAGAAAGGGCGCATTTAGAATACGTATTCGAATATTTATTAAAATTTACCACCTGATCCTGCACGGCGTTGCCCGTGGTTGTTTGAGAGTTCGGTCAAGAGTCAATATCAACGGTTCTTACTTTAATGGTGGTGGTGAATCCTCCATCTTCTGGCTTTCGTCGTCTGTATTTCGGATATCCATCCTCACCAGTTTCATCAATCAAATCGCGTGGATATCTTTTCACGCATTTGCACCGTCTTTCTTACCGGGCGAATTCGTATTCAACGCTCCGCATGGGCCGTGTATCATTTTCTCGCAGACAACGTCAAAAAGTATCGGATCTTCTTGTCGATTCGGTAGTTCAGCAGGTATGACACTATCGATTTGAGTCGGAACAATTTTTTCTTTCAGCCAAATCAGAACACGAGCGTCACCATGGTAACTATGTCAATTGCCGTGGTAACAACGTCACCATGGTATAACTGTTGCCACGGTGACATAGGATTACGGACAAACATTTTTTGTATTTTATATATATAGATTTAAAAAATATAAATATATATAAATAATATCTTATAAAATATAATAAGCGGCTAATAATTCTCCGAGCCCCCCGCTCCATAAATACGGGCCTGGTTCGCAAATTACAATCGTTTAAACGAGAACAAAAAAAATGTTTTTTTTATGTTTCACGACGATCGGAATCGATATAGGGGGATTCTCCCTGTTGTTGTAAATTAAATTAAATTCCATTCGATTTTACTGGCAAATACATTTTCTGTAAACGAGTATTTAGGAATTTTATACGGATCTTGGGTTAAAAAAAAATAACTTTTTTTCCGGAAGGGGGAGGGAATAAAAAAAAAATAAGTGAACGACCCGGACGTTCTGCAGCAGAACGTCGAGATCGTTGTACACATTTTTTTTTGCCGTCGCCGCCGCCGCCGTTATATACGTCGTAATAATAAGAGGTGTAATTTAGAATTTCCTCCATTCGTTTGCTACTCTCGTGTAATATACGCGTGTATAACGACAGATTTTAAATTGGTTCGGTGTAATGCGTATGGCGTAGCAGTGTCGGCGTTAAAAACGTGCAGACGGAACGCCGAGATTGCCGACTGTGCGTGTAATACGTGCGGCGGTTGCTGCTGCTCTCGGTCCGCCGCGCTCGCTCTCCCGCGCCGTCACGCCGCCGCCGCCGCCGCGGTATAATAAGCCACAGGGATTTCGCATCCCACGACAAATCCTCCGGCGATCCCTCTCTCCACTCCGCCCGAATCGAGCCCGCGGTGACTTGAGTTATAACTTTGATTTAATTGGTTTATATATATATATATATACACACATATATAATTCCGATTATTTTATACGTATTATATAATATATTATGTAGCAGCCACTCGCGCTTTACTTCTCCGCCTTTTCTTTTTTCTTTCAACACCGTTAATCCGTCCGTATTTCCTTACGCGCATATATTATGCGTAAATAACGTCATAATAATAATAATAATAATAATCTCGCGTACGAGTCTATATCGGCGGATATCCGTGGAATTTAGGTCCATCCAGAACGTTTTTCCGTTCGAGCTCTCGGCCATCGTCGAATGGCCTTATTTTATTCTCCGTCCGCAACACTTTAAACATTAAATATATATATATATATATATAGCAAATAATCGATAATGTTATTGAAAACAATTCGAGCAACTTTTTTTTTTACATTCCGAGTAGGCCGTAGCCAGAGAGGGGGTTTAGGGTTCCAAACCCCCCCCCAATTTTCTCTCAAAATAAAATTTAATGATTTATATTCTATTATTCGATTTTTTTTTTGACACGTACATGTCTTACGGCGGGGGTCATTTCATAAATTTGTGCGACACCGAGAGCGTTACCACGACGTCATGAACCCGGCTCTACTCACCACCCGGTCAGGTCCCCCCCACTTATATCTATACCGTCCTTACCAGTCACATTGGAACGGCGATGGCAGCGCGATCTATAAATATATTTATAGATATGCCTATAGGCACGAGGACTGGGCTATAGGTAACTTTTTGTCACGTGTAAAAAAATAAATGAGATATACACAAGACACATACATGTACCGATGTGTGTGCACGCAGTGTAGATACTCCTGCCTTTTATTTTAATTCATATTTATTCTCTCAGCCCACTCCCGTAAAAACGTTTGCTGGCCACGATCTTGCCCGGGCGTCCCTCCTACGGTCGCGGAAAAAAAAAAATAATAATAATAATAATAATAATACGTATCTCTCCGCTCCTGCTGCAGGTCCGGACACCGGGCGAGTGTCGTGGAATAGGGGGAAATCGCACTGCACGACATATTATTATTATTATTATATATAACAATACGCGGTAATAACGAAATATTATTTTATTTATGGAGAAAAAAAAAAGGGATGCGAGAACTCGTCGAACGGTAAAGCGTCGCGTTCGTTCGCGTGTACACGTAACGATAATAGTAAATAACGACGGCAATTTGTATTCCGTCCCTCCCGCGGAGTCGGACGGACGGACGGCGGCGTTGACGTGAGAAACGCGTCAGGTGCTGGCCCGTGTGTCGTGTTGCTCGCGAACGCGTGAAACCGCCGCGCGGTCCGACGTCCCCCGCCCCGCCGCCGCCACCGCTCGCCAAAGCTTTTTCGCGCGACGACGACTCCTCCGCGCGGACAACGGTTCCGGCGAGCTGCCCGCGGCGGCGCGTTCAATCGCCTCGTCCGACGCCGATTCGTTTTTGAGCGCCGCACCGGGCCCGGAGCTCCAAAAGCCCCGGTCTGACGAGGGCTGAATTAATCGTCTACAAAATGTACGTTAGCACCGAGTTACGTGTACGCTAGCTCTGCTCGGAGTGCCTAAATTTCAAGAACAAACTGGCAGAAGCTAGAAGCGGTTCAAAATATAACGCTCCGAACCATAACCTGCTTACCGTGGGGTACGTGAGAAACACCACAACGCAACACTCCGTAAAAATTACATAACTTAATCGGGAAATCAAATCGCTCACTAAAAAAACTCTTGGATAAAACCAAAGTATCAGCTCACACTCGTATCAAAAATATCCGTACCGATCTAGATCCCCTACAACTTTTCAAATCAAGACCTCAAGATATTCTATTATGAACCATGCCAAAACAAATTAAAGCGTAACCTTAGATAAAATCACCTCATACCTAATCTGAGACCATGGAGGGTTACCACCTCTCCGAAGCTCGGTTAAAGGACGAAAGTCCTTCATCCAAGGCAAGGCAAGGCCGAAGCTCCCCCGACGTGACGTGTTTCGGGAAACCACCTAACTGAGCTGGGTCACGAATGTCCGTAGTTCCATACTTCGACTCCGTTCCCTATACCTGATCTATGGCACAAATCAAAATATTGCGATCGATTCTGTATTATTAATTTATCTATTTATATTACATTATAGGTCGGTTTCATCAACTATTGCTTAGAATACACTCTGACACCGTGTTAAAGTTAACAATTTGTTTGAATTTACCATCTGGTTAATTTATATAAGTTTCACCGTTACGTTATTATTGTTAAATTCTATTTGTTAAGTAACAAAATGTTAGTTGGGTTACCAAAACGGTTACTTTGATTCTAACGTTCTCATCGGTTCTCATCACGAAATGTAATAACTGATAAGTGTTAATATAATATTAAAAATAGGCGATTATAACCTAATTTACTGTAGTGGATCTATGGCATTTTAAAATACCGATTAAATTTTAACAAGCCGATATAGATATTAGTTAACTTAACAACGTGTTAAGGTTAAAAAATTTCGGTGAAACCTTATTTTTACTAACTAATTGTTAAACACAATTAACAAAATGTTAAATCGTTAACAAATGTTGGTGAAAACGGCCCTATATAGTTTATAATACATTATTATACTATTTATATTATTATCGACTATTTTTTTTTTTTTTAATTGTTCATTACTGCTATTAAATAAATCAAATGTATTAATTACAAATATTGTTATTATCCGGCTGTTTTTTTTCTTCTAAACAATGACAAGTAGTAAAATAATAATTATTCAATAATATTTGTTTAGGCAAAAATGCATAATAATAATAATAATATTAAGTTAAATATTAAGATATTAATACAGAGTCGATAACAATATTCTTAATATTATGCCCTGAATGAGTTAGGGAACGGAGTTGAAGTATAGCACTACGGACTCTAACTGGATACGGGCACTCGTGCCCCGGCTCAGTTAGGGTTCGGAAATACGCCCCGTTGTCGCGCGTCTCGTCGACCGTCCGTCAACGCCTATTACCACAACAAGTCGGCGCAGACATCATTCCATGAATTGTTGCCGACGCACAGTGCGACCAAGTTTCACAAACGAGAAACAATCAGGCACTTTCATATACACTTTGCTCTGATGCGCGTCATATGTCACTACGCCAGGCTAGAAGCCTTATACTATACTAGTGGAGAAGCAGTTCTTGATTCTTGACAAAAGTCTCAAGGGGAGGGGTGGAGGAACGAAAAATTTATTCTCACACATTTTATACTTTTCATCTACAAAGGACAAATAAAAAAAGTTATCATGGCGAAGGAGATGTGAATTATTTTCCAATTGAAAACGATCTCGTAATTTGTTTGCTTGCAAGATATTTTTACCATATATTCTCCTCTACAATAAATCTATAATAATAATATCCTATCCCTTTCACCCCACGTGCCCGACGCATGTACATAATTTGTTTTTTCGTATAATATACATATATGTATTTATTAACTGCACCGCTTATTATATAATATATAATAATTGTATCATAATGTAACGCGACGGAGAAATAGCGATTCGTGTTTAATAGATAAATGTTTTATTTTTTATTAAAGCGTTAAGTATAAAAAAAAAAAAAAACGGTGTCTTATATTTTGTGTCGGTAAACGGTTTTCTTTTTTTCCGTCGATTCTCGTACACATATATTATTATGGATATAGGCACTCGCGTATATACGTCTTCTTTTCTTTTTTTTTATAATAATAATAATTATCAAGAATAAGTTGAACGCGCGCGCGGCCTCTATATTAATATTATACACAGTATATTTTTTTTTTATAACGTGTGCACTTATACATATTATATTATACCGAACACGACCAATCAAACCCTTGACCTTCGTGTTATCCCGCGAACACTGTACGTTTATTATTATAAACGTTTCCCACGTGTTGTCGATAAAAAACCATTTGTTCCGTCGTATACTGCACTCTCCTATATATATGATAAAATATTATTATTACGCTGCCGCGGTTTATCTGTCACGATTCATCGAGAAATTTAATTATTCTGTGTGTGTATGTGTGTGTACAGCAGCTGATCGTTCGTTTTATAATCGAAACGGATTTTGTAGAGCAAGTCGGAAAATAATTTTCATAATAATAACTAGGGCGGAAGACTCGTAACTGCGAATATCCACAAAACGCGAGTGTACGCATTTAAAAATCGATTTTTAAACGAAATTCCAAGTAAATCACTAACAATTAAATAATTAAATATATCGAAAATATCGATTCAATTTTAAAATTTTAGTAAATAATATTGTACTTGCTACAGTACACGATATAATAGACTCGTGCGCTTCACTGAATTCAATACATGGAACGCGTATATCAATCAAAATATGACCCCAAACAGGAGGCCGCCGTACGCATTCTGTAAAATATAAAAGTCATGGAGGATACGATGAAATATAATTTTTTCCATGATATTTATCGTGTTTTATTATTTACTTTGAGATAACAGGACACAAAACTACGTACTCATAGTATCGATGTTAGCACCAAAATCGGTTATTTTTCCATAACGAAGTTGGTAACAAAAACAGGAAAATAAAAACGGAATGCATATGACGGCTCACTATAGTGGTCCATTAGGGTGGCCCTTAGCTTACTCATGAAATTTTTTTTTTTGTAACACTGTTTGCGGCACCCTCCTATTTTTTGTTAATACCTAAAAAAATAATAACTGCAAAATTTGAAATCAATCAGTCAATTTTAAGCCGTGCCCCCGGGCACTTGAAATTGAGTAGTTTTGTAATATTTTACGAAAAAATCTAAACTTTGTGCTATATTTTTTTTTTATTTAACCGAAAATCATTAAACAACAAATATCAGATAGAAAATTATACGAAGATTTTAAAAATGCTTGTCCATTTTTCATATACGAGAATATTATACAAAATGCGCGTTCCACGTATTGAGTTCAATGGTGCGCTTCTAATGTTGAAAAAAAAAAAATTCAAATACGTTTATAGTGGAAAACAATTATTGAAATCGTGTCCGAGCTTCATCGCCACACGACGAGAATCACTGTCACACTGTGTTCGCCACCACGACGCAAAACATATATTGCATACTTGACCTGCCAGTCATATATTGTACTGTGTGTCGGTAAACGATTGCTACGTCCGTTATATTTAAATCCAAAACGTTATAGAAATATTTATACAAATTTTTTTAAATATAATATTTATTTACGATTAATAAAATAGAATTTTGACAAAAAAAAAGAAATAAATACGCAGAGAGAAGTTAAAAAATAATTGCCTAAAAGCAAACCCCCTCCCCCATTCGCAACATACAAAATAAAATTAAATAATAATCAGCTTCGTTATAGCGTTATAACTCTGCTTGAATATCATGCAAATGCTACAGTAGTCGTCTGCCCGTTTATTTGTTAAAGACGTGATTTTTGTTTTTTTCCTGATTTTATAGTTTCTGAGCGAAGCTATTGGTTTTAGAATGACGTGTTTAATCTTTTTTCCTGTGAACAAATTTTCGACTAGAAATAATGCTCGAATCATCTCGTCACGCTTTACACAACCGGTAGCAAATTTTATCTACTATTGATACTTTATTTTCTAAACGCTTTTCTCAGTAGTTTCCGTACGCGTAATATTCAAAACGATCCAAAAATTGAAAGAAAGAGTATTTTCTAAAAAAAAAAAGGTCTTGAAATGTACACCGAACACGGAACATTGCGCCGAAATGTAAGCGAAAAAAAATGTCTTCTAATTATTGGCTATTTATAGCAATTATTAGGTGTTCAGCTATTTGAGTCATAAAAATGGTAATTTGTTTTGTTTTAAAGGCTGAAAATTTTATGCAACACAAGACCTACGCATTACTTCAATTAAAATTCTGGACAATCCAAAGTGATAATTTTTTTTTTTTGTTAGATACGACTTTTTCGACAAAAGTGTATCGAAACTCCGATCAGAATCGTTTTATTTCAAACGTACAAATAGTAAAAACTCTAAAACTTTAAGTATAATTCACTCGAGCGACACGTACAACGCCCGCGGCTCGCTACCCTTTTCAATTTATTTATTTATTTTTTTTTTTTGTAACGAGTTCAATTTCCGAATTAATCTTTTTTTTTTTTGCCGAAATACAGGTATACACGTTACTGTAATTGAAATTGAATTATTTAGTCGAAATCACGTACGCCGACGCGACAATAATAATGGATCGTACGACCGCCCGATATTATATATGAAATGAAAATCAACTCTTCCCGAGGGGAACACGTTTAATATATAATATCACGTGCAATTTTGTAGTATACGGATAAGCGGCGACGAGCAATACGAATTGGAAAATCGTTTGTCGTGTCGCATCAAAACGATTCTCGGGAACGGTCGCGTTATTACTGTCCAATCGATAACAAGCGGACAACGGAAATAGACCGAGTCTAATAGACGATATTTTATTCATCCAGTCCAAAAGTCAGTGCCGCAATCGAGAAGCTCCAAGAACAAATGTAGACCTAATTGCCCCGTGGTTCAAGGAACGGAAAATATCAATAAATCCGGGAAAAAAACTAAAGCCGTTATGTTTTCTAACAAATCGGCAAACGACATGACGCGAATAAAATATAATAACACTTCTATCGATCGCTCCACCAAGATAGTGTGTGAGTGAAAATCGACAACATACTTAATTGCACTGCAGAACATGTTATCAGCTAGAGATCACGAGGGACTCCAACGGCGCAAAATTCACACTTCCACTCGATACGAATAGCTGTACATCAGACCTATTCTAACATACGCGGGTCCCTCGCGGGTTCAGAATGTATCAAAAAACAGTTGAAATATAATATTGCAGATAGGACTCAATCCATCACTGATAGATTGATAACAGGCAGTCGACGGTACGTTTCAAACGAAACCGTCGGAAATAGGTACTACACTCGTGCGCAGACCATAAAAGATAAGACGTCCAGAACCTAACCTATCAGCCAAAATCAAACGTTCACACTTCAACCATATCGGAAACATAGAACGAACGGACCACATCCGAAAGAACAGATTTAAAAAACAGACCGCTAAACGTAAACTGAGTCGACGTCTAATCTGAGAATAACTCTGTCTCTCTGGAAGGAGCAACAGCGTTTGACACAGAGTACTAATACGAAGCAAAAAAAAAAAATCGAATAGAATAACGCGCGCGCGAAATGAACTCCAAACGTTTTATCCGCTGAGATTTTCGCGCGAGAGAAAAAAAAAATTGTCAAAACAATTCGCGAAAAATTACGTTTCGGAGTGAAATTCGATTTTGGCCGTCGACAACGACGAAATAATAGTATACAGTCCAGTTGAAAATGAACTCCGCGGCAATTGCCGTGAAAATATCCGCTTCGGGTATACGGTATTTAATGATATTATTTTTCATTACTTTGTCAGCTAACGTATCGTAAACGTTTGGTATAAAATTATTACCCGTTTCGAAGTTTCTCTTGTCGTATTAATAACACGTCGGAAACGTTTTGTGACCAACTCCGTAGGGTAGCTCGTTCGTTTCTCTCTCGTCGACTCCTAACATTTTGTACGAAATCCACTGATTTTGATTCGAGTTCCTCGACCGAGGAAACAAGACTTTTTTTTATTCGGTCTGTCAAACGTGCTTAAAAAAATCGAAATCGCTTCGTAATAAATCCGTATAATATTATATACTTACACTCGCGTCCTCGTCGCACGCGATCTCGAATCGCAGGAATAAGCGCGTGTAGTATAAGTATTGTAAAATTTGTACATTTGTGAAAAATTCATATTTTTCCCGAAACATTTTAATGCGTTTAAGACCACAGATATTTCGTCATAACGCAGCACTGTCTTATCGTAGCAACGTGTAGAAAGAAACGCGTCGTCCGCGGTACTGACCACACACGTGTTCGTTAAACGTCTTTTGCACCGGAGTTCTGGCCGCGGACGAATGATTTTTGGGTGTGTTTGGAGAGTGGGAAAGGATGAAAAATCACTATATACACAGACTGCATAGAAGGGACGGTCAAACAGCCACAGCCCGTAAGGATAATGTCGCTTCGAGCGTATGGGGGGCGGACATTTTCACTCGTCGCATTTTCTCTGTAAATTTTGAATACCGAATTTTTTTTTTTTTTTTTTAACCGACTTCGAAAAAGGAGGCGGTTCTCAGTTCGGTAGTATTTTTGAATTTTTAATGTTCGTCACCTCGTAACTCCGTCGTTTACGAACCGTTTTGGACGGAGCTTTTTTTTTTTATACGAAACAGTATCGCCTCCCGGCGGTCCCGTACCAATTTCGTAAATGTCGGCCTAGTATTCGGCCGGTAATTCGGTTTCGACGTTTCACATCTGCCGGGCGCGTCGCGACGGCTACAGTTTTTTTTATTATTTTCGAATCGTTCATTCATGGCCCCTCCGCGCCCGGTAATCGATGGCCGCAACAGAAACCACAGAAATTTATAAACAATCGTTTGCACGCGAGTTATTTAAAAAAAAATGTATATTTCCGTATATCATGACACCAAACGGTACGGATGTGAAACGTCGCTTCGGCTCGCGTGGTATAATATTGTCGTACGCGCTCCGTGTTCGCGACGTTTTCGGTGTCGCCGCCGCGCCGGGGGTAGGACACAATTATTTATTTACACACAAATCGACCGTAATTACGGTTATTACGTGTGTGTGTGTGTGGCGGCGGACGGGACGCGTGCAGCGCGCGGCGGGGTCAATTGACGCCCCCTACTGTAACCATCCGGGCCGGCGTGTGCGGGACGCAAATATATAAATAGCGCGCGCGCGCCCAGTGCGAAGTCGTCTACAATTCCGTACGTGTAATTCGATTACAATCGAATAACGGGCTAATTTTTTTTTATATACTTTTTCCACCCTCCTCGATTTGCACACACACACACACAGGGCGATTATTTTCCAATAATAAGCACCGCTTATTATGTTTTTATTTATTATTATTAGTAGTAGTTACGCGACGCAACAATGCACTTTTTTTTAAATTCGTATGGCACTGCACGACTGCACGCGCGCGACACACACCGCACAAATCGTCGTCGTCGTCGCGGAGCAGTGCGGTAGTCGTCGCTCGTCCCGGAATCGAATGTTTTTTTTTTGTGTGCGTGCGTTTTTTTTTTTCGCGTCCGAGGACGAATACGTTTTATATGTATTCGTTATTGGGGGAGAGAGAGAGAGAGAGAGAGAGAGACGACAACTAGGAACACACACACACACACAGCACACACGGCACACAACGAACACGAGAGCAAAAAAAAAAAAAAAATTACACGTCAAGTTTGATGTGATAATGACAACAGAGTTATATATTTATATGTATATATATATATATTTTTTTTTTACAATAGACAGGTTTTGATGATCATAGGGAACGTATACAATAACAACAAAAATTTGGGGAAATTAAATAATAATAATATTTTCAACTTTGGGACCAAATATATAGTAAAAAAACAATAACACATTTTTTTTTTTCATTTTTTTCGCCTTCCACGTAAATCTAATTTGTTACAATAATAATAATAATAATAATACGAGATTTTTTTTTTTGCGGGTGAAAGAAAAAACCGGTATAATATATTATATAAAAAAAAAAAGGAGAAAACTGAATTCGTCTGCGATGCGATGTGGCGGAACTACGTACTTTGGGGTAGGGTCGACTGCAGAGAACACAGGCGGACTTGGGATTTGATTTTTGACCGCGGCTTCGATCCCAATAAACGTTGTTCGAATAACGTAACGAATACAATAATAGTAACCCGTACAGACACAATCGTATATTATTATAACGGTGAGTGTAAAACGTGTACACTTACATACCGGAGTAAACCGAATACGCCTTTACGGTAATTAAAAAAAAAAAATTCACAACAATTTTACGGATAATTATTTGCCCTGCACTACCGTGCCTAGCCTTAAGTCCGCCTACGGGGCAGAGGGTGGGTCTCCATAAAAAAAAAATTATTATTAATAATCGAATTTCGCGAAAACAAATGAAAATTGGCCTCGGTCTCCGACCGAAAGCCACCGGCCGAAACGTATTATTTCGACGAATAATTCCGCGTCCGCGACAACGCGCCGGAGCGGTTCGAGTTTTGTGATTTTTTTCTATGGAAATCGCTTTGAGAAAACGGGAGTTTTTTCTGAGAGAGAGAAACGAACTCGGCGCAAAAACCGAAGAGATCTGGACGACGACGGCGGGAGCGAAAAAAATTTAATAAAATATAAATTATTACCGTCTCGTCGCGTATTCGTGTTAATTACACGCGCGTTATATTTAGAGGAGAAAAAAAATTATTTTCCTCCCCCGAGATTTCTTTTTTTTTCTTCTGTAGCCCGTTTCTCGTCGTAGTTCCGCCAAGTGGGTCGCACGCGCGCGATATTACAATAAAAAATATATTTTACAGTATTTATGTAGTTTCGGGGGAATTTTCCGGACACTTTTTATTATTATTATTATTATTATTTTTGTAATTTATATAGGACACAAAAACACACGCGGGACATAATAATAATTATATAAATCGTTATTCAGTGAAATTTATTCTTGGAGATGTGTGCGTTAAATTATACACGTACATATACATATATATATATATAAAATTTAGGATACATCTAGCCGTTTACACAATATAATAATAATAATAAATATATACGCAGCAAACATTTTTTTTTATTATTATTAATAATATCGACAAAACTCGCGCGATAGCGATCGTTCGCCGCGAATAACTAATCGAGGGGCGGAGGGATCGTAACGTACTTATATATGTAATACAATTTTTTTTTTTTAATTTTTTTTCAGAACAAACCAAAAAAAACCATGCCGGAGTTATTTTTTTCTTTACAATCTCTATGTACACCGAGAAGAGAGAAGAACAAAAAAAAAAAAAGCACAAATTTATAATATACGCGTGGTAAGTGATTTTTTTTTTTATTATTATTTATAGTACTCTCTCTAATATATCTACAAATACTGCGCGTTACGACGCGTAATTATAATATATATATATATATATATAGGTAAAATAAATGTTATATAAATAACGTGTTTTTATTTTTTTCGCGCGCGCGTGTACACTTCATAATGACATATCGTTTAACACAAGAGTTTAATTTTATACATATTTATATATATTTTTTTTTTCTATTTTTCTATTTATATATTTTACCGTGGGACGAGGGGGGGGGGAGAAATAATAATAATTCGACGAACGATTTTTAATTTATATATGTATATAAAATTTTTCGTACGCCAAATATTAATTATATAATGATTTAAATGTATATAATATTATAAATACGTATTAGCAATAATGATAATAATTAATAATATATTAATATAACGGTTATGGCACGGTTCTTCAATAATACGAATAAATATTATATTTTTTACCTCCGTCGGACAAAACGACGTTCGTCGTAAAAATACAACGCACTACAGTATTTTGGGCTCGCGGCGGTGGTTTCCGTATTATTACAAAATCGTTGCGCCGCCGGCGTTGCCTCACCACACGAGACCTTCGTTTTGCAGGTTTGGCGCGTCCGAAAACCCGCTGCTACTGCCACCTGCGAAAAACGTTCGGATCATTAATTACAATTTCTCCAATTACCGTATTGAAACGTTATAAGTTTAGGAATAAAACTACGTTAAATCGCGTAAAATCAATACGGGTCAGCGGCATAGGCGTGCGCAGGAATTTCGTATGGGGTGTGCCATGAAGAAAATTGGACCGCTTTCCCTTATATGAGCCTAAGCAAATCTAACCTGACTCTAAACCTAAAAAAAGGATAAATTTAATGCAAAATATCAATTCATAAAACTTATTGATTAAATGTTGTGCTTCACAACATTTAGATATATTTTTACAATATAGTACATACCTAGTGGTTAGTAACCTACATTAGAATATTAAAAAATTTTGCTAGAGCGCCTAATTTATTTTCTCTAATTTTTATTATTTATAGCTTAAAATTCAAACAAAGTCCCCGAATGAATGAAAGTTGTACAAAAAGCCACGGGCCACGGGGTGTGCCACGACACACCCGGCACACCCTGTGCGCACGCCTATGGTCAGCGGTTCTTATATTATTATAGAGTGCAGTGATGCACGGCCTCACGCAGGAAAGCCGCAGAGTGCTATCGGTATACGCGAATTATTCGGTATAATTCGTTTTGCAAAGTATACACTATATACTCTGGAGTCATCGAAATTTACTCGATCGAGCCGAAAAAAAAAACTGAATTACACACCCGTTCCGCATTCCGTCGGAATGAACGGACCGACGTCGAAGAAAACGGATCTGATAGAAATCTCTATACAAACGGTTATTGAAGGACGAGTATAAGTCGGATGATTCGTCGATTAGAAAATTATCCAGAAATATCCAGAGTGAAACTCTGAAATTCGACTGCCCCACCCCCACAACACGCCGTTTATGCGAAAAAGCCCTCTCGCGTGAATTTCGTAAAAGTATAGTAAAAAAAAATCAATACTTTTTACGTACATCTATTTGAGCGATTTATAATATTAAAATAACTCGGGATATTTTGTAAGCACAAAAAAAAAAATTGTTAAGGGATTCGTGGTTTGAAAAAGTCATTCACACAAGCCATGCACACGGGACGCCGCTTCCCGAATTTCTTCAGTTCTTCGTATACAAATAACACTGTAAAGTCGGATTTTCTGTCATAATTTCAGTAATAAGAAAAAAAAAACACTAAATTTTCGAAAAAAATTTCATCCGTCAAAAATTAACCGCAAAAAACCTCACTATTCAATCAATAAGAATTGTAATTTAAACAAAAAAATTTTTTTAGTTTTTTCTCTACCCCATAATTTATACGATATTTTACTACTATAATATGTAAATTATTTTTTTTTTTATTAAAATATATTTTATTTGTACACATGTCTTACCAAAAAAAAAAAGTAATAATAATAAAAAATTGATTCGAGTGGGTCGGTCTATAAATTCGAAAATTTTCAAAAACCAGTGGCATCAATAAAACGTTTGGAAACCTCAGCTGTTTTGCGTATCTACGAGTCTATACACCGATTTCCCCCCGATTATAATATCGAAACCCGCGTACGATTCTTACAGTTTTTTTTTATATTATTGTTTCTTTTTTCTCTATATTCGGTTTTATTTTTTCTATATATTATATTATAATTTATTTTTATACAAATACGGGGTTCGTACAAAAGACGTGTTTGCAGGAAACTTTTTTTTTCGGGCCTACGCTCATATTATATACGTCAGACGTATTTTTTTTACGTAACGAATTTTCCTTTTTAATACGCGTACCTATATTATAATAATATTATATTCTTAGACAGTCATAAAAATTCACGTGTATACCGGTCGTACATTATTATTTATTGTAATGTTTTTTTTTTCTACACACTTTATACAAATGTTTCGGAGATAAATATTCCCTGTACCGCGGGGCCCGCGAACGGTAATAAAATTCGTATTTGACAATAAGTGTATATGTATACGGATTTTGAAAAATGTAAAATTATTCTATAAAAGTATAAAATATTATATTACAGGCGGTATAAAAAAAAAAAAAAAAAAAATATATGTTATTAAAATTTATGGTTTTCGATAGTGTGTATTATAAACAGAGTATGTTTCGGCTCTTTCCGCACCACCGCCGACAAAAATTCACTTATCTCGTATAGATCTATAATACAGATATAAATCGGAAAATCACTTATGCTTTAATATAAAATCAAGTCAAAGAGTACTGCGAAAAGTAACAAAAAAAAAAAAAAAACATTATACAGGATTTTTCGTATTGAATTTACATATATGTACTCACTATACCGGTAAAGAAAAAAACAATTTCGACGACAGATCAGAGCGTAAAAACTAGCGTAAAACAGATAAAAACAATATTATCGCGGCAAAAATCACTACGAATTTTTGTATTTTTTTCGATTTTATTGATTTAATATCGCGATAGAAATATATTGTTAAAGAAAACGAGCGGGTGATATGTCATATAAAATGTTATTTTCAAATAATATTTTGTTTTTTTTTTTACTGTTTAAACAGGAGAAAATCGACTTATCGGGCGATAATTCCGGTGTTAATTATGCGAATGATAAATAAGCTCGTTAAAATTTTTTTTTTTTTGTAAATACGAATAGAGTTTGAAATTTACTCGCCTTGGGAACCCATGAATTCCGACGGACTGCCCGGCCTTTGTGAGACGAGCTGCTGGTCGTTGGCTTGCTGTTGTTGCTGCGCAATGAAACCGGGCGGAGCGTCTTGACCCATTCCCGGATAATCCGGCCCCATGCCGGACATCGGGTTGGAATCCATCGCACCTGCGAAACGAAAAATCGAAATGGGGCGAATGAGAAAAAGCAAAATAAAAATGTATTAAAGAAATACAAAAAAAAAAAACGTGCAAATTCGATAACGAAATAAAATATATGACAACTGCAAGTCGTCGCGCGCGTTTAAATGTTCACACATTATTTCGTTTTTACGCCCACGAAAAATTATTGGTGCGAGGCAATACTTGAAATTCTTCGATAAATATTAAACGAAATGTATCTTTAACGTCGTATTTGTATACGATAATATTATGGCGTAAAATCTAGAAATTAAATTAAATTTTGTCTCAATAAATTGTGGCATAATTCTTCGGTTAACTTACCACCTCATTTTGCTACTCGGTATAGGAGTTTAAACCCCTCTATACCTTCCCAACCATGGTTCCTTAAACTCGAATTGTCTCGTAAATCAATCGCCTATTTATCCCGTCTACGTTTTGGCCACATCCTACTTCCTTCTCAATGTCCTCAATGACTCTCCTCTCTGTACTCTTCATGACTTCCCTGCCATCTGCGACATTAATCGTATCCTTTTCGATTGTCCCTATTTATCCTTAGGACGTTCGCGTTTCCATTCTTTACCTTATTCCCTCAAAATTCAATTTTAATACCCATCACATTCTCTCTTCACACTCTCCTACTGTCATCCTCGCCGCCTTATCCTTTTTTCACAACTGCTTATTTAAATTTTGTAACTTATATATTATTTTGTATTTAAACAGGTAATTTAAAACTAATTGTCAAAACTAATTATTGCTTCTATGTACAAAATTTCAATAAAAAAAAAAAAAGTCTAAAAGTAAAAATATTATAAATATAGAGAAATATTGGTCGTGTCACGATAATCACGCGAAACACGCGAACCGTTTAGACCGTCTACTATACTGCAGTCGACCTAAACTCATCTACTCAACGTGCTGAAACGTCTTTGTGTTTTCGGAATAGTCGAAAATATAAAAAAAATGCTTGAAAAATCTCTGGATTTACTTCACAACGGTCCAATAGATCAACAAATGGCATATTATAACTGTACAATAATATTAACTGTTCAACGATAACTGGGAAGTGGGGACAGTATAATAGATTTCCAGAGGGGGCAATGTCGATAGAAAAATATTGCGGTATGTGTTGTAGGAAAGTTACGAGTATAAATTGGATGCGCTGCATCGGTTGACGCACTTCGTACGATAATGAAGTTTTTCAAACGGAACTAGGATACCGCTGGAATACATTGTGATGTACGTTATAATGTAGCGTGTATTATGGCGGATGGTATAATAATGGTATATTGTATTATATTATAATGTGAAAGACGGTCGAAAGTGTGGTGTGACTCCGCGAAGTCGAACGCGCGACCGACAAGTGTGCTAAAATCTAGTCCTTCGTCTTTTTTTTTTTTGTCGTCATAGACCAGTGGTGCCCAACTCAACTAAAATAATGCAATAATATTATACCCCGTCTCCTAATATAAATAATTATTTAATTATAGGAAACAACTGGTAATTAAATAAGCAATAACGCGGTTTAAATGTCTAGGAAAAATAGTTAAAGACCTTTAATCAATTGATATTTGCCGGATAATTTAGTAGAACAATTTAAATTAACAGGTACTCGATCGATGTGACTATTTATATATTAGCTCGGAATTCTTTGCCGTCATTGTTTATTCTTTAATTTTTTTTAAGTTGAAATTTTTTTCGAATTAAAGAATTGATGATAATTTGAAAAAAAAAAGAACTCATCACGACATCACGGACCACCGCGGATGGAAACCACTGTGACGCGGACCATCGCGTTTTCTTTTCACGTGATAATAATTATTGTATTGCCGTCGTGTACTATTATTATTAAAGTCTCGACTAAAGCAATTTATTAAAAAAAATAATAATAATAATAAATGAATATAAAAAAATGTGTATATACGCGTTGTAGTGTGTATTATTTTCACAGACAACGATATTCGCTTTGGTTTTGATGTTCTACGTATACACACTCTATAATATGGTTTTAAAATTTTAATGCGAACGATATAATACAATGCAGACTCATCTGTGCGCAGACGCTTTGACGACTGTACACATTAATACGTACGGACAATTTAATTAAACAAATTTCAAAACGTCTGGGAAGTTTTCGTGGCGTTTTATATTATACGTACAATATAATTATTGTGACGGATAATAAAAAAAAAAGTATTATTATTTTATTTTCGAAAAAAAAGTTGTTCGGAACGAATCCGCGTGTTCTCGCGCCAGTCGAATGCGTATCAATCGAATAATTTTAAAAAAAATTGAAAACGCGTTACGTCCGAACTTTATAAAAACTAATACACGTATATATTTTATAAATCAGTATTGTTCGGTGTTGTAGAAACGAAAATCATTAACGGTGTTGTAATATGTTATATTTAAAGTGTATTTATATACTCTAGAAATTTGAATTTATGTTAAATTTTCATTTATGATTAAACGTTACTGGTTTGCGGTATATCGGAATAACTTTATTAATTTCATTTCTAAAAATGAACCAACATTTTTTTTTGTTTTTCATCTCTAAGATCTTCAGTGTTCGGACAGCATTTGCGCATTTACGTCGTATACAATACGCGTTATTAATTTTCGTCTTTAGTGAAAACAGGTCCAGGAACCTCTAGCGGTTTTTTCGTTAATGCAAACGCTAAATATTGTTACACTTTCTGTTTTCCCGCCGATTCTCTATACACGAATTGAATTTTCGGAAAACAATTATTCGCAATTAATATATTCTTTTAATAGTAACACTGATTTTACTTGCAACGTATATAACGAAACGTGACTATAATTTTTTTATACCGTGTTTTTTTCCCCAAAGTAAAACTTTTATGATGAATACGTTAACGCGATTTGAAAGTTTGAAAATAAAAATCGAACGAAACGGGACAATTTTCATAACACTATCGGTTGGTATAATTTTTTTTAAATTTTATTTCGTATAGAAGTCCGAGGTATATATTATTATGACGGTAATGTAACGACGTGTTTTATGAAAATTTTGACGGAAAATTATAAAAAAAAACCTTGGGATTTTAATTCCGTAGCGAATCATTTACACTTATTAACATATTATCTCATACGGAATAGATATACAATATAAAATGAGCGGATATATCACGGGCTACGCACGGGCGGATAGCGTACACTAAACGATACGGACCGGGGTTCTTAACCCGGGGACTCGTTTTAAGATTTATAAATTATAAAGCCACTGACCCCTCTCTTTCGGAATTTTTATTTTTTTCTCATTTAAATTTTTAAATTATAGACGGTTTAATATTATTGTTTCGATTTAATATTTTAACGTTACGTCAAGAAGAAGAAGAAAAAATGTACTACACGTTTTATAAGAATTAATTACACGCATCGTGTTACGCGCAATTAAATATACTTACATTTTCGTATTACTTAGAAAAAAATTATGCGAACAACGAATAAGAAAAGAAAATTATTAAAAAAACGCGTTTCTATGTAATAATATCTGTTGTTTTAATATCGTACGATTGCCTTGAAACGCGCGTACCGATCATCGCCGACCGTAGCCGTCCCAAGGAGAGGGGGAGCAAACGGGGCAAGTGCCCTAGGGCGTCCAAAGTATTATGAATGCATGGGACGTCAAAAAAATGAATGACAAAAAGCAAAAATCTGTTGTTTTATTTTAGATATTAATTTCCCTTGTATCTATATGATGATTTCGAGGACGAGTGGATTTACTATTAAAATATATAAAATTATATAATTAGATATAACGTTAGTTGTACGTTTTTTTTTTAAGGGGGGCGTCAAATATTATTTTAATAATGTCGCCGACATTCAAATTCGTTCACGATTTACATTTATGACCGCGATATAGAAAATCCGGAAGATCCAAGTCAGAAAGCCAGAAACTTCTTTTTCTGTTTTTTTTTTTTTTTGTTTTAACGTATTATTTTCGTTATTTTTTTTATATTTTATTTCTCGCGTTTAATTGTCGAGGCAAACATTTATAAATTTAAATCAGAACGTTTAACAAAAACGACGGCGTATACGGTACTCGCCAGGCACGTACACAAAATAAAATTTCGGGGGTTTACAAAATATAGCAATACAAATTGTACAGCAACATAATAAAACAATTTCTTTCTTCTCACTCATTATTTTTTAATGTGACAAGAAATTATTTCGGGGGGTTTGAACCCCAACCCCCCTGTATACGTGCCTGGTACTCGCGTTATTGCCGCAGATCGCCGTCGCGTGTCATTTAATTATTTTAATATATAAATTACCTGGGTGTCCGAACGGTCCCCCGGGACCGGAGCCGGGGTGCGGGCCGCCGTGATGGCCGAAAAATTCCGGATGGAACGATCCGGGCCCGTAACCGAACTCGAACTTGACCTCGGCCGAGCCGGCAAAGTACGGGAAACCGGGCTGTTGGTCGTCCAACGATCCCGGGCTCATGTTCAACGGGAACCCGCGCATTTTCCGCGCGCCACCGTAGAACGGCCCGCGGCCCATGGACGTCAGCTGTTTCAGCCGCCGTTCTTTGCTCCTCTTGTTCTGGAACCATACCTGGACCGAAACAAAAATTATATTATTACTGGCTGTCTGTGCGCACTTCGTTGCCCGTGTAAAAATAATGCCACATCCCATACCGCATATTACGATTCAAATTTTGTTCGATTCGTTATTCAACACTCGGATGTTCGAGACTTCGAAAAAAAAAAAAGAAAGAAAGAAAAGGTTTAACTTTGATTTTCATTCGTCTGTTTTATAAAACGCCTACGAAAACAAAACAAAAAAAAGCCCCCCTTTTAGTTCAGCCAAGGTGACGTGTCGATCTGTGACCGACGAATAAAACTTCGCCGACTTTTGAAAATATTATTTCGTCGTTAACTATAACGTTGCGGACATCGTGGTCGACCCACCGCGTCGTTTTCGTTTTACTCCGTTTTCCCTTAGCGTTCTTCCTGACCCTTTTTGCTCGGCTCCTAAGGGGCCGTAACGCGATGTCAAACAGCCCGTATCCTTCGTCAACAATCGGGCTATCAAATGCAAAAAGAATTTTTCAAATCCGACTGTTGGTTTCAGAGACAAGCGCGTTCAAACAAACAATAAACGCTTCGGCTTTATTGTATTAACGCGCGCTTTCAACATTTTTGTTTAATATTATCGCGTGTACACCGGGTGACGAGGGTATATTTTAAATCGGAAAATATTCTAATAATCCTTAAAATCGTTTTCGAACAAACGTATTTAAACGAAATTTCCGAACGCTTTTTTAGCGTATCGCGTACGTGTTTGCAAACGCTCTGTACAGTAGTAGTGGTATCGACGAACGACGTACACGCGCGAACGACTGTCGAAAGTATTAATATTTTTAGCGTTTATTTATTTCACGAAATCTCACGGTTTCGTCGTTATATAATCTTTATTGGATATTTGTATTTAAACAACGTCAACACCGCTTGTTTCGACGCGAATCAACGGAAAACAACGAATTTATCGAAAACCGGTTTCGTATATATACGCGATTATTCTACGAGAGTGTAATTTTTTTTCTGGCTATTGGCGGCGATCGCCGTCACTCGTACACTGCATTTTTCACACGCGCGTTATTTTCGTAATATATGATAAATAATATTATAAATAACTTTTTTTTATATATATATAATATGTATAAACGACTGTACGTAATTTACTATGAAAAACGTAAAAGAATATAGTCGGAGAGACATATACCGAGATCAGGGTTAACGACTAAACGGCCCTATGCAAAGCTTTTCAAAAATAAAATGACAATTTTTTAAAATAAGTAATGAACTTGATTCCACCACCTCGTCGTTTATTAACAAAACGGCCGCCTAACTTCACAAAAATAAAACGTAATTATTCGCCATTCGTTTTCCTTAAATCGTGTTTGTTGAATGCAATATAAACAAAAATTAATTCTCAACGTTTTTTTGAAAAAAACGTTTTCGTTTCTGATAATCATCTCGCTTCCGTTACTACTATAGGCACGACTAGATGTTCTCGCGCGATGCAGTTATAAAAACGGTAAAGAATTTCGAATTTTCGATATTATCTTTCCCCACAACGATTCGTAATCGCATTAACGGCAGACAAGGGCCTAGCTCTAAGGGAGTCTAAAGGCCTTCCCTTATCGGCCGTGTTTTTAAAAAATTTTAACTATTCCAGAAATACTCCTAGAAGACTAGCTTGTTAAAATAAAATATATATATATGTTATAAAAATAACAATACATATAATATAAAAGAAAATATGCCTAGAGTATTCACAAAATGTTTGTAAAAGGTTTATAGTTTCGCATATGAGTCATTATCGGTTTAACCTACCATCTTGATCGGACTGTAACCCGACGATAACTATTATTATACAGTCGAAAACGGTCGTCGCCATTATAAACATTCTGCGAATACTCTACGCGCATTTTCTTTTCGTATATTTTTTATAATATATACCTATATATTTATAGTGTAATTTTTATGATATCTATATATAATTTTTTTTTTCCTAATTATTGTTTTTTTATTTCATGTTATCTGACTCGAAGCCATAATTATATACTCTTTGACAAATTTTTGTTTTTTTATTATCTAAACGTAGGTAATACTGGATCTTATATAGCAGGGGTGGCGAACCTATGGCACGCGTGCCAGAAGTGGCACGCTGACCAAATTTCAGTGGCACGCCAAATTTAAAAACATAAAAAATTATTATTTATCTTAAAAAAAATTGTATTTTAAAACTTTAGTATGAGAAATTTTAAGAATCAAATTTAAAAGTTTGTAATAATAAAAAAATTTTTTTTGGCACGCGTGCATATTTCAAAAAACTTGATTTTAAATTTTGGCACTTGACCCAAAAAAGGTTCGCCACCCCTGTTATATAGTGTCCCCCGCACACGAAATTCCTGCAGTCTACGCCATTGATGACAACGAGTCCCAAAGACGTTTTAAACACGTTACGAAAACGTTTATCTGTTACCGCAGCATCTGTAATAGTATACCGCGGTATATAAAGTCGACAAAGAAATTTTTTTTTTTTGGAGCGATGGGGCCGAAAAAAAAATCAAGAGCTTAAGCCTATTTACAGTCCGTAGGTTAATCCCCCTGTTCTGCGGGACTATGCGCGCGTACGTTTCATCTTACACCGATCGAACTTTTTCTCTCGTTTTACGAGTTCTTTCGTAAGAGAAAAATGAATTCGTTTTTGGAGACGCGCGTTCCAAAAAAATAAATAAATAATACCGTCGGAAACGTGAATTTTTCGAAAACCCGTCCACGTTTCGATCGTTAATAACGTGTTTTTCGATACGCGTACAGAGAGAGAGAGAGAGAGAGAAATAAACAGAAACGCGTAAGACTCAATTTCGACCTAATGTGTTTTTAATGATTTTCTTTTGCGTTCCCGAGCGTGCAGGGAAAGGCGCGTTGAATATTGATTGATGGGCACACCGCGGATCCAGTCGGGAGGACTGTAAAAATACAATAACAACGCGCACCATTACCCGGTAACTCACGAAATAAATTGAGTTTCTTAAAAAAAAAAAAAAAATAATAATAATTTATTTTTTCTCTAAAAATTCCCCCCGACCTGCGGTTGAATCGCCTAGCCCCGCGAATCGCTGTCCGTCTCTGGACGTGGCTAAAAAAAACTGACTGACGGACAACGAAACCAATAAAAAAAAACGCTCGTCGTCGTAGTACATTTTTTGAAATTTTCTCTTATTTTGTACAGCGGTATGAAATTTCATAACGGGTTAAAATGACTATTTTTAACGTTAAAAAAAAAATTTTACCGAACTCATTTCCTATTCTAAATAAGCGTAGGAAAGAAAAAAAAATCACTCGAACGCATTAAATTCACACAGCGCTGCGATGATCCGTGCAGCGCACTGTTCTGACGATATTAAAAAAAAATAAAAAATTCGCGTGCGATATGAAAAATCATCGGAAAGCATCACCAGACATCAGAAATTCGTATATAGATAGTTAGGTAGGTCTTTTTTAACAAATTACTTATTTTAGCGTTTATTTCGAACGTTCGAAGCAGTCGCTTACAAAGCCCAGTAGCGCAGCCAGGGGAGAGGGGGCTGATGGGGCTGCAACCTCTCTCCCCCCGAAATGAATAAATTATCAATTTTTTTTATTATAGGTACCGTCTACACGCACAATAATTATAATAACGTATAAATCAATTAATTATCAACCTCACATATTTTATTACGTTTCGAGTGATAACGTGATACCGAGTGATAAAACATTATCAGTTACCACATTGGTGACTCATAAAAATTTCTGGTAAAACACTTTTGATTCCGCGCCAAAACCGATCGTCTCCGATATTTATTAATTTATCGTTTTTCGAAAATAATTTGTAATGGATTTAAATGCGAGAATAAAAAACGAAGATTATTTCCGAACTCTTCGTGTTTACTCACAATAATATTATTAAACTTAATCGACATTTTTTTTTTTTTGAAAGACCTCATTGATTTTACGAATATTTTTTTCGATAAAATTTCAAAAAAAACAAATTTTTTTTTTGAAACGAATATAACATTGTTCTTATATAAAAATTTGCATTCGAGGCGCACGTCCGCGGCACGTAAATAGTCGCACCGGACCCCGGAGGAACGCGAGAATCGTATTAAACAAAGCGACGGACGCGTGCAGTCGAGAGGAAGAACAAGAAGAGAAAAAAAACCGAGAAATAAAATATGCGAAGAACAGAAATGATAATTAAAATCGCACGGTTTTTCGACGAAGGATCCGACGCGGAACGCCCGCGAAAGACCGCGAGGACGTGTTAATCGAAATACGTATAAAACAGCGGTGGGCAGGCGGGCGTATATCCTTCGACGTGCCAGTAAACGACGACGACGTCGGGTAAATGTGTCGGAACGGCGGCGGTTTTTTTTTTATTTTTTTTTTTATTCGTTTTATCAAAACGTCATCGAACCGACTGCCTACGGTTATATACGCGTCCGGAAAAAAAAAAATCTTTTTCCACGAGACGTTTTCTTAGAAGAAAAAAAAAATTCGTCTCGCCTCCCCACGAAATTTTATAAACGAATTAAAAAACGGATTTAAACGGGGTCGCGACTACGAAGAGGGCCCCCGTAACCCCCTCCACCGTAAAAAAAAAATTTAATTTTCGCTTTTTAAACTTTTGAAAAATATTGTATTTCGTTGATTGTGCAGAAAGTACATGTACACAATACGTGGTAACGAATTTCAGTTAATCAACAGTATATATATATATATATATAAAGTTTAGAATTTCGAACATTACGATGCTATATACGTATGAATGTACCAGCTATACGAGTTCAGACAAATAATAATTGATGAGAATTAACATTTATTGTTTTGATACTGGTGAGAAAACGCGAAAAACAATACTGTACGAGAAAATTCGATAGTTTTTCTTACACCGAGTCGAGTAATAATATCTTTAGAAAAAAAAATCTACTTTTCACGCGTGCAATAACGACGGTTAATATTACGGAAACAGTTTTATACAAATTATCGTACTGTATACGACAATCGGCGAGTTGACTGTTTTTTTTTAATTACATGAGGTATTATTTCATTAAAAAAAATTACTTAATAAATAATATACGAATCCCCCCTAAACCCCCAAAAAAAAAAAAATAATCGTATCTACGCCAGTGTCGGTCTGGCCCACTCTCGGCGATTTAGGAGCCAGACGTGGAATAGCGAATTAAAATCGAAAAAACTTTTACGAGACAAACAACGGAAATAATGAAGAGGCAGCATCGTTTTTAGACGCAGAAGAAAAAAAATCACCAACCTAATGTTAAAAATAAATTTAAAAATTACAATTACCTGGAGTATTTCTGATATCGTATGAATTGACACTTCAAAATCTGTCCTATTCACACTGTGTAACGACGAAACGTCATGTTTTTAATACTTCCTTGCACGCAAGTCTCTCGTTTTAACGCGTAGTATTTTCTAATCAAAAGATTTTTAAAACCGAATTCAGGTTCTCGGTTAATCGAATACGTCTTAGAAAACTTAATCCGGTCGATTAACAGAGAATAAACAATTTACATGTCTGTGTCTTTTGTTTCGATATAAAAATATATTCTAACCATTTTTTTTTTTTTAATGTTTACGAGTTTATCGCTAGTTATATTAATGTATACGTCTTGTACAAATGAAAAATGTCGTTTTTTTTTTTTAAATTGTAATTTGACTTATTTGAAGTTTATGTGAATACGTTACGAGGTTTTTTTTTCCGTTTTAATCTTTTACGTCTACAACCGATTTACAAAAATGTTACGTATTGTTAAAAATTATGCGGCGAAACACAAACTCGCCGGTGGTACAACGAGTGTAAAAAAGTTATTTCTTTATATTATATTACCGTGAAATTAGAACAGAGGCTCCGTTTCAAATTTTTACTCCGGTGTCCCCCCGCCGATCATAGGACACACCGACACTGCCTCTGCACGCGTCGAGGATGTTTGACGCGAGAGGAGACGCTGAGCGAAAAATTCCGAAACGTTTCGACGGCTGTGGTAAATTATTGTTCACTCACTCTTTCTCTCGCCGGTAAACGCGCCTATTATAATACGCTTTTATCGCGCGGCACCTCAAAAAATAAAAATAAAAAATAATAAAAAAAACCGAAATATTTTTAATAATATGTAACGCAGTCGGCACTGTGACAGTTAATTTAGAAAACAAAATTTACGACGCGTCCAGTACGATCCGTTACCGGGACTACACATATGCGTGTGTGTGTGTACACGTAATATATTATGTACACGCGATAAAAATGAACAAAAAAAAAAAATCTTTGGCAACGCGCGCGAGTTTTCAACGTGTGTTTTACACGAAGCCGACGCGGTTAGACACATATAATAACGTAACGCCGAAATCGTATTGTATCAAAAGTCATCCAATCTTTCCATATGTAGTATAGCTATTAAGAACCTTCAGTGTTCGCGCATAGACGAATCAACTTCGAGCGGTATAGAAATATCACAGCGGGAGCACTGCCTGTCACCACTGCATGTTCTACGTGTCGTGTGCAGTGCATGCAAACGACTCGTCAGTAAAGCCTCGGTTCTCGCTCTGTTCGCGGACGACAAACCCGCTATACAATAGCAGCTAAAAACCGAAACGAAAGGCGATAGCCATTCTTCTATACCAGGTAGGTGCCATCTTATCGGGCGGTTCGTAAAAATGCCGAGAAAACGACGACCATATTGGTTCGACAGAAATAAATCCGCAGATCTCGAACGAATTACATAATAAATAGCCACCGAGAGAGCTGGTCTGCGAGCCACGCGAAACGCCATCTCGACCGAAAAACCCGTCGCGTCCAACAAACAGGTAAACGAAACTTTATAAGAAAACAGCAACGATGCGGTCCGAAGCACGCCGTGCCCGGTACTGAATCGTAAAAGCCCGATGCCCATCATAATATCCAAACTCCTCGTATGTAGATTGCATGTAAGGTCGATACCATGACGTACAGCCCGGGGAGACCGGTCATATCGAAATCCAGCTGGAAGAAAATCGAAGCGGTCCGAAGTACCGGCTTTTCGCACCATCACAGCCCTACTACCTTTCTATACGTCGCAAACGAGATAATTCAAAACTCCGTCCAAATCCCATCAGTGCATACAAATACACGAATAAAAACCCGAAACGCCTATTCAATAAAAACTCGCTCGCACTGTACCCTCGTATCCGAGATCTAGGACGTCGCATTGAACTCCAAATCGCTAACAACCCCCCGAGGTCAATAAATCTGTTAAAATTAATTAACACAAAATCGAAAAAGAAACCTCAAATAGGCACACGCCTGACACGCGATCGCAGGCCCGTACAAACAATAAGCATAAAAACAAGCGAAATCGTATTGTTCTTTTTTTTTTTTTTTTTGGTATTTTCGAGAGAAAAAATTGGTTGTACCGACCTGTATGACTCTCATGGGCAGGCTCGTTTCTTTGGCTAATTGTTCGCGAATGTGCCTGGTAGGTTTGGGCGTTTGCGAAAACGCCGTTTTCAGTATTTCTAACTGTTTCGCTTTGATCGTGGTCCTCGGACCCCGTCTCTTCGATCCCGAGTTACCGTCGTCCGGCGATTTGTTCTCCGTCTGGCTGTCTCTGGTCTCCGGGTCGCCGTCCAACGAGCCTGTGTCAACACAGATGACGCAACGATGAGTCGATGATAACGACAACGCATTAACGCGTCTCTCCGAGGAGTCCCCCTACTTTTTAGTGTTTTTAACAGTCCTACTACGCTCTCACCTTGGTCTTCGGAATCTTCCTTGAGGTCCAGGGCCGAGTGAGGGGCTTGCAGGTCGCCGGCCGACAGCGAGTTGTTGTTGGCTTCGGGCGTGGTCGGCGGCAATATCGAACCCGGACCCGACCCGTGCAGCCCCGTGATCATATGGTGTTTGGTGGACGATATGCTGTTCGACGTGGTCTCGTCGTCTTCCTCGTCTTCCGAACCCGAGTACGGTAACGAGTCGATACCTGCAAAATAGAAAATAACTCATTTTTACAAAAAAAAAAAAACCGTCACAACACACAATCCGTTTGGTTATATTACAACGCCTATTATTTCAAACGTACAACGGCACACAAACCCGTGTTCCTCTACATTTTAATTTTTTACCATAATTTACTTAAAAAAAAAAAAAACCGATCTTTTTTTTCTTTTACCTTATTTACTTATATCCTGATTAAAAAATTCTCGTATTGAAAACCGATTAAAGAACAGGACACTTTTCGTATATTATTACACAGTGCGAACCTATACTATAGGACAGACACGACGATATACGAGCGACGCGTACAGCGCAGTAACGACGGGGCTTGCGAGCGTGAGAAAGGAAACCGAATGAGGGGGAAAAAAATTGAGCCGGAGGATATGCGCCTGGTATAAGAAAAACATTGGAGGGGGATCCGTGGCGCACGTTTTGTTGAAAAAATAAAATAAAAAATATTTTTAAAAAAAAAAGAATATAATTGGCAGACGTTTCGAACAAACACGCGTATACAAATATCCAGAGGCGGAGGCGTCAGAGCTTGGCGAATAATAACGCGCGCGCAGCAGCAGCAGCAGCAGCAGCACAACAACAACAACAACAACAACGTTGTGTACACACGAGGATAGGTCCCTTCGCGCTAGGGTGCTCTGCGACGACGCGCGCGCGTATATGGGCGGCTGCGCGTCGCGTACATAAAAGGGACGAGGACGAAAGGATACGCGCGGCAAGAGCACAGCGGACTGAAGGGACGACGAGTGGGATTTGAAGGGTGGGAGGGGGGGTGGGCGGCGGCGAGAAGGGCTTACGAAAATATTTGTTCAGGAATCAAACTCGATTACCCATTCGCGCCCGCGGGCACACACTGCACGCGCCGAAGCCGCCGCCGCCGCCGCCGCCGCCGCCGCAGGACGACGACGCTGTACCGCGGCAAAGCGGCGTATTTCGTTGCCGCTCGTCAGACCGCTCGTCCTATAGTGTATTATAAATATGTACACGAGTATCGTATGCAATATATACATATATGTATATTGTGTACGGCGCATTGCCGGTGTAGATACACGCGGTCGTGTATAATATATCCCGTGCAAACAATGCGGTCGGATAGAATGGACCGGAGGAAGCTGAATTTATATACCAGTTCGCAGGGATTGCACGAACACGGGGGACGCGGTGCCGGCCGTGGCGTATCGACGACGACGAAAATCCCATCACGAATTCAATCGGGTTTTCTCGCGGCGCCGCGTTCTCCGCTCCGCCACTGCACTGTTCACACGCGGTGGTGAACTATACATTATACGTGGTGTACACGACGCTGCACGGCGTCCGACAATATTTCCATATTATAATAATATTGTATTCCACGCGCGAATTTAAAATTCTAATTTCCATTTTTATTGCCGGATAACTTTTTTTACACCGAAAACAATAATTACAATATTATTATTGCGTGCATTAACAATAACGGGAGAGACGCTGCCGGTCTTTTTCTTCTCTCTCTCTCTCTCTCTCTCTTTTAATTCTCTAACGAGATTTTTAAATATTTAATATTAACCGAAGAAACAATAATAACACGGGCACAACGGAGTTGAGCTGACGCTTGTTGCGTAGAGGTCGTAATCTGCGCACAATGAAAAGTATACCGTGATCGGCTGACGAGTCACTTTCAAGAGAAATTTAAACAAAACTTTATACGACCAATCTACGCGCTGTCGTGTGATGTATTGCGGGCTCGACAGAGTGGTCAAGGAAAGCCCGCGGGAATAGAAGACGCGGACGATCGGGAACGTTGTGGGGAGAGACTTAGTTAAAACGGCAAGAGGCCTTTGTGGCCTCGTAAGCCAAAAAAAAAAAAATTTTAATTCTTAAAAAGTAACGAGATGTAACCGAAAAAAAATAAATGAGTCGCTGGGCGTTTGTGGGGATATCGCTCGGGTGAATCACCATTGCGGATAAAGATTTTTAGAGTTTGGTAATTATTATCAGAAAAATTCGAAAAAGCAACGCGATAAATCGACGCATTCGATAAAACGATTCTATAAGCGGCTAGCTTGGTAATTTAAAGAATAAAAAAAACGTTTCGGTCTTTTTTGTTTTACACGAACGCGCGCATAATAATAATAATAATAATGTACCAACACCAGTGTACAATAATAATATAATATATTCGTAATATAAATATATAAAATATATACCGCGTATAAAGTGTCGTTCTTTTTTTTCGGGAGTTTTTTTTTGTCCACGGTAAATTACGTACCTATATATTATAATACGTAAGAGAGAAGGAGAATAATATAACAATCGTAAAGAAGAAAAAAATATTATGTGTATGCGTAAAAATACTGCGGGAGCCGGGTCATTACACGTCTTTTCGGGTTATTTTTTTTTTTCACAAGCTGCCGTATGTAATAATAATAATAAAATAATAATAATAATACAGCGTATAGGTTTTTCGACGGCCGCCGAGTCTCGCGCAGGTTCGGCGTATATATATATAAAAAAAAAGGATATATTATATACTGTGTAATATATACCGTTTGCCGCGCAGTCATATTATAACAGTATATGTATATAGTTTCGAAAGATCTTTTATTTTTTATTTCCCCCCTCGCAGTCTCTCTCCCTCGTATTTTTTATTATCGACCCAGACCGGCCGGAGTCTTTGGAACGTCAAAAAACGATCTGGCAGTCGGTCCGTATTTACATATAACACGAATTTTTTTTTTTTTTTCTTCACATAATTTATGCGCTCCAGGGACATAATATTATAAAAAAAGCGCGCGCGCGCGCTTATATAGGAGAGAGAAAAAAAGTGACCAGAAATAACCGCCGGAATACCTGTCAATTTTTACGACCCGTCTCTTGTGTATAGGCGGAGGTGTACTCGGTCCGTTTTATGATTTCTTTTTTTTTTTTTATAAAATATACGATATTCATATTTTTATACGTTTTTTTTCTTTCTTTTACTTCTCTGCCGGTCGGTCTCCATTGAAATACGCTCCCGTACGCGCGCACAAACGCGTTGCACACAGAAGAAAAAAAATATAAAAAAAAAAATACACACCTATGTTATGTATTTTATGAAATATAATGACATTATCACCGTGTGTCCCGCGCGCCGAACAGACGTCGGCCGGGGATTCGTTTCGAACACCACACAAATATCTCGAAACGGTCGCGGCGGGTTTACGACGACGATCGGATGGTCGCGCTACACAGCAGCCGTTCTGGACCGTTTTCGTCCGTGTGAAAAACTCCTTTCCCCCCCGTCAATCTCATCTCTGCATTCGTTCGGGTGTCTGTCGTCCGTCTGCGTGCGCGTGTTTTTTTTATTTTTTTTTATTAAGAATAACCGTTTTTTTTTTTTTTGAGGTTGGGGGGACAAAAAAATAATAATTTTTTTTTTTAGTTTGACTAATTTACGACGTGCCGTTCACGCGGACCGCGCGCATTACGCACCTGCCTAACGCGTATTTAAACGTGTTCATTACACGCGCGTTTAACGAATTGTTTTTTTTTTATTTGTCTCTCACTCTTCGTCTGTGTAGCCAAACGCTTGTGGCCGCGACGCACGGCAGAGCGAAACAGCGCCGTCAGCTGATGCTGAGCGGGGCGAAAGACGCGACGTTTTTAACGGACTTTGAAAAAGGAGGTGCGCGGTTCCCGATTCGGTTGTATTTTTTTTTTTTAGATTCTGAGCGAAGCGAGGAGTGTATTGGTTTTACAACGTAGTGTTTTTTTTTTATGTCAAAATTCGACAAAAAGGCGTGTGCTCCGATCTTTTCTTGTAGCACCTTTTCTGACGGAAATTTGCATCTAATTTGTACTTTAGGAATGACGACACGACACTAATATGACTAAAACGGACGAAATAAAAAAAGAAGCAGCCGACTACAAAAAGCGTGAAATAATCAATGACTTTTTTGAAATCGGCGCGGAATTTCAAACAACTCGTTACAATAATTGCAGAAACGCGTTTTATTTTATTGCATATTATCTCTGTTGGATTGATAAAATGCGTTTTTGCAATGTAATGCGTCGTTCGAAATTCGGCGACTAAAAGACTATTGATTATTTCATACTTTTTAGTGCATTTTTTAAAGTCGGCTTCTTTTTTAAAATTTTTTTATGTCTGTACCTTGCAAAAATTCTACCGTTCTCTATACCCGCAGTCGTCACACCTGCAGGTCTCAAATCGCGTCTAATCGGTACTCAAAGCGAGTAAAAAAAAAAACTCGAAAACCAGCGAAAACGTAAGTATTAAGGGGAAAAAAACGTTTTTCAAGAAAAAAATTTCTTTCTTTATTTTTAGCAAGTTTATGGGTTTCGAGGTATATTCGATTCATAAAATTGGTAATTTTAACGTTTAACGTATACATTACAATGTAATGACGTCCCTAAGCGTTACTTATCAATTATATTTAAAAAAAATACGAAATCTCGTGAACATGTTGTGAATATTTGCGCGGACACGTGCAACGGACGTAGGTATACGCACACACCATATTGTTTCAAGTGGGAAATTTTTCCAACAACGTCCCCGAGCGGGGAACTGAATCCGAGCCGGGATTGTTTATCCAGGCCACCGACAACGGGCACTCACAGAAAAAAAAAAATGATTTTTTTTTCGCTCTGATTACAATTCCACTTGGTTTTTCTAAACAAAATACTAATTGTGAGTATCTTTAATTTATTTTCGCGGTATAAATTTAAAAAAAAAAAACGAGCCGATTTGAAAAAAAAAAATGTTTAACATCTGGAAAACTGCAATTTTCCAGACCGGCGCTGTCACCGATATAGTAAATAATAACACTATTTGTCGGAAAGACGTTTAGAAAGTCACGAGTGTAAAGTCGACTTCGCGTAACTCATTTCCCTCCTCCTCCACTTGTCACGTTGGCGATCCCGTGGTCGCTATTAATTGGTTACACTGCACGCCGCGGCGGCGGCCGTATTTCAAGTGCGTTTCGGGCGGTGGCGGCGCGCGTGCTGAGCGCGCGAACACCTGTACACGCATCATCGTGGTACGCCGCGGTGCGCCGCGCGCGTGAAGTGAGACTATCCGTAAAAGAAAAGAAAAGAAAAAAAAAAACGTGTCTCGGGTGTCCGTATATTACAGTATCGCTTCACACCTATCAGGTGGGTTCGCCGTTATCGTGGACGGAATAATAATCGTGTTACGAAGAAAACGGTACGAGAAAGAAAGGAGGAGGAGGAGGAGGAAAAAATATAATACCAGAATAATACGTATAACGAGATATGCGGCGGCCACTAAATCACTCGTGCCCGAAGACATGTCATTGTTTATCGTCGTTATTATTTTATTTTACGGGTATTTCTTCCCTCCCCCACCCCCACCCCCCTTCAACATTTCATTTCTATTCCTCCTTTTTTATTTTCTCGGCCGCGCGCGTCGTGCCGCCGCAGTAATTTACGCGCGCCGCGGACGTCACGTAGTGTGATTTTTTTCTTCTTCTTCTTCTTCTTCTTCTTCTTCGTTTATTATTTTGTGTGTATTTTTTTTTTTTTAGCCCGAAGTCGATTTACGATTCATTTAGCCGCGGAACGCGCGCGCGCGCGCGTGTCTGGGAATAGACGAACGCACGTTAAGATGAAGAGGAGAGAGAGAGAGAGAGAGAAAAGCGCTAACGTCGTACAGTTGTGCAGTGTATCGATACGGTAAAAAAAAAATAACGAAAACCTATAACGACACTAATTTTTTATTTTCAAAATGTCTTTCGTTTTTCAAGGCGTTCGCATTAATTGAACACACGCTGCAGCCGGATTCGTCTTATAATTTTTTTTTTTTTAACGTTTATATACAGAAATTATAATAAAAAGAACTTTTGTTGTTGTATCACATATTTACATATTATATACAGACTTTGAAAAAAATACTTTTTAAAAGTATTCGGAACGTGTATTCGAATATTATTCCGTGACAATAGCGTATTCCCCGAGTATTTCGAAAGTACATACCGAAAAACACTCGGAACAATTTCTTTTTTACTAGTTTTCAGTAATACGAATTGCGATTACTAATTGTTATAATAATTATTATTTTAATCGAATGCAAGAACTATCATCGATATATGTATTTAGGACGGAAAATAATTGTTTTTTTTTTTTAAATTCTGCGGTTATAAATCAACACGATATAACACCAATAAGTATTTTTTTCTTTCGAAATAGTTACTATTTACATTTCAGTAGTAACAAGTTATTGTTTTTACGTAGATATATACTATTTAGAATACGATCGGTATTCGAAAATTATCCGGAACACTGTATACAGAATACTTTTAAAAAAGTATTTAAAACACTGTATTCGGAATACTTGACGAGTATTACAGTATTAAGTAATACAGTATTCGGAATACTACCCGAGCCTGCACGTATTATTATTATATACAAAACGCGTGACCGAACGCGTATTAGCGAAATTTTATACATATACATTCCCTGGCTAAAGTCGCCGATCGTTTTCACTCCTCACATTTGTTGGAATAAAATTCCTTTTACTGATTTTTTTACCCGACGTACACAGTACTATCTTAAAGGCGATTACGGCTTAATGCGTACTACACAGCGGATCGTCTATGGCGTTTTAAAATGTCGATTAATACGTTTTACCAGCCCGATTTCGAGCGATCAACTTGACGACGCGTTAATAAGGCCGTAACCTTGATTTTCACACGAAATAATTGTTTAAATATCATTAAAAAAATGTTAAATCGTTAACGAATGTCGGTGAAACCGGCTGATCGTTTAATAAATGTTGATAAATATAATATAAAATATATTATAACGTAATTGTAGTATACAAACGTGAAGTGTATATACGTAGGGACGGCGTTTGTCGTCGGATGGTTGCGCGCGCGCGCGCGCGGTGTGAGTGCTGCGCTGAGACCGGTCTCAGGGTTGAACCGTACGCGTATTAGGAGGGTCGGCGGCGGCGGCGGCGGCGGCGGCGGTACAGTCGGCGGCGTCGGCGTCGGCGGCGGCGGCGTTCCCCCCGCGGCGACGCGGTAAAAAGGCAAACGGGCCCCCCGCCGAGACCGCGGCCGCCGCACGACTCCTCTGTACGGTGCAGTGCCCGTCGGCCGGCCGGCCGTGCAGTGTGGTGTAACACACGCGCGTATATTATAATATGTATACAGTGAAGCCCGCGGGGCGTTTCGCGATTTCGACGTGGCCCGTCAGACGCAAAAGAACCGGCCGCGCGTCGCCGCCGCCGCCGATGCTGATGCTGATGCGGCGCAGAGGTCATCTCGGGCTGTCGTTACCGCGCGCGGTTCTCGTACACACACACACACACACACACACACACGTCCTTTCTTCTCCTCCTGTACACACATTTATTATACACGTCCGTCCTCTCACCCGCGGATTCTGTATATTATAATAACGTTACACGCGCATATATTATATATAACTGTATAGAGACACCATGGGATTCGTATTAATAATACGCTCTATATAAAATTTCATCGAAATAAACTTTTTTTACGCGTATAAATAAATATATATATATTTTTTTGTGAAAATAGATTATTTTTCGTAAAAACTTATTGGAAAACAAAAAAAAATCATTAGACAGTTGATCCTAAACTATAAAAAAAAAATTTACTCAAACAGACATAATTACTCGGTGCGCCCACAGGTAAAGTTTCCTGGAGAGGGGGGAAATTTCGAAACGTCAATTACCCGGAATAAAACGGTTTAATACGGTTATTTCGTGAATTCGTTTGATAAGAACGAAAATAAAATATCGATTTTATTATTCGGTAAATATAAGAACCGCAAATTTCTTTGTTTCGTTCCGAACGCGTCGTGTATTTCCTTATCATTTCCGAAATGAAATTATCCTCGTGAGTGTTCACGACAAACAACGCATCATACACAAATGCCATTTGAACGAAGCCGCGTTTTTACTCTTCTCTCGATATAGGTGCGTACCGAAAAATCTTTCTGTATTGTGTACGTCGCTGCAGGATGCAGTGATTTTTTCAGTACCTACACGTGAAAAATCGCAGGATAATATTTTCACGATAATAAGCCAATCAATCGGCAAATCACATCACACTGCAGGGATTCAACCGAATTTTTATCTATCCAACACCGAAAATAGCACATTCCTCTATAACGTTTTCAATTCGATAGTGTTCACAAATTATAGCTTTTTTTTGTTTTCTTTACAATCTCGCGTATTTTTCGACTCGTTTCATACGTACAATATTATTAAATACGATATTTACTTGATTACAAATTCGTTTGATTTTTCCGGCACCCGTGGCCGCGACTTATACTGTTTACATATACCTAAATAGATATACTTATAGGTATATTTCACTTTACTAAGTGTACTCGAAAAATAAATAAATTATATATTACGCGACAAAAAGTAATAATATTCAGTATAATATTATGAGCTGAAAATAATAATAAAGCGTTCAAATAACAATTTTCTAAAATAATATTGACACATAGCGTTCATATAATTCGCAGCGGAAAGTATTATTATATACTTCTCTATAATAACCTTGCAGAAATAAGGGTTTTTTTATGCGACAAAACCGGTTCGTGTACCTATAGATCAGTTCACGGGAAAATGAATCGTGTCGAAAGTGCTCGTTCGTAATATCTGGGTATAGAAATATATATATTTTTTTAAAACGTAAAAATCACGCGTAAATATTTTTTTAAATTTTTCGCAATTTTAACTATACAAATCGCAATGGTTCCGTGTGATGGGTTTACGAGATTAAAGGAGAAGAAAAAAAAAGAGGGGAAGGGAAACTATTAAATCGTTTCGGCGCAGCCGGGATTTAATTCCCGAGGATTAAACGGGCGCGCAGCGTCACGAATGATTTCGTACACTCCACTCGCGCGTGCAGCAGCAGGACGGGCGGCGCGCGACAGAGATAATTAATTATCTTCCGAGGCCGTGATGCTGTGTGTGTGTGTGTGTCTAGACGACGACGTGTATAGTGATAAAACGCATTTTTCATTTGTTACAAAAAAAAAAAATTTTCTTTTTTTTTTCCATGTGTTGTTTATACCTCCGTCGACGTGTATATACGCGGTCCGAGCGTAGAAAAAATGTTGACAATCGGTTATAAATCATATGAGGGCGCGTTACAAATAATAATATATAAATAGTTCGACGTCGCGCCATCATACACGATCGTCACGCGCGTTGTTCGACGCATCGACTTATAAATTTGCTAACACCTATAGCTATTAGTCCTCGTCTCCTCGTACTTGATAAAGATATAGATATAGACATAGATATAGATATAGATATAGATATAGATATAGAAATAGATATAGATATAGGCATAGATATAGATATAGATATAGATATCGATATAGATATACCATACGTGATATACGTCATGGTAACATTTCTCGATGTCGCACAAATTTTAGAATGACCCCAGCCATAAGACATGCATACATATATACATGTTAATATGGAAAGATCGGGAAAGAAACGAAGTTGTCGACGATAAGAATAGAGGCATTTGAAATAACTGCATGTGTAAAAGATTGTTACGAATCCCGCATGGACCGACCATAGAACGAATGTATCTGCATTACTGCAGGAGCTTGCCGTACAAGCCCTGTGCAAGACCCGCGCATTTTTAACACAAATCAGAGCCGTGTACTCAAATTCTATGGCCACATCATCATAAGAAGAGATGGTATTGAAAATGATGTTGTGTACAGGGAAAAGTCGAGGGAAAGAGGAGCAGAGGCAGGACCCCCTTATATTCTTTATATATTATATATCTATTTCTATGTCTATGTCTATATCTATATCTATATCTATATAGATATGCGGATTAAAAGCCTGCATGAAAGTCACGACTTTCGAAATCGAACAACGATCAAAAATAATAATAATAATTTTCGGTTTTGTGTGTGTGTGTGTGTGCGGACACGACTTGGCGCACAAGCGTGAAAATCGAATTCGGCAAGAAGATGACACGGTAAATCACGTGTGTGTCCCGGTAGTCGAAACGGGACGGAACCGCGCTGATAAACAACGAGACAAATATAACCAGAGAGAGAGAGAGAAAGATTTTTTTTTCTTCTTCCCCATATACGTATCGACCGGTTTTTCTCGCGAATTTTCGATACGGAACAACAAAATATTATAACGTTTAAAAAAACGCCTCTTACGGCCCATTTAATAGGAGATCAAATGTATATGTAATTTTTATTATTTTTTTTTTAATCACCTCCCGGACATCTATATGTAGTTGGTTTAATACATAATTGTGGTCAGGTTCGTTTATCGTATAATAATTATAGGCTATAAACGAACGGCAGCGAGCGAACGAGAGGGGTCCGGACCCGAAATCCAAACCTCCACACCCTTGGGGCGATCTAAGTCCCTGACGTGATCCACTGTCCCGCGGGCATATCGGGTAAGAAATATTTTTAAAACGCCTTTTCCGTACAATACTGATAACGGCGTAAGGTAGGTAACACAGGTATAGGTACGCATGCGCGCGCGGATTCTCCACCCACGGGGGCGCCCGGCAGTAGGCCGCAGTAGTCGGCGCGCGCGCGCATATCGGTCGCTCGCGGCGCGGCCATCGCGGCCGCCGCCGTCCAGAAAGCTATATACACGCGCAGTGCGCGTTTGCCGCCCGTGCAGCGTACGCGCGCCATGATGATTTTTAACGGCGGCGGCCGAACGACTCGGCGTGGTATATACCATCCATACGATTAACCGTTGTCGTTGCGGTGTACTTGGAAGCGTAATAGCCGGCGCAACAGTAGTGTATAAAGCACATATTACCGTGCAGTATTACATAATATAGTGGTGCAGCGTATATTGCGGGGAGGGGGAAGCAGACCCGCGTATTTGTAAACACTGCACGGTCAGCGCATAGAGAGAGGTCTGGCGATAATTTGTCGCGTTCGATATTTAAACGATAAAGTTACCATTTGGGTATCTTGAAAAAAATATATCAAAAATAAATGAAGTATAATATTATATATATAGTTAAAATCGAACAGGAGACCGTGCACACTGGAAATCAATGTTTTTTTTCTGACGCTTCGAAAATGGTATTGAGAAAATCGAATAAAATGACCTCTCTAAAGTACCGACTAGACGACTATAACTATTAACCGGAAAACAGTGCTTCGCGTAAAAATCGGAACCCTCTTTCTGATAGAACTTTTGGGTACAGACATAAAAAAAAAAAACACATCGTCATTGTAAAACCCCAATACATTCCTCGGTCAGCTCAGAATCTTAAACTTATTCACGCGGTAATAATCCTTATAGGGACATAATATATAATATATTATAAAAGGCCTTTTTTTTTTGTACCGAGTTTCTGACGACACTATATTGAACATTTTTACGATTTTGTTTTCTACAGCGAGTGGTTGTTCCATATACTTTACCGAGTGTCGCCCATTTTTTTAACTTTTTGTCTCTGTAGAGGAGGGGACGTATTTTATTTAAACGTTACGGTTTCTCGGCGAGGCGTTTCAATAATTTTACGATTTTTTATTATTATTATTTTTTTTTTATATAAATAATTACATTTTCTTTCGAAACTACGAAACTATTCAGCTATAGTATAAAATTATTCGGAAATCTGCAGGAAAACTGACGTTATTAATAATTATTAATACGCAATTACTGCAGTTTATTAGCTGGTGCGCTTGGTTTCGATTATTCCTGCGAGCGTTAACGCGTCCATACCGATAAAGCCGTCTTTTGAGACGCGAGTTTGTAAAAAAACAAAAATGATCGAATGAAAAAAATCCTGCAACTTCACGATTACGTGAACACTTAAAAACACGTGAAGAACGTATTATAGCTTCGAAATCCGTCAAATATTTATGCGTATGATAAACCCTTCGTATTTATTCGACGAATATTGTCTTCGACGAGAAAATATAATGCGAATATTCTTTGAATTATTATTATATACAGTATAGAGTATCGCTAATCCGGTCATCGCTAGTCCGGACATCCGGTTAATCCGAACAATCGATTATTATTTATATTGTTTTTCAAGCGAGTTCGATTTTTTTTTATTATTATTATTATTATTCTCTGTACAATTGTATTTATATAATACATAATGTAAAATAAATACGTAAATACGTTTTGAATTTCTATAAGACATAATAGGTGTTGTGTTTAATAAAAAAAAAAAATATTAATTCGTAAATTTAAAAATTACCCACATAAACCTATAGCTATTTTAGACGTCATTTAATCCGGATTTTAGGCGATTCGCGAATAGAGACCCCGGTCTCATCGACTCCGAATCAGCGAGTCTCTATACTGTATTCGTTACGGTCATAAAACGGACGAATTTTCGACTTTTACCCGTTTCCCTCAAATTCGAAACATTTCAAAACGCTCAATTATCAAAAACCTTCTCCTAGAAAATCTGCCTTCATATTATAAAGAAAAAAATTTCTTTTTCATTCTACTCTTCCTAAATCCTCCGAACACCCGGACCTCTGTTAGGAGCCACGCTTGATCCAGAGAACCGTACTCTAAACAAAGCAAAGCACTTTTACCCGTTCCCCCGACCCTGTTTACAACGAAAGTATATTATATACACACGCAGTGAGCAAAAAAATCGGTTCGGAGTCAATTAGACTAAATGAGCGTGTAGTGATCTTGTAGTTATCTTGTGCTTTTCGATTAGGATTTATTGTAGGGTAATAGAAAAAACAGGCCCACGACACTCCCTACGTTCCTGCACACTGAAAATGTGGGACCTTGACGGTTGAAAACAATTTCCTGCGACATTCGGTCCTTTCATAGCGTTATAATATATAGATACCACAGATTAGATGAATTTCATACATTATATAATATATTCGTCTAATCCGTGTGGATACCACGTATTCTGTGTTAATATACGTGACGTCGTAATAACGAGTGATTTATCACGGAACACTATCGTTTCATACCGGCATAAACGTTGCTAACTTCAAGGCGGAAAAATCCGATGCCAACTTCCCGGCCGAGCCTCCGACATTTTTGTAAACAACCCGAGTGTCGTTTCTGTAATGGTCCAACGTTTAAAAGGCGATCGTATATAATGTTTTCTATCGGATAAAACGTAGAACTTATATAGATTTAAAAATGCAACGTGTGCCAGAGACACAAAAACTACTGAAGGGTTTGCGGTCTGAGTCGATATTTTTTTTCGCCCGTGATTTATATATTATAATTTCGAAAAAAAATCTATAAAAATTCGTAAATAAATAATAAAAAAAAAAAACGGCTGAACGCTGGTGGTCGTGTGCAGAAATAGGGTGCGGGTGCTCGAGCCCCGGAATCGCGTCCGTAACAGGTGGACCACCGCGCGTATGACGTGCGTGCAGTAGTAGTAGTTTCGCCGACAACGTCGGCTCGCTCAATCTCCCCGGCGCGTACGTTCTGCGTCCAACAATGGAACGCATAATACAATGCGCTGCGTGCGGTATAGAAAATACACGCGTTGACTACCGCGCCGTCCACGCCGCCGCCGCCGCCGCCGCGCGGTCACACTGCACAATACGAAATGCGTATAATAATAGTAACGACGAATGCGTGTAGCCCGTCACCGTCGTCGATATTATAAATAATACACGATGACGGGACCCCGGTGACGGTGGACGGGTGACGGGTGACGGGGGGGGGGAAAGAAAAAAAAATGACCCGCGGGGAACGCGCCCGCGCAGCTCCCGCGCGCGATACTTCTCTACGGCGACGCCACGTCACATACTCCATACATACTCACTGTACGCTGCACCGTATAATAATAATAATATGATATTATACACGGTGGTGGTTATTGTATTATTATCATTATTGTTGTTGTTGTTGTTGTGTATTACACTGCACGGCTACTTTGTACACAACGCTGTTTGTTGCGTACGGCACGGTCGATTTTCGTTGCCGCAGACTGTAACGAAATTTCTGGCGCCTACTGCTTCCACACTTGACTCGCCGGCCGCGCGAAAGGATAGTATGAGAAAATTCCGTCTCTCCAAAACGAATTCCACGTGTACGTCGCCAGTGTACACCACGCGATTTGCCGTATACGAATTTTCACGACAATCGCGCGTGCATATAATATCAGCGCGTTATTATTATTATTATTATTATTATTATTATTATTATTATTATTATTATTATTATTATTATTATTATTATTATTATTATTATTATTATTATTATTATTATTATTATTATTATTATTATTATTATTATTATTATTATTATTATTATTATTATTATTATTATTATTATTATTATTATTATTATTATTATTATTATTATTATTATTATTATTATTATTATTATTATTAGGGCTAAGGGCCCTTTTATGTGCAATAAAAAAAAAACTGGTAAAATGTGCGTTCGATTTATTAAGAATATGCGACGAAAAACGTGAAAAAAAAATATACAAAAATAAAAATTTTTACATTCTAAAATATATTGGTTATAAACTATATTGATTTTATTCGAATAAGTATTGCGTGAAACAATGACGTGGTGTTTAAAATTTTCAAAATTAAAAGGTCTTCCGTTAGATATCACAGTACATTATGTTTTTATACTTGTTGAAGCTACACGTTTAACATCGTGTGACGTAATCGTTGCGTTTTAAATTGTGCAATTACTCCAGGAGTTAGATTAGAACGAAAATCTTCATCCGGATTATACTTCCATTTATAGTATCACGTATATTATTTATAAAAATATACGTATATATATTTTCTTCCTTTACCAACCACCACGGCTAAAATATGTATCATAAAACGTGCGTTTTAGGTGTTCATTGTTGAAATACGCAATAATATGCATTTTATTAAAAATAAAATAAAATTTGCTTCATCGCATGACGTTATTCGTGGACATTTCAAACAAAAGCAGTAATCAGAAGTTGCAAAAAAAATATATGCCGATGCATATATAAATTCTAGCCCTGATTATTATTATTATTATTATTATTCTCTAAACGGCAGTGTCGTCGTATACTCACACTGTGTGTGTGTATCTTTCAAGTGCAAGAAAATAAATTCTTAAATCAACTAACGCTATAGGTTCCTCCAGTTAGATCCTCCTCCTGCCAAATGTTCGACATCCTTTTTTACAACATCTTTCCACCGCGTTCTCGGTCTTCCCAAATAGGTCTTTTCCCAACTGGATTCTGCTCTACTCCGAGCGCATGTCCTCCTCTTCTGATAACTTTTAATGTGTCCGAATCACCGTATAACGTTTCCAGTTCTATATATTTTTCTTCTTCCACCTGCACACTCCAGTTACGTACATTCATCTTTGACCGGACCACAAATTCTTCGCAAAACTTTTCTTTCAAAAACAACGAAATTGTTTTCTTTCTTTTTTCCTGAGCGGCCGAGTTTCAGTTTCGGTCAAGTTTACCGCGAGCTCATTCAAACGCGTGAATCAACTGCGGAATTCCAACAGCTGCAGTGTTTTCATATAAATTTTACGAGATTTCTGGTTTCAGTATCGCCCGGTTTTAACAGTGAAAATTCTTCGCCTAATTGTACTGCAGTGTCTTTCGTGCAAATATTTTCGGCACGCCGCTCGTCTCTTCGAAACCGTCGAATATTATTATATCGTATACTCGGTCTTTTAAGTTTTAACATATTTTCCCGAAGAATTTAGTTTTTGTAAAAAAAATTTTTTTCCAAATTTTTTTTTTTTTTTTAGACAACGTTGTCCCTAAGTTACACGCGTCCTCGTTTATATATATATAATATTTATTAACATAACAGATTACTTTAATTTTTTTTTTTTTCAAAAATATTATTCGACTATTATATAATAAATTATTGTTTTCGTTTCGCTCTTTTTGTACATCGGATTACGCGGATTTCGTCGGGAAACCGTGTATGTTTTTTTTTGGAATTTGCGAATACCTATTATTAAAAAAAAAAAAAATAGGAATAATTTTTGCAAACCGCGCAGTATATTGGCCGTTCGTGCAGTACATTCGCGTCGGGGGGAAAAAAATATGATTTCACGTCTCGCGTACACGCCAGACCCGTCGATTCGACCGGTTCGCACGTATACATTCGTTATTATATATTCTTAAATAAATACGTGTGTGTGTATAGTTAAACAATAATTATTTTCGTTTTTATCATTAAAACGAGGCACCTGCAACAGACCTTGACACTGGCTTCGTATTTATATATATATAAGAAAAAAACCGGTTTACAGTTATTCGTGCAGTGCAGGAGCGTGCGAAATTATTGTTTAAATGGATTTTCGATCGAGCAAATGTTTTTTTTTTTTCGCGATTTATACGAAAGTATTTTTTTGTTTTTCGTTTCCCACACTGCTGCTGCACGCTGCGGTGTAATTCTGCACGCGTTATGATTTATAACACGCCGTTCGCACAATATTCGTATATTATATTTATAAAAAGCTCATATATATATATACATATGTGTATACGCGCAGGCCGTTGCTGGTTTTCTTTTTTTTTTTTTGTCCGCCAAAAACGAATTTTTTTAATTTCCCGAGGTTTATACAATATAATACAGTTCGGCGCGTACGCATACTGCAGCTGCAGTAATAAACATCGGGCTGTAACTGTATAAATATAGCCGTGTTGTGACGCGTGTAACAATATATCATATTATTGTGTGCAGTACGCCGGTCGTGGAGCGGTGTTTTAAGAACCTCACGTACGTGTTTTGTGCCTCCCTCTCGGCCCGGTAGGAAAACGAGCGGTTTTTGTGCTGTGAAATATATTGAAACGGTACACGCGAACGCGTATTATATATAATATACGAATATATATATATTTCGGACGGATGTTGGCTCGAGGGCGGCGGCGGCGGCCGGAACTTCATTTCCATAGTTGGAAAACTCGATTTGAAACTCATCAACGGAAATCTAGTTATATATACGTGCGTGCAAACGGGTCGTGGCAAAAGGGTTGTCGTGCGTGCCAACCAGGGGTGTACGTACACACACATACATATATATATATATATAATCGGTATTGCACGCAGGGATATATATATATATATGTATAAAGGGACTAGGGGGATGATATAGTAACCGGTAACCGCGTTACGTGCGTATGCGCGCGCGCCGTTTTCGCACGGACACGGGAAACGAACTTTGCAAGTGTATAGAAATGATGCGAGCTTTTTGGTGGCGGCGGCGGCGGCGGGGGATGAGGAAGGAATGACGAGCAACAGGAAATCGGGGAAAAAAACTAACGCGTGTTTGTATAAAAAAAAAAAACAAATAATTTAATCCGTGTTATTTCTACCCCGTTTGCTCGATTTTATATTTTAATCGACAAAAATTTTTTTTAAAAAAATTCCCGAACCAAGAATTTTTCTGCATACACACCGCGGTGTGTCCCCGTACGGGATTCTGTGCGCGAAACCGTTGGTTTTTATACAATGACGTTTATTCATTTTTTCTCCGTACAAATTGTCCTGCACTACATTATATAAAAAGACTATAATATTATTTAAGGCGATTTTATTTTTCGATTTCCCCAAATAAAAAAAAAAAAATCGTGCCTCAAAAACGGCAAAAATTCCTTGTCGTATTTCGAAAACAATGGATTATAATAGAGGAGTCTTGAAATTTTTGAAAAAAAAATCTCTTCCAATTTTCCGGCTATTTTTTAAAGATGTCGAGCTATTAAAGTCGTAAAAAGTGTGATTTTCTAGTGAAAATTGTATACAACATATAAGTCCTTTAACTATATTTAGAAAAAAAAAATCTCGAGTCGCATACATTTTTTTTTTTATGAGCGTTTTAAATTTTTCGACAAAGAGCGCCGCCGAAGCTCGGAATCGTTTTATTTATGCGTATGTAGGATAGTAATAAAACGTTATACGATCACTTAAACGGCAATCTCACAACACGGCTATACCCTTTTTCGTTATATTTCTGCTCTTTTTCATTCGCATTTTCCTCCTAAACCGCAAGTACGTATACGCGCGCGTCTATGGGCCGGTTTCACCAGCTATTGTTAAATACACTTGAATACACCTTAACAATTTTTTTAAATTTAACGTCCGGTTAAATTATAATATAAATCTCACCATTACATTATTATGTTGAATTCTATTTGTCGAGTAAGAAAATGTTAGCTGGGTTACCAAAACGGTTACCTTGATTCTAACGTTCTCATTGGTTATCGCGAAATGTGATAACTGATAAGTGATAATATAATATTAAAATAGGAGATCTGTGACATTTCAAAATGCCGATTAAATTTAACAAGCTGATTTCTGGTGGTTAACGTGTTAAGGTTAACAAATCTCGGGTGAAACCTGATTTTCACTAACTAATTGCTGAACACAGTGTAAACAAAATGTTAAAACGATCGAAAAACGTCGGTGAAACCGATATTTATTAATACATATATATATATATACGCGTATTATAGTAACAACAACGTACCTTGACCGTTCTTGCCGGACATGTAATCGTCTTTGCATATGAACTTGTTGTCTTCCAGCACGTAAAGCTCCTCGCCCGTGGACAACTGTTTCCGACATATCATGCACGTGAAACAGTTCAGGTGAAACACTTTATCCCGGGCTTTGCGCACGAGATCGGTGGGCGATATGCCCTGGGCGCAACCGTTACACTTTTTCCCGTACCGCCTGTAAAACAACGGGGAAAAAAAAATCGAATTAGTATTTCGTCGGTTCTCGACCACTGAACTCAATACACGGAACGCGTATATCAATCAAAATATGACCCCACGTAGGAGGCCGCCATATGCATTCCGTAAAATATAAAAGTCATGGAGGATACGATGAAATATAATTTTTTCCACGATATTTATCACGTCTTATTATTTACTTTGTGATAACAGGACACAAAACGACGTACTCGTAGTATCGATGTTGGCACCGAAATCGGTTATTTTTGCATAACAAAGTTGGTAACGAAAACAGGAAAATAGAAGGCGGAATGCATATGGGGCGGCTCACTATATAGCGGTCCATTTTTCATATACGAGAATTATACGGAATGCGCGTTCCGTGTATCGAGTTTCAGTGTTCTCGACGCGGTTTTTCACGTTTTTCAAGGAGAATAAAAAACAATTTTTTCAATCGGCCGGCGCACTACTACCGCGCGGTGTGGCCGCGGTACGAAACGACCATTATTCATCACGCGTCCGTCCAGCGGAGTCGGGTCGCGGTCAAAAGGAGCCGAGGAAAAAACGATACAAGAGACGCTCGTCGTTCGTACGGACGGATGACGCGGCTCGCGTTTTATAATATAATAATATATAATATAGAAACGATAACGCGGAGAAGAAAAAAAAAAGCGCCCCGTTCCTCTCCTGTTGGCGCGGTCCGTGAACGAACGGCAGGGCGTCCGACACGCGAGCGACCGACGACGCGGCTATCGGGTCGTGCCGAAAAGCCGGGCAAGGACACGCGGAGGTCACACGGGTCGCGTACGTATTTCGGACGAGGACGTGTTTACGACGCGTCCAAAAAAAAAAACGTTATATAAATATGGTCGATGGTGAGTAGGGGGAAACAAAACTTTATGCGTTTGGTTTTTTTTCTTTTCTTCTCCTAATATCTTCCGAAATTTTTTTATTTTTTTCCCCGAACGGTTATTATTATTACTTCTTTGTTTCGAAAACCGCCGCCGCCGCCGCCGCCGCCGACAATCGGAGTAATAAAATGTAAAAAAAATAAAACCGCTTTTAAGGGTCGAAATATTGTAATAAATTTATACCGCCGCGTATCGGCCGCGGCCGCGGCGAACTGCCGGAAAGAAATAGAAATCGCGTTTTTCGCCGAGGCACTTTTGATGTACGCCGCCGCCGCCGCCGCCGTGACTTTTCGTGCGCCGTGTACAATGTCGCGCCCTCGACGACAGTTGTTATAATTGTGTAATACGATATTATATTCGGAAAGATAGAAAAACGTTCTTGTAAGAAACGATAAAAAACGAAAAAAAAATAAGTAATATTTGCCGACACCTCGCGGTGGTTCGCGTTATAAACAGTTTTTTTCTTTCTCTCGTCGTCGTTTCGAATTTCACTCGCGTAGAAGACTTTTCCGTTTTTACGCGCGCTACGCTGGCTCGTTACAAAAAAGAAAAAAACAACAATCGTTTTCCGACGTTTAAAATACCGCTGCGCCACCAACGGAATCGATCATTTTTCCACGTTTATTCTTATTTACGGTCCTTGAACGCGATGTGCTTCAATTATACACTATTTATATTGTTACACTCAGCTTGTCCCGCACTCGTATGGATCACCGTCCGACCCTGTCTAGGCCGATCCACTAGTCCGTACACTTTGTTTACTATAAAATAGTTCCACTGTGGACCTACTGCAAGGGCGTGTTTGAGATATCGCCCATCCCCTTACGATAAAGTGTTATCGTATTACGGCAAAGAATTTTATGGCTAAATTACAAAAATATTGATTAGTAAAAAAAAAAAGATTGGTGTTTAAAAAACCGTTCGTTTCGCCCAACCCCCCTTAAATTGAAGTCAAATACGCCCTTGACCTACTGTAGACTTAAGAATTTAAGAACGAAAAAATTTCGTGGGGTTCCGTACCCCGTGAATACGTCACTGGGTCCGCGTATATCCTTCTGAGCGCTATTCTACCGAAACGAACCGTTTTTTCCCTCCGTCTCCTTTTGTAGTCGACACGGGGCTTCTTATAAACCGGTCTCGTATCGGAAACTCGAGTACTGCAGCCGTCCCTTTCACCGTCTATCGACAGAATTTTTGACTCGAACGATTTTTCCAAAGCGTAATAATAACCCTTATCGTTGGCGGCAGGTGCGTCCTCAATCGAATCGCATTATACGCGTGATAGTTTTCTATGTACTCGTGTAGAGTGCTCGAAATTGGAAAAATTAAAAAAAAAAAGGGCACAAATTAACGTCCTTTACTGAGATTATACCCGACCTGACACGCGAGGGCTTCGCCCACACGCCGTTCGTTTTCATCAAATTATTACAGTGTAATAATATATACCAGCAATCACAATGAATATTTTTTTTACTACTTATCATTTATTGACATAAAAAATTAATAATTACACAAAAACGTATTCTACCTAATTCGGTACCTGATTAATTTTAAATAATTTTCCACAACCGTCGGTTACGTCTCGCACACACACACTATATCATACGCCGACACACCGTAAATTATCTATATGTATATATTAAAATTATAATAACGATGAATAGATAAGATTTTATTGTTCTCGTTACGAATTATCAAAAAAATAATACTTTTTTAACAGTTTTTATTATCTTATTCGATGCAGTTTTACATAACGAAAATTTCGAAATTATTTTAACAAAGTAACAGGCGTTCCGTCCCCCTTTCTAATGACAATAATTTCAAAAGACGCTCTCAAAACATGAAAAATTCGAAGAGGAGCTCCGTCTTCCTGCGTACCGTCCCCCCTTCGAATTCGAGCACTGTATATAATATTATAGTATTGGGAAAACTGTCGACCAATTTCCGGGTAACATACGCGCGAATGTTCTTGGTAAAAAAAAAAAAAAATTATCATTTTTTTTTTTCCGTTTGTCAAACGTAAACACTAAGAATCGTATGACGCGACCGAGTTGTGTGGTTAAAACAATTCGGGAGACTATTATTAGACGGCCTGCACCGGAACAGAAAACAATTAAACCGTAACCGGAATTTTTTCGGTTGAAAATTTTTTATCGCGCGTAATGCAAGTGTAATTTCGAGCACATAAGCGACTCGTTTTTTTTTTTTTGTTCTACGGATCGCCGTCGTTTCAGTACATTTGTAAACGGTGCAGTAAACGGACGCGTAACAGACGTTGACGTTCAAACGGAGTTTTACTGCGTTTTTTTTTTTTTTTAATTAAATTTAAATTACTCGAATAGGACGGCGAATATTCTATTACTTTAATAAATTCTACTCTTTCGTTACGTTACGTGTGTGTGTTTATATATATATGAATACTAGCAGCCATTACTAGCCCGGCGATTCCCCGGTTTAACAATAGGCGTATATATAGTTATTTCGATACGCGGAGAGTGATATTCGTGCGCTAGCGAATAGCGTCCCGTACACCGCGCACCAATATCGTCTCGCGTGTTCTATTATATATCGAGAAATACAAACGTAAATCCGAAAATCCGCTCAAAAACCAAGTAAAAAAAAAAAAAAGAGCACGTCGTCACCATCGCGGAAGAGAACTGCTATCACGGAAACTCGTGTTTGTATACAATTTTGCGGGTCGGGAAAAAGAAACCAAACGTTTTTACTATTCGCACGTATCTATATACGAGAGAAACTCTTGCAGACGACCTCGCTGAATCGTCAAAAGAAGAACTCAGAGCAGTTAAAAGCGAAATAGCCAACTTACGTATATATACTAAACGAGGACACAGTATAGGCGTATGTATAGTGTATAGGATACATCAATGAGTAATAAAAAAGTAATAATTTTTTTACTGTAAATACTGTAAATTTCGTTTTTCGCGTTTCACACGCCATCGTATCAAATATATATATATTATAATATTTTATATATATATACGCACAAAACACACTCGGACGGAACAATATGTTATCGGTACATAACCGTGTACGAGATGCGCGTTTGGTTTTCTTCGTTTTCTGTATAATTTTATATATATATATATATATAAAAAACATATATAAGTATATTATTTGATGTAAAAGCGCGTATACGGCATAAAATACCGAACGTGGAACGTGTTACAATCACGTCGAATGGAAAAAATAAAAATAAACGAAATAAAAAATATTCTTCAACAAATCTATATATACGTATATATATAGGTGTAAGTCACGCGTATTATTCAATATCGTATACTGCACACACACACACACACACACACACACACACACACATACGAAATAATATTAATAACAATTAATCAAAGCCCACTGCACGAACGCGCAACACGCTCGAGTGCTCGTCGTAGGTCGTATATATTTATAATGACATCATGTGAAACTGGTATTTACTCGGTAATTTCGTGTAAATTATCGGGCGTCCCGCGGGGTGTGTTTTATTATTATTATTATTATTTTTTTTTTTTTTGATTTTACAAGTCCTTTCACACACTATCCCGTCGTCGTCGTAGTCCGACGCGCGTTTCATTTTTTTCTCTCTCTCTCTCTCCTATATATAGAATCTTTTACGCGATACGCGCGTCTTATATTATAAAGTATACATTTTATTGGTGCGCACACCGAGGCGTGCAGGTGACCGTCGTCTCACACGCCGTATACATTATCGAATTTTTTTTTTTTTTTTATATATACATTTATTTATAAATAACGCGCGTGCATACGAATATAATACGTAAATCGTCGATTTTTCCCACGAAAATTTACACTCGATTTTACTCTTTTTTTAGGGGGGCGGAGGGGTGTCGAAAAAATTAGTTTTCTTTTTCGTCCGGCCGAGTGTGTAGGCAACCCCGACACAATAATAGACCTGAGGTCGGGTCGCCCGGGCACTGTAGAGCAGTGCCGTAAGCGAACCGCGTGTGTTCAAAAAGTCGCAGTTGCTTCTGGATTTTAGTCGGGTGGTTATTATATTGTCTAACTCAGCGTTTCCCGACCGCGGTGTGCCACGAAGAATCCATAGGTGTACCGGGAAATGTCAAGATTATTAATAAATAATAATAAACGTTTTACGGCTGTCTTATCGGCAATCGCCCGAATCCTCATATTGTTCTGATAAATAGTGTGATAAAAATTATCATTATAACTGAAGGACTTGGAAGAAGACGTGAGAGTTGTGTGCTTGTAAACCATTCGACCCCGAAGGAAACTTAATGTGTACCTATAATAAAAGGGAAACGGGCTCAAATTTCTCACTAGATTTTTATAATGTAACTGTTTTTCAGTACCAATAAAATATTTAATATTTGTATTAAATTAAAATATGTTTTTAACCGAGTTTTCCTAACCTAAATCGACACCCCGTATTAAGTGATTCGCACTAGTTATTTACTGCGATATACAATATTTATTTAATGATAAAACCCGATATTAGTCAATGTAAAGTGTGCCACGGCCAAATGTAGGTTGGGATTAGTGTGCCGTGATGTCAAAAAGGTTGGGAAACGCTGGTCTGACTCGTCGATAGGTATATTTGTAATAGTTTTCATAAATCGTAAAATATTATTTTTAAACATTTATGTCGCGGGACAGCATTCATATAGACTGGATTTTCTATACGTTTATATAGACATTTTTAGTTATTAGACAATTTTGTGCATGAAGTTTTGACGAATAACTGTATTGTTTTGGTCCTCTCAAAGTATTCGGAACGTATCCTACCGGAAAATGGGCAAACCTTGTAATAATCGCAGGAAAAGAAAAATCATTATTGTAAAACTAAAATTGGTGCGCCGTTAGTACATAGTTCGCTTCTTTAATTTTTTTTTTTTTTTAAGTTCGGCACGCCACTGCAGTGGAGTGACCACATCGGACTGTGCCGGTATCGAAACGATTAGCTAGGACTCGGTGTGTAAATTCTAAGTCACACGATGGGGATTCGATAAAAACCCGGAAAAAATTACACTATCGACTATACAATTTTTTTATTAATTTGTAAAACGTATAAATCAGCAGACATTTATTTAAAAAAAAAAAAATACTTGTACAAATTATATATAGTATCGCTGAATACGTTTTAGTCGGGCAAATTAATATTTTTTTTCTCGTGTCTCGAAACGTCCAACTCGGAAATAAATATAATAATCTTGCGAGTTGATCACACGCATACCCATAACAGGAACACTGCAGTGCAGACGGACCAACAGCGTCTCACTGGATTTAGCCCGTTCGCGAATATGTATTTATATATTTGCAGAACGTCGTCGTCGTTGTCGAACCGATAAAAATAGGTCCTCAGATGTTCGTTTTAAATAACCATTTTGCAAACGCGTAGAATTAAAAAAATATATATGTATATTTGATATAATCGACTTTCGACGTTAAACCTTTTGAATGATAAAAAAAAAACAGTTGAGAAATCATAACGAGAAACGAAATTTACGGGAGCTGGCTACGAATCGAAAATATTACGTGTAGAAGCTGAAAACGGACGAAATCAAATTTGTAATTAAAAATTCGGGGCAAATATTGCGCCGGAACATGAAACGCGTGAACGATTCCTACACATAATGCCGTTTGCTCCGTACAACTCTTTCTTCACATATATTTTTTTCGTTCTCACTGCGGTATTTTAGATTCTGAGCGGATCTAGTCGTTTTACAATGATGTTTATTTTTTTTTATCCAGTGTACAGATTTTCGACCGGAAGGAGTGCTCCGATCTCTTCGGTCACGTTTTGTTTCCGGCAGCAATTTGCATCTATTATTATACTTTAGAGAGATCATTTTTCGATTTTCTCAATAGTTTTTTTAACGCGACGCGATAAATTACCGAAAAATTACGAAAAACCGCTAAAAATGGGTTTTTTCGCTATAATTACGAAAATAATCATTTAATTGTCTTGAAATTTTCAACAAAAGTGTTGAAATACCTATACTTCAACTATATATAAAAAAAAAAAAATTTTTTTTGCAAATCGTCTGTCACAATTTCTTTTTATAACTCTTCCGAATTCTTCGACAAAGCGTATTACGCCGAAGATCCGCTCAGAATCGTTTTATCGAATGCAATGATTTATTGTTGCTATCAAATTTATAACAAAAACAAAACTCTAAAAATCTTTATCCAAGTGGATTCACTTATAAGCGATATCCACGACACCCCGCGGCTCGCTATACCATTTTCTTTTTTCTTTTTTAATTTTCGCGATAAACAGTGTTATTCCCTGCAGGACAACGCAACATTAATTCGTTCGTAGACAGAACTGCAGTCGTCGCGAAAAGAGTAAAAAATTGTATCGAATTATTTTTATATACACATCAATTATCGGGTAAACGCGTGATTTCGGAAAAAAAAAGAGTTTCTCGCGCCACCGGGTTGAAAACGCTGATCGGCTACGGACCGCAAAGGCTCTTTTAAAACTTTTCGAAAACTGACCCTTTACATTTTCATCACACACGCGCGCGCGGAACGAGTACGTCGTACGCGTTAACGTTTCTGTTAACACTACCGGGCGTTCGTATTCATAACACACGCCACGTCTTAACACGTCACCGTCGTCGTTGCGTGCGCGATCCCGGTGTATATACGCGTTTTCCCGATTAATTATTATTATTATATTATAATAACGCCGCGAACCCGTTCCCTCTCGACCGACCCTTTCGTTCGCAAATGCTCACCCGCCGGGACCGTAATAAATTATACGCCCGTGTGCGTTTCGAATTTTCGAATATTATTCGAAATCCGCTCAAAAATATTACATAGGTATACACACGGCGGACACGGCTGCAGGCTGTTGTTGAAAGAGCACGTCATATGAGACGTGTACTGCGTATTGATACTGTTTTTCCGACGAAAATATCGTTATGATATGTATTTTACTGAAAAAAGAAAGAAAATATTCCACCACCCCCACCACAACATATCGAAACAATAATAATATTAATTTATTCGTATACGATTTTCGTCGAAATAATCGTTGCACGCTCGGAGAAAAAAAAACGGTCATATTTTAAATATCAAATTTTTACAAAAAAAAAAATTTACAATATTTTACGTGTACGCAATAACGTAGGCGTTTTTTTTTAAAATACATCATCAATTCTTAAAAAGTTATAAAATTAAAAAAAAAAACTCTCCTCATTTCTCAAGAATTAAAGATATACGAATACAAAAAATAAAAATCAGCTCTGTATATAATATATAAATAATATTTTCATATGTTTAACTTTAAATATTTTGGTGTTTCAAGTACAACAACTATGGGTACTTTATCCGCCCGTTTAACGCGGTTTTTATAATAAACATTAAAATTTTTTTTTAAAGGTTTCTTTATATTTTCCGCGGTACCCAGAGTTTTTTTTTACTATTATGACTATATATACATATATATATAATATATCGTCCGAGTAGACAATTTCAAGTATACATAATACATAATATACTCGTGATGACCCGCATGAACCGATTTTTTTTTAAATATATTAAAATTTACTAAGTAAATCAATTTTTTTTTTTTTGTACTCTATGATATATAAATGAATACGGATAAATGAAGTATTAACGACAATATATATAAATAAAAACAATTTATGTAGCGATAATATTGTATGAAGTATGAAAAAAACAACGACTAATTATTACAATTACAATCAGCAAAATCCACAACACCCCGCGGCGGCTCGATACTTTCTTTTTTTTTTTTGCCGGGACTCGACTTATTTACTACATTTTTTACTCTGGGACCCGATTTACCGAGAAAAGGTCGTTTGGGACCCAATTTACCAATCCCGCTTCGAATAACAGACGGACGATATTTATTCGTGCGGTCGTTCGGCTATACGTGAAAATCTATCGCCGCGGTTCGGTAACCGTGTTCTTCGGATACATACGAGTATACGTGATGCGCAGTCTTCCTGCTGCTGCCGCAGTACCTACACGTAAAACACACGCCCGGCTGTTATACGGCGGGCGTGTCGGTGCGGCGGGCGGGCGGCAGAGGAAAAAGAGAAGAAAAATGGGTGGGGGGACGGGAAAAGACGCGTATAACGGACGGGAGCGTGAAAAGGAAGAGGCAAAAAAAAAAAAAAAAAAGTGTCGGTAAGCATCCGGATACGCGCGCGCGCGCGAGACAATGGACGCCGCGCAGCCGTACGGTGCGCGCGATGACAAACGAAAATTCGCGGCCACGGTCGTAGGACGCACAAAACAGCCGTAGAAAAAAAAGAAGAAGAAGAAGGAAAAGAAAAAAATGTGGAACACATCGGAAGAAGAAAACCTATGTCTGATACGTCGCTGTCTGCAGCATATAATACAGGCGTGCGTACAGGTACGTGGCTGCAGTTTTAGCGCGTGCGGAAATGGCGTTTTTCGCGGTCCGCGGGCTGGCGCGCGGTGCGTTAGCGATTTGCTCGCGTCTGATCCGCTTCACGGACCGTCGCCGGCGATATTATTTGAACGCGCGCGAACCGCGACGGCCGTTTAGATTTTTTTCAGTTTCGACGACGACAGTGAGGGAGAGCAAACAAACAACAAAAAAAAATGTGATTTAATTTCGTTCGTTGCGGGAAAATCGCGGTCGCCGTGTCTTTCGAGCGTCGAGAAACGTGCGCGTGTTATGCGCGCCGCAGTGCCGTCTCAACGCGTGGGCCCGCCAGAGGGCCCGGGGCCCCCCGAATTTGTTTACAAAACACCGTATAATTAATATATATATATTTAATTTAGATATTTAAAAATAAAAATAAATCTCGAATGATAAAGAAATAATCTTCTCTTCTCTACTACAAATGCCTTGTCGTTGCGAACGTTGGTTTCCCATTCCTCTGTGCTAAAAGCCAATCTTTTCGTGTCTGCGTATCTGTTACAATCGACATTTTTGATGTGAAAACATCTATTACGGCGGTATCAGGGTAAATCTCGGGAAATGTGTAAGCCGTTTTCATGACGACTAATAATAATAATATTTATTAATGTAAATTGCTTGTATAATGTGTGAGCCGTTTTCATGACGACTAATAATAATATTTATTATCGAAATTACTTTGAATAAAGACATCAATATTCACAAATTCCAACCACAGTTCCATTTTTACCGCTCACGCGACGTTTACACATCGATGTCTCGAGTACTAGCAGACTCGTTATTTATCATCGCTTCTATACACTATATGTGTTCCTCGGTCTTCCTCTACATCCGTGTCCGTTTACTCTTACTTCAAATGTGTTTGTCATAAACAAATTAAAGAAATAATTTTAAAATATTTACGTTTTGAATATATCATGATAAGCAATAAAGTAACAGAGATTTTAATAACGAAATTTGGCGTTTTAGTTTCTATTAATAAAGTATAATTTTTCATAGCTTACATAATATATTATCACTATTATATATATATACGTACATATATAATATAATTCAAGTATTTGAAGGCCCTCAAGCATTTTTGGCCGTTGGAAATGAAAAAAAAACATACAGACACGAAAATATATAGCGTTTGTTTTCTACTTATAAATTGAAACGGTTTTCTTGAATAACGTATAACGGGCGGCGCATTTCGTTATTACATAGTATATAGTCTGATTTTTTTTTATTTATTATTTTTTTTGGAGGGGTAATAAATTATCGTGGCTGCAGCGTGCGCTGAGGGGGGGGGGAATTTATGTAATTACCATAAATTAAACGAATTTTCCTCGCTGTTTTTTTTTTTACTCTGTTTTCACGGCATGTTTTTAGTGTTATATGAAACGTGCAGGTGACGGTCATCAATAAAGCTCAAAGTCGCGGCCGGTGTGCGTTTAGGGAAAAAAAACCGCGTTTCTATTCCCGAGAAAACCTTTATGCCCTGTAGGAAAAGAAAAAAGACGAAAAACGTATAGTGCCGTCGCACGAGTTACGTGTCCCGTGTTAAAACACGGAATAGACGGGAGAAATTTCCTAGTTTGATTCGCGACTGATTTTTTTTTTTTTTTTTTGTAAAAAGATTGTAAAACACTAAGCGGCCTATTTTATTTATTATTATCCGCTACGGATATACGTTTGATCGGCGTTTCGGAATGAACCTCTAAAAGCCCATCCGAAACGCCCGACACGGTGGTAAAAAAAAAAACTCGAAATCGGAGCCGAAAATATTTTGGAGTTTTAAACGAATGATAAACGTTTTTTCGTACGTATTTTTCGCGTTCAACGCGAATTCCTGTATTAGTTCTGTGACCGATAAACTGTAGTAAAAATCAGTGTCGCGAGAACGCCCCGATAAGAAAATCCACGCGCGGTAATAGAGACACAATACGCGTACTTTTGCGCAATACGTTTTTTTAATCTCGTAAATTTCGCAACCGGTTCTCGTTGAGAACACTATACGTATTCCGCGTATATATCGGTAACACAATCATTGTTTTTTTCTACCAAAGGGACGGTTTTAGCCGTTAAAATTGATGTAAAAAAAAAAAAACGTAGAATTCGTTTAGAATTGTTATAGTATAAATCACTGTGATAATTCTCGAATTCAATTCGTTATATCATCCATAAATTGCAAAAATAAATCAAAACCAATATGGAATAAATAATAACGCGTTACGAACGGATTTCAGAACTCGGAACAATACGTAAGATTTTGGTCTAGCCGTGGTTATGAAAATAAGCCACTAAACCGTACAGTGGCGGCTCTAGCATTTAATTTTTTTGGGGGGGGGGGCAAAAAAAATTGAGTTGATGTCTTGATGACCTTTTTTTGTTTATTCGCTAATAATAATTAAGGTCAACAATTATTGATCAATGAGCATAGGTACAATATCCTTTTTAAAATAAATTAATTACGCTGTAAATTTTTTTTTTATAGTGTATAATACCGGCGAGTATTCGTCCACCACCAAAGCTCTTTTTTTTAAGAATTTGGGGGGCCATGGCCCCCTGGGCCCCCCCTAAAGTCGCCACTGAAACCGTAAAACGTACAGTATTACGCGTTACACTGCGTTTCGAAACAGACGACACGCCGTTCAAAACACTGTTCTGTTCGCGCGTTGTCGTAGTATTTCTCTATAACAGAACTCAGCAGTGGCGTACCGAACCGCGTTTTCAACGAGCACTCGCTTCCGGATTCTAGTCGGACGGGCGGTCATATTATTTTTCAACTTTAAACGGTATACGTTCGCAGGACTCGATTTTATGTTTTTCGTGCCCTCGGAAGTATAGTGTTTGCAGTGCGAACACTTGCTGTCGCGGGAAATCGGGTACGCTCGTGAAAAACAAGAGTTATTGTAAAATTAAAATCGCTTCTAGAGTTTTTTTTTTTGAAAGTTCTCGACCGACAGTTGCGTCCGCACAACCCGGCCGACGAAGTAAACTCCGCTTCGTACGCGGACACTTCACAAAAGCTATAAGTACGGTGCGACGCGTACCCACGCGTTTTACACAATATTATAATAAGGACCACACAGGACGTACGACGACTGTCGCCGAGGCGCACAACACATCTCGCGACCGCTCGTATCGCGAAACGTATTATATTCTCATATACCGTAGTATTATCGTTGTGCGTCCCTTACAGTTTCCTAACCTATACCTAACGTCTTTCGACGTTTTTTCAGAAAAAAAGAGAGGGACATCGCTCGCATCTGCTCCCCCCATCAATCACCAGAAATATAAATACACGAGCGGACGCGCGTAAAGCCGATACATAAACGTTTATACGCGCGCGCGCACTCGCCTTTTCTGTCAGCGGTTTTGTACGCCAGCCCTGCCGCAGCGTTGTTTGCATTCGTGCGCAGTACACGACGGCCCGACGCCGTTCTCGCGGGCTGTCGCTTCCGGACAATGGAGACCCTGAGGGATACGCGCGTGTAGTCGATGATCCTTTTATTATCACCCTGCTGTACACACACACACACACACGCGTATTATATACGTGCGTGTTTTCATTTGGCATTGTTATTATTGTGTGTGTGTGTATCAGCGCTGACAGGGGGTTTTTTTTTCCGAGGGTGGGGGAACGGAAAACCGCAGCCGATTCGGTGTTTTCTACGTATTATTATTATTATCTCGTACCCCGCCGTTTGTGTGTATACGTGGTCGGCGGGATCGGTTTTTTTTTTTTTTCCGCCTCGGTTACGCTTATAAATATATATTGTGCGGTACAAGGTATCGCCTTTTTACACGCGCACGAAAACGCGCATTATATTATTGGTACGCGTATTTTATAATAATAATAATACGCGCTTATATAGATTGCGAAAACACTCGCGCGCTGTAGCTGCCGCTCCGTGTGCGTGTGTGGTATTTATAAATAAGCGCAATATTATTGTTACCGCCGCTGCGGTTACCCGCCCGCTTGTAGGCAGTGTGACGCGAACGCGCGCGCCTCGTCGTCGTTTCACCTATAGCCCCGCTATCAGGATCGGACTATATTGACGTGCTATCGGACGGCCGGGCCCTCTAAATATTAATATTTGATTAAATATTGACATGTCTTACGGCCCCGGGGTCATTCCACGAATTTGTGCGACACCGAGAGCGTTACACCACGTCGTCATGAACCCGGCTCTCTACTCATCGCCCGGCCAGGTCCCGGCACTTCGATACCGTCGTTGCCGGTCGCATTGGAACGGCGACGGCAGCGCGATCTATATTTAAATAGGTATCTAAAGATATATAGATGTGTCTATATAGGTACGAGGAGACGAGGACTAAGCAACAGAGGAAACTTTTTGGTCACGTGTAAAAAATAAATGAGATATATATATACAAGACGTATACGTGTACCGATATAATATACCTGCGTGCAGTGTAGATACTCCATTTTTTATTCTATTAAAAGTCGTTTAAGATCACTTACGGGCCAAAATCTTCTTGAAGCGTCAATACTCCTAAACTGCGAAGCTGATGTTGTTTAACGAATGGGGGACTACGACTCTATATGTTATTGATGAATTGGCGAATTCTTCCAATTAATTAAAACGTATATTATCGTATGTTGCAATTTAGTTCGTCTAAAATAATGTATTAAAATATACTGTTCGTGTTAAAATTAATATCTTTTCTGTATACGGCTTGATTTTACTATAACGTACTGAAATTTAATTTTTATTATACGTATCCAATGTCTATTATTAATTATATTTTTTTTAAGAAGAACAAGAAGAAGTTTCTTTTGGACATTGTGTGCCACGTTTTCCGCGTCACGTCGAATAATTTCTCTCGCTCTATCGTTTTTTTTTTTTTTTTAATAAAATATTTCTCAAGCCTCCGTAGAAACGCGTTTACTCTTTTTTCGCCCCCTTTCGCGTACGAAAAATTTGTATTTTCTTCACGGCCGGCAGGTACGAGGGTGCGCGCGCGTAGTGTTACAATATAATATTACGCCGGCCGAATCAATTTCAACGGATAAAAAGCGCGCGTGCTTTATCTGCGCCGACGTTATTATAATATATTCGCGCGCGCACGGAATATAAGGGCGCGAACGGACTTATAAGCTCGCACAATTTATATAAATATATAACAATATACACCGAGTAAGTATGTATAATATTATACCGCGCACGGTGTATATAGAGGGAAATTTCGCGAGCATTTTTTTTTACCGAGTTTTTTATATATATTAGTGTAAATTGATCAGTATATATTATAAAAAAATAATATATATATATAAAGAAAAAAAAATGCCTAGAGTATTTTTGATAAACGTTTAAGAAAGTATAGTTTCGACCGTAAGTCGACATCAGGTTACAATGAATAATGAAAAAAAAACGAAAATAGGTTAACAAAATAAACATGAAATTAATAAACAAAATACATTGAATATATTGTAAATAATAAGAAACAATCATAACCGCAGTAACACAGATTATATTAAAACATCTGGTTTTATTTTTCCTTCTATCGGCTCTGCGCCAATCTCGCAGCCGAGTCTTAAAACATTTTTTCGTCCTTTTCACCGTCCCACGATACGCCCTGCACTAAACAATACATATTATAAGCGCTCGCGGATATTATAAACGTCCCCCAGCCCACATCGCCGACGCATATATATCCGTCGAAATCGGCTCGTACGACTCTACCGACCGCCGATTATTAAAATTTTATTCCGTTCTCGAGAGTGGTTCGTATATTTCTTTTTTTATAAGAGTCATTTTTTTTTCTAACACACCCGGCGATTTCTCTCTCTCTCGTCGACAGACTCACATGTTCTACCGCACAAAAGAACCGTGTATAGGAGAATGCACGGGACATCATCGTCGTAGCTACGACGATATATTATAGATACGTATATTATGATGCGTGTTTGTGAAATATCTTATGTGCGATAGAATCGATTTTCACGTAAGAAGGAACGACAACGACGACGTTGTGGCGGCGACTGATTAGCATAATAATAATAATAATAATAATAATAATATATTTAATATTATATTGTTCGACGTCGACAACAATGCAGACATTATAACGTAATTTATATATATATATATTCCGCGATATTCCGCGCACACTGTGCGTGTAGTAACGTAATAACGCTATACGCTGTGTTTTATCGGCTTGCAGAAAGAAAAGTAGTCGTCTCGCGATAATATTCTGTCGACGCGTCAACATCGCTTTTACGATAATTGTAATTTTTTTTTTTTTTTCATATTCCGGTAACTGGTTTGTAACTGAATCGTCCCGGAAAATATTCAAAAAAAAAAAAAAGCGACTTCTTATAGTTCCAAATGCTCAATTACGCTCAATGTTCAGAAACACCGTTTGTACGCGTATAGATATGTAAAAAAAAAGGAAAATTCCTACGAACGGTTGGCGGAAGTCGAGTTTTTTTTTTTAGAAAAAAATATTGCGACATATTCGATTTTAGAATAAGAGTTTTTTTGACTGTTGATTTCGATAACTGATGATTGAAATATCACAAATTTATTTAGAGTCGGACTGCTGCAAGACTATAATTAGGAAAATCTCTTTTTTTCGGTTATATTCGTGGATTTATCTAAATAGACAAAATCGTTCGTTATTTGCAGCAAAAAAAAAAACAAAAATTTTCCATAACAGCCTTGACGTATTACGTTCGAGTACAGTGGCGTATTTATGGGGGGGATATGAGGGTCATATCCCCCGGGAGGTTATTTAAAACAATATTTTAATAATTGTATGAACGAAAATGAATGATATTAAATTCAATTTCGAACAAATAAATAAATAAATAAATCAAATTTTGTACACAAATGACAAATGTTTGTTTACATACAACACGTATATAACAATATCAATATATATGTGTATAATGAATACAATAAAAATATCTGTTAAAATTTGTATATCCCTCCCGTGGAAAAATCCTAGATACGCTACTGTTCGAGTATGACTACTCGATCGTAGGACGTGACAACGTGTATATACGTATTATAATAATAATGTATTTCTAAGCACGATTTAAGTATGTCAACGCGTGATAGGAAGCGAGCTCGAGTGACTCGCGACAAAATATAATATAGTCTCAAAACGCGTTATATATATATATATATATATATAAATGTAAAAAACATTTTCGGAAGAAAAAAAAAATTATATTTGTATAGAAACGGGACAGAATAAAAACAACAATATCGCGTAAAATCGAATCCGTACCGTCGATTTAATTATTCGGCGTTATACAGTACCTATACGAATTTCCTACGCGTAATATGAAAAATTAGTGATAAAATCCAAAAAAAAAAATCCACCGATCAGTGTACGCGATTATAGTATTATTTTTTTCGCACTACTGAAAAAAAAAAAAAAAAAGGTAAATAGCAGCGGGATGTCGTGAATGTCGCTATGAAGTCACTCGAATAAAAATTTTGGAGTGTATTGTTATCACAATAAATTTGAAAGAAACGCGATAAATTGGAGTAAAAACGATTCGGCGTAATATTTTGGGTATGTAACAAAATAACTGATACTTTTTACGAATCAATAACGGTACCTGAAAACTTATAATTGCTATATTTAATATAAATAGTCGAAAATTAAAAGAAAGTCTTTTTCCCCTTTATACGTAATATAAAGTTATACATATACGTATTTGACGAATATTTCAAGTTTCTATGACTTGACGGTTTCGAAATCACGACGAAGGAATAAATACGACAATCCGATTTCGACGGAATTTCGACGTTTTCGTGTGTATAATTTCTCCAGGAGTCTTATCGAAAAAAAAAAAAGTGTTGAGAAAATCGAACAACGACCTCTCTCTATAAAATAGTATAGTACCGCGACTATTGATTTTCTACCGGAAACCGGGTATGATTGTAAAGATCGCGGAGCACTCGGTTCTAGACTTCTAGTTAGAATTTTTGAAGGATACGGACATAAAAAAAAAAAAATCACATCACTGCGTAACACCGAATACGTTCCTACAGCTCCGCTCGGAATTTAAAATCACCATTTTTTCCTCGCCAGCGCTGGAGTATCTCATATTATATTATGTATATATATATACGCGTATCGCAGTTTTTATCGAACCCGTTTCGTATACGAGTTTTCCCCCTTTTTTTTCCATATATATATGTATATTTCCCGAAAAATACGCAGTGCGCGTACCGAGAAAAACCGAACGACGTATAATAATAATAATAATAAAAAAATAAAAAACAGCCCGAAACGGCCGCGGCGTAGGGTTTTTTTTATGGTCGCGGATCACGAATTCACCACGACTGCGTTACGACGACGAAGCCATCGACGACGAAGCGCGCGCGCGCGCGCGCGATAGTAAGGGGAGAAAAGAGTAAACGCGACCGCGTTTGAAGTGCGTATACCATTGTACACATATATATATATATATATAAATATATATAATATATATATATACGCACAAATAATATATAAAATAATATTATTTGCGTTGCTGCGGGGCGCCATTTTGTCACCGAACCCGACGCGATTTATATACGCTATCCATATAGCTATCCTCGTATTACACTGCACATATATAATATAATAATATGCAGACGAGTCAATACGTATTATTTCAGTGACACAGAGTTTAAAAAATATTTCACGAAATTTTTTCCTTACCCTAACCAATCTATTTTTTACGCGTCAGAAATCGATGACTGCGGGCCGGCGCGGACCGAAATCATTTCGGACCAGCCACCGCGGTTCGTTTAAATAGGACAACCAACAACAACACCTTACTCCGCACACGATACCACCGTTCCGATATTAACGCTACGGCCGTTTTTTTTTTTTGGCACGCGCCTCAACGGTGTCGCGTTTGAGATTTCCAATATCCTGCAATACGCGGAGACGCGTGTTCTGTATCCGCCGCGCCCAGCACGACCTTTCTCCGCGAGACGCGTCTAGAGTGATCGTACCCGAGTGTATTTGTACAGAAGCGAATAGTAGGCGTTTGAAAAAAAATAATTATAATAATGAAACTGAAATTTTTATCGCGTTTTTATATAACAGTATAATAATGTTACGAACGCGTAAAACTCCTCGGATACGTATCAAATTCGACGGAACGACGTCGTATGACCACTACAGCCACGCGTTTTTTTTTTTTATAATATTATGACGATATCGTTATTGGCACACGACGCGTATACCTCGACATACAACGCCTACTAATATACACTATATTACAGCGAATGACGATACTTATTGCAGCTGCAGGTATAATATAGCACCGAAGCAAATTTGTTCCCGAATTCCGTACACGAAAGCGCGTAGATGATTGCAGCACTTGGTTTTTTCGAGGAGTACACGGAGTTCAAAGGACCGCTTGTACGAGTGATGGCGCAAATCCGTGGCGGCTACGGGGAACAGTTTTAAATTTAAATTTAGGCGGCTAGTGTAAGCTCGTGATTCGGTTTCGAGTACGCTCCGTCTTTTGTACACGTAAGTTTTATACCCCGTACCTACGTTATTTCTAGAGCAAAAATTTATTGTTTTTCCTAGCGAAATCGAGCGTGTTCGTTTATTTTTCCACGGAAAATAATTTGACTGGTCTTGTATATTTCATTCAATTCGAAAATGTCCGTAATAATATTATAGAGATGTTGCCTCGTGTACCAAAAGAATAATTTAAAAAAAAACAAGTAAATCGAACAAATCCCGGTTCCGTTTTAAGCGCGAAAGAATACTGTAAATTTACATCTTACCCAGACAAAACTAGAAGAAAAATTTTCGACCCATTGAGCGATTTTTAAATGCGTGTTAAATTATTACATCATTTTAATCGTAATTGGTAATAATACAAAATTAAAAACAAACTACCCATATTTTCGTGTCCCTCTCCCTCATAAAACGTTCTCAATTACGCAACTGGGTTAGGTTAGGTTCGACTATATTTTATGTATCCGAAACACGCGATGTCGCGATACCCGTTACATCTGTCCAAATGTCACTATTATTTTCTCTGTAGGACACACTGAAGAAGTGAGCGCATCGTCCCCTCGCACACAAAAACGCAACCAATTTATACAAAAAAAAAAAGGAATCGGCTTTGACGAGCGTATTGTGCGCACATTAAACAGCGTATAAGCGCGATTCGGAGATTCATGCTCAGCATCCCCGATTTTGAAATCGGTACGATAAGACGTTGTTTTTTTCGCGTTTTTCATTTTTTTTTTAGGGAGGAAATTAAATAAATAACAGATTGTTTTACTGAAATCTGCCTTACCTGTAAAAGTCGGGCTTGCACAGGATCTTGCCGTCTCTGCTGTAACACTTGTCGGACAACGTGCCGTGACAGTCCGCGCACTTTACGCATTCCGCGTGCCACGCCCTGTCCAACACGTTCAAAAGGAACTTATCCATTATGGGTTTGTCGCAACCCGCGCAACTCATCATCAGACTGCTGCACCGGCCGCCGCCTCTGCCTGTGGAAACAAACGCGCGCGTTTTATGTCATTATTATTATTATTGTACACACGTTTAAAAATCTCAATTATATCGTTGTGAAAAATAGCGTTGAAACTCCTCGAATCAATAAAAAAAAAAATGTAAAAACGCCCCGCAAAAAAAAAAAGTCTTTAAATTTCCAAATTGGAAAACTAAACGGATTAACGCGCATACGTATAAACGGACTGTTTACCTATTGCAACGGGTTACCGAACCAATATCGGAACGCACTCTGTAAAAACGAATTATTAAAAATTAAATACGTCGTTGTACAGGAACGCATACAGGTGCGCAGGTATTTGGTACGGGGTGTGACGTGAAGAAAATAACGAGTCGCTTTTCCTTAAACGGGCCTTACACACCTCCCATTCTAACACCCTCCGAAAAAAAAAAAAAAATTTAACGCGAAACATCAGTTTATAAAAAAAAAAAAAATCGTTTATTGGTAACTTTAAAATTGTGTTTCACAACGTTTTTAATTTTTATATGTTTCAACAAATAGACAATCATTAAAAAAAATAATAGTAACTAGAGATATATTTTTATAATCAAAAAGTGTGTATACGTTAAAATATCAAGCGTAAAATGAACACAAGTAATACGTGTAAGTAAAACGTGTTATAATAACGGTTATCTTTTTCGGATATAGGAGTCAATACTTTAAACTCTTCAATACAACGCTATTGAAATCAACCGGATCAGGTCATTCCTGCGGCTCGACGAATAAAAGCGGTTCTAATCGTTCCCGAGACCTTTTTATACACGACAGTGATAATAATAATAAATACAATCGCAGTCAGCGGTTTATTTTATTGGGTACCTAAATTTGTTCACCACTCGTGCGTTAGCACATTTTCTAGTTTAAAAACTAAACACAAGTGTCGTATTAAAAAACCACAGGCCACGGCACGCCGCGTGCGCAAGCCTGCGCAGGAACGTATATATTATAAGCGTATAGGAAAATATTTCGTATTTTTATAACATAAATATTTTATATTTTTCTGGAATAAAAAAAAAGTGTGTGTGTGAAACGCGCGAGTATACTGCGAATACCGCGTATGTGTTTCGTTAGAAATAAAAAAAATAAACACAAAATGTCGCGGTTTTCTATAATTGACACTGTCGCGCGACGCGTTCGTCATGCTCTAATTTTCGTCCCATGCAACGGTTACATTTCTGAGAAATCGTTTTCAGCGTGCGTGCTTACATATTACTGTTACTACTACACTGTTTTGTCTAAACGGTTTCAGAGTTATTATATTATAAATATATATATATATATAGTTGAGCGGAGGGCGTTTAGGGAGAAAAAATAAAAATTAATTTGGAAACTAAATAAAACGAATAACGAACGTTCCGGGCACGCGCGCGTCATTCACACGCTATTTCAAGTCCGGATCAATCGTGGACGAGTCGAACACGCTGTTCCTTCTCCGACTCGATAGGATTTTCAAAAAAACAATTCAGACGCGCGTATAATATATTTGCTCGTCAATACTATTCGTGTAATCGTGTATCGAAGACGATCTTAACGGTCTTCGCCTTGCTTTCTACAGCGTTCTCTGCTCCGAGCCGGTGATGGTGCTCATGTCGGACGGTGCAGGGAGATGGCTGGTCGAGTCCGGTCGGGGTTTGTGTATTGGTGTTGTTAAAAAGCGATTGCGCGCATTACAAAACGTTCAACGGTATAGACGGTCTTGTGGAGATGTGTACGATGTGCGGACAATTGGAATTGGAGACGGCCGGTTTGAGTGTCGAAGATGAATTTTCTGTTTCTTCGCGTAGAATAGTCGTGTCGGTACGGTTTCCTATAATACAGCGGTTTGAGACGAACCGACGTTGTCCCGTTGACGGGTTGTTGATTGGAATTGTTCGGGCTCGGTCCAGTAAGATTTCGGAAGGTCCAGTCGGGTCACTCGTATGGGTTAGAACTGGCCGTATGTAGGTTTTGTACGTGTAGATTATTACGATCGTTATTTTACCTTCCCCCCGCACCGGGTGCGCGTCGTTAACGACAATATATATTTATAAAATAAAAGTTCTTTAATCATTTTGCATATATATATATATAGTTTCTTTTTTTAATTTGGTAAAATTACGGTCCGCGGAATTTCAAATTATGAATTTACAACGCGAGTTACGAAACGTTGCTGCGGTATCGCGGTTTTTCTAAAATCCTTCGAATAAAAACACGCGTATATTGACGGGAAGGGAAAGGATTTAGTGTACCGGATTTTCTAGCCTATATAATACAAGGGCATATTAATCCGCGACTCTGATCAATATAGTATACACGATCGTACGATTCGGGAAACGGTCGAAAACCCGTGATAACACAGAGCTCGGATCGGAGGTAAAACTATATATATATATATAGCAGTAAATGGACCGCGGAAACGTTATTAAAAATTTTCGTTCCGAAACACTTATAAAACGTCTTACAAACACGCCTGCAGACGTCACCGACATTTTCACAATAGAATCGTAAATAAATAGTTGTTTTTTTTTTTACTAATAACGCAAAAAAAAACAGTTTACTGCACGCCATTTATTTTTCTCTATATCACTATGTAATATGTTTTATCTCATATATTTTTAATAATCTCGTATTAAACGATTGGACGGAAGACACGCAACGTTGAATCCGTGTACGCATTTTCAAAGATTTCGGTAAAAAAAAATTGTTATTTCTTTTCAATTAATTTATAAACTTTCCTCCGTTTTGAAAAACTAGAAAATAAAGCGTTTTCCAAAAGATCCCCCCCCCGGTCCCTCAATATTTCAAACACTGTACAATAAGCTAATATACGCGTGTTAGAAATACGCTCGTATATACAGAATGAAAAATTGAAATTTTTTTTTTTAACGATCCTATATAGGTACGCGCGAAACTGCAGTTTGGTACACGACGACGGCGATAAAAAAAAAAAAACGCGCGCAAGAATAAATCTATTAATGTAGGCCATTTATGCATACACGTATAAACACACACGCGCGCATGAAAAATTCTAATACATACACAACACATAGTGTAACCGTAGGCGATAATGAGTTTTTTTTTTTTTGCACACGGTTATCAAACCGCGCATTAAAAAAATATAAATGTATAAAAAAAATTATGCGAACTATACGCCGTCGTTTCGTTTTAGTTCGTATATATAGGCAAATCAAACTCTGAAAGTGTGCGTTTGAAAAAAAAACCACAATTTTTTTTTTTTACATTCTGCTGCGCGTCCGAGTGGTGGTTGTTGACCGAGAGCATATCGATCAATACGCAGGATCGGGCCACACGCAACGAACGGAGAAAATTTCCTCTGATGGAGTTTGTGGAACGGTTTCGCGTTTCCGAAATTTCGTTTTCTAAACGTTTTTAATCCGTTTCGGTCGCGCAGTGGACTTTCGAAAAATCGCTTTCGTGTACTGTACAAAATCCCTGACCCGTCTAAACACAAAGTGTTATTGAATACGTTTTTTTTTTTTTTGTTTCATAAGACTGCCTCACGAAAACACTGCAGGAATCCGAATAAAAAAAAAATTGAAATATTTTTAACTTTTTCAGTAAAAAATTTAAGTTAAATATGCAATAATTGGATTGTCGTAGAAAATTTTTTTTTTTTACAATATCTTTTAATTTCGCGGTATACGAAATTATTGGATAAATACTGACCGCAGCTTATACCGGTAATTTTTTTTTTCCAGTACCGATAATTATTATTATCTGAGTATACAGGCCCGCGGTGCGTACCATTGCAGTCCAGTGTAACGGTCGAACATCGGTCGATATAATCCTCCGCTAAAATATTAAAACAAACCTTTCCCCCCAAAAACCCCTTTACAGTATATTGTGTAGTAGATAATATTATTATTACTATATTATTCCTGCGCGCGTGATAATTGTACGTATAAAACGACGAAAATTATTGTTTGAATTTTTTTCGTTTTTTTTTTACGCGCATAATATTCCGTAATATATATTTCGCTCGTAACATAATGATCGACGTCATCGCTCAAACGATATAATATTATATTAAACGAAATTCGCCCCGTTTTGCACGTTTTGCACCGCGTACGACTATATACAGAGAATACATAGACTGCGTACACCGCGCTTCGTGTAGAACCGAATTACATGTGATTTTTTTTTTTACATCTTATAATATTTCGACGCGCTTTTGACAATATTTTCGGAGTTTTTTTCTTTTACCTTACTTAAAAAAAAATTACAATAATAGTGAAAGGAAAAAAATATCGCGTCTGGAAAATCGATATACACAAAAAAAAAAAAATACGGATACGCGCGCGTATTATTAAACAGGCTTGCGCGCAATTGGTGAGAATTTTTTATTTTAGATCCTCGGATTTTTATCGAAAACCGATACGGACGTCTGCAGCGCGCTGCACGGTATTGAAACGGTGCAGTGCAGGACCGAGACGAGAAGTGAAATATCGTTTTTTTTGTTTTCGTGACGAAATCAAACGAAATACACACAAACGATTATTAATTTTGTTTTTGGATGGAACGGGGGAAATGCAGTGCCGTAAAAACCGGGTGTGCATGGTGCGTGCATTGCACACGGGCCCGGGGCCTAAATTATATTATGGGGCCCTCTGAGAGTTATTATTAGTAGAAATAAAGGGCTCCAAATTTTTGCAAGTTTTGCAAGCGGGCCCCGAATGGTGTAGTTACGGCGCTGGGGAAATGATTTTGTTAAATTCCGCCGTAATATTCGGATTTCTAATACATATATATATACGTATACGAGTGCGGCGGCGTATAAAATAATAAATTACAATAATAAACTCGACAGCGAGACGTGCAGTAAATACATAATATTCACGAGTCTATATACATACGCACAAATAACGTACGAAAACTGGATCGCGGCGTTTTAAACAGTCGTCGTCGCGTGTAAATCATTGAAATCGTTAAAGACGAGTTTTCGAGCCGGCGCGGTTCGGCACGGCGACGGACAGACACATTTCGTCGTTTCTGTTTACGGGATTTTTTTTCGGGGGGAAAAAAAAGCGATTTTTCTTCGGTTCCAGAGAAACCAAAAAAAAAAATTGTTTGTTCCTCCCGGTCTGCGTGATACGCGTAACAGTGAAAATCGAAAAAAAAATATATATATATACAAATTAGGCGGACAAACTAACGCCGCCGTCCCACCCGGTCACCCTCGTGTTTTTTTTTTTTCTTTGTCACATAAAATATAATCACGGAACACGTACGGCTACGGACGACGACGTGCCTGCAGCAGCGTCTACTCGCGTGTACTGTTTATTATTATTGTGTGTGTGTGTGTGTGTGTGTGTGTGTGTATACGGCCGATAACGAGAGATGACCGGCCGACCGGCGACTGCAGAGTGAGAAAAGCGCGGCGGCGGCTGTGGTGGCCGGGCACGGTGGAAACGAAGAGGAGGAGGAGGAGGAAAAGAAGAAGAAAAAAAAACCTATCGCGGCTATTATAAGCGTCCGTGCAGGACTGTGACTGCTGCTGCAGCAGTATTACCGTGCTGTGCACTTAGTGCGAGCCGCGCGGGTCTTCGTCTATATACAGTCGATGGTCCGTAACGAAGACGCCACGAGCCGGACCTATAATACGCGCGCGTGCTATTCGACGGCGAGTGCCGCGCGTCTCTCTCTCTGTCTGTCTGTCTGTCTACACACACCGGGCAAAACGGGGGAAGGAAAAAAAACAAACCGCCGTCCGCTCGATGACCACCTTTTTTTTTTTTGACATTTTTTTTTTTTTATAAGCCGTCGTTACGCACGAGTTACAGTCGTTAACCCGACGCCGCCGCCGCCGTCAGCAGCGACGAAAATCGGAAAAACTTATGTACCGAACACACACACACACGTATTTTTATAATTTGAAACGCGGACGGGATGCGGAGGAGGGAGGAGGGAAGAACGAGAAAGAAAAAGAAATAGAAAAAAATCCTCGAAAATTATCCGTCGTCACGTTACGGTGTGTGTGTGTGTGTGTGTGCTGTCTTATTTGGAACGCTATACGCGACATTATTACTACTGCGGTGTGCGTATCGTCCGAGTGGTTTTAACGCGGCAAAAAAAAAAAAAAATTGCTAAAAGACCAAAACGTTTAATAAAAATTTTTTTCTCCTTCGCATTTGGCAGAGTATACCGACCGCCGACGACGACGTGACACTTTTGAAAAACGGAATTTATTGCCTGGGGTATGTGCTGGAAAACACCGCTGGAATATATATGGAATATACAATAAAAAAAAAATATATATATATATATACGCGGAAACGAGTATATAGGATTGCGGGGCGTCTTATTTTTTTTTTTTATAAAGTCCTAGAAAAAAGTGGTCGGATGTGATGGAGATATACGTTTAAGGAGAGTTTAAATAAAAAATATAATGAAAAAATAAAAATAAAAAATACGTTTTATATGATAAGAAATACGTATTATTATTGACGTTTCTCGCCGGAAAACGATTTCCCGCGGCAGACCTATATACATTATGTGTGTAAAAATAGATTCAAATCGATAATATTATTAAATCATTCGATTAGATTTTTTTTTATATAGGTATAATATACGACTGCAGAACACAATATTATTGCGCGTATCAAACCCGCAATTTGGCAAGGCCGTAGCCAGGGGGGGTTTCGGGTTCAAACCCCCCACCGAAAATTTTTTTTAAATAAAATTTAATTATTTTAAATATCTATTAAATTTGAAATTTGTACACGTGTAGATTTATCGACTTCAAATTTTACTAACCTTATTTTTAAGTGTATTTTAATAAATTTAATTCTTCTTAATATTTAACAAACAAATTTTTCTTATATGTGTATAAATAACGGACACCTTAATAAAAATATTTAACTTGTATATATTAATGTATAAAGTTTAAAATTGAGTAAAAATGTAAAATAATGTGACTACCTAAATAAAAAAATGCCATGTACTTAATTTAAATAATAATTTCATAAATTCATACTATATTGAAAATATTTATGTTTTTTAAAATTTTTCAGTCAAAAAAAAAATTTATATTCTCAACCCCCCCCAAAAAAAATTTTGGCTGGCTACGGCCTTGCCCGCAAAACGAAAATCTACCACGAAATCCGAGTGTTTTTACGGTATTTTTCGCAATTTAATTGTACGTAACGCGATACGCGCGAAACGGACATTATAATATTATATGCGAAAAAAAAAAAGATTTTTTTTTTTAATCTCGCACCAAAAGACCGAATTCGAATTAAAACGCTTTTAATTTTTACACTAATATATAATTTCGCGCGCGTTAATATAATTGTTATAATACATTCAAATGAAATTTTTATATATATGTCCGACGGTTGATTTTCATTATATTATAATATCGAAAATCGACTGTAAAACAAATTAAATATTTAAAACGTCGAAAACCCTTATACGTATGTCGGGTTTTTGAAAATACTACCGACAAAAAAAATAATAAATTAACTGTTGGTAGACTTATCGAGAGAGAAAAAGAACATGCGCTTACTCATTATTATTATTATTGTGATTTCGAATATAGTTATTATAGTAGACGTATACTAGTGCGAAGAAAACGGCGAAGAATCTGCAGGAGAGTATATGGCTGCAAACCTATAACGATTATTACACGCGTATATTATTATAGAAAAACGGTGGATAAATAACGCTTAAAGGTAAAAAAAAAAAACCATAATTTTATTTCACAATAAAGCGATATTGTTTTCAGAAAAAGTTTCCGAAAAAGTTTTTTTAACAACGATTTTATTTTTTAATGTCAAAAAGTAAAAAAAAACGATTAGATATATATATTTATTTTTCTTCTAGCGCAGCTGGCGTATATGTAAACTCTGAATTTCGATATATTATTGTACAATATAATATTTTAATCGCTATTCGTTACCATAATTTTAATCGGTTTATTATTCCGTACAGTTTTTAGCATCGTTGAGTTGCATGCATAAACTGCCGCCACGAACGTTTCTCCGGAATTCACTGCCTATGCAGTTTGGTCTTAATTACAGCTGGACTCGTGTTAAAAACAAACGAAACGCACTGAATTTCAGAAGGAAATCGCTATATTATTCATTGTATATCATTATCACTCTATAGACTCGGTCATAATAGCAAACCACATCATACGCGAACAATTCGTCACGGTTATTTATAGACATCCAATTAATGGGACGCTACTAAATTATCGAATTTAAATAAAATACAAACGTTCCAATCGATTATACTTTTTTTTTATGTACGACAACTAAGGCCCTCTTTTTTTCGTGTCGACGAACACCGTACAGACCTTCCACCGTATCAAAACTGTTTCTGAAACGTCTTCAATTATTCATAAACGTTCGCGTCTAGAAAATCATCCGAATCCTCGGGAAACTCAGAGACTCCGAAACACCCTTCCCGCAGAGAAGGCTAAAAACGAGACGGTGCCGAGACTTGGACTTTTGATTTTCACGAGAACATATAAAAAAAAAAAAATCAAATATACAAAGTGAATCACTTCTTTACTCGCGTAACTCATTCTAATCGTATCTCAACACACAATATACGCTTATTGTACACACTGTACATATTTTTAAAAAAAAATTATAGCACTCCTGTACGGATTTTTTCTACAGATTCTTCGACAGATTTACACTTGCCGAGGTTAATTCTCGTGTCCGCTTTATATATTATACACTCTATCGTGTTACTAAATATTTCCACCATCAATTACACGCACGCGTAACACGACCACGTCGGGTCACTAACCCTTGCCAATAATAATAATTGTTGGGATCCCCTCGTCGTCTCGCGTTCCCATACAATTATACTCGTCAATCGTTTTTGTTCCGTACACGTTTGTACAAATATCTCCGTATTACTCGTCCGCGCATCGCCGGCTGAAGGGCAGGGCAGAAGGGGCAGCTGCCCAGGGCCCCGGTATTTGAGGGGCCCCGCACTATTATTCACGGGATTCAATGATTTTTAAGCTTAAAATTTTGTTTTTAAAATTAAATAACAAGTAACTTTTATTTGGTGTAAACAATATTATAATTATAGATTTTATTTTAAAATGAAAATTTTATCATACAGTAGACGAGCAAAATAGTATATTTTGTATTTTGTTTTAAAAAATAAAATACATATCCATTTGAACAGTTTATATAAAATACTTTGTTCAATTGTATGCGTTTAAAAAAATGTTTATTACACGAGCTGTGTAAAATAGAAAAAATGACATACGAGTTCTAGGGACCCGCGAAAAAATCTGCCCTGGACAATTGCGTACACGACATTTGCTATCGTATATGGACATTACGGAGAAGCGAGCGGATTCTTTTTTGCCAATCGTTTAAAAAGATTGACTATAGAAAGAAAAAAAATTGTCTTGGAAAATATTTTTAAATACAAGTTTTCGATCGTTTCGAAAATTACACGATAAAACAAAATTTTGATTTTTTGATTTCAGGCTAAAATAGGCGATCGTGTATTATAAACGCGGAACAATTGCTAAATATCACTACTATATATTAATAGATACCTTAAAATTCTAATCTATTTTTTTACGATTCGTTATGTGTTTATTATTATTTCACTCGAGTCCACGTCGTACGCGATCGAAACGATTACTCGAGTTTATATATAAATTTTTGATTTTTTTTTTTACTTATATTTATTTTTACAATATATATATATATATTTTATTTTTATCAGTCCAATATCGGATTTGCATTTTTTTTCCACCAGATCGTAACCGCGCGTCCCAGTCCTGCACCACTTTATCCTTTTCATTTCTGTTTTCCTCGTCCGAGTCATTTTACATTCCTTCGCGGCGGTCCGGCTCGTTCTAAACGATTCTCGCGCACATTACACCGAAATCCTGTATTGCGTATAATACAGATCCGCGCTGTATAACATACGTCTTCAATAAATCCTTCCTCAAAACGCGTACATAGGTACACTCGGAAACGCGTTCTTCTTTGAAGTGAATATATATTATATATAAATACAGTGTGTATTGCGTGTGTCACCGTAATACTTTTTTTTTCTCGTTATTAAAACGTCTGTTTTACTATTTCCACGAGCATCGCCAAAAACTGCTATAGTAGTACATACGCGCGCGTATCCACTCGTTCTACATGTAATATTAGTCTCTAACTCTTTCACCTCGTATACACGAGAATTTTTGTATTTTTTTTTTCTTCTTCTTCTTTACACTGCGTACCCCGTTCGTCGTCGCCGTCGTCGTCTGTCCTTCGACACGCGCACAACAATAAAAACACGTTATTATACACACACACACACACATAGGCGCGCATAACTCGTATAATATATATATATATAATATAGGTACGTGCAAACCACATACACACACACACACTGATATTATATATATATATATTTTGTATATTGTTATAAAATATAATAATACACACGTTATACGGCGTGTTGGTGCAGTAAACGTCACTTTTTTTTTTTTTTTTTGTAAAGAGATTCTCGATTCTTGACACGCATGACTGACTGACAATTCGACGTATCATGCCTGCGACGATGACGACGACGACGATGACGATGACGACGGTCTCTCTCGCATTATATTCGTATATGATTTTATTATTATTATTATTATTTTATTATGGACTCGAGGTATGAGTTTGGAGACTATACCGAGACACCGCGCACAAACGAAAAAATGACAATAAATATTATATTCTACAGAAAATATAAGAGCGCGCGTCAAGTGCGTATTACCGGCGACGGCCGGTTATCACGTATTATAATATACCGCGGTTATGTCACGAACGGGGAACGTTATACGCGTTTGGAAGTAAAAAAAAAACAGATTGAACTCACTTATGTTGTGGGTCTGCGTGACCGGGAAAGACATGTGAAACGGATGGGCCAAATGGTTTTGCGGGTTCAACGGCGACGTGCTCCGATTCGCGGACGTCGCGTACATGGGTTGCTGTTGTTGTTGTTGTTGTTGGCCGGCGGCGGCGGCGGCGGCGGTCACGGCCGTGTTGGACGATTGGACGGGCAGTCCGGCCACCGGCGGACGGGCGGCCAGCGGGTCGACAGCTCCGCCGGTGCTGCCGGTACCGGCGCCACCGCTTCCGCCGCCGCCGCCGACAGCGGTCGCGGTCGCGGTCGTCTCGTCCGGGTAAAACTGCAGGCCGAACGTGGTGGCCAACGACGACGTGGCCATGTGGCCGCCGCCGCCGCCGCCGCCGCCGCCGTGGTGCTGGGGACCGCCGACGGCCGTCGTGCGGATCCGGCAACCCCTGGCATAAGGCGGCTGGTGCACCGCCCCGGCGGCGTCCTGACCCACTGGCGTCGTGATGGCTGTGGTCAACCGGTGCCGGGAACGATCAATGCGCGGCCGTCCGCCGGTCTGCAGCAGCAGCAGCAGCACGCGCGCGCGCTCGGTGCTACGGCACGTCGCGACCTGCAGCACGGTCCTCCGCCGGTGGTCCGCGAACGCGTATTTCGCGATCCAAAACGTCACCGTATGTCATACACTCGCGATCTATGTGTGCGTGTGTGTGTATTAACGTTATTCCGCGAAAGATATATATATTATATTGCGCACTCGATATTATTTTCGTATATTTCGCGCGAAAACCATAGGGACGGACGATTAGGTATACGTAACGGCACGTAAAAAAAAAACCAATGACGACGACGGAGAAATTGTACGTAATTCGCGCGCGCGACTATCGCGGTAGCCAACAGCGGCTGCAGCAGTAGCGGCGGCAACGGCAGCGGGACAGCAGAAACGTACGACCGACGCGATAAGCCGGAAACCGAACACTAGTCGCGGTGCCGCGCTCGGTGCAGCGGTGTGCGCGTTATGTGCCGCCGCCTGGATTCGGTCGCGGTGGCGCGGCCGGCGTATACGACGACGCGCGGCTGTGGCCGCCGCGGTAGGACGGAGTGCGTGTGTGTGTGTGTGTGTGTGTGTGTGTGGGCGGCGGCGGCGGTAAGGTAGCGCGACCGTCATTGGGCGGTGGCGGCGGTGGCGGTGACGGTACAACGCCTCCCGGTCGCGGCACGCCTCCTGGCCCGCGGACCCCGCGGGAAACGGGCGACGGCCGCCAGTCCGCAGCGTAGCGGTCGTCACGGCGACGGCGGCCCGGTGACGATAGTACCCCATAGCCGCCGTCGTTTTTTTTTCCACCTCCACCACCGTCTCCGTCGTCCGCGCACAGCCGTTCGTTTTTTTCTCTTCTTCTTCTTCTTCTTCTCCTTCTCCGTTTTTCGTTACCGTCTTTTTCTTTTTTTCTCTCTCTCTCTCTCTCTCTCTCTCTCTCTCTCTCTCGAGTCCGTCCGTTATTCCGTTCTATTCTCTTCGCCGCGCGTACTACACTATATATACGTATACATAATACTGCACGCCGCATATAGATATATATAACAACCGCTGTACGCCGACGGCGGCGGCGGATCGACCGATGGCGTTGGTTTTTATTTTTTCGCACGACTACCGCGCCGCCGTTTCACGCGCGACTACCGGCGACTACCTATTTTTTTTTTTTTGCTGGTACACACGAATCTTGTTTTTTTTTTTTCTATAATTGTGTTTCAAAAATACACGAGTATTTTTTTTATGTATTTTTTTGGGTATTATAGACGAAGACAAAAATTGAAACCGATTATTTCTATTCGTATAATATATATATAGTGTGATTTTTTTTTTTTGATAATAAAAATATGTATTATATGTGGGCAGTGCGCCGTCTTAACGGCCCGGAGGATTTATTTTAAAAATATACCATATATTAATTATTTTTTACTTAGATGTTTAAAAAGAAATCTCGAACGGTAAAAAAAAATATTTAAATTTTAAAATATTAACATTTTGAAATTATCAAAATGAACAATAAAATAACAGAGATTCTAATATAGAAATTGGCATTTTATAGTTTTATATTATTAAAGCACAATTTTTAATAGCTAATATAATATATTATGTGTTAAAATGTATATATATGGTATACCTATATCATAATTCAAGTATTTATAAAGGCCCCCAAATATTTTAGGCCTTTATTAGGCCTCGCATAGCCTTAAAACAGTTCTGCATATATATAGGTATTGCGCATAGATGTCTGTGAAGATTTATGTTTTTTTTATTATTATTATAAAATATTACCGACATCCGCGTTCAAACGATTTTTATATTATTGCGATATACGAATTTTAAAAAAAAATTCAATTTTAATATAAAAGCTATACTTCAATTACGGGTGGGAAAAAAACTGTGTGTAATATAATGTTTTTTAAATAAAAAAATAAATAAATGTTTACCCGTTAGAAAAATGCATTACCTAATATAATATTTGAATATGGGCGTTTGTGTAAGAAGAACAAAATTACGGTTTAATTATAGAGGAAAAAACATTTTAAATTTTCATCGACGTTTGTATATGGGCCATTGCGCATTTATTGTACGCGTCACACATTATATACGATTTTAATAATTAGCAACCTATTATTTGTTAAGCGTATTTCAACATTTTCTTACATATTATTTTTTGTTGTAATATATTATGTATAGCAGGTCACGTCGCCAATCTTATAATAATATGTATAATATTATATAATGTATTATAATAATATATTGATAATAAATCGTTAAATCGTCACAATCGCTCGTTTATAATAATAAGCTATATATATATATATATATATTTACCTATATTATTACACTGCAGCACTCGAGTGACGTCATGATTTTTTTCCTAAAGGACCGCGTACATAATATACCTAATTATTTTTAAAAAAAATTACGGAAAACGTTGTTCGGGATGCAGGTATATTATATTAACCCGATTTTTCTATTTTCTTTTTATTTAACTGAACAATTAAGGGCGGAAAACTGACGAATTTCTTAAACTTTAATTGAAAATTCTTATAATTATATAAGTAATGTATATATATATATATATATATATATAATTCGGTTTAATATATATATATAGCCACCGGTGTACCAGACTTCCTTCTTTTTAAGAGTAAAAAAAAAAAATTGAATTTCTTTCAGTGGAGACTTCAGAATAAGCGACTGCGCATTTTAGTGTTTTTTCATATGAAATTTAGAGGCAGTAATCCTTTCCTTTAATATAACCTGAATAACATAAAAATATATAAGTGTAAATTTTTTCTTATATAAATATATATAATTTAAAATTTTGATATTTTTATTATTTATCGTAATATATATATATATATATCAAAGAACAGAAATTCGTAAAAAAAAACAAGTTTTACGCATTAAGCCTAATCATTGTACAAATATTGTATATTATGGTAAAAATAACTGTCCACTATTTTTGTAATAAACATCTATGGATATTTTTGATGTATAGTTATCTGATTTTTAATATAATATTCACTTGATTCGCCAATTTTATTTTATTTTATTTGATTTTATTGAAATACACGCCCGAGGGCATTTTGTTCAGTAAATTAATTGACAAATAACAAATTATATTATTAATTACAATCGTATATACTTGTCAAATATATGTATATAGTGTAAACGTAAAAAACGTAAATTTTACATTGTTTTTTTAATAATACTATTTAATATTGTACCTATATTCAAATTGATATACGCGTATGTATTGATTTAAATAAGTTCATTGCTTTCAAATGTATTGTGCAATTTATTTGTAAGTATATACAGCCGCCATTCCGTTCAAGTCACTATTACAGATGAGTCTATAGAATTAAACTAATATAAGTCTATTTAATTATATACGAAATTTCCTTAATATATATAAATATTATACGTTTGCGCTAACTGTTATTGTCCTATATATATATATATATATATTACTTTTTTTTTTTTTTTTTTTTTTTTAACAAAATATGTTTAGGATAAAAAAAATTTTGAGAAACCCGAATTCAATCGTCAGATTTAGAATTTGTTCAGATTACTGTTTGTTGATTTTATTATTATATTTACGTTAATTGCCGATTTAAAAGAAATAATATCGAATTTATATATAGCTATAATTCGTGGACATTTTTTTTTTTTACTCCGTATATACGCAATACTTACCTACAGTTTTTGATTTTGGACGCAATATAACCGTGTAATAGTATACGCGCACCGTGTAAGAAATTTCGGCCATTTTATTGTATTATAATATTACATATTGTATACGATCGTGCAGTTAGAGCAATATAGATTTTCACGTGGAATTTATTATTAAAAACGTGCCATTATATTATATATATAATTATATAGTTGTTATATAAATTGAGTGAAATTGGAATTTTTTTTCGTTTTCAAAAAGAATTGCGCACATAAATATATATATATATATATAACAGGCATGTACGTTACTTTATTTATACGTTAAAATCGATTTTTATTTTATTTTGTCCATACTATAAAATATAAAAAACTATTATTCCATTTTGGCGACATCCGCGCGCCAGTGGTGTCCCGCGATTTTATACAGTACAATACTTATATAGTCGAATATTGTATAATAGGTATACTTGCTGGATTTTTTTTATTTATTTTTTTTATTAATTATTCATATGTATTTCTATATTTTTCAACACGTTTGATATACGTGTAAAACGCAATTTTGACGTGATTATTTGCAGATCAATGAGTATATATACGCATATAATATTCAGCACATATATTATACGAGTATTCGCGTGTTTTCAATGTATATATATATAATTGGGTCTCCACATGAAATAATATATTATATTTATAGTGTTTCGATTTTCGAGTGTTGGATTTGTTGTGTGACAACGGTAATACGCTCGCGTGCCTATACTCGTATATGTTATTAATTGGAATCACAGAAACGCAAAATGAAATAAAAAAACTTTAAAAAACGAAATGTACAATTCCGTTGAGGCTTGTGCGAAATTATCGATTTGCGTATATTTACTTTTGCATACGTGCATCATAAGTTTCAATAATATAAATACATATTAAAAATATTAGAAAATAATACAACTTAAATAATATAAATTTTTTTTTTAAATTTATTTACGTGATATGATATTGGTATGGTATTGCGGTAGATAGTTGGTATACTATGATGATGATATGTATTCGTAGTACATGTACGTATTCCGTAGTCGAACTCGCGGTTATTTATTCGTTTTTATTCTAAAAAAAAAATCACACAATATTTTTACATCCGTTCATAATTATATCGAAATTTCCGTGATATTTGCACACGAATTCGAGTAAATTATATACTTTACGTTTTTTAAATCATCATCGCGTTCGGTTTAACGGGCCTTCGAGGTCTATAACGTTGCAATCACAAAATTCATCCATCTTTCTCCAACATAAATCGCAACCGAGCTTTTATCAGGTCTTTCGTGACGAAATCCTTTCATTTCGTGCGAGGTCTACCTAAACGGAATTTTCGCTCTCCGCCTTTGTTACCAGCTTAATGATTCGTCCGTTTGCTCTCCAAACGTGGCCTTAACCACTCGGTAGTCTAACATATGAGAGCGTGTTTCATCGCCTTCCATATATTCTATAACAAACACACATGTACGTTACTTTATTTATGTGTTGAAATCGATTTTTATTTTATTAATTAATTTGTTATACAGTTTTTGTAATTCAGTGTTGTATGTCTTCTTTCGTATCGCTCTGTTTTTATAGAGATTAAATTTTTCTCTCAAATACCATTAGACTATGGTGGTTTCCCTTAGTAGTCACCCAAATTTCAGAACCATACGTTAGGATCGGCCGTAAGTACATAGAATTTTTTTATTTTTATTTTTTGATTCGTGTGATTGACACGTCGATTTAAATATGTTCAATAGACTGTACTTATAGTATATTTAAGTTCTTTTCAAATTTATATACGTACCGCGAAAAGTTTATGTAGATCTATACACCGCGGGCTAATCGTGTAAAATGACCATATGCCATAGAATTTATAATTTACAGCAGTGAAATTAATATATTTTCGTTTTATCAAGACATTAAACTGCTGTAATATTTAAAAACGCGTAAATTAATATATATAGCTACGAAATTGTGCAGCGATTAATCTTTGGCTAGTTATAAACAGAGAGAGAGAGAGAGAGAGAGAGAGAGAGAGAGAAATATATATATACAACATAAACACTAATGAATTTCTACTCGTATTATAATATTATTTATAATAGACACATATCATATATAATATTATGTAACATTAACTGACGATTGATGACGTATATCCGCGTTTTTAATATATTATAAAACACATTTTTATTTTTTATTTTTTTCAATAGTAATAATAATAGTTCAGCTACTGTATTTATAAAACTGTATAGTAGAATTTATTTATTTATTTTGTAATAATATTTCTCTGCAGCGATCCAATCAATCAGTTAATAAATTCTAAATGCATAATAATTTATTACTTATAATCGAATCAATATATGTACATAATACCATAAAGTATTATACTGGCAAAATCTTTACTATTATATTATAGTGTTATTCGTTTCGATCAGATAGGTCGCGGTTATACGTATTATAGCTGGTTACTTTTCGGAATTTTCACATTATTGTATATATATATATATATATATATAATATATGACTTATTTATTATTATATTATTATTATTATTATTATTATTATTATTATTATTATTATATTATTATTATTATTATTATTATTATTATTATTATTATTATTATTATTATTATTATTATTATTATTATTATTATTACAGTACGCAAATTTTAAACGAGAATCCGCCGTTTCTCATGTCAATAATTATATACACGTATATAATTATTGATATTGACGTATATAAATATATATTATTATGTGTATGTTTTATAACATACCTATCTTTGTCTGTGTTTATCGTAGTCTTACGATAAAAATATCAAAAAAAAAACCAATCCACGTTCACGACAACGAAAGGTAGAATAACGCGAGACCATCGCGAGTCGTTCGAATAAATCGTGTTCAGAATATTATTATATTAAATTCGACGCGCTCTAAACGTTCGAATTTTCGTCCCTCTATATAATAGGTATTACGTATGGGCTTTATAGTTCTAAAAACGGTATACGAAACACACACGGTTTCCTAACCGTGTCCCGCTACATATACACGCTTACGGATAAAAAAAAAAAGATATTTATACATTCATTTCGTGATAATTTCACGAAATTATTATTATTATTTTATCGACGCAGGACGCCAATAGCACCACTATTCAGCACATTATAGGTGTATACGGCTGTTTTTAGTTCCATAATACGTCGTTTTCCTTTTCCTTTTTTTTTTTCTAAACGAAACCATTATAAATATTGTAATATAATTATATAGGACCGCGTGTATAGCATCATAAACTGTGACCGCGCATGTATACGACGAGTATTACAATATATACCGCGTCGTATACGTATTATAATATTATTATCTGTACACGCGCAGGATAATTGCAGTAATCGCGGGACAGCAGCAGGCGCAGGATAAAATAGAAATTACTAATTTTTATTATTGACCGCGCGCGCGCTCGTTGTATTCAACTAGCGATAAGTGTTTCGACGTCCGAAAACGTTATATGCCTATTATTCAATTATTATTATTGTAATAAATATTCGGGGCGATGCATGCGCGTGTGATCGATAATAATTTCGCAATTACACGTAGTTATTTTAACTTTTTTTTTTTCTTTCTCTATACTCGATACACTCGTGGTAATAACTATAACGACGAGTTACAGAGATGAAAACCTTCAGTACTCACGTTATTATACTATCGTTTATATATTTTGCGTGTATAGTAACAGAGTGTCTCTTTATTTTTTCTGCAGTTAAAATTTTTTTTTGAAACGTATATGTATAATGCACGATTTGCAGTAGTACCGCGTTAATTAATATATTTCATCGCAAAACAATGTATGATTTTTATAATAGTTTTCCTACTAAAAAAAAAAAACCTGTCGCCCGTGGCCGATTATTATTTTTACGTTTAATAATTAAAACGAATTACAACAACAGTTCAATACCGCGGCTGTACACTAAATAAATAATACCAGTGTAAATATAGGGTTAGAAAAAAATGCCACTTTTATTATATTTTCAACTCGTACCGATTAATTGTACACAAATAGTTTATTCATTTCTCGGTTTCTTTACACAGAGATCGCGATTGAATACGCGCTTATTAAAAAGACGGTGTGTATTCATTAATTCGTCGTTTTTTTCAAACAACACGGTTGTTTATCGTCTGCGGGTTTAGTGGTGCATTTAATAATTTCGTTTACTATATGTTCTCATGAAATCAATTATTTTACCGGCGAGATTAATTTTCGTGGCAAGTAAAAAAAAAAAATAAAAAATCGTTCTGAATATAGATGAAAATCCAAACCGTTATTTTTACCGAAATATATATAGTCATTTTTAACATATAAAAAAAATTGATTTTCTATGGTAAGTTGTATTTGAGAAACGAATGCGCAAAACTGATTTATCACAACGATCGAATTAACAGATATAATGGTACAATCGAAACGACGAATATTCTGTAACATCAATATAATTCGTAATATATATATTATTTCACATATAAGATTGCGGATCGAGAATACTTATCTATATATTATCATGTGCCTATATTATACTATATAGTTACTAAACGTTATCGTTTTCTAAGGAGCGAAACGAGAAGAATGTAGGTACATACCTATAACTTTTATAATAGATTCTTCCGTCGGTTACCCGCGAGTGGAAGAATATTCCTCGGTCAACCAGTTTTGGTCGTTACCAAATACAATCTAATCCGTGTTTTATAAAGTCCGATTTGTATTTCTTCGAATGAGATATTATGACCGTGCGGTATAGTAGAAACAGAGCAAATTTTTTTTTTTTTTTGAACGAATATATTATAATATGTAAAAGTTTATCGTTTCCTATACGGTATAAAATTCCGTTCGAAACTATATGACGAAATCATATTCTAATTATTAATACACGACGATCGAAATCAATCGATTACTGTATGAAATCACACGTCATATATCTGAGAAACATTATATAGGACTGCGAGTTTAGATTAATTTTTTTTTTTTTTTTTTTTTATGAAAGATTTTCTTGGTAAAAAAAAAAAACACGTAAAAAAGAAAAACGTTTAAAATCGAGACGTCCGCGGAAGGAGGGATAAATAAAAAAAATTATGAATGAGTTTCGGTGCAGAAACCCCGGAGGCCGTACATTATATAAAAGTCGTTATACGTCGGTTTCTCTTGCGTTCTCGTTGTTCTTTGTCGAAACGCTACCCGCGAGCGCTGCAGGAAATTATTTTAACATCGTTTCGGTAAACGGTAGACCGTCATCGCCATCATCGTCATCGACGTTCCCGCCGGCTCCGGGGCACCCCGTCGTCGACATCAAACGAAAAAAAAAAATATTAACTCCGTTTTTTATTATTTTTTTGCGCCCCACTTTTTTTTCTCTCTATATAGTCTCTCTCAATCTGTACATCGTCTTCGCGAGAAAAAGCGTGTACGAGTATCTATATATATATATATATATTTTATATAGAGTTTGTCGGTATTCGAGCGGTATGACGAAGCGCTATTTTCGCGTTATTTCAACGTAGTTTTCGGTTTTTTTTTTTTTTTAGATTCTGAGAGGAACGAAGAATCTATTGGTTTTAGAAAGATGTGGTTTCTTTTTTTTTCGTATCTGTATACCCGAAAATTCTACCAGAAAGAGTGCTCGGATCTTTACAATCACGGTTTGTTTCTGGTAGCGAATTGCATTTAGTTGGTACTTTAGAGCGGGCATTTTTCGATTTTCTCAAAAACGCCTGAAAACATAAATCAACAACTATACCGAAAAATCACGTAATAACGGTAAAAACGCGATTTCGTCGCGAAATCGATTATTTCATCGTAATTTTGATGAAACTAATATGGGTGTAGAAATTTGAAATATTCATCAAATGTGTAACTGCGCATATACCAGCTATATTATATTGAGGGAAAAAAATGAAGTTTTTTTTAATTTCGGACTTTTTATAGCAATTATAGGTTTTGAGGTATTCAATTCGTGAAAAGGGTTAGTTTTTGTTATATAACCAAAATAATACACCGAAGCTCAGCTCAGAATCGTTTTATCGAATGCAATATGCGATTTGCCGTTGCTTTCAAATTTACATATATACATATATAGTGACAATACAATATCTTATATCTTATATTAATATAAAATCTTTATCCAAGTAATTCACTCAAGCGACATTCACTGCAACACCCCGCGGCTCGTTACCCTTTTTTTAATTTAATTATTCTTTTTTCTGGAAAACATACGAGTTTGGCATTACACGAATACCTATTATTATTACTATTACAGGTTTTTTCGCGGTGTACGCCGCGTAGTGTTTCGATCCTATATTGCCGCGGGGTGTTACGGATGACGTTTAATGGAATTACTTAAAAAAAAGATTTTAGACTTTTGTCATTATATACCTACTGTTGATTCGAAAACAATGCGATTAATCATATTGCGTTCGATAAAACGATACTGAGCTGGGAGCTTCGGCGGTGTAATACGCGCACTTTGCAGTCGAAAATTTTGAAACGGTTATAAAGAGAAATCGTGACTTAACGATTTTCGAGATTTTTTTTTTTTTCTAGTGTATATATAGTTGAAGTAACAAACGTCTGACATCGTTTTTACAATTTTAAAAGCCTTATAAAACAAAAAAATTACTTCTTTTACGGAATTAAATACCTCTAAATCTACAATAGCCCGAAATTTAAAAAAAAAATTTTTTTTTTTTTAATTTGTTGATACAGTTCAAAGTAACATAATAATATAAATGGGGAAAATTTCGGGTCTCTATGACCATTATAGTTTCAAAATTACGAAGAAATGACGATAATCGATTTTGCGACGAAATCGCCTTTTTTACCTTTTTTTTTTTTTTTTGTAATTTTTCAATAGTTTTTTCTGACGCTTAAAAAAAGTATTGAAAATAATCGAAAAATGACCCTCTTCAAAGTGCCGACCAGATGTAATTTTCAACCGGAAAACAATAGTGTGCTATGTATATACGTAATAAAGATCGGAGCATTGCGGTTGAATTTTCGGGTACAGACATAAAACAAAAAAAAAAAACGTTTTGTAAAACCGATACGTTCCTCGCTCCGGTCGGAATCTAAAATTCCGTTTTTTAAAGCGATCTAAAAAAAAAAAAAAAAGAAAATAGAAATAAAAAACGAATCTGAGCAGCAGCAGCCTAATAATACGCGAATACTGCACAATCCGGGGGGTCCGGTCCAAGAAGAGGCGTTCAGAACGAGATTCCAGGTTGACTGGTCCAGGAAACCGGGCCGGGAAGACATGTCTCCTCTGACGATCAAACGCTAGTCAAGCAAATTGTGGGCCGAAGGCCGCGTTAGGCCGATCGGCCAACAATATTGTATATTAATGTTGTTTTTGTTTCTACAATAAACGATAGCGGCATCAGGGAAGTAATGCTCACGCAGTTCCCCCGCGGGTGTCGTTGATTTACCATGGGAAAAATTAAAAAAAATACTGCACAATACTCGCATATACGAACGCTGGACGGTGGCCGTTTTCCGCGCGTTTTCCCGTGCACGGCCGTTAACGTTTTTTTACGCGTGTAACGTTATTCGGGAACGCGCGTTTTAAAATCGTATTATACTCGCGCTATGGGAAAATCGTCGCCGTTCCGGACGCGGTTCGTTATGTGGCGCCAAGGAAGTGAGAATATAATAATAATAATAATAATAATAATAATATGTATACGCGCGTATCGACGCGGACGTTATAATACATATACTTTACTGCAACGCAATTATTCCAGCCAAAATCGCGGTCGTCGTATACAGAATACCTATACCTATATAGTGTATACGGTCCACTACACAATGTACACCAACCGTATATATATATATATATATATATATAATAATAATAATAATAATAATAATAATATAATATTTTAACAATATATGTATATAAAAGTGTGTACGCGTTAAGTATTTGCCTCTATTATATATATATAGTATATACGTGTGTCGACCGCGAACAATAACGCGTGTCGTGCAGTGTATTTCACCAAAACGCGAAATAAAATAAAAATTGATAATGTTCGGGATACAATGCTCGTGTGTGTGGTAAGAACGAGAAAATTCGCAACGTTTCCGAGCGCCATACACGCATATACAGGTATATAAAGTATGTATAATATACAATAAAATAACAATATGACGTTTATATAACGCGGCTTTATATTATAAACCTGCAGCTGCTAATATATTACGCTATTAATAATATATATATATATATATAGTGTATACTATAACTGTCCGACAGACGTCGTCATGTCCGAAAAATTTCAATCATTTTTTTTTTATCGTTTTGTGAATTCGGTGAAAACTATTGGAAATATGGTTTAAATTTAAAATGACAATGTGAATCTCGATATACGTTTAATTTACAATTCTATTTCAAAAGTGTTCGAGTAGATACGTTAACGTTCAGGTAAACGAAAAACTAAATAAATAAATAAGCTAATTTCCCGGTTTTGCAGCCCGTGCGCAGTTTCGAACGAAAAAAATTCAAAAAAAAGTGTTTAAAAAAAAAAATCAACAAAATTATTGAAATGCCTCGCCGAAAACTGTCGTATTCATGTGTACGATAACGATTTGCCTATATCGTACGTCGTACGCGTGAACAATAAAAATCGTACAAATACGATCTAATATTATCGTACGTCTGGCAACACTGCAGCAGTGAATACCTGTATAATATGTTGCGCTTTTTCGCGACGATTTTTCGCGGTCCCGGTCTCCTCCGCGACCTCCGCAAGAATAAAGCTTCGCTTTAAAAAAAGAAAACACTGTGAAACCGACATAGGTACATTCCTCGTTACGCTCAGAACAGAAGAGAAAAAAAACCGGCATTTTTATAAAACCCGATTAAAACTAAGTACACCGTCGTATACACGTGTGTCGTCTCGTGAATGTTTTTCCCGTCGGGGTCGCACGCACGCTGCACACACACACACACATAGTCACACGTGTGTGTATTGTACGCGGAAAAAGCGAATAGTAGAGAGAGAGAGAGACTGTAAAACGTATAACGCGTATATAGAAATAGCTGAAGGAACGGGAGAACGTAGAAAGTGTAATAAACGGCCGTCGGCGGCGCGGAGGCTGCTGTCACTGCGTGTAAATTGGGGTTGCCCCGTTGATTTATAGCGGCCGGCAAAATACGGTATTATTTTGACGCGCGTCTTCTGTGCGCCAACTCCGCTGTGTGTGTGTGTGTGTTTACGTCGTCGTCGTCGCCCTCGCGCTGACGGTTTTCATAATTAAAATGTCATTCGAACCGACGGCGGCGGCGTGCACACAAACGCGCGTAAATAACCCAATAATAATAATAATAATAATAATAATAATAATAATAATAATAATAATAATAATAAAATCGCGACAAAATGTCGGTGAAAACGAGCGGCGGCGTCGTAGAAAAAAAAAATTTTTTCGTTGTATATTACTACAGTTATAAAAGCGCAAGTCTTTCCCCCATCTTCTCCTCCTCCTCGGCAACCGTAGTCGCGGGCCGTCTGCAAAAACGAACGAATCGCGCGAACCAATAATAATAATAATAATAATAACGACGTTATCGAGTCGGGTCGGGTTGAACAGACTTTTCGGTTCGTCGATACCGATAATGGCGCGTATAAGTATACTTATATAACATATTAGAATAATATTTTGTCGACGGAACAAACGCGGTATGCTGCAGTACACGAGAAAAAACACACACACACACGAGCTCCTCCGCGGTATTTCGGTCGGACGAAAAACCAATTTATCGGTACACGCGTGCAGTGTCGCGCGGCGTTATAACGAATTTCGGTGATTTTATTATTATTATTATTATTATTTTCGTTCGTCCGTGCGGTGTTATATGAGCGTATAGTATATAGATATAGTGTATAGTATAGTAGATCATTATTATTATTTTTTGTGATTTTTACTTTTTCGTGTTTCAGCCGCCTGCAGGGACTAATTGGAGGACCGGTCCGCGAGCGAATATACGAGTATATAATATTATTTATAATAACGTTACAATACGCGTACCTATAAAAAAAATATATTTACTATACTCGTGCGCATATTACAGAAAAAAAAAAAAAACGACTTGTACGCGGCCGATACGGGGCGTATACGCTCGGTAATAAAACGACAACAAAAAAATTGTGTTACACATCACGCGTCGTCGACTTAATAGTGCGGAAAATGAGAGAAACGCCTCTTAAATAATATTATCGCGAGACGTGCGAAACGCGCGCGCGCCGCGGTTTGTGTAAATACCTACGTTAGTTTTTACAGCGTCGTCCGCACTAGGCGCGCCATAAAAAAAAAAAAAAACGGCGAAACCAAAAAAAAAAAAACTCGCCCGTTTCCAGGGCCGTATTTAGGGGGTGCAACAGGGGACTGTTGCCCCCGTGCGGCCGATAATGAGGTGGCGGCTAAATTTTGTACGAACGTAGCGAAAAGTATATACTAATCAAGTCGAATAATAAGATCCGCGAACGAAATAAATTAACGTTTATATATACTACATGTATAAGCGAATATTTTTCAGTTTTTAATATTTATTATACGCGTATTAAAATAAGCGTAAATCGCCTGTATATCACGGTATCGACGGTGTAATGTGTGGTGTGCTATACAGAGCGCCGCCGCACGTTTCGTATTATGGTCGCAGTAACGAGCCAATCGTCACACCACTATATGTACGCGTACACACGGATTTTCAATATTATACTGTATAAAAAGCGAATAATAATTAAAGAACACCGTACATTTCGCGGTGTGGAGAAAATATTATATTTTTAACGGCACCGTAAACGTCGATATTTCATATATTATATATGCGTTTTTTAATCGATTTTCCCCGACCTATATATTACAAAAAAAAAAATACGAAATATAAAACATATATTTCGTGCGACGTCAGTTATATAGTAGGTATATGTATAAATATAGGCAATAGACGTGCACACGCACACATTTCAGATCACGATCAGATAGGATTATTGTATTACATCGTGATCCGATGTTTATGCTGGGAGAAAATTATTATATATTTAAACGATTTTGAAAAAAAAAACGTGATCACAACACAATATTATGTTGTTGCATTTGAAAGTTATTTTTATATTATTCTATTCAAATGCCGCCGCATCCGTTCTCATTTCGCACGCGTGTACGCAATTTGGAGTTGTTTTTTTTAACAATTTTTATAGATTTTTTTTTTTTAAATAATAATAAATCTTTTTGACTTGAACAAAAAATTGTTTTTAGATTCTGAACGAAACCTTTAGGCGTAGCATAATTTCCTGATAGTAAAATCGCGTATTGTATTGGTACTATTTTATATTTGACACGTTTATTACATTTTTTTTTCAATAATTTTCTTATAAGCGTACTTAACAACTACAAAAAAAAAAACGCCTGGTAAAATTGTCAACATATCCGTTTTGGACATGTTCAAATTTTGTTATTTTAAGATCTGCGCTTAGACGTATGATTTCTTCTTTTTTTTTAAAAAAACGTTCGTCATGATTAATTGTTTTTGATTTTTAAACGTGTGAAATTTGAATTTAAAAAAATAATAAAACCACAATGAATAATATATCAAACGCTCAGAATCATCTGTCGACTGCACGATGATTTGTCGTATAACTTTCAAATTCAAAATAATAATATATAGCACACGTCAATATATGTACAATACTGTATAGTACCAAAATTCCTTTACCGCAAGATTTAATTTAATTCAAATTGTTCGGCTTAAAATTAAATTGTACGAAATGAATGAGACGTTTCCTTTAAGAAATGAATTGTTTAAAATCTTCAAAGCAATTTTTTTTTTTTTTTTGGTGTTTCTTAATTTTAATATCATAATCAGTTTTACGCGTTTTTTTATGTTCTGCAACAACATCCAAAATCCTAAACTAATAAATGTAAATACATATATACGCATATACGTATCGAGTAGAAAATTTACAGCCGAGGTAAATTTTAAATTATAAATTAATTATTTCTCCATAGGAAATAACGTAAAATTTCCGAGGAAGTTGTTTAAAAACGTATCTGCTGCAGTACTGTACGCATACATAAGCTCTTTTAAAAACGAACTTTTTCTTCGGTACCGTATTATAATATTACATCGACTTGGAACGGAGGAGGAAACGTGCTGTATATATTGATTTTACGACGAAGTGTTTTTTTCTTCTTCTTCTTTTTTTTTTTTTTTTTCTTGTCGATTCGCAAAACATAAAAATATACAAAACGTTTCTTCTTATATACGAGTTTAAAATACCCGATTGGAAATCCTCGTCGGTTTTCGAGAATAACTAAAAAAAAAAAAATTATTTTATTGTAAGGTTACTTTTTATCGTGCGTGTTTTTTTGTGTAAATCAGTGCTGTTTTTCGAATACCTATTTTAAAATTTCGAATAATCGACGATGAGGACATTATTGTACAACATGCGTATAAGAATTTTAAGTTACTTTCGCGTGTTATTTATCACACATATAAGATATAACTCAAATTTCAAAACGATTTTCATTTTCTCTGCTACAGGATTTCGTTATAATAACTATATGAGTATTATTATTATTACGTGTTGCCAACTGGCCGGTATTTGATAGTGTGGAATATGCCTTCCTATAAAAACGGTCGGAATTAAAACTAAAAAGATTAATAAGTATTTTAAAATATACTAAAAAAACGAATAAAAAAAAAATCGAAATTTTTACTAAAAAACCTCATGTAAAAAAAACTTGACTTATAATATTAGTTTTGACGCTATATTATTCTTTATATGTACTATTACATTTTGTGGTACAAAACGAATGGCACGCGATTTGTTTTATACGCTGCAATACGTGGATACATTACGAATAACGATGCAATATGTTTTATTTTTTTAATTCTAATAAGATCAATATTATTATAATATTAGTTATTGCGAATTATTTACTTACTTGTATGGAGTTTTTTTTTAATACCAAATATATATTTCTTTTCATATTATTATAGATTAAGTGAAAAAGTTTATGTATCAAAATTCAATACGCACCTGTAATCATATTGAAATCAATAAGCCCGGGACAGGACAATAAAATTAAATTATCATACATTTACGAAAAATTAAAATAATTCCTAAAAAAAGTGTCTTGGAAAATGCGGCGAAATTGCTGTAAAAAATATTATATAATGTGTACACCGCGGTAACAAAACGAACAAAAGAAACATTATCATTTCATTTTTTTATAATAATTTAATTTGCTCTTTACTATATAATATATTATTATTTGTTTATACGTGTGTATTAATAATTATAAAATCGACAGTGATATATAAATAAAATCTATAGTTTTTTTTTTTAAGTAAAAACTTATAATACTCGCGAGACTTCTGACTTATTGACCGAGACTGCAATATATTATAATCATATTGATACGACGAATAATATATGTATATACAGTATACACGTTGTATATAAATATATATATATTATAGCCCGAAGTCAATTTACCGTAGACAAAAAAATAATAATGCTTGCGATATTCAAATTCCATTCATAATTATTTATGTAATAATAATAATACATACATACATACATACATACCGGTATCGACATTTAAAATGTTTAATATATATTTATATATATACACACATACACACCCATTATGTTAACCGGTTTTCTGTCTCAAGTCTATATAAGCGGCGAGATCGGTTCCATTTATAAACATTGCTGTTTTTTTAACGCATCTCGGTACGCGTTATATAGTATTAAATTATATAGATATAGGTACCAAAGAATAATGGCGGGTTTGACAAAATCGATGAAAAAAAAACGTATAAAATCTTTGTTATAATAATAATTGTATTGATTCGCGGATTTTAAAAAAAAACGCGATATTATTATATTATAGTAAAATAATAATAACATCTGTTTAGTGAATATAAGACGATTTTTTAATTTTTTATTTTAGTCACATACCTATTCAAAACGTCTAATTTTACAAACTATAAAAAACATTTTTTTTAATTATTGAATAATCAATTAAATTAAATATATATATATATATATATTTATCGACGAAATTATTATTTTCAAGGCGCATACATACACGTAAAGTGTAACGCATAATATATAAGTAGTTATCGTATTGTTTTAGAATAAAATATCTGATTTCGAACGACAATCAAATCGTAATGTATTCGTTACTCTACTTTTAACGTCATTGTATGTTTTTTTTTTTGACTCAAACAATATATGAATAAATTTTGAAACATAAATTTTCATTCAGATTTTCCAAATTATATTTTAAAAAATAATCATAATATGTATATTGTTTTTCTTCATATTTTTTAAAAATATATTGTCAACCTAATTAATCGCGCACGCTGCACGCATATTATATTAGTTACAGCAAATTGTATTTTATATATAATATTATATTTTTCCCGCAATATGTTTATTTAAGTTTAGATCATTTTACACGTCCACGGGATTTCGGTCGAGAAAATTTTGGTCGTTTTCGACCTAAGACCACGCCAGTATAATATATAAATAATTAAACGTAATTAAAACACATCGACCGCCGCCGAGATGTACAACGAAATTTTAAATCCCGTCAGTCAACTAGCCGTTCGCTCGGCCTGTCATTACTCATATTGTCATATTTTATACATGTACACACAACTGTACACAAGCTATATATATATACATGTATATTATTATTATTATTATTATAAATGTACAAAACAAAATTATTCGAAATCCAATAATATTCCGCTGTGTAAATTAAAAGCAAAAATGAAATAATTAACGCATATATAATATATAACGAATTTCCCCCCTCCCCCAAAAAATTCATTTTAAATATAGTGTAGTTAAAGTAATTTTTATTTTTTTTATTTATTACAATACACAATATATTTTCTTTTAAATATTTTTAATTGAGGTCTCGTAGTCAGAATTGAAACTCATAGGGATTCGTAAAGAGATGACGCGAGATGATGCATGCTGGCCGAGTACGTTTAATAATGCGTGTACGTCCTACGCGTTTTACAATCGTTTAATTTTCAATATAGGTACTTGTGCACATAATATAAGTAAGTGGATTCAGGAATATTCCAAAAAAAGTGCCACTATACGTATACTTAAAAAAAAGAATATTGTTATGGTATATTTATAGAGTCTCGAGTTCCGAGAGACATCCTAAAACCCGCTCACCAGAGGAATATCACAGAAATTTTTCATAATTATATATACTCGTGATGATGGACATCATATCACCGCGTATGGGTAGCATAACTCTTGAGCAAAGCACAAGTCTCGAATTTTGAAATTCTTTTGACTTTTATTAAGAACGCTATAAGAAATAGTTGTATTTTAGCCGCCGCTGTCAGTTATACACGCGAATACGTATAACTGTTGCTTTTCAAATAATGCGCCGTCTACGAGACCACCAGAGTGACGGCTTCGTTTCAGACGTTTCTTCAGCATGGGGACGACAGACCATATGCAAGACTTCCTAATTCCTATATATATATATAACTAAACTAAATATACTGATTTTAATGTAAAATAACGAATGTACTTTAATATTATTTCTGTTCACAAATCTGTAAAACGCGTAAAATAACGTATACACGTATTTGACTTTGAGATCAAATTTCTTTGTTATTAAATTCGAGTACGATTGAATATTATCACTTTTTTTTTTGTTGACATTCACTTAAAGGTTTAATACATAAAATTAAAAGTAAATCGAATTAAACGAACGTCGTAAAAATACAATATAGAAACAAAATATTGTTAATTGCGGATTGTAATTGAAAACACGCTTTGTAATGACAGTTATTATTAGTCGATTGTGGAAAGCCAAAACTTTTGATTTCGTAACTGGCGCGACAAAAAGAAAAAAAAATTCAATACAAATAAAACATTTAAAAACTGCGTCCCAGAGTTTATAATAAGACATCAATGCATCGGGGATGGATCCCTTAAAATTTCGCGAGCAGTATAGTACATATACACCTGAAGCGTATCCTGTAGATTCACCTACATAAATATAATAAATATTATAATATGTATACTTGGCGTTGCCGTCTATTATTTTATTTTTATATAATATGAGTAAAACGTTTATACGCCAGATCTCTCTCTCTCTCTCTCTCAGTTTCTTTGCGGTTTGTCGAATACAATAATTTGTGTCTTAGCTACGACATATGGTTTTAATTATTACTTATTTGTATCGTGACAAATTCAAAGCAAACTCTGGCGGAAAACAAACACGACTGTATAGTTTGGTAATTGTATATTTCGAACTATACGAACATGCCGCATAGAAGTAAATATCATCGCGAGATCGATGACGCCTATATTTATGGACGTTTAATCGATTTTCTCGAAACAGTCGATCAGTATATTACGCATCAGCTATTATTATATTTGTGTACGTTAAACTAAATACTTAATATATTTTCCGTTCAAATGATAATGTAATAACGAAAATATTGCACGACTACGAGATTCTGTCGCGATGTTCGTAACACGAAATTTTAAAAAGTCAAATGCGATTCGAGTGACGAGAGGAGAAACAAAATAGGAATGCGCTTTCTAAACTGCGCTAAAAACAGCCGTTTTTAACTCGTATTCCGATTTGCCCTGCTCGTACGAGAAGCCTCGGTGTGCCAGTATAATCATACCCCTGAATAATCTTACCGGGTGTATTCTTACCTCCCGGTAATATAACGCTAGTATATGACTGTACCCTCGGTAATGTTTTCCTAGTATAATCTCACCTCCCTGGGGGGAGGGGGTAAAATTATCCTAGTATATTATTACCTCCCGGTAACAATATACCAGAGAATATCTATGACCCCGGTAATGTTTTCTCAGGATTATTATACCCCCTGTAGTAAAAATAGAATTTCTGAAACCCGCGATAAGTAACACAATCCTATAGTATACCCGGTAAGAGAATAATAATAATCGGTAAAAAATGATTTTTATTATTTCGTTATGACTTTGGCGCTATATATTAGCGATAGAGACACAAATTCAACGGGGTACATTACGGTTTAGAGGTTACTCCATGACGCAATTCCAGCGAGTCACCCCTCAGACAGTGGTGTGGGAGTAGTGAATTTTGAAATCGTCGTAGTGAATTCAATTTTAGTCGTAGAAGACTCGCGATACCACAGACGGATTGACAGTACATCGGTGTGTAACGTAGGAAAAATACAAACGATTATTTCGCAGCAGACTCGACGTCGTCGTCTGTTCTCCCACGGGGAACACCGTTCCGGCGGCGGCGGCGGTCGTTTTCGGTGGAAAAACTCGCGCGTTTTAATAACGCGTGTCCCGGGACCGCGCGTATATGTATGTATATAGTGTACTAATAATTACGATTTCCTGGCCCCGGGCACCAAGCGCGCTAGCAGCCGTTTCGTCGCCGCTCCGGCACTGTATTTGAACGTTACAACGCGTCGTCGTCGAATATTAAACGCAGTGTACGTACGTCTCACATACGTCTTCAAATATATTATATCTGTCTGTCACCGCGGCGCAAAGTTTTTGACGGACCGTAAGAAATGGCCCGTGGCCGACGTGGTATATACGCGCGGAGACGGTGAAAAACCGGTCGAAAACCCCGACGAACGGCTGCTGTTGGGTCGATGACGGCGTGGCAGAGCTACAACGGCGGTCACGTGTCGTTTACACGGCGTTAAAACCGCCGCCGCCTACGATGAGTAGACGACAAAACGCGGCAGTTTGCCTCCGTGAAAATCCCACGAAACGCTGCCGTTTTGTATAGGCGCCTCTAGTAATGTTAATTGCGTTAATTAACACGAGCTCGCGCGCGCGCATTGCTTTCCGACACCACGTGTTTCCGTTACGAAAAAGTTTTTTTTCTCTCTCACTCTCTCTCTCTCTCTCTTGTTCTATATAGACGACGAAACGAGACGGGCGGCGGCGAGAGTGGAGAAAAAAAAAAAACGAGCCGAGACGACGTATATAATACGCGTTTTATGGTCCACGACACTGATTTATTTTAAATATACGCTCGTGTATTTTCAAACAAATGTATTATTTGAGCGAGATGTGTGTGTGTGTGTGTGTGTGCGGCGCGGTATAACACGCTCTGCATGCCGGGGCGAGAGCTGATTGGGGGGAGGGGGGAGAGGATTATGTTTTTGGCACCGTTAACATCGGCGGTATACTTAAGAGGATTAGGGCGAAACCGCGATATAGTGGAAACCGTTTTGTTTTCGGATATGGAGGGGGGGAAAGGGGGTTTTTCACGTTTGTTATTATACAATTTATGTACGATCTTATTTTGTCGAAAAACACAAAAAAAAAAAATGATTTCAGTGTACGTCTGTACGCGTAAATTTCTGTAAACTGAACGCCGGGAACCGAGCGCACGCTGCCGGCACTCGTTTTTAGTCTTTAATAAAATATTTTTCCAAAAAAAAAAACAATTCACGCAAAAGGTTTTTTTTTAGGCGGGGGAGACGTGAAAATATATCCGTTGCAAACGTATATGTACCGGATACGCGATACAGCGGTGCGATAATAACGCAATAATAGACATTTCTTTTTATTTCCATAAATCCATATAAAATAATATAATTATTAATTAATTATTATTTATTATTATTATTATTACTATTGGATTACCTTTTTTTTTTTTTTTTTTTAATTTTCACCTAATGAAATGCATAAATAACCCGACAACATTCTTGTGCGCGCGCTGGAACACCACCGACAGCAATTATAACTATTAACTCTCTCACGGTATACCGTAGCGTAATGATAGTCAGTGGGCGTGTTCTCGCCCTTATGTAACGCATAATCGTAAACCGAAAAAACGGCATGAAAACAATAGGCCGACTGTTTTTTTTTTCCATCATTATTATTATTATTCGGTCCGTCAGGGTCATCACGGCGACGGCGAGCATCCGAAGATCTAGCTACCTACTCATATTTGATTTATCGATCCGTCTGCGATCATTATCTATTTATTATACATTAAATTATAAAAAAAAAAAGCCAAAAACGATTACCGGATTTGTATATACATATATGTTACGGTCAAAGTCGGACGTTGTATTACAATGCCCGGTCGACGTATACAAACGCCGGCCAATTTCAATGGTCAATGTGGACAATTATATGCGCTTTGCCCGGACATCGTACGGCAGACATTAATAAAATATATATGTAGTGGGCAATATTGTTGTAATCACTTACCCGGACTACTACTTCTTCACGTTGCCGATCAAGCTTCAATGTGCGCGAGTTATGTGTACAATTAAAACTACAAGAACAAAGACAACTTAAAATTAATTTTTTTTTTTTAAAAAGACTCTAATTATATTTATACACTTACATGACTTACTATAGCGTTCTATTAAGTATACGTTTTAAATTAATCGGCATTATCGAAGTTGTTCGCTAAATAACCGCGCAGTAGTCCCCTTAAAAAATTTCACTTATTTCCCCGTTGGAAATACTGAAATTTACATTGTCGTACAAAAAAAAAAAATGGAGATGTCTAAGGCACTGTACACAGTGTCCGGACGTTGTATAAATACAATGGCCGCGGGCAATTATTTATAATGCGGATGATCCTGCATTGCCCGAATTTCACGAGCATTGTACCCGATGCCCGCGGGCATTGTATATATTATACCATTGACCGAATTGTACACTTCGGCCGCAATACGCGATGTGTGTGTGTGGTATATGGTTTTTTATTTTCGCTTTCACGATTATTCGTCCTGGTATACTTCACAAAGTTCGAATATTATTCATACGGATCTGACTGTTATGTAAAATAGTCGATATGATCGAATATGTTGAAATTGAAATTTTCTACGTGCCAATATATTCGACACTATATAAACGTATATTTTCGATTTTAAATCCGTGTGTAAAGAACTATTAATTATTTATAATGTGTACCAAATAAAATAAAACGTATATATTTCGTTTATCGCAATACTGCGGACCGTTTACGAATTATTAACGACGATAATAGTTTTATCGAGATACGTCGATCAATATGTGACTCTGCAGTGTTTTCGAGTGATTAGAAAAAAAATTAAAAATTAGTCGAATTGAAAAGACAATTTTCGTTTAATTTTTTTTTTTCTTTAACTTTTAACAATTAGTTTAAATTGACATTAACGAATTAACTCGATTAGTTTATACACTCGCACCGAAGTAAATCATCATAATAATCCTGCAATTTAGTCAACACGTTGGAGATGAAAATTTTTTATCGACTTTCGAAATGCTTCATTATAATAGTGTTATAAAATAGTCATCAACTCGTGTAAACCGTAAAGACCGAAACAATATAATACTTTATACATCTTCATAATATACTATTCGTGTCCGATGAAATATTAACAATAAATTTGTAACTAAATAAATACCAAATGATTACTTCATAATATTATGTGTATTACAGCTATTATTATTATTGTAGGGGAAAATGGATTAATTAATTTTTTTTTCACTATAATCCCAATTTTCATACAAAAAAAAAATATTTAAACTAATTAAGTAAATTTTTTTTTTTCATTTTAATGGTGAACTCAACTATATGAAAATGTCGTTTATTAGTCTTTAACTTCGATTAGTGACTCGATAATACCTAACACAAATCAACATTTTAAAACATATACGTATTTTGTAATTTTAACATAATTTAGTACCTATTATACTTACAAGTTACAAAAAACAAAAACAAATGTTTCGGGCGAGTATAAAATTAATTTTCTTTTTTAAGGAACCGAAAAATCGTTAAACAGATTTTTAAGGTACAATTTTTTTTAAAGGTTTTAAAATATGTAAAGTATCAAAACTTTTCTAATAAATTGTAAGCGTGTGACCGCGAATTAAAAAAAAATTTCTTTTTTGTACATTTAATACAAAAAAACAAAGTTTTTCTTTTTAATAAGGGACTTGACATTTCCGTATATATATATGGTAAAATCTGCCAAAAACATCCCGTATAAACCCACCAGAGAAAACGATAGCGACTTTCGTCTTTTTCGTTATTATAGCGATAAATCGCCCTTATTGATCTTTTTTTTACGTTTTTTTTTTTTTTTATAAAAAAGACAAAAGATGAAACGTGAATTTCATAAATAAACGTACGGAAACATAGTGTAAAAAAGCCGCTGGAACACAAAACAAAGTGTGCATGCGTATAGATTACGCGGTCGTGGCGTGTATTGTCGTGCGGGTGGTGCAGGCTGTACAGAGATATGGAGGACGACGACAAAAACGGTTCTCGCCATTCAGCTCGCTTTGTAAACGACATAAAAAAAAAAAAAACAACGAGATTTTCAACGAAACGTTTTTATATAATTTAGTCTAAAGCGTAATAATAATAATAATAATAATAATAATAATAATAATATATAATAATGAGTATTATATTATATAGCGCGTTACCCGCGGGCATATACCAAAATATATAATAATATATAAATTATGTAATAGTATAAACGTATCGTCATAATAATATATATATGAAAATTATGTTTTGTTTAAGTAAAGTGATATGATTATTTTATGTGTATGCTGGTTTTAATATTTATAATATATACGAGTACTACCACTATGCTACGGTATACATTCTAATGTAATTAAATATATAAATATATTGACGTGTCTAAACTCTTAAACTATTATTATTTTCAATAAAATAGCGTTTTCACGGGTAGGTACGTATATTTTGATATTATCTATGAGGTGTTTACAAATATTGAACTTATAGAATATATTGTGTTCGGTAGGTACGTTCACTTAAAAATTAAATTCGTTTACGTTCGCTTTTATATACATATATTTTTTTTTTAAATTGCGTTCCCGTTTACATTCTTTGTTTTTTTCTTTAAAAAACGCGTTCTTTTATATTATTTTATTGATATTTATGAATCGCTTACCTGAAATCTATATATAAAAGAGACTTATAAAATGTATTTGTATGTATTTAACCGATAAACGTATCATCCAAATAATAATAATCAAAAAACAAAAAGACAAAAAAAAAAAAATATACAGACTTAAAACCAAGCATGGATATGAACTCAACCAGCGTTTAAAAATCAAGCCAATTTGATCAAGTGAAATAAAATACAAATAATCAAATAAATGTAATAGGAATTATAGAAGAAAACAATATTTTAACAATATTCGTTATATTAAATAGGCGAATAGACTCGAAAAGCAGCGGCATGAAAATCGTTCAGACCCATTTAAAAAAAATTATATAAACGTCTTTCTATTTGAAGAAAAAAAACGGGTGACGTTCACACGTGCAGTCGTTCACAACACATATAGAACGTCGTTCTCTCCTGCAAACATGTATTATACAGATTAGATGAATATTGATCTAATATGTGATAACTGATATTACATATTATACGACATATGTGTGTACTCGTATATTTATACGGCTGCTTTATCTACTAATCGGTTTTATCCGAAATTTAAAAAGATTTCTCATAATTCGCACTTATCTTTATCGTTAAACAAACGCCATTTCAAATCGCGATCCCTTTATATGTGGCAACTAGAATGTTCATTTCAATGTTATATTGTCGCAATGACAGAAACTATAAAACGCACGAAAGGGAAAAAAACCGTAAAAAAAAAAAAAACCTAGGTATACTAGAGAACACAAATGATGTGTTCAGATATATTACCGTCAGAAGAGAATCGGCTCGCCTAAAAGCTATACTTGAGGTAACAGAATATCACTATATTTTGATCTTAACACACGTTATTCTGCTCGCATCCGAAATCTCAAGACATTTCCTATTGCTTATATAGGCGGCCTATGAGCGCGTGTCAGGCGTATGTCTATTTTACGCGTTGGTTGAGGTCGATTTATACGATTTTGTAATAATTTATTCAAGTCGATTTATTGACATTGGTTTTTTATTTGTGATTTGGAATTCAGTCGAAGGTTCTACAGCTCACGCGGATACGAGGATATTGTAAAAATGAGTTTTTAGAGAATAGGCGTTTCATGTTTTTATTCACGAATTCGTGGACTGATGGGATCAGTTATGAATCGCCTCGTCTGCGACGTATAGAAATATGTAGAGCTGTGATGGTGTAGTATGGTTTTGGACCGTTTCGATTTTCCTCCAACTGGATTTCGAAATTAGCCGTTCCTGCAGGCTGGACCCGCGCAGGTTATCACTTATCACCGACCTTATATACGTTTGGTTCACGAGGAGTTTGGTTTGTATAATTCGTACCCTGTTCCAAGCACTGTTGCTTCTTCCAGAGAAATAGAGTTATTCTTGATTTTTTTTCTTCCTTGTTGTCTTCAGTTTATGTTTTATGGTTTATTTTCGAAAAGTTCGTTTGAATGAGGTCCAAATTTGCTACTTACTCGATATGGCTGAAGTTTGAGCGCTTGGTTTTCACTGCTAAATTTGAAAGAGTTTGTCTAGATTTCTTCTTGTATGATGTGTATAAGTGTTGTATTTCCGACGGTTTCATTTGAAAAGTACCACTTACTGCAGCAGGTTATCAATCTGATTATCTGAGAGCAGTAGATTGAGTTCTTTCAAGTTTATTGCAACTGTTTTTTTTTTTTTTAATCTTCGGTACCCAGACGAGACCAGCATAAGTGAGTATAAGTCTAATGTATGTCATGTACATTGTACAGGTGTACAGCTTGGTTTTGTACGGAAGTGGGCTCTGTTGGTTTATCAGTGAAAAAAGTGTGAATTCCTCGCGGCTTCTCTGACATGTCCGCTGTGAATTTCAGTTTGTTGTCGACTCCCAGATATTTTGTTGGACCAGTTGATAGAAGTGTTACTGTATTTTAATTTGCGCCTTTCGGAGGATGATACAATATTCTATATAACAAGTCGAAAAATCAGTTTCGCAATCAAAAAGCTCCAGGACCGAGAATAGATCTAAGCCCGCCCGATGGTTCAAGGAACGGAAAATATCAATCCAGAAAAAGAAACTAAAGCCATCGCGTTTTCTAATAAATCGACATAAAGCGAATAAAATACAGTATAGACAACCGATCGAGTCCAATATTAATATACGAATACATATTAAGAAAATCCGACCGTTTGATCGGTCAAAAACGAAACCGCAATAATCAAACGTCGTTTTATACGACTCTTCGCGTATGCAAATGTAAAAGTCTGCAGACCATTAGGGTATAGTGGTCATTGCTTGTAATACGGTGGCGGATCTAAAGGTTCGCGGGTTTCGGAACGGTGTGCGACAGCAGACCTGTAGCAGTACGCGCGAAGCCGCATACGGAACTGCAGTAAAATAACGTATTATTATGATTATATTTTAATAAAATATCAGATATTATACACGCACGCCGGTGGTTAGAAGATGTAGAAAAGCGTTTAAGGTAGCGGCGGCGGCGGTAAGCGGTTCCGCGGTTTAGTCACGCCTACCCCGCGCCGTATAATATACGGTCGACGTAACCCCGTTCGCGGTACACTATTTCTGTGTATATATATATATATATATATATACGAGTACATGTGTGTAATTAACAGGTTGCCGGAGTTTATTATTATAAAATTCGACGCACACGCGGTGTTCCCTCCCTTCGATAAAGAAGAAGAAGAAGAAGAAGAGAAAAAAAATGTTTTAAATAATAATAATGATAACTCTCGTGTGTATACGCGCACTGACGACGCCCCCTGTTCCGCCGTTTCGACGGTAGACTGTTATTATATAATAATAATAATAATAATAATAATAATAATAATATAATATGTACGCATACTGCAGGTACTGCAGGAGGAGTCAACTCTTTTTCTTAACCTTTTTTCCTTTTGTTTTCGGTTTCTTCGATCCCGCGAACACGTACGCGACCGCGTCTTTTATACGGTAGGCGGTCGTCTCCGGCCCTGAGTCCGTCACCATCCTCACCCGCTCTTGCCGCGAGCACGTATTGTAGTTACACGTGCGCGCGCGCGCTCCGGTCAGATAATACACGCGCGCCGCTATTGTGTATACAACACGATGTAATAATGTATGTACGGGCGCGCGGAAACGTGTAATTAAACCTGGCCGCGGCGGTCTAACGCGCGTGCGCGCGCTCTCGGTATATACATTTTCCTGACCGATTCGGTTCCTGGTCGTGAATGTGATGGTGGTTAGGTTAACGCGACTACCCTTCATTTTCCTTTTCGTTGCGCAGAAGACATATTGCCATGCATCATAAATATGTATATCATCAAAAATGTACAGTGAAACTCGCTCAAGACGCTGTTTTCCGCCGGTCCCTAGACGTGTACTATAGTCAATGTAAAAAACCATCTTATGGCATCATCATCATCATCATCATCTCAAGACGCTTAGTCTCTATCCAGTCGGATAACACGTTCTTTTGTTCCGCGCATGACGATAAATTATATACAATACAATAATCGCGTGATACCCGATGAAAATAGACGTTTTACCCGTTTACGTGTACACTAATCGTATTTATTATTTCATCGTACATGTACAAATACCAACTATATATTGATAAACGAGCGTAACGAGTGTTTGAAGTTTAGTGTTGTGCGGTTCGTCGGCAAGTGTACCGGACGACACCAGCTACCAGCTACAACTGCTGGTGTTCGCCACACCTATTAGAAAAACGCTATCCTCTTTAGAACGTGCTGAAAAGAAATGTTACGTTATGTTGACAAAATTGAAAACTTCCTCGCTTAAAACACGTACTCGGAATCTTAAACATACAAAAAAGTAACTATTTTTTTTTCAATTGAATTACGATATTTTAACCACTTATGTTTTTTTTTCAATTCTCGCATAAGACGCTTTTTTGAGCTGGTCCCTTTTTAAGCGAGTTTCACTGTACTTTCAAAAAGTAAAACTCGCCGAACATTTTTCACCTTGAGGCTGATTTTTACGATACTAGTCGGCGTACCAGTCGAGGTCGCCAATAAATGGATGCCAGCTGGAGAAGCCAGTGAGTCAATGGCGCGCCAGCAGATATCAACGCCAGTAAAACAAATATTTTTGTTTTCTGACTGCTACACTATCGCAACGGGAACCAGCCTTTAATACAGTCAAAGAGTACTGCAACTCGTACACTACTCGACTCGATGACACACACCACAACTGTACCTGCAGTATAGCTGCTGGCGTTTTCTAAACGGTAAAGCGCCAGTAAGCTGTGCGCCAGTCAACTTACCAACCGTCACGCCAGCCACTGTTAACGTGCAAATCAGCCTTTACATTTTTACCTTTGTAGTTTTACCACTACGTCGCTATATTCGCGACTGCGGTTTTTGGAATTTCGACCGTCATCGGTCATTTTTAAAATCGTTTTTTCTTTCTTGTCGCGTTTGAGATAGTGAAAAACGGCTGCCAAGCATTGGATGATACCGAAGACATCGTGTCAAAACAGGTAAAGCTATGGAGAAAAAAGTGGTGCTTGAATTGGAAAAAAAATATGTATATATACGGAAGGACGCGAAATTGAACATTTAAACATTGTTGAACTCCGCGAGAGACTGAAATTTACACCATAATTTTTACAATACAATCGTAAACAATTGTTTTTTTATTTGAAAAATAATTGAGCACGAATACAATCGTGTTTAAAACATATAAAAAAAAAAAAAACGGTCGTCGAATAAACGGGCAATATGGACGGCGGTCACGGGAGAAAAACATTCCTTATCGCCGTTTTATTATATATTTAAAGAATGAATATTAATATTAATATTAACATTATACCATTTTTATCTCACAAATGGCATCTATGTATTTTTCCAAATTTTTTGGCGAAATTTTGTAAATGCAGGAATACAAAAAAAAAAGCGCGTCCTTAGGGAGAACGATCTCCTTCCCCTCCCCTATCAAATCCGCCGCTGCGCTGACATAATGTTAATAATTCCACTCCATCCCTTCACCGCGTCCCTCACAAATTCGAGCAGCACTCTGCACAATATTCTCACAACAATAATATTCGTTCTGGGCGGCGCGCGAAGCAGCGGATCGAGACAGCTAAATAAATTTATAAACATTTGTGTGCACCTATATTTTGTATATTATATATATACACGAGAGCGTGTTGAGATTTTTCTCATCTCCCTCCCTTATACGTGTTATAACGTGTACGACGCGACAAGTCCGCCTCCTCCTCCTCCTCCTATTATTATTATTATTATTATTCATTTTCCCACTATATACTGTATGTATATATATATATATTATATATTATATAGGTGCACACGCAACCAGATATTTATGTTATATAATAATATATATATCTGATCGGATACGATATATAAGAACGCTGCATCAGACGAGAAGGCATACCTATATACAAGAATAAAATAACATATTACATTTTGTAAACTCGTCTTAAAATGGCGGTCGATATTACTACGTGTATATAATATATACGCTGTAACTGCTTGTATTATATATATATATATATATTATCGTGTCTTACGTTTTTTTTTTCTACGCACAGCGGTTCTGCCAGTTTTGTACACGTACGTTTTTTATATACGTGTATGTAAAAAAAAAAAAAACAAAATTGTTTTCAATTCATTTCGGTCGGATAAATGTATAAATAATATACACGCACGAAAAACACGTCTATAGACGCGGTGCTTATATAAAAATATTATAATAATATTGTATACATATGTATATACTTTTGGGAAAATTAAATTTTTTACTTTCGCTGCACGAACGCGTGTTTTCGGCGAATAAAACGCGATTTTGAATTATTAAAAACGCGCGTATCGCGTATTGTTATAACGTTCAGCTGGAGGACTTTATATATGTACCTGTCCGCGTCGGGGACGCGCTTGATTTAAAAATTGTTCGAGGACAGAACGGAAAACTGTTAGTTATGACACTTTGTTCGTTCGTCGCGAAAACGCGCGTGTTACAGGGCTACGGGACCTTTTTCTACACTGCCCGACATCTAAAATATCCGTATTGTCCGTATAATATTGATTCGAGTCGTCAAACTATTCCGATACCGATAACTCACCGCATTGAATTTGAGTTCGCCCTCCTCACCCCCCTCCTCACCCACAAGATTTTGATATAACCGCCACCGAACACAACGCGTATATACGAGTAATAATAATAATAATAATAATAAAATATAACCGTATAATGCACGGATTTTAACATGTTAAATCGTATAACAGTTTTTATTGTGTCGCCGGCGACTGGTGCGACGAGGGCGGTTCGTGAACGGCGAAAGGGTACGCATATTACACTGTATACTGTACCGCGTATGCATAGGTACATAATATAATATATACGGATAGGAACACGACAGTTGGCGCGTCTCGAGCCCCGGGAACGAAAACAAAAAAAAAAACAACAAAAATACACGGTAAACGCGTTCAGGGGTGGGTGGGTGGGTGGTGGGACGTATGTTAGTGCGCTGTCCGTATATAGACTGTAGAGCACCAGCAGTCGGCGGAACTCGGGCGTCACGCTGGGAACGCATCTGTTGCAAAGTGTATGGCGCGCGCGCGTTTGCGCGCCGTACGGCGAATTTTCGAGTACCTACGCGCGCCGGACAACCGCCCGTCGAGCGCGCGTTCGTTTTCACCCGGAAACAAACAACGAGCGCGTTTTCGGGGCCAAATATTTTATTATTATTATTATTATTATTATTATTATTTTTTTTGTTTACGGCCTTTTAGACCACACATCCAAACATAATAATTGTCTCCATCCATCTCGATTTTGCGCCAAAATATGCCGATCTACATCCGGGTAAAAGTCTGCTGCGTCTCTTTTGACGCAGTCCTCCCATCTCATTCGGGGTCTTTCCAAAGGCCTTTTCCCTCTTGGATTCTCTTGTAGAGCCGTCTTTATCAGGGCTTCAGGTTTCCTCCACGCGTGACCTGTGCCCATTCCAACCTTTTCCTTTTTATTTCATTCACTATATCGGATCTGTTATGCAGGTCATATATAGCTCATTATTATATCTTTAATAATGATTAAATAATAATAATAATAATAATAATAATAATATTATTATTATTATTATTGTGTGTAGACGTGTAGTACAGGCGTATTTGTAATAAATAATATTGTACCTAACCTAACCGTACGTGGCCTTCGCATATGAAGACGGATCCGTGGATCGTGAGCCGAATTTAATAAAAATAGGCAGAAGTAAGGTATATTCGTGATAAACATACAAAATTATTAACCACACGTTCGATTTTACTAATTGGACTTACCTAATGCAATCGTTTGATTGACGCAGTGTACAAAGGTGCTAGAATATATAGGCATATTTTGGTTTTAACTTGCATTTTGTATTTATTAGGTAAGTTAAAAACAGTAACTGATAAAATCAAGTCAATTACCTGATACCAGTAGGATGTTTAATTTCGTGGTAATGGATAATTAATTTTGGTAACATACGCAAAATTTTTAATTTTCGATCACTTTATCGTTTAAAAATTAAGTGTAATATAATATTTTATTAGATAATATGTTCATTGTTCGACTAAGCTTAGAGTTAACACAAAATTTGTTTTTTTTTTTTACATGGCATTTTTTTTTTTAATTTTTGGATCACTTGTAAAGGCGTATACGGTATACCTGTTAAATATTAATGCAATAGGTACTAATTCAGTTCATTCGGAATCCGATTCATAATTTTCACAAGATCACATATGTTTTTTCAGTATTAAAATAAAATATTTTAATACTAAAAAAATAAAGCTCAAATATATAACCGACACTAATTTGAAAATGACAAAACTGCGAGACGTTTATACGCGTGTGCGGTGGATAGGATATTATATTAAGAAATATAACAAATTTATTCTTCTTCCAAGTGTCATTAACTCGATATAGACGTTGGCTATTATTACGCTCCAATCATCTCTGTCTTGCGTGTGGCCCGAAACAGTTCAACCGTTGTTAAACCGGTCCATTCTTTTAGATTCTGTAACCATGTTAACTAATTAATTATAACAAAAAATAATTATCTATTATTTTATGATATATGTAGAAATAGAAATATACTGTTTTAAATGTACCTTTATTTAATTATTCCAAAATTAAACTGATCAATCACAAATAGTTATAGACGTAAGGCTCGTATCGAACGTTAAATTCGGTGTTAATACCTTCGCTGTTGGTATACAATTGCTCATTACGTTTTCATACATATATTTTACGCCTGAAATAATAATTATACAAATTCACATTTTCCTATTCTAATTTTAGAAATATTTATATTCCACGTAGGTACCTCGTTTTCGTTGAATTCTAAACTTGTTATGATTTTGATTGGCCGGAGAACTGTTCGCCGCGGTATTAAATGTTAATTCCGAATCCGTAGGAGGGGCAGCTCGTTGAACAATGTTTTCGTTTCCAAAATCGTCACTAGTCTACAATTAAAATATACATAATACGATTGTCAATAAATCAAATAATTCACTAAATGCTTATAATTTACATCAACGTTGCTAGAAGGCTTCCGACAATTTTTTAAGATTTTAAGATTTTTCGTACAGATTCATATGCGTAATAAAATGTTTGGTTCTGTATATATATATATATATATATATAAATACCTTTGGATTCAGTTTAGCGATCTGACGGCCAGAAGATCCAAATTCCGGTTTAATGGTTATTTTAGTGGTCTTTTCTGGATCAGCTGTGAAAGTGAGATCTGTAACAAAGGTCGACATTTTTGACGTCACTTCATTTTGATTGCTATGGCCGATTATTTCTCCTGTAATAATCGTAAAAATAGGACCATAGTATTTTGAATATTAAAAAAAAATTAAAATGTTTGATTTTTATTATATTAATTATATAACATATTTTACTAAACTTTATATGACAATATCAATTAGCGAACCAGAAATTTACATAATTAGCATTTTGAACCTATATGCTGTATAGTACATTAATTACAAATGTGAAATTCACCGTTTTTTGGTGGCTGTTGTATTTCAGTCGGCTGTGAAACAACACTTGGCTGGCAATATTCGTTCACCGTAGGAGGAGATGGAGGTCTTGTTGTATTACTCAAAAATGCCCTAAAATATATGATTAAACATAATTCGATACATTTAAAATTCAATAACGCAGTTTTAATTAACACATACATGTCACGTGACTGTGTTGATATTGGTGTACTACAATCCGACCCATTCTTATTACTCGACATTAATTTTTTCAATTCGACTTTGGCTTTATAATTTGCATACCAAACAGCGTATTCACGAGGGTTATTCTTTCTGAATTTATAAATGAAACTTTTTCCTAAAAATGAAAATAATTACATAAACAACAAATATAAACAGACAAATTTCAAATAAAAAATATTTTTTATATTTCATACTTTCTGATGGTTCGAGCATTCCAATATTAGATGAATATTCTTGGAATGATACGGGTTTACTACATCCGATTCATTCGTATTCTTTGCAAGTGATTTTTGCAATTCAACTTTGGCTTTGTAATTTGTATACCAAAGAGCATATTCATAAGGGTTATCTTCTCTGAATTTAAAAATGAAATTTCGTCCTAAAAATAAAAATAATTACGTAAACAACAAATAGAAAAAAATTTTAAATAAAAAATATATTTTTTAAATCTCATACTTTCCGATGGATCCAGCGATTCAATATGAGCTGAATAATTTTCGAACGGTAAAGGTGAAGATCTTCTGCGATAATCTGAATCAGTCCTGCTTGAAGGTCTATTCGAAAAACAGCTTCTTCTTTTCTACAATACTGACCACTAAAAACGATGGCATAATTACATTAAAATATTTGTTTTAAACTTAAATTAAACCATACCTTATTTCATCTGGGTATTTTCTATGACAATAATAATTTCTCGGATTCATTTCTTCATTTAAATTAAATTCCGTGTCCGAACGTATTTCATCCGTATTAGACAAGTCGATAAGTCGTTCAGTTATATTCTCTAATTTCTTGTCAATACGCATACGTTCGTCTTTATAATCATCGTATTTTTCGTTCATTTTATTACCTACACAGAATTCTTCTTTTAACTTCAGTGAGGTGTCGTCGTCTAAGTTTTTGTTTTTCGGTTTCCTTCAGCGTTTTCGAACATTTTCGATATTTTATAGCTGTTTTATGAAAACCGGTGTCGTCTTGTGACATTAAACGTCTATCGACAAATTTCTTCTCGGTCGATTCTAAAAATTGTCTGTCCCAAAACGATTTGACATTTACCTTCACTGTTTCTTTCAAATAAGGTTTCGCGTTCATCAAGTCTTCTTTGAAATCCATTTCTTTTTAGGTCGAGATTGGTTTAGATAATCTCGTACAATATTTGTGAACTGTTTAATCGTTATACTTCGCAGTTCAAAATGCGAATGCTTTGATGCGAATAAGGATTTTTGTGAATTATTGTGTATTATATCCGTATCCTTGGAGATTTTTACCCATTTATTTATTTTTCTATTGCAGCAGTATATAAAACAATTATATACGAGTAGGCTATATTTTACATATATGTATATATGTACAAGAACGGTTATAGTAACAGATATAAAGTCCGATTTGGGTGGCGAAGAAAAAACGACGACAGTCACCCGTACACTGAATTTGAATACTTCATACGCGACGTCCGTTACCTCAGAATGATGATATGGTTTACTCGTGGTGATTCGTCGCAATGGAAAAACGAATTCCTATTTAATTTTCGTTCTAAATACGTACATAAATAGAACTGATCTGTTTACAAGTCACTGCAGGCAATCGCTGAAACGTCAAAGAGAAAAACATTAATTAAATGTTTGAGCGATTCGATACAACACTTTTGAAATGCACTTCGTACAAGTATAATGTATATATTAGGAAAATATTTTTAATATATTATATTGAAGAGAAACCGCGTTATAATTGTATGGAAAAATCGGCTGAAATCACGCAAACCGCCGTGGAAAACTGCAATAGAGAGCCTAATAATACGTGAAACTACGCATGGACGATGATGTCGGGACAAAACCTGGTGGCTATTCCAACCATCAAATCGCCCAAGTGTTGATTTACTAAAAATTAACATTTCATTATACGACTACAGCGGTTATGAATCAAAAAATACAATTACATAATATTTTCGTGATTTGAAACGAATTTATCACTAGTTTTAGCCGAATAAATGAATTATTAAATGAATTCAATAATAACGGTTGAATACGATTTAACAAGGTCTTGTTTTTTCCTTGGTTTTTGGATAATACACGGCCGTTGAGAACGAACAGTGTCTGCGAACGGTAACGTGCTCGAATACGTCCCAAATATTTTAAGCCTAACGCGCGTGGATTCACTTCGAGGTTTGGGTCATTTCGATATTGGATATTCAATTTATGCGAATTTAGACTTAGTGCTTTGACCAAAAAACAAAAACCATTTCATTCGCCCCGAAATGCACTCCCATTTTCCCTTTTACCAACCCGAAATGGTTTTTCACGACGAATCGGAGTTTAGTTCTCGATTTGCTTAGCGGAGTGTCAACCTGCACGTGCGAGGTACTTGTCTACCCGTATTTCATTTATATACGCATATTTATCACTACGCTTTACGTAGGTATAAAAAAAAATCCCGGACGCTAACAAGTGTTCAAATCTGAAGTAAGGTAATTACCGCATTCTTTAATACCGACTTTTAAGTATGTTGCGGAAGAATTAGTGAGCAACCTAAAATAATAAATTGAGAAATCTCAATATTATTTTTTTGTGAAATATTATGTTCACAAACGGCTGCGTTGCTCGATAGAGCCGTTAAAATCGTTTGAAAGGTTTCGAGCCAGTGCCGCAATTGGGTTTCTTGGGGACACGGACACAGTAGTAGTCATGGGGCCGTAAGGCTTATATATGTATAACATTATTTTTAATTGCCAGTAGGTCCATGAATCGTAAGACATACAAAGGTAAATCATGTCGATTTTTTTTTTTTCGATAATCTTGAAAATCTATTATGAAATTATTGCAAAACATAAAGATTACACATCATATACGTAAAATTATAATTTTGCTTTTAAAAAAAGAACGTTTACATTTTTAAAATGTTATAATACGAGTATAATATAACGTATAAATAAAATATAGATACATAATAATAACAAAAAAAATTTAATCCAATTGTCTTACATATTTAAATTCATTATAAACTCATTATATGAATGTGTCGTACAAATTAAGAATGAAAATTAATTTTATAGGACATTTTTTTTTTCGAAGATTTTAATTCGTAAATGAATTTTTTTTTTTTTTAAATGATATTTTTAGTACATTAAAACTAATACCTTAGTAATATTACTGCGGTATTATGTGATATTACGAGTATATACACGCGTAGAAAATAAATTTTGTAAAAAAAACACAAACAATTGATAAGAGTGCGATAATATTGATAACGGTAAAAATGGGGTGGAGAGGTTTGAACCCCTAATTCCATCGTTTGGTCTCCCTATTTGGCCTCGTATCTACGCCCCTAGTTGTTGTTGCTGCTGTCGTCACTCGCCAACTGCACACGCCCACGCACTAAAAAACTAATATTATTGCGTTACATACCAGTTTTCCTGCGCCCTCCTGCAAGTACGTATACATTTATATTATATATACATATATACATTTATTTATGAGCAAAATAATAATAATAATAATAAATTTCAACACGCCTCTCGTATAAGCGAATTTCGTCTACATGAATATATTATAAAATGATATGCGTACAGCGCAGGGAGGTTGTTGCGCGATTGCTGTTTGTACAAAACTTATATAGGATAGTTTTGTATTTTATATATATATATAGGTATAGAGAAATAAGTGGTATGTATGAAACGTCATATAGGCGGAAATTTAATCGAAATTCATGTGTAGAGGGGGGGGGGCTTAAATTTATCTTCGCAAAGTGACACGCTGCAAGGTATAACCTATAATATACGTACCTAACCTACACAGGAATCAATATAGTTTAGAAATACAACGAATTTAATAATGATTTCATTATTTATTTGTAATTAATCCGTACGTTAGGTATTTATTTTTATTTACAGTATAGATAAATTACTTATTTTAATTTTATTTTTTTAGTTTTTTACTATCTTTAATAGGCTGCGGTGTTCAGCGTTTGCTTTGCTTTGAGCAAAAAGCTCATTTCACAAATCACTGGTCTACGATATTGCGAAAGGCAATCAAAACGCGTTTGTAACAGTCGGAAATCGCTGTATTTTATTCGAAGCCGTGAATCAAAACCGTAAATCGACGTAGTGTGCGTAGGTATATACCTACGTATTATATATTTTTTCCTTCATTAAAAACATCAAAAATACTTTGATATATAAGTTTATAAATAAAAACGAGTTTCTTTTTATACGCGCACAGCGTAAATAACCATAATACAATATTATCTCTTTTAAATTGTATAAATATTAAATATAAAATATATATACTCACGGAGCCGATTATTAATTTGGCCAATCGCCAAATGTCTATTAATCAAAATTTGATAAAAAAAAAAAAAAAAAAATACAAAGATAAAATAAATTATTTCGCGACGTTCTGGAATGTTCGTACTTAATTGATTTAAAATAATTATTTTATATTTTGGAAAGTATTCAATAATTTTGAATGTTTTTAACGGGCTAAGCTTCCCCAAACTAAGATCCCCCTTCCATTCTTCGGCTATCCGAAAAATATTGAAGTATCCATTGCGCATCTACACTCATCATCGAATAACGTTAAATTTTCTCTTTTTTTTTTTTATTAACAAAAATATTATGAAATCTGTTTTAAATCTGAACTACGATAGGTAAGACAATAATATACAGAATACATTACATCATACGTTTACTGCGCCGGTGGGGAGAAAACTTCAGATCCCCGGAACTCCTTCTCGATGTGTATTACGAGGGTTGTTAAAAAAAAACGTTCCAAAAAAAAAAGGTATTTATTTAATCATCCAATTCTACATGTTTTTTCAAATAACTCCCTTCAAGCTTAGTGTACACCTTGCCCATCGTTCACGCCATGCCTTGAATACGAATGACAGACAGAGCTTTCTCGTCGTTTTAAAAAAATGAACGGGGAGAAAATGCTATTGACAAATTTTAAAAGAGCCAGTTGCAAATATTGAATCCTCATTGCGTTTTACCTGCGGGTGTTCAATTCTGTTACGCTCGATAACTTCGTGGTAAACAAATTTCAAACGAATATTTTCATCGGGTTGTTTTTTTTTCGGAAAAAATTTCTGAATCATATACGGTAAAAATCATTTTACACATTTTTACTATTGTATCAGATTCTTTTTTTTCTATTTTCAGTCATACTTCGGCAGCCCAACTGATTTTCAGTCTGAAATTTGGCCTCACTTGCTTGCTCATTGTAGGTACAATCACTCTATAATTCCTTACCACAATATGCCACACTACACATTATTATTATATTGAATTTCAGATTAAACGTTTACGATAAGATTATCATGTTAAAATTGTCGACCATATGTCGTGTTTTTATATTATAAGTGTTTGAAAAACTTAGTATATTTTAATTGTATTTTTTTTTCATAGTGGTCGGTGAGTTATTTTTATCATTGCCTTCCCAACAAAGACGCGCCTGTTGTCCGTGGAGTTGCATGCGATAGCCTGGAACCTTCTTAACAATATCACACACACACACACATGTCACACACACCGCAATCAGACGCGAACTACGTTGTTCGCGCCTGACCGCCATAAATACACTGAGCGGTCCGATGGTTTCGGACCGCTATTTATATGCGCCTTTTTGCCACGCCCTCTATGTTGTGTCGTAGCACTATCTGGTGACTACTTTCTTTTCCCGTTTTATTACGGTCGGCTGACGCGCAATGTCGGTATATGCAAGTGTTCAGTTTGACGCTGACCGAGCGACCGATCGTGCGCTCTTATGCAATCTTTATTTCTATTTTTTTATTATTAATAATTATATTATTATTTCGCGTATTTCAATGAAATGAAATGAACGTAAGGATTCATCTTTCCTCGTTGTACACTCGTTTACTCGTTTACTCTGTACACGGCCGACCGTGTTTGTCATCAGTTAAACACTAAACGCTCTATCACGACCGACGATCAGAGCGTATAGTACGCGCAGATCGTCGGTCGAGCACTAATTCCAGCCTTATACATGATGTTCTAAGGGGGGGAAAAGGAAAATAACATAGGTACCAACTTACGTGACACAAGTCGGTGTTGTTAGGTCAGAGATATACTAAATTTAAAAATATCGATTCCCATTGGGGGGTCGATCCACATATCGCCCCCCTTTATAACCACCACTGCCCACATATGTACTCTATAGGTCCATGTTATCATGGATAGTATAAATTATTTAGTAAGTACCTGCCTAGTGCCTATTATTGCCAAATAATAAACATGAATGGAATGCAGACAATAATATTTAAATACGACGGATCGTGTACCGCCATCTAGCCGATGAATTTCTAAAATCATGTAACATTTTAGATCATTTCAATTAAAAGCTCAACTTTTTGAAGACCATATTGAATGCCGAACTACGGATTGTATAAATCAAAATTCGAAATTTTTACTCGATACGGGAAGTGAAGTTAACATAATAAAATTATCATCGCTAAATGATAATGTAAAAGTAAATGAAAAAGTTTTATATAGATTAAAGGTATTAACGAATATTTTGTAAATACAATAGGCTCAACAAAATTAATGTTATATTTTGGGGAGGAAGAAAGACAAGTCAGATTTCAAGTCGTTAATAATAATTTTCCAATACCTTATGAAGGAATTTTAGGAAAAGAATTTTTAGAAGATAATAAAATAGCAATTGATTATGCAAAAAGAGAAATTACATCAACAATAACTAATGGAAATGATTTAGCAATAACTCAAAACAGACAAAATTCAACTAATTCAAATATTTTAATTGTAGCACCTAGGTCTGAAATGATAATTCCGATAAAAGTAACGGACAATCAAATTAAAGATAGCGAAATTCTAATCATTCATTCACAAGTATTGCAAAATTCAGTTCAATGTGGTAACATTGTAACTACGATTAAGGATCGTCAAGCATTAGTAAAAATCGTAAATAAAATGAAAGTTCAGTTCAATTATTACCCGTAGATTTAAAAATTTATCGTATGAAATATTTGAAGAAGCAAAGTACATTTATGCAATAAAATACCAGAAATTCAGTGTGGGGAGAATAGGTTACAATTATTGGAAAAATCTCTGAGATTACAGCATCTAAACAAAGAAGAACATAAGTCATTAATAGACATTTTTCAGAATTTTCTGATATCTTTTGTTGGAAGGAGATAAATTAACAGGTACGACAGCAATACATCATCAATTAAGACGTCACCTGACATCCAACCAATTTATGTTAAACCATACCGGTTACCACAGAAGCACAAAGAAATAACAAAACAAGTAGATCAAATGGAAAAGGATGGAATTATTACAACAAGTAATTCACCTTGGAATGCACCACTATTAGTAGTACCGAAAAAATGGATTCATCAGGAAAACAAAAATACCGCGTTTGCGTAGATTTTAGGAAATTAAATAGTGTAACAGTAGGAGATGTATTCGATTCCCAATATCAATGATATTTTAGATCAACTGGGAAATTCTAAATATTATTCAACGTTAGATTTAGCAAGTGGTTATCATCAAGTACCAGTACATAGATGACAGAAGCTAAAACAGCATTTTCTACAGATAAGGGACATTATGAATTTCTTAAAATGCCTTTCGGGTTAAAAGGAGCTGAGCACCTTTCAAAGACTTATGAATACTATTTTATTAGGAATAAATGGTATAAAAGCCTTTGTTTATCTAGATGATATAATTGTATGCCCATAATTTAAAAGATCATAGCGACAAATTAAAGGAAATTTTCAAAGATTTAGAGATTATAATTTGAAAATACAACCAACTAAATGTGAATTTTACGACACGAAGTTATATATTTAGGTCATATAATCACTGAACAAGGTTTAAAACCAGATCCATCAAAAATTATCTGTGCACGAATTTTCCACAACCTAAAAATCAGAAACAATTAAAAAGTTTTTTAGGATTATCTGGATATTATCGAAGATTTATAAAAGATTATGGGAAAATAGCAAAACCATTAACTACATTATTGAAACATGATATACCATACATATGGACGGATGCATGTCAAGATGCTTTTCAAACATTAAAAAATGCGTTAATAAATGAACCCATTCTCAGCTATCCGAATTTTAATGAACCATTTAACTTAACATGCGATGCAAGCAACCTTGCAATTGGATCAGTTCTTTCACAAGGTCCAATAGGAAAAGATTTACCAATTGTATATTCGTCACGAGTACTTAATAAAGCTGAACAAAATTATTGCACAACAGAAAAGGAATTATTAGCTATTGTATGGAGTTTAAAACAACTAAGACCTTATCTTCTAGGAAGAAAATTTTATATAATAACAGATCATCAGCCTCTTAAATGGTTATTTAATAACAAAATCCAGTTCAAGATTAATGCATTGGAGATTGACAATGGAAGAATATGAATATGAAATTATTTATAAACCTGGATCATTAAACACCAATGCCGACACCCTTAGTAGAATACCCAAATGTTTCAAATTGAAGGAAATCAATTAACACATACCAAAACATATGAAGAATATATGGAATATATTAAAGGAAACATTGTTCAAAATTCAAATATTACGGAAGTATCAGGAAATATTTTTGAAGATGAACAGTTAAATCTTGTACACTTTGTATCACGCGAAATGAGCTTGAAAAGTGGATTATCACTTGAATTTCGAAGACGATTCGGAAATCTAGAAAACAATAAAAATAAAAATATTACAGATATAACGTATTTAAGAAAAGGTGAACGTTATATAATATATATCGTTGTATCAGAAAAAGAAAGAAGTCAAGTAACTTATGAAAATATGTATTATTGTCTACAGAATTTAAAAATTGCCTATTATTGCCAAATAATAAACATGAATGGAATGCAGACAATAATATTTAAATACGACGGATCGTGTACCGCCATCTAGCCGATGAATTTCTAAAATCATGTTTGTAGGTCCGTATCACCAACGGAGCAAGGAAAATTATACTAATAATACACTACTCAATAATAATAATAATAAACTAAGTTTGTGCCGGTATAAAATACACCAATTGAGTTCAAGTTAATCATTTATTTACGACCTCACATTTACGTTAAAAATTCGGTTTCACAATTTTTACATCATTTATCAAATATGTTCAAATGAACAGTATTAAAAAAAATATATATATTAAACCACACCTGTATAATTTTTTTCTTTTATATAGTCTAAAGTCTGCTAAAATAGGAAGAAAAATGTATTTTTTTTTTTTTTTTATTGCTCGGTTAGTTATAAAATCGAACTCAGCATTACGATGTAAATCTTATGGGACTCAATTGAGGTATGTATCTCAAACATCCCGGAACTCAATTCGGGTTTTTAGGTGTTTGTAGGACTCAATTCGTATGCAGCCAAAATTACAGTACCGTTCTCGTCCCTGTTCGAACATTATATAACGTGTACTGTGCACGCGTATAACCCTATGATCTGCGGTGAAGAAAAAAATATTACCATTGATTACACTTGTTCGTTTGTAAATTTAATTAACGATATAATTATCTCGGGAAATTTAAAGTAAAAATACTTAAATTTTACCCGAAAATCGAAAAAATATCACTCTCATAGCGTTATATATAGCGTTTTAATGTGTGTGCGTGTGTGTATGTATAAGCACTACAAAAAATATTTTCACAACATCACATATGTTTTTTCGGTATTAAAATAAAATATTTTTATACTAAAAAAATAAAGCACAAATACATAACAGACACTAATTTGAAACTGACAAAACTACGAGACGTTTATACGCGTGTGCGGCGGATAGAATATTATATTAAGAAATATAACAAATTTATTCTTCTTCCAAGTGTCATTAACTCGATATAGACGTTGGCTATTATTACGCTCCAATCATCTCTGTCTTGCGTGTGGCCCGAAACAGTTCAACCGTTGTTAAACCGGTCCATTCTTTTAGATTCTGTAACCATGTTAACTAATTAATTATAACAAAAAATAATTATCTATTATTTTATGATATATGTAGAAATAGAAATATACTGTTTTAAATGTACCTTTATTTAATTATTCCAAAATTAAACTGATCAATCACAAATAGTTATAGACGTAAGGCTCGTATCGAACGTTAAATTCGGTGTTAATACCTTCGCTGTTGGTATACAATTGCTCATTACGTTTTCATACATATATTTTACGCCTGAAATAATAATTATACAAATTCACATTTTCCTATTCTAATTTTAGAAATATTTATTTTCCACGTAGGTACCTCGTTTTCGTTGAATTCTAAACTTGTTATGATTTTGATTGGCCGGAGAACTGTTTGCCGCGGTATTAAATGTTAATTCCGAATCCGTAGGAGGGGCAGCTCGTTGAACAGTGTTTTCGTTTCCAAAATCGTCACTAGTCTACAATTAAAATATACATAATACGATTGTCAATAAATCAAATAATTCACTAAATGCTTATAATTTACATCAACGTTGCTAGAAGGCTTCCGACAATTTTTTAAGATTTTAAGATTTTTCGTACAGATTCATATGCGTAATAAAATGTTTGGTTCTGTATATATATATATATATATATATATAAATACCTTTGGATTCAGTTTAGCGATCTGACGGCCAGAAGATCCAAATTCCGGTTCAATGGTTATTTTAATGGTCTTTTCTGGATCAGCTGTGAAAGTGAGATCTGTAACAAAGGTCGACATTTTTGACGTCACTTCATTCTGATTGCTATGGCCGATTATTTCTCCTGTAATAATCGTAAAAATAGGACCATAGTATTTTGAATATTAAAAAAAAATTAAAATGTTTGATTTTTATTATATTAATTATATAACATATTTTACTAAACTTTATATGACAATATCAATTAGCGAACCAGAAATTTACATAATTAGCATTTTGAACCTATATGCTGTATAGTACATTAATTACAAATGTGAAATTCACCGTTTTTTGGTGGCTGTTGTATTTCAGTCGGCTGTGAAACAACACTTGGCTGGCAATATTCGTTCACCGTAGGAGGAGATGGAGACCTTGTTGTATTACTCAAAAATGCCCTAAAATATATGATTAAACATAATTCGATACATTTAAAATTCAATAACGCAGTTTTAATGAACACATACATGTCACGTGACTGTGTTGATATTGGTGTACTACAATCCGACCCATTCTTATTACTCGACATTAATTTTTTCAATTCGACTTTGGCTTTATAATTTGCATACCAAACAGCGTATTCACGAGGGTTATTCTTTCTGAATTTATAAATGAAACTTTTTCCTAAAAATGAAAATAATTACATAAACAACAAATATAAACAGACAAATTTCAAATAAAAAATATTTTTTATATTTCATACTTTCTGATGGTTCGAGCATTCCAATATTAGATGAATATTCTTGGAATGATACGGGTTTACTACATCCCGATTCATTCGTATTCTTTGCAAGTGATTTTTGCAATTCAACTTTGGCTTTGTAATTTGTATACCAAAGAGCATATTCATAAGGGTTATCTTCTCTGAATTTAAAAATGAAATTTCGTCCTAAAAATAAAAATAATTACGTAAACAACAAATAGAAAAAAATTTTAAATAAAAAATATTTTTTTTAAATCTCATACTTTCCGATGGATCCAGCGATTCAATATGAGCTGAATAATTTTCGAACGGTAAAGGTGAAGATCTTCTGCGATAATCTGAATCAGTCCTGCTTGAAGGTCTATTCCGAAAAACAGCTTCTTCTTTTCTGCAATACTGACCACTAAAAACGATGGCATAATTACATTAAAATATTTGTTTTAAACTTAAATTAAACCATACCTTATTTCATCTGGGTATTTTCTATGACAATAATTTCTCGGATTCATTTCTTCATTTAAATTAAATTCCGTGTCCGAACGTTTTTCATCCGTATTATTAGACAAGTCGATAAGTCGTTCAGTTATATTCTCTAATTTCTTGTCAGTACGCATACGTTCGTCTTTATAATCATCGTATTTTTCGATCATTTTATTACCTACACAGAATTCTTCTTTTAACTTCAGTGGGGTGTCGTCGTCTAAGTTTTTGTTTTTCGGATTCCCTTCACGCGTTTTCGAACTTTTTAGATATTTTGTAGCTGTCTTATGAAAACCGGTGTCGTCTTGTGACATTAAACGTCTATCGACAAATTTTTCATTTTCGCATTCCAATCGTTCTTTTTCAGATTTCGTTTTCATGGTTGTATAGAATTCCAAAATCTGTTGGTCTTTCTCTTGGAGTCGATACTCAGATAATCTGTTCTTCTCTGTCGGTTCTAAAAGTTTTCTGTCCCATAACGATTTGACATTTACCTTCATTGTTTCTTTCAAAAAAGGTTTCGCGTTCATCAAGTCTTCCTTGAAATCCATTTCTTTTTAGGTCGAAATTGATTTAGATAATCTCGTACAAGATTTGTGAACTGTTTAATCGTTATTCTGCGCAGTTCAATATGCGAATGCTTTGATGCGAATATGAATTTTTGTGAATTATTGTGTATTATAACCGTATCCTTGGAGATTTTTACCCATTTATTTATTTTTCTATTGCAGCAGTATATAAAACAATTATATACGAGTAGGCTATATTTTACATATATACAGTATATATATATGAATAAGAACGGTTATAATAATAGATAAAAAATCCGATTTGGGTGGCGAAGAAAAAACAACGACAGTCACCCGTACACTGAACTTGAATACTTTATACGCGACGTCCGTTACCACTCGTGGTGATTCGTCGCAAAGGAAAAACAAATTCCTATTTAATTTTCGTTCTAAATACGTACAAAAACGGTACTGATCAGTTTGCAAGTCACTGCAGGCAATCGCTGAAACATCAAAGAGAAAAACATTAATTAAATGTTTGAGCGATTCGATACAACACTTTTGAAATGCCCTTCGTACAAGTATAATATGTATATTAGGAAAATATTTTTAATATATTATATTGATGAGAAACCGCGTTATAATTGTATGGAAAAATCGGCTGAAATCACGCAAACCGCCGTGGAAAACTGCATTAGAGAGCCTAATACGTGAAACTACGCATGGACGTCATGTCGGGACAAATCCTGGTGGCTATTTCAACCATCAAATCACCCAAGTGTTGATTTACTAAAATTAACAATCCATTATACGATTACAGCGGTTATGAATCAAAAAATACATATATTCCACATTGTCTCCCAATGCCCATTCCTCGCAGCCAACAGCGATGCAGTTGAAGTGATACTAGACATATTACGATGAGCTATAATTTGTTACAAAAAAACAACTCTACCAGCTTGTAAAACTTACAATATTGTTAACATTTTATATTATTTAAAAAAATAAATGTATGTTGTTTGTACACTTAACTATTATTTATTAATTATTGTTTATTTTCCGAACGTATTATTCGATATAAGTACAATAACATAATATTTTCGTGATTTGAAACGATTTTAGCAATAGTTTTAGCCGAATAAAAAAGTGAACGGGGAGAAAATGCTATTGACAAATTTTAAAAGAGCCAGTTGCAAATATTGAATCCTCATTGCGTTTTACCCGCGGGTGTTCAATTCTGTTACGCTCGATAACTTCGTGGTAAACAAATTTCAAACGAATATTTTCATCGGGTAGTTTTCTTTTCGGAAAAAATTTCTGAATCATATATGGTAAAAATCATTTTACACATTTTTACTATTGTATCAGATTCTTTTTTTTCTATTTTCAGTCATACCTACTGTTGCAGCCCAACTGATTTTCAGTCTGAAATTTGGCCTCACTTGCTTGCTCATTGTAGGTACAATCACTCTATAATTCCTTACCACAATATGCCACACCACACATTATTATTATATTGAATTCCAGATTAAACGTTTACGATAAGATTATCATGTTAAAATTGTCGACCATATGTCGTGTTTTTATATTATAAGTGTTTGAAAAACTTAGTATATTTTAATTGTATTTTTTTTTCATAGTGGTCGGTGAGTTATTTTTATCATTGCCTTCCCAACAAAGACGCGCCTGTTGTCCGTGGTGTTGCATGCGATAGCCTGGAATCTTCTTAACAATATCACACTCACATGTCACACATATCGCAATCAGACGTGAACTACGTTGTTCGCGCTTGACCGCCATAAATACACTGAGCGGTCCGATGGTTTCGGACCGCTATTTATATGCGCCTTTTTGCTACGCCCGCCCTCTATGTTGTGTCGTAGCTCTATCTGGTGACTACTTTCTTTTCTCGTTTTATTACGGTCGGTTGACGCGCAATGTCGGTATATGCAAGTGTTCAGTTTGACGCTGACCGAGCGACCGATCGTGCGCTCTTATGCAAATGTTATTTCTATTTTTTTATTATTAATAATTATATTATTATTTCGCGTATTTCAATGAAATGAAATGAACGTAAGGATTCATCTTTCCTCGTTGTACACTCGTTTACTCGTTTACTCTGTACACGGCCGACCGTGTTTGTCATCAGCTAAACACTAAACGCTCTATCACGATCGACGATCAGAGCGTATAGTACGCGCAGATCGTCGGTCGAGCACTAATTCCAGCCTTATACATAAAGTTCAAAGGGGGCGAAAATGGAGCACAACATAGGTACCAACTTACATGACACAAGTCGGTGTTGTGAGGTCAGAGATATACTAAATTTAAAAGTATCGAATCCCATTAGGGGGGGGTCGATCCACCTATCGCCCCTCACCCCCTTTATAACCGCCACTGCCCACATATTTACTCTATAGGTCCATGTTACCATGGAACAGTATTAATTATTTAGTAAATACGCTTGCCTAGTGCCTGTTATCGACAAATAATAAACACGAATGGAATGCAGACAATATTTAAATACGACGTATCGTGTGCCGCCATCTAGCGGATGAATTTTGAAAATCACCAAAGAGACTGCTCCATTGATGCCGCCGTCACAACGATGTTGGCGACACTGTACCGGCTGTAAACATCGCGCATAGAAAAGTTTACGTGATAATCTTTAATCAATCCGCGAACGGATCGAAACCGTAAACAGTAAAAGGTACGATTTGTTGTTGTTTGTCGGTGTTCTCCATTAATCGTTCGGAAAACGATATTTTTGGCTTTCTTTCGTTTGCTTTCGCAGTTTAAAAGCTTCTCGGAGCGAAGACGACTTACGTGTGTGCCGACAAAAATGGCTTTACGGACGTACGGCGACAAGCCGATCAGTTTCCAAGTGGAAGAGAATGGCGAATACTATTGTATCGGATCTGAGGTGAGAGATTATCGAATGACCCGTCACCCGACTTATTGTGATCTCTCTCTCGTTTGTGCAAAGATTTTAACGTAAATTCCGTCCCTGTAACACCGTTGTAACTATCTGGAACCGCCAGTTTCCCCTCGTGCTGGGTGTCCGTATTTTATAATACGATCGCTTCTAAAATTGTTTTTGCGACTTTTGGTCAGAATATCGTTTTGTTGGAAGACGACGCTCAATCGTTTAATACCGGTCTTCCATTAAAAAGAAATATTTGCCTACGTAAAATTGTTCTTTTTGTCGAAAATAATTTAATATGTAATAATGTGTAAATTTAAATCATCAGTTATTAAATTTTACCACTATTTATTTGTAATACTTAAAAATTCAATTAGAAAATATAAAAAATTTGCCAGGTAGTATTATTACTGTTCATAGGAAAACATACGTAAAACATTTTTATTAATATTTTACTCAACGTAATATTGAATAAAATGAATAATATCTAACCGTTAGGGATGGAAATTATATTGTAATATTATGCTTATAAATGTGTCAATAAATTGGACAACATAATGAAACTCGCTACACGAACATTGTAAGTCGCTTTGTGTCCAAGACAAATTTTTATTAAAAACGCTCGTATTTAAAATAAACCAATTTTTACAAGTACTATAAATGAACAAAATGTGCTTTCATAAATGATTATAATTAAACATACTTTTATTTTTGTATTCTATTGGTAAGTAATAATTACCTGTTAAAGGTTAAAATAGAAAAAAAAACAGTTTTACTTAGTAAAATACTTCTGTGAACTAATACTATTCATCTAAAAAATAAATTTTAAACAGTACGTCGTACAGTAAACACGTAATCGTAACAATCGTATCATATCACACGTTGGACTACAATTAAATTCCTTTTTCACGGAATTACCAGGACCTAAAGTTGTATGCACTACAATGTACTTTGTGCAGTATAAATAATAAATTGTGTAATACGAAATTTGAAAGTTTATTATTGTAAGACATTTTACTATTTAAATGTCTAGTTTTCAATAATAATAATGTTATTATTACCAAATGTAATCTTAAAACACAAATAGTCGCAAACATCAAACTTGTGGTGTGTGTAGTTGAAAATGTGATCATTTTAGACTCTAGAAATGACCGAGAAGAGATTTAACATTTTAATTTTGTTATTTCAAGGTGGGTAATTACTTACGGCTGTTTCGTGGATCTTTGTACAAACGGTATCCAGGAATGTTCCGCAGGACCATCACGAACGATGAAAGAAAACGTTTAATCGATTTGGGTAATACCACTTTATACCTACCATTTTTTTTCTACATTGTTATATCAGAAGTATATATATATATATATATATATATATATAATTTGTGACTGAAAACTAAATTTATTCTAATTATTTGTATTAAAAATTTTATGAATCCGTTAAAATGTAATAGTTTTGGGAGGTTTTCTGTTTTTTTTTTACATCTCTAGAGATAAAAGTGTATGTAGTGAATGACAATTAGAATTACATTAACAAAGCAAGTAAATATTTTAATTTAGGCAAATGAATAACAAATATGTATCATATAAATTTAAAAACTATAAAAAAAAACGAGTGATAATTAAAACAGTAACATGAATATAATTTATGTAAAAAAACTTTGGAAAAGTTAATCTTACCATTTATTAATTTGTGAACAAATATTTATAATTTACTTGAGTTTTGTTAATAATTAATATTATAATACATACATTAAAAAACAAATTACAGGAATTATTGCATAATTTATTATTGACGAAAGTATTTCCTACAATTTTTAATAATTCTTATATTTATTTAAATTATTTTATTTTAACATCAATATCAAAGTGATTCTAACAAAATTAGCTAATATTATTATTATTGAAAGTTACTAGTTTTATTATTTATGCAGGTTTAAGTGCTCATTGCCTGGCATCTAGTGTATCCTTATTAAGAGCGTCTGAAGTTGAAGATATTATTGATGGTAATGATGAACGTTATAAAGCAGTTTCTGTAACTTCTACCGAACCATTAATTACCAGGTAATAACACGATAACAATATTTATTTTTATATAGTTTTCAGAAGTATAATTAATAGTTAATATTAACTAGAGAAATTGTCTATAATATTTAAAGTTTGGTCATACAATTCATTACAATATTTTTAAAATTCAGAACATATTGTTATATAATATGAAAAATACTATTTTGTATTTACCATTTACAATTACAGAGAATCTAAAGGAAAGAAATCGGTACCGTGGGTTCCATCATTACCAAATAGTTCACATTTAGATGCCGTTCCTCAGGCTACACCAATTAACCGTAATAGGATTATTCAAAAGAAAGTCAGGACTTTCCGTTATGGTACATAATATTTATCAAATTTGGTATTGTATGTTTAGTATTGATATACTGTTTAATTTTAGCTACGATGATACTGACCCAGCGAACATTCATGAGAATGCTAACTTTTCCGAATTATTAGTTCCAATCAGACTTGATATGGAAATCGAAGGTCAAAAACTAAGAGATACATTTACTTGGAACAAAAATGGTATAGAAAAAAAAAACTTAACTGCTTTGAAATCATTATTTTGAAGTGTACTATTATTTATGTTTTTTTTTTTTTAGAAAGTTTAATAACCCCAGAGCAATTTGCCGAAGTACTATGTGACGATTTAGATTTAAATCCTTTGCCATTTGTACCAGCGATCGCGCAGTCAATACGCCAACAAATTGAAGCATTTCATAATGATAATATTTTAGATGAACAACACGACCAAAGAGTTATCATTAAGGTAAATAAAATTTATTAAAAATGTATACCGGTCACATTTGATTTTTAGTCCAATGTTAATATTGTTTTCTGTGTATAGTTAAATATTCATGTAGGTAATACATCGTTGGTAGATCAGGTTGAATGGGATATGGGTGAAAAAGATAATTCGCCAGAACAGTTTGCTATGAAACTGTGCGCTGAACTTGGTCTAGGCGGAGAATTTGTTACGGCCATTGCGTACTCCATCAGAGGGCAATTGAGCTGGCATCAACGTACATACGCATTCAGGTAAACCAATTTGATTCGAAAAAGATATAAATTTGTACTGTTTATCATATTGGTTATGTTTAGTGAGGCACCATTATCAGTTGTTGAGACTCCGTTCAGACCTCCATCAGATGCTGACCAATGGAGTCCGTTTCTAGAGACATTGACCGATGCAGAAATGGAGAAGAAGATCAGAGATCAGGATAGGAACACTAGGCAAGCATCTAATAAAAACTTCTTTTACTAAGATTTCTAAGCGTTTCATTCCAAATAAACCCTATTGTTACTTGACACTAATACCACAAATCTTGTGTATTCCAGGCGCATGCGACGTTTGGCCAACACCACACCAGGATGGTAATAAGAATCATTATTAAGTATTTTAAATAGTAAGTAATAAGAAAAGACTCCCACCATGACACTAACATAAGTGGCGTATGATAGTCGTGAGTTGCTTAGCGTTTTGTTTTTCATCTAATATCGTGTTTTGTGAGTGTGTAACGTTTTATTCTCGGTAATATTTTTATAGAATGGTCTGTTTAAAACATTAATTATTTTATCACCGTTATATAACATTTTGATATTTAAAATTCTAATTGTACATTTTTTTTAAAAATGTGTTTTTTTTTTTTGTTTTGCCCAAGTTCAACATTATCTAACATTTGACCTTTTATCTATACAAGTTCAAAATCAAAATGCTATTTTGAATTCGATATTAGTTTCTATTATTTTTCAACAACTTCAAACAACAGATCTTTGCATACGCCACTATTTTTTTTCTTCCGTTTAACACTAGTATTGAAGGTATTAAAAAAAACATTCAATATCAATAATTTAACCTTCGCCACACTTATATTAATATATTATATATTTTACATTTTATTATTCAAAAACATACAAAACTTTTTCGTTCCTGTTTAGAAAGTCTTTCAAAAATGTATATTAAAATAATTAATTCTTAAAACATATGTATCAATACAGTATATATTATAGTATTATTATCACACTTATTAACAAAAAAAAAAAATAATAATAATAATGAAATTAATAAAATGTTGTTTTCTTCTTACAACTATTTAAAATTTAAAAAATAATTTAAATCTTATATTCATATCGTTTATTTTTATTTTTTCAAATTTTATTTGGCAGTAAGTTGACTCGCCTTCCGTGAGTCCAAAGTAAAGAGACGTACTTCAGAGTCCAAAGCAAAGAAACGTACTTCAAGACATATGACGAAATCCGATCATAATTCCATGTCATCTTCGAAGATACAACTGCAAATATTGTGTTGAAAATTATACATTTTATATTATATAAGTAGAAAAAAAAAGGCTAATAAATAACTACAATTTATTTGAAATTTAATTTATTATTATATTACAGCCTATATGTAAAAACACTGACATTTGTGTATAAACAATTTTTTTTTTGGTGACACACATCACGGTAATACGCGACATACTAGTTGTAGCGATATACCGGTTGAAAACCACTACTCTAGTGGGCGAACCGCTTTAAGGGGCCGCCACACCAGAAGTAAAAGGTATTCAACGCGGTAAAACCAGATAAGCAGTTCATATAGTCCCAATATAGTAACGACTGGTGAGTTATGGACAGTGGTGGGAGTCTATGTTATTTAACTTTTTGGAAAAATAGTTTCCTTTATCTTCGATTATCGATTAACTCGGTGAAAACCCCCAGTATTCCAACACTACGTATGTATATATAAGCTAATTGCAATAGTTAACGATTTTATCGGTCCACCTGAATTCACAAGCGATTATAGTCATAAAGTATAAGTGCGAGTAGTTATTGGACGTCAATGCGGTGCGACTATTACCGAATATTGTTTTTCATTTTATTGTCGTTGACACTGGAGACACTATAATGTAACACAGTCTACATACAATTCATGTATTTTTCATGCTACATTTATACATACATATGTATATAACGTGTATTAGAATCTGAGTGGAGTAAGGAAAATATTAGTTTTATGTATTTTTTTTTTTATGTCTGCGCCCAAAAATTCTACCAGAGGAGTGCTCTGATCAAAACAGTCACAGTTTACTTTCGGTAATAGTGAACTGCATCTAGTTGGTACTTCAGAAAGGTCATTTTTCGATTTTCTTAAAAGCGCTTAAAAATATAACTCAAAAACTGCCAAAAAATAATAATACCTATATATATTTTTTTTTATGTCTGCACCAAAAATTCTACTAGAAGGAGTGCTCCAACCTTTACTTCCGGTAGCAAACTGCATCACAAATTAATCATCAAGTAAATGATAAACTTTTATTTTATTTAGTAATATAGTATTTTTAATAATAGTAGCAAGTATTTAATACGTGTTTAAAAATAATGTCAAATTTTGATTTCCGTTTAATTTTTATAATATATGACATTTTGTTTTTAATCAAAGTTATTTAGTTAATTTAAGTGTTTAAAAATGATTTTGTAAATTCCTTGACATATTTTACGCGCAATAAAATATAATATTAAAAATCTACGATAAAAGTAAAGAAATTAAACGGCCGTGTTAACACCGCGGCGCGACCGCCAACGAAATTCTGGGAAGAGCGACAGCCAGGAGGCTAATTATTATTTTCACTGATAGAGAACACCATATAGCCAATGTTTTTCAATTTTGTGAAAGAACATATTCGTACTTCCTTCAGTATGCTGCTCAGAATAATTTTGGTGAAAAATACTTCAGAACAAAAATTGAAGAGTAGAAGTCAAACTATGCATTAGTCGGACGATTTTACGAAATATCGATTTTACTCGATTTTCTAGTGATTGAAAAATGTGTAAAAATAAAAAAATTTAAAATAATTAGTAGTTTATTTTTCAATTAATATTTCAGAAAATCATCCGACAGATGCAAAGTTGACCTATAAACGAATTCATTTATGTTTCAAATATCCAAGTGCGGAGGGTCTAAAATGCATGTATAACTACAGAGATATTGCGACCCCTTGAATGTAAAATTATGTACGAGTATTAAAAATAGGATTTTAATAAAAATAGCCACCACTATGGCTATTTAAGGGACTTTAATTATTAGCGTATTGTCTAAAATCTTGATGTTTTTGAAAATTAAATATATCTTAAAACGAAGAGAGTATAATATGAATAGTTCTGTATAAATTTAAAAAAAAATAAATAAATTAGCCTTATGTCCGTTAAAATGTTAAACTTACTTATCGTCTTCAACGAGCATTTCGTCTTGATTATTTATACGAACTTCTTCCTCGTCGGTAATTTCGGTAATTATAACAGTAGATTCAGGTTTTTTGTAATTGGAATACGGATCAACCAATTCCCTGAGAGGCTGTGGTTTCCAAAGTACAACGGCATTGTTTGGCCTTTCTCTAAAAATGAATCGATTGTTAATAGAGTGCTTTGGTAATAATTAGGACGATATTTTACAGATTTATCCACATACATATTAAGTAATGGCTGAGGTATGATGGAATCAATTTTGTTTAATTTGCGCAATTCTTCACACATAACTAATGTACTTTGAGCTTCCGTTTTGGTCGTTTCGTTTGTATTCATAATATTCATGGAACTCTCCAGAGTCTGTAAAACGAGAAAAAAGTAACGACAAACATTTCGCACGATATTTGAATTTGAAAAAAAAAACTCTTTACTCACGTCCATGTTTCCAACATCGTTGTTAAAACAACAATTATGAGGTTTGAATTCATTGCTAATGTGCATGTCTCGTAAACTGGCAGACACTTTTTCTTCGGTAATGCGCATTTTGGGCGGCTGTGGCAGTCTAAAATAAGATATTATTAAAAATATTAAAATATGTAACACTATTGTATCACGTTTCGCAAAAATATATTTTGAAAATTTGTTATTTAACATCGCTTGGCGAGTTGTTTAAAAAAAAAATGGAGTAATTAAACATTTTTATTATTCTCCTAAGCAATTGAGTTACACGCTTTCAATATTCTCAACGTAATCGGTTTACTAATTTGATTTTGACACGAAAACTCGTCTTCCGGTAAGAAAAAAAAGAAACAACTTCTGAAACGGTTAGTTTTAAGATTTAGTAAAAATTAATGTCAGATTGAATAAAAAAAAAAAAGTGAACGTTAAATATGACTAACTAGCATTGCTAATCTAAAACAACGAAAACTCTTCGCGTCCAACATCATATTTATTGGAAACGGTTTGTTGACGCCTACTGCTCAGTAAGTGAACATAATATACGTCATTATAATGTGCGAGAAACACTCACTCGGCATCCAAATCGATTTTTCGTTTAGGGACCAATCCGAAGTTACTGTGATGATACGCGGACGTGTCCAACGGTCGCGGGTTACTCGATCCGGTGAATCTGAAACGCGAAGTAATAATAATAATACGTTTGTATCGTGCTGACGGAAACGTCGAGGGGGGATTGGGGCAAGGCTCACTTCATGATGTCCGTGCTGTTGGTGTTTGCCCAGCTGTACATGGGCGGCGTGGCGGACGAGAACGTGTACGGGAACTGATGGTATTCGGGCACGAACGGCGAGAAACCGGTTGGGCCCACGTTGAACTGCATGTTGAACGTGTTCGGCGGAGGCGTAGGTATGGCGGCGGCGGCGGCGGCCGCCGCCGTCTGATTGTTGGCCAGACCGTCGGACGGATATCCTTGTTTGAACATGGTCCGCGCGGTCGTTGTCCACTCTCTGGCCGGGTACGGAGCGAAACGGCGGCTACGGCACAGTCGTCGCGGCTTCTTGTCGACGCCGGCCGGAGGGCTTGGCGGTGTTATTCGAACGGTGACGATTACGTTTCCGGGTGGCCGTCGCCGCCAGCCAACGCCACCGTCGTCTCTACCGCAGCTGTTGCTGTCCGTCGCTCGACGTGTGATCGGTGTTCGGTGGTCGTCGGCAGTACGACCGATACGACGAGCTCACATTCGAACGCTACGGCCGGTCGCCGTTTTCAGTTTTTGTTTCGTTTCGCCCAAGACAACGCCAAAGGACGCGCGGCTACGAAAACTGCATGCACCCGAGACGCAAAATGACCGTTTCCCGAAATCTCGTCGAACACTTTTGTTATTCTTTCGGTCGCGTTATCTCACACGGTCCGTGGTCCAACAACTACGCCGTTATCGCCGTTACCGGTGACGACCGCGATCGGACCGGGCGGTAACCGAACTACGCGCGCGAATGTTCTAGACTCTTCTATGTATATCGCCGCCGTACAGCTTCAAAAAAAAAAAAAAAACCCTCGCGGCATTCCGGGGTACATATTTACCAAACCGATACCAATGACATTGATTGTAGAATATACTCCTCTATCAGTGGCGTAGCCAGGATTGTGTAATGGTGGTGGGGTTTTGAGCATAAATGAAATCGTAAGCTTTTACATTTTTTTTGTTAAGTTTGTTGCACAATGCTCATACTCTTATTGAACCATTCAAGGACCGGGTTCAGTGGTGTATATACAAAAAAAATAAAAATAAAATAAATATATAAGCACTGCAATATGAAATTCTTTTATTATTTTATATTATTTTATAGAAATAAGTAGAAAATCTATTGTTATCAATCTGGACTCTGGACGAGTTTTCAAAAGTATTATGCTTTTACTTGTAAAATGACAAAATATATCATATTTTTTTGCAGTAGGAAATAGAATTATAATGATAAATATACAATTGTATAAATTGTATACGTTTATTAGATTAAAAAATATTTTTAAAAAGGCAATGGGGGGTTAAACACTCAAACCCCCCCCCTGGCTACGCCACTGTACTCTATAAATATATTCTATATAATCAATGCTAATAATAACGATAATTATAGAGCCCGTTTGAAAACCCGTGCAATATTTCCTCATTCTTTAATCCGGTCGTGTTGGATAGTTTGAAAACCCGAGCAAAGATTTTTTAATTAATTAAAGTTTTTTTTTTTTTTAACATTATCAACTGTTGTCAGCCGTCACTATATATAATACATAAACGCCTATAAATAATTGTCGAAAATGAGTTTGTCATTTAAAAGGGCAGTGTACGCGTTATATCGACGAAATAATAGAAATCGTATACCGCATATAGAGAATCAGATGTGAGTAAATACTGCATTATAATATTGGTTCTAAACCATTTTTAAAGATAAAAAAAAAAAATCTGCCGAGAAATTCATGCGTTTCTTCACTACAGTCACGAACACATCGTATACACATTTTGAATTACAAAATCCAATTGCGAGTAATATATTGTTTAAATGATTATTGCATTATGTAGCGGGTTGTATTTATCAAAGGAAACGATACGGCAGTAATAATGGGATTATAATAGGTAATTTACCGAGCACTATATACGCCCCAATTAGTTTGAAAAAAAACAGTTTCAGTTTATCCGCTTACTTCGAAACGACCTGATATTGATCTAGTTTCATATAAATAAATCGATAAAACAAAGATAGTTGCTAAGATACTGTTTTTTCTTCTTTTTGGAAACCGCGAGTACTTACCTCTTACACTAATACTATATGCGTGCTTTGAAGTTTCAATACGACTGTAATATAGTAGTGGTTCCTTGAAACTTTTTAATAATTTTTTTTTTTTTATTATTAATATTATTATTATTGTATGAATACGCATTTATCGAAAAACCTATACTTTATATTTATAGCAGTATCTAAGTAAAAAAAAAAAAAAAAAATTAATTAATAAATAAAAATTACAAAATGCAAGATCCCAAAATCAAACCAAAGGGAATGATTGACATCAAAGGCGACTGCGTTAATGCCGTCAGCACGTACATGCAAGTTAAAGCGGAATCAAATAATTGTATCAAGTTAGTGCGGGCAAAACATTTTGTTTTACTATATATACGCAGTGGCGGATCTAGGATTTTTTTGTGAGGGGGGTGCTTAGGTTAAGGTATTGTATTCTATATACCTACTCCATCCTGACGGCATGACCTTTTTTTAGTCCTAATAGTGTGCTAAATATTTAAAAGGATAAACACAAGTGACAACTTTAAAAATACATCTAAAACAAATCCCTTTACTTAAAAAAAAAAAAAAGGAAAATTATTTAATAGTTTTTTTTTTTGTTTCCAATTTAGTTTATAAACGTACTCGGCCCACTGAAAAATACGTATAGACATATAGTGTATAATATTTGTTTTTAACCAGGTAAGGGGGGTGCTATAGCACCCCCCCTCTGGATCCGCGCCTGTATATACGTCGTTGTAGTCTGCAACAGTAGGTATACGCAGTACGCACTACAGTTACGTGCGCGCGATTAAAATGATTTTAGGAAATTTCCAGAATGGGACACATTACCAAAGGCTCTGGAAAACGAACTGATAACAGCGATTCGCGAACGAGATGCCGCGAGAAACCATTTGAAAATGAAACGCAAGGAAAAAAAAACGTTTGACAGGGAAATGAAAGAAAAATGGAAAGATCTGGATGAAAAGTTGAATAAATTGCGAGAAGACGAGCTGAGACACGAACAGTTTTCTTCGGTATACTATTACCTATATAAAAAATAATACAAATAAATAATTCAATTTAATTTTAATGAACATATTGTATAGGTATTTCGTTTTTATCATAAAATTATGATTATATTTTTATCATAAAAATATCATAAAATTTGCAATTTTTTTTTAAAGGTCATCAGTCTCTCGACTGATTGGCCGCAGCTCTTCAAACCTCTCTGTCAAAACTCAGCTCCTTTAAATTTCGGTAACTTTCCATTTCCATGTCTGTTCATGATTTGTGTAATGTATTTCATTCTCGGTCTTCTTCTCCCTGTTTTACCATCTACGTGTCCTTCAATAATCAGATTCAGCAAACTATCATGGCGCAGTGTATGCCCTATCATATTATCCCTTCTATTAATTATAATTTTCCAAATTTGTCTTTTTTCTTAAATTCTTTTCAAAACTTCTTCATTTGTTATATTCTGTCGCTCCGTGAAATCTTGAGCATTTTTCGGTAACAACACATTTCAAAAGCTTTATATGGGTTTAATAATATATGTATATAGATAGGTACCTACGTGGGTTACAAACAAACTGTGAAGATCCTAAATCATCGCTGGGAAACATACCTGTATATCATGATATTGATATTTTATTCGGTTTTAACTCAATTTTTTCAAAAATCCTCCTCGAGTACGGCGATTTACCTGTATAACCTACACGCGTTTAATTCAATGTTAAATTATGAAAACGATTTCGATATTCTAAGGAAATCTATGTAGGCCGTCTGCGGAATTTATAACACATAGCCAAGAGTTTTTTAAAATTATATTATAGGTGAACAAAATAGTGATGTGCAAATTCTTGAAAAATATACTTGTTATAAATGCGTCAGTTTAAACTTAATGTCACTGCAAGTTATAATGGACGATACATATATATATATATATATATATAGCATTGAGCTTTATGATTTATATAATTTTGCAGGATATAATCATAATAGGTACATTGGTACTCTCACATAATATTCATATATAGAAATAATAATTTGTATACATACTTATGTATATATATATATATATATATATATATGGAGGTCGAATTGAAATGTGAAACGCTTATAAAGAACACGAATAAAGATAACGATGAAAAGATACGCTATGAACATCATACCATACCGATTAAACAGTCTATTTTACAGCTTGAAGAAGCTGCTGAAAAAATGCAACAGACTGTGGACGAGTTGAAGCCGTTTGAAGTAAATATAGTATACGACCATCGCAGAATATTGTCCTTTATAAATTTTATACGTTTGTATGATGTGCTGCAGTATAATTATTTGTTTGCGCGTGTTTGAAGGATTTCCTCGAAAAAGTAGTGGAGGAGTCTAAAGAGTTTAAAAACATCGATGACGTAATAAAGAGATATGAAAACTTGACGAACATAAAAAAGGAATTGGCACAAAAACACGAGAAGAAAACTGCGGAATTGAAACTACTGACATCGGACGTGTTTAGACGTTCAAAGGTATAACTATTCGAATATAATATACCGCCTAATCGACATTTAATACGTAATTATTATTGTGTACTAATATATCAGTTACAAAAAGATTTCATTTTTAAGGTTATATTTAATAATATTTAATATTTGATTTCCAATCAAATTCAAATATTTATACAATACGTTAGATTGACAAATGCTGTGTGGGTTGTTTAAATAAACGCGTTGTTTCTGTTACATATATGTGAATATGTGATATAGGAAAACAGCGAAGAGGCCGAACACATTTCCGTTGAAATGGCAGAAGTCGTCGAATCTTTGGGAAAACTGAAGGACGAGATGATCAAAACCGACCTGGCGTATCGTAAGATCGAAATTGTGGCTAAAGAAAAGAAGATCGAGGCTGACTTGGTAATGCATCCGTTTAGAGGTTTCTATATATAAAAAAAAGTGATATTAATGTTAAAATGATAATGTGTATGTCGTAACAGGTGGCTGCTTCTGTTTGGAATATATACAAGCAGATGTGTCGACGTGTAAAAAAACCGTTACCTAATAAAAGACCGGACCTTGAAAACCAATTGACTTTTATCACCGAGGAATACCAACAGTTGACCAAAGTACTGTACATGGCGGAGAAAATTAAAGAGAAAACGAATAAAGCCGTTATGAGAGTCTGAGAATAACAAAATTACGTTTCAATATTATTTATAGAAAACAATTTACAAAAATACTTTGCTCGGTAGAACGTGGAATTTTTTGAAAACTTTTTACTTATACGTTTTGATAAAAGTTAGCGACACATAAAAAGAACCGTCTTGTAAAATATGAGAATACGTTTTATCAACTATCCATATTACACGTGATTAATTGTAAGACGTTTTGTGTGATTTAATCGTTAATCATCCCCTTACATATTAATAACATGCGTTACAGTCTGATTCGAGTACTTACGTATATTGATTTTAGCACAACAATTATGAAATTCACCGCCTTTATTCTCCTAGCTGACTCTAATATAATAATTCACTTAAATATTCTTCTCTTCAACTATTCCAAGCGTATTCCAAGTCTTATAGACTATATATAGAATTATTAAAATGTGACGGAAAAAATTGCGCTTATTACTTATTAATAAAAAATATATATTCTTAATTAATTATTCTGTTTGTTATACATGAAATAATAATATACAAGGAATACATTTTTAATTGACGTATATATTACATATATATATATATATATTTGTTGGCGCATAATATTTGTACTCACTCATATATACGAGAGCGTTGTACAATACTATTTAAAAGCTTATTTATTAAACTAGTTTTATATTTTATATTGATGAATTTTCAATTATATAAAACGACTAAAACGAGCATTAACAAATTATATATATAAAAAAAACCAATTATTATTAAAATTGTATTTTATTATTTATATTTTAAATGCGTTTGTTTAAAATAATAATTCTGCAAATGGCAATAGTAATTCGTAATAAAATATTATTTTAAAATCGATATGGAAATATATATATAAGTATATGGACGTTGTAATTCGATTATTGTTGGTTGGACTCCGTTTTCTTCAGACTTTTGACAATTTCTGACACCTTCGTTTCAATGAGATCAACGTAGAATGTCATGTTATACACGTTCGCTCGAATATCGTCTCCTGCAATATTGATAAATGATAAGTATCAATATTATTACCAATTGTTTTCTATTGATGTCTGCTATACTAGATAATACTTATAGAAAACAAAAAAAAAAAAAACGTTTTAATTGAGCGATAGATCGTGGTCCACGAAATATACTGAGAAAATCGAAAAAACTTTTCAAATAAAGTGCCAAATACTGAATAGTAATAGATACGATTTGCTGTACGGTAACGTATAACGCATGACGAGATAATCGGAACGTTTTTCCTTGTCGAAAATTTGTTACACAGAAAAAATAAAATAAAATAAACATCTCCGTAATAGTTTCCTATCGCTTCGCTCAAAATCTAAAAAAAAAAAAAAAATTGTATTCAGTTTAATAGAATAATTAAAATTTAAATATTAATATATTAATAATATACATTCGCGACGCGTTTTTCGCGTCACCATATTATTATTATTAAGTTCTCATTGTAAACTGTATACATAAAATACACGTTGCTGATTGGAAATATTATACCGCACGAATATTACAATTATAAGTACCTATACGTATTACAATATTGCCCATTATGTTTTGGTCAATGTTCGGGTAAAGTATAATTTTCCACATTGACATCAAATGAAATTGGCCATTGTATACATTGACCGGGCAATCACAACGCCCGATTATAATTACATACTTTGACCGTAACATAATATCATCGCCTATTATTATAGGTATAATATTTGTTTACACAAATACATACAATTACATACATAATTTATATAATTGACCTATTTTATAACAATTTGTTTACTAATAACTCGATCTGACGCACAGTGTCCGGGTCTTGTGTACCTATATTTATCGTCCGGAGCAAAATATAGGATAATTATGTATAGCTTTTCGAATATGATAATTATGCACTTGTATACACCTTTCGAACGCTATTATTATGTTTAATGTTCGGTTTTTAAGAACAAAAAAAACCGCAGTATATAAGATTAATTAAATAAATAATTATAATTAAGTGTACTTTTTAAAACTTGTGAATTTTTGTATTTTTTTTTTTGGGGAAAGTAAACGCGTTAATACGCCGATATTAAAAAAATAATTTTTCTGGCATTTTCACTGAAAAATCGTCAACAATATCTATCGACGCAGTTGATTTGTCTCGCGACTTTATTTTCTAATGAAATTTATTGATCAATTATCGAGTCGAGTTATTTTGTTATTACAGTAGTCGACCTGTCTATAATATATACTATATAATAAATACGTTTTTATTAATTTCTAAAGTTTCGTTCACACGATGCCGAAGCGAAAACTGTAATAAATATAATGTAAGAAATATTTATTGGTAATAGCTGTACATTCTTATGGTACGCGTCTTGCAGACCATATATTATTGTAAATAAATTTCAAAAGATCTGTTATTGCTTTCTTCTAAGACACGCGTAAATCGATGTTCCCTCGAAACACTCCGAATCGGAAATGAATTCGATTTTGTCCACACCGTTTTCGTATGTGTTACGCGGTGCGTAACGCGAGATCAAATTATTTACCATGTTTATCTATAACGAATTATTAATTTGTCAAATCAAATACTGGATAATATGTGCTTCAGGAGCGTATTTAGAAATTTTTTTGGGGGGGCTGAGGCATTGAGTAAATATCATTGTTGAATTATTTCTAAATTCTAATGCAAGACTAAATCTTAAAAAAATAGGACAAATCATCAAATTCTCAACATTTTAAAAACAACCATATATTAGGAATTTATTAAAAATATTACATCCTATAGCTATAGGGCATAGGAATTAGTAAAAAAGTTCCTGAAATTTCGGGGGCCCGGCTGGAGCCCCATCAGCTCTCTCTCATAAATACGCCCCTGACGTGCCTATACTATACCTATAGGCGCAGTCATGTTAAAAAATAATATTCACCGTGTTCCAATACTCTAAATAATAATACTCTAAAACGAGTAAAGTAAACCGAAGTATTTAACAAAAAAAAAATTATAACGCCGCCGATTTATTATTATTATTATTATTAAAACGTTCGATATTAATATTAATGTTGATAACAAAAACGATAGATTATATTATAAAACCACGGCGAATCCAGACGAACCGATCGGAGCAAAGCGGTTTTGTTGTGTGTACCTACGAAATTGCAAATTACGCTCTTGAGCGGGGCAAGAACCTTAACTAAAACCGCTCGTTCTCCCCTCTAGACTCGACACTGCTGACCCACGGAGTCGTATACGCTCGACGATCTGACGTCGTGAGTTATGTTGCGATATAAACTCGTTTTGATAGTCGCACATGTAATATGATGGTATTTTCATTTTTCTTTTTCTCATTTCTTTACTATGCACGTACAGTGGTCGAAGTGGTGGGGGATATGAGGAGATGTCATCACTCCGCTTTTTTTTAGTTAACACGTTCCATGTCCCCCCTCCCACTTGTTTTGTTTAAAATTATTCGTCCCTTTTGCAGGATTTTTAAAAATTTAATTTTTTTATAATTCGTTACGCGTTGTCTAATTTTTTTTTTCGAATCATCTGGTCTCTTCAATCAACGTCTTCGAATCATTTTTTTTTTCTTTGCAAGAACTATTTCGCTTTTCAAAATGTCGACGCACTCTAGATCTAAAACGCCACTTGATCACAATCATAAAAAATATAGTTCACAATCAAGTGAAACATGGCCGGTGTCAAAGCGTTTTGTTTTATTTTTATACTTATTTTTCAACAATACGGACCGTTCACAAATTTGCCTTCCCCTCCACCTTTCAATACTAAAAACTCGAAATGACGACACTGCTTCCATCCCCCCACTTATTTTGATCCACTTCGACCACTGTGTGTAAATATAATATAGCGTACGCATTTTGTCAGTTTGCATTGTAACCGCCGTGCGGCCGTATATATAGTGAAGTTGTGCAATATTATTGCGCGTGTACCTCGCGAATCCGTCTCACGTCCGGAATAATATAACAACAATAATATGTATTCTGCAACTAGTGAGTGATATATATATATTTTTTTTAAATTTAAATTTAAATTCTCGCTTAATTATAAAAATATTGCGTCCTATCATTATTATTATATTATCCGTACAATATTCTAACCGGGACCACGGAAAGCTTTCGGATTTTTTATTGTACCTACTTTTTATAGTGGAAACTAAATAATCATCTTGAAAATCCGGAGAGGAAAAAAAAATATTATTTCGTATGGTAATTTAAAATATTTTAGCTCTCGATTCTTGGGCCGGCCCAAAATACGGTCTAACCGGGCGGTTGCTCGGGGCGCCCCTTGGCCCCCCGTTTATAAACATGAGTAATTTAATAAACGATATAATGTAAAATAATATTTTAATAGAGTGAATATCTTTTAAGGGCGCCTTATAAAAATTTACCCGGGGCGCTGTATTATCTCGATAAAAACGCATTATGACGGTTTACGATATAGTGGACGAGGCGACATGACACGCGTTTTTTTTTCGCCAACAATTTTATTATACGTTACGTTCGTATAGGTTTATTATTATTTGTTTAAAGTTTTTTTTTTATATTTTATTTTCAAAGAGCACGTTTCAGTTTCAGTTATTTTCTCTGCGTTGAATAATCATTACACTCATTGACCTGCACTGCTGATGTGTACATACATGATGTCATTATAGAAATATTAAATTTCGGTTTGTCGTTTAATATTTATCAAAATCGACTCGACATCAAATTTCTACCTAAAAAAACAAATTATCCTCGTGAAATAAACGTATATAGATCTATACTGATTTGGGTGATTTTTTTTTCTATATCCGATAAGATTTTAAAAACAAATATTGTATTTCAGTATTTTTTTTTTTTTGGTTATTAAATCACTCTATACGATTATATTCATACAGACGATCGTTTTCAAACATTTTCGTCTCCAATCCTTATACCGCTCTATAAACTTTCGATGTTCAAATGGCGGCTCATATTTTTTTTTCTACGTTATATCATAGAACTAAAATGGGTTTTCAATAATTTTTATTTTCAATATTCCGTGTACGAATAGAATACTGTCATTTAAATATATTTGGTCACAGGAGTCGCGTTTCGCGTAGTACCAATAATAATTATTATTTTAAACAATGCATTTGTATTTGATAATAATAATTACTGAATACAGTATTCAGATTACTATATTCAGAATACTTTTAAATACTTTTTCGAACGTATTTAACAATGTATTTTAAATACTTTTAAAAGTATTCCGTATCACTATATATATTTTGATATATTCTTATTACTGAAAACTAGTAACAAAAAAGTATTTCAATAATATTTGGAATACTTTTTGTAAAGTATTCAAAATACTCAGAGAATACTATTGCCATGAATACTTAAAAAGTGTTTTATTCAAGTCTGGTAAATTTACATTTACGTATCATCAAACATAAGACGATAATATTATTATAATCTATATTTCTCGTCATTTATTCAATATTTAAACGTTAGAGAGAGTAATTATATTGGAAAACGATTCGTTTGTAATACATGTATATATATATATATATATAGCTACGTAAATTATTATACCTGTACTTTTAAAATACGCTTATAGCAATACGAGCAGTGTAGCGCAATACTCGAATATAATTTTTTTTTTTAAATTTAAATATCGAAAAAAACGGACGAGATAAGACGTCATAATGTTTTCGTTTTTAAATTTAATTATATGTTAATTTACTCCAATAAAAATCGAATAAAATTAATTATGCAAAAATTTTTAATTTCTTACATGTCACGCGTGCCGTCAGAAACGACAAAATGTAGCGCCTCGTTAAAAATAGCGGAATTGTCTATATGTATATATATATATATATATATATAAAATATATATATATAGTATATACCACTTACCGAGTATTTTGTACATGGGCGAAAGGTCACAGTGAACGGACAGAAAGAGCTTTTCGACCGATTCTAAGAGTTTGATCAACTCGGTGTGTACGGTTTTTATCCGACCGTCTTCCTGGTCCGCGTCGTCGACGAGCTGCTGCAGATGTGTCCTTAATCCGTTCATGTTATCCTCTTGTTTCGACGCTCTCGATTCGTTGATCGCTCGCTGTTCGTGCACTCGGTCCTTCAACACCAACTCATCTTTCTGCAAGTCATCCACCTGAAAAATAATGGTCCCCCGAGATTTGGAACAATCCACACCATAACAATATATATACATACACATACTCGTATATATTATACGAGTATTATAAATTCACATCTATACACAATTAGATGCTGAATTACGTATAATCACTTATATTTTTATGTTCCTCCCGATTTAGAGTAGATTCGACGATTTACTTGTAGAAAACACCAAAGATCGTTTTTTAGCTTTCTCTGTATATAAATATATAGGGAGCAAGTGAAACACGTACTTCGCTGTTTAGCTCGTTTATGTACGTGAACAAGGCAAAGTTCTCTTCCTCTTGTCGGTTAAACAGATCTACGATCCTATCGATTTGGCTCTCGCCCACGTACAACTGTAGCCACCCCATCAGATCGGCCCACTTTTCCGCTTGTTCTTTCCGGCTTCCCAATTCGTTTCGTTTTTTTTCTTCTTCTTTCCGTTCGAAATCCATTAGCACGCGATGTTGTCCTGTATACATTGAGAAAAAAAACGAAAATCAATTTTCCGTTTAGTGTACGTGACGTACCTATAATATAGACACGTTACCATACGGCGTACGCTGTAATAAATATCGGTGACATTTTTACCTTTGATGGATAAAAAGTCTTGAAGTTTCAAATCGCGGTCGTATTGCCTTTGCAATTCTTTGACTTCGGCCTTGTGCAAAGCGATCTGTTGTTTGTCCACATCACTCATGTTCACCAACTTGTTTTGAGCGTCTTCTCTAAGACAAAAAAAGTTATACGTATAATAACAATTAACGAAAATCGTGTTGTTTTAGAAAATTCGAAAACGTGTTTTCATCGCGTTCAACGCGGTATGTATTACACGCAGACATATTCCATGTACACCTATTGGCTGTTTACAGTTATTATCACCTTTGTTCGTACGCGGTCGTGGCCTGCTCTATTAGATCCATCATAATCCGTTTGCTTTCATCCAGTCGCGCCGTTAGAGCTTTGTACGCTTCGTTGAACTGCGACCGTTGCACGAGCAAATTATCGATTTCGTTTCGCAAACGAGCGTTTTCCGTCAAAACTTTATTGAACTTGACGGTTTTCTGAAATATTCCCGCGTAACGAAATCAAACGTCAATATGACAACACGTATAGGTATATAGTATAGGATGAGGGGCGTGTATAACTTATTGTAAAATTAAACCGAACATTAAGATTTTTTTCGGAATTAATCAATAGCAAGTGTATTATATATTTTTTTAAAATAATCATAAAGATCACCTTACCACGTGCAATTTGTTCTCTAGTAATTCTTCGTGTTTTTCTAGATCGCATTCGGCTTTGTTTTTCGATTTTCCGGCCGACGGTTCTCTCTGTCTAAATGTCGCATCGAGTTCGTTTTGTATTTTCAATATTTCCTTTTCGATGTCGTCGTGGCACCTTTTTTGCTCCGCCAGGTTATCGTTAGCGGTCAAGTATTCGTTCCATTTCTCGATTAAACATTCCTTTAAATGCGATTCTATAATTTCTTTTCGTTTGTTTCTGGTCACGTTCATGTGTTCGACCAAATTCATTTTCTCCTGTTCCAGACTTTTTAGAATTTTCCTGTAACGTTTACACATAATATATACATACATATTATAGTTTCGTCAACGGTGACGTTAAAATACATCTAATATAAAATATTCTATACTAGTACATGCAGTACTTAATTATGCCATTGAGTTGGTTCGGTTTAGACTTACTTCTGTTTGGCCAAATGATTACCCATTTCATCGGTATACGCTTTTTTGTTGCTCTCCATAAGCATGTATTGTCGTTGGAGTCTGGCCAATTCCTCGGCGAGAAGATCACTTCCATTGTCTTCGACGTCTTCATTTAAATTATTGTCCATTTACAAGTTTATTACGGCGGCGGCGGGATAATAATGCAGTTTTAACAAGTAATTTGAACGTATATAATATATTGCAAGCCTATGCGCCGAGTACGCGTTATCGAAAAAACGAGTTTTAAGGTAACCAGTAGTGACGTGCAAAGCCGCACGCAGCAAATGTACACAGCGCAATACTTGCGCAATATACACAATAGGTCATACACAAAAAACTACATTATTATATATTTTTTTATTAAACAAGGTTCTAATATATATATATATATATATATATATATTATTATTAAAATTCGTGAGTGTATAACATAACGTGTCACTCAAATATTACCTAATGTATGTATAATATTACGCCATTAATCTCAGCAAAATAATATTCATTTACGTTTTTAAAATTATATTAAAAATTATATGTGTATAAAGAACACAAATAATGCAAATATATACAATATTTGTGAACTATCTAACTATCTAAGGCTGCAGAACACTTATGTTTTCAATCAATTTCGGTGATATAAATATTTATTTTATTTCTCTTTTAAGTGAACACTACATTTTCATTTTTTTTTAGTTTTTACGTTTTTAATTTATTTAACATTAGCCTATATTTTTAACTTTATATTTCGACGCTAAATATTTTTATTGTATTATATTATATTTAATTATTTATTATTATATTTCAATAAATGAATATCGAATATTATATCAACAGTTTATTATACATATATTTATAGTGTGTCACTCAAAGTTTATGTAAGATCTAAATATTGTCGACTACGTATTATTCTATTATGAAACCTCCAGTATGTATAGGTACGTAATAAAAATATAAAATATTCATTGTTAGTTTAATATTAGAACGCTTATACATCGACATTTTCAGAAAAATATTCTGCGTCGGTATACAAATTAAATTTTTTTAATATAAATGTTGCCATAAAAAAAAAAATCAAAAACTAAAATTTATCACAATAAAAATAGATAGATAGACCAAAACCAAAAATAACGTCTTGCTCATATTATTATTACTACACCGCAAGCAAGCGGCAACTTATTCTTGTATATCGTTCACTGTTTACTTTTACACATTGTGAAACACGGACAAATTTATTAACATAATATCTAAATTAATCGAAGGGGTCAGCTGATATTATTAACTATCAAGTGATGTTGTGCGCCGTTCAACTGTTCCGTATTTAATAGCGTATTAATGAATTATTCAATATTACATTACATATAGGTACTTATTTAAAATATTTGTATGAAATCTGGTGAGAAAGTGGTCGGCATTATTGAACTGAAAAAATAGTACCAGTGAACCGTAGTAAAAAAAAAGTGTATATTGTTATATTTTGTGAAGTAAATTAATTGATGTTTTATTTGATCTGATGTGTCGTTGAATTGAATCAACAATATTTTCTTAAATATTATGTTAATAATAATATTATCTTTACTATTATGGTGTGAAAAAACATAATTTTTTTACAAAAAAAAATATATAAAGATCAAAAAATATGCAATTTTTTTTCTAAAACTGGCAAAAAATGCATTTTAAATTTCCGTTTTTGTACTCGTCTTTGTATAGAATAGATTTCTAGTTTGGTATGCTCTCTAATCGAGAGAATATTCATTATTTTTCGTCTTGTTAACTAGTAAATTATATCACATTTATTTAATAACCTCACCCCCCCTTAACTAATTTCTGACTACGCCACTGTATATGTAAATGTATATAATATATATATGTGTATATATATATATATATATGTGTGTGTGTGTGTGTTTGGCTTATATAAAATTTTTCGAAGGATTATTATTTTATATGTCTTTTATCGAGTTGAATTTTTTGTAATTTTTATAGGAATAAGGAATAAATTATATCGTAACAATGTACTGAAATGGTTTTTAAAAAACCAACAAGGAAAAGGGATAGTATCATTGGCGTCGTTGTCAGAAACACATCAGTTATTGTTCAAAACTTGCAGAGATTTCGCTGAAGGAGAACTCAAACCTGTAGCTGCCAAAACCGATCGTGAACAATTGTTTCCTAAAAAACAGGTGTGTTATACGCGTTGATTAAAAAACAAAATATATGTACCTATATAGAATATATAAATTAATGTCATTGTAATTAATTAACCAATTAACTATTAATTTAATCAGATTTTTTTTCTTCTAATACATACCAGAGAGAACGTATTAGTGTTTTTATTTGAACGAGCAGTATATATAACAATGGATTTTATACGCCATGCGGTATATTAATTTAGAGAAAAGCCCAGCGTTAAATTTAAATAGTGATTTATTAAAAAATAAATGTTAAATAAACGTTCTTTAGATTGAAGAGATGGGTGAACTAGGCCTTATGGCTGTTTGTATTCCTGAAAATGTTGGAGGGACTGGTCTTGATTATATGTCTTACGCTATAGCCACGGAAGAAATTTCCAGGTATGCCTAAGAGATAAATAATGAACAACTACATTATCTAAGCGTATTATATTATGTACTATTACTATATATAATTGCCTATGTTTATTATATCACTATACACGTGTTTATTATTTTATTTAAGATGCTGTGCTTCTGCAGGTACTATAATGGCAGTAAACAATGTGTACGTCAACACCGTTAACAGTTTTGGCAACGATAAACAGAAAGAAGAATTCCTGCGACCGTTTGCAGATGGCAAAAATTTGGGTTCATTTTCTCTGAGTGAACCAGGTATAGATGAATATTTGCGTATATAGCTAATCGGTTTCACCCGAGAGTTAAAAAACGATTTTAACTTTTCTTTTATATTTTGCACTTGTCCTTATTAAAAAAACAACTATAAATGCCATTTCTTTAATAAACGCGTATACATACATATAATAAATATATATATATATATGTGTATATATACATTACCAGACTTTTTATTTCAACGTTACTATATATAATGACGAAACTCTATTGCGCGAAATTTGATAATAACAACCATATTTTCATTTTACCGTATATAAATTACACACACATATATATCCAATACGTAGAATATATTTTAATCTTATATGTTAACTTCCGTAGGCCTGGGAAGTGACGCTGGTGCGGTGATTACAAAAGCTACAAAAAACGGTTCTGTTTATTTAATCAACGGCACAAAATCGTGGACCACTAACGGTATGGAATCCAAAGGTGTGGCCGTATTCGCGTCCACCGATAAATCGAAAAAACACAAAGGGATAAGTTGTTTTTTGGTGAAAAAAGATTTCCCCGGTAAGTCTGCTCATGATTTCTGTAAATTTCGGGCGCGAATTCCACGCGTGTCTATACGCATTTGATTTGTACTCGTGACAAAGAAAGAATAGTCTTCTACAGCGGAACATGAAAGTTTTTTTGTTTTTCACGGTGTAGTAATCGAGCGCGTGTTTCAAGCAGAAATTGACTTATTTTTACGATTACAAAGATACATTTATTGTAAATTGCCGGTCGGTGTACTCACTGTTGCACTGTTGTAAAGTATTTGCGAGTAAAAGTATTTAAGTAAAAGTATTCAAATACTTTTATGGTACTCAAATACGTATTTGAAATACTTTTAAAAAGAGTATTTGCAAGTAATATTTTAAATACTTTTCTAGAGTATCTGTATTTAAAATCAAATATGTTCTTTAATCTTTCTTAGTGACATGAACTATGATGAAACAGACTATATGATGAGAAGGCAAACTATTTTGGTCGTGGCTATCGCTGTCCACTGCTGTGAGTTTTTCGTTCAAGTCGATGTAGGTAATCCCGATTAGACCGATTACATTGTTATCCCAGGTCGTGACAGGTTGAAGTCCATTGTTAATGGTCAACGTATATTTTATATGTATAACGTAACAAATAATATATAAAATTATATTTTTGTAATTATTTTTCTTTCCCGGATGTTACTCCATACTCGTGTGTCGTGTACTCGTGTGTGCCGTGAGTTGTGTCGTCTGTGTAGAATATAATTATTAGTCACACAAAAAGTTATAGGTAGTGTTAACATGTTTTGGTCCAAGGGAGTAAATGATTTTAGTTTTAATAGGCCAATCATTAGTAAAACTAATGTCAAACAAAATTTAATTAAAAGTATTTGTAAATACTTTTACTAAGTATCTGTATTTACACTCGAATACTTTTCTCATTAAGTATTTAAATACTTTTAAAAACGAGTACCTGTATCTGTATTTGAATACTTTTAAAAAGTATCTTTTACAACACTGCACTGTTGCAGGTTTATTTGTTGGGAAAAAAGAAGAAAAGATGGGCATGCGAGGATCATCGACGTGTAATTTGATATTCGAGAACTGTGCTGTGCCCGAAGAAAACGTGTTGGGCGAATTGGGAATGGGGTTCAGTTACGCGATGACGATACTGGGTAAGGGAAATGGAAAATAATGCGGTATAGTGCGTCTGTCGGTATAGGGTTTGTGTTCGGTTTTTAGATGCTGGACGCATAGGTATCGCCGCTCAAGCTTGTGGAATCGCTCAAGCATCGTTGGAACTCGCCGCCGATTACGCATCCAAGAGGAACGCGTTCGGGGCACCGATAGCCAAGTTGCAGTTGATACAAGTACACCGGACAACAATATAATAACAGCTACATCCTTATTTTCTTGTATAAAATATACTCACTTATACATTTCTTTTGAGATATTTCTAAAAATGTATATTCCTGTATCGCTGATGAAGTAAATTTATTACGCGAAGTTTGGGTCGATCAACGAACGAGTTAAAATAAATTTATTATTTTTTTTTTTAGATTCTGAGCAAAGCGAGGGAGCTGTATCGGATTAAAAATGATATATATTTTTTTTTGTGTACAAATTTGCTATTAAAAAGAATGTTCGGATTTTCTGTCGTCATGCACTACGTTCCGGTAGCGAATTGTATTTAGTCGGTACTTAATTTGAAACGTTTTTCGATTTTCTCAGTACAGTTCCTTTGTGCGTAATTAAAAAAAACCCAAAAATCGGAAAAAAACCCGATTTTCTCAATAGTTATTTAAACGCAGCACAAAAATCTACCGAAATATTAATTCAAAAAATTCATGTTCAAAAAATCTCTTTAGGGCATAGGCCTTGCTAAGAGAGTATTGATATTCCATTTATACGTAAGTAATATGTATACATACGTAAGACTGTTTAATTTTCATGTGTATTCGTTTGAGCAAAATATTTTACACCAATTTGCTATTCTGAATCAATGTACGTCGCTAATATTGGTTTTTTTAACGAGGTTTATGTTATAAATTATAATAATTTATTAGTTTCCCGCGGCGGGGTCAAGAAAACGATGCAAACAATCACATAGTTTGCATAACAAATTATTATTTTCGTTCTTCGCGTCTTTTGTCATAATTCGTAATATACATAAGTGAATTCGTACTTTAACTGCGTTATATTCGACTGTGATTTTGAACATGTCAGTAGCGGTTATAAGGGGGGGGGCGATGGGTGGAAATAATAATAATAATAATAATAATAATAATAATAATAATAATAAAAGTAAATAATACGCGCGTACGAACGGTCGCTCGGTCAGCATCAAACTAAACATCCGCATATACCGACAAAGCGGGTCAGCCGACTGTAATAAAACGGGAAAAGAAAGTAGTCACCAGATAGCGCTACAACACAACATAGAGGGCGTGGCAGAAATGCGCTTATAAATAGCGGTCCGAAACCATCGGACCGCTCAGTGTAGTCGCGACGGTCAGACGTGAACAACGTAGTTCGCGTCTGACTGCGGTGTGTACGTGTTGTTCGAGACGACTGACTGCTATTTATATGCGCCTTTCTGCCACGCCCTTTATGTTGTGTCGTAGCGCTATCTGGTGACCTACTTTCTTTTCTCGTTTTATTGTTACATTCGGTATCACATTCGGTGGTACATTAATAGATTTTTCTTCTTGGTTATTACTCGTCGATGTGGGTATTTTATTAACATTACGTATAACCGCCACTGACAGTGCCCAATATTGTGTGTAGGCAATGTAAATCTTAACACTATGAATAATTATTTTTTTGTTCTCTCTATTTCTTTCATTCGTATGTTTGTTCACTTACACGCACGTACCAACGCATGATAATATATAGCCTAAAATTATAATGATTATTTAACGCTATAAATGCGATATTGCGAAATATGGATTGCGATAATGTGTTCGATACCCATAAAAATAAAGCGAAGATTACTACGATTTATTATTGTTTTGCAACACTGTATGTAATGGTTGTATATAAAACCATATGTATGTATATTATAGCATGACAATTTTATCGAAAAGTAAGCCGACGAATTGTAAACCAATCTGAAGTGTGCAAAGAGTCGTTTGTCCAGTTTGAAATGGTACCCAGACTTCATTGAGAGAAGCGGTTAGAAAATTTTTTTGTTCTTCCTTTTTCTACATCAGCATTTCGTCTTGGTACATTAATAGATCTTTCTTCTTGGTTATTACTCGTCGATGTGAATATTTCATTGGGAAAGGGGGTGGCCCCCATTTTCGCCCTCTCTTGAACATCATGTACAACCGCCACTGGAACATGTCCAGTATTTTTTAGTTACACAACCGCGATAACCTGAGAAAATATATATATTACAATAATTAATAATACACAGTGCTTTATTATATCTATACTTTTTTTTTCCAGAACAAAATCTCCGAAATGGCGTTGAAGGTAGAAAGCGCTAGACTTTTGACGTGGCGAGCTGCTTCTTTGAAAGATGCGAACAAGCCTCATACAAAAGTGAATTTTCTCTCGTCTTTTTATACATATAGACAAAAGTGTAGCACGACCTACATTTCGAACATAATTCTCTTTTCGATACGAAACAAAAAATTAAATATATATATATATATGTAGTATATAATTATAAATTTTAAACTTAACTTGGTACTATATTAATTAATATCATTATTAATAATAAAAGCTCGGGTTTTGTTGCGTTCGCAATTTTTTTTTTCTTATTTAAATTCGTCCCCAAATTTTTAATTCGTTTCACACAAGTATATATATGAATTGAAATGTAATTTTTCACGACATCCGCTATTACGACGTTTTTAATAATACGCGTTGAACACAGTTTTATATAAAAAAAAAAAAAATTGTAAATAATTTTAAAAAATGTAATTTACAAGCGACGTAATTTCATACTTAAATATTTTTGTTTTCACATTTTCAGCAGTGAAATTTTTAATTTTCACGATTTTTTTTTAAAGTATTTTTTTATTTGGTACAACAATACATTTAAGTTCTAATTATACATAATCATATCGCGTCAAATTGTATGTTATCATCATTTTTAGGAAGCGGCCATGGCCAAACTTGCCGCATCCGAGGCCGCCACTTACAATTCGCACCAGTGCATACAAGTGAGTAGATCACGATTTTATACAATAATACAACGATAGTTTTATTTATTAATTTATATTGAAATTTAAACGGCCCATTGTGTCGGATAACCTCGGAATACGAGTATAGCATTTGACAAGAACTCGGGCTTTCACGGTCAACTAGGACCTGCGAAATCAGCCACCACTAAATAAGTGAATTCGCCTTACTTTAGAGTCTTCTTAAAAACAGCACACAGCTTTTAGACTAATGAAATATCTCTCGGTTTTATATTTCGTCTGTTATCAGATATTTATCAGCTGTACCTATATGAACTGAAGAAAATGAATAAGAAAAAAAACCTAAAACATTTTATAAGAATAGTAACTGAAAATTTGAAACACAAAAAGTACAAATAGTGTAGCGCCATAGTATGTATTTATATATATACCTATATATAAATGTTCAAATAGCAAACTCTTGCAGAAGTCTCGGCCAGATTTGTAAAAAATCCTACAGATACCTCTATATATGTAGTATTCTATAAATATTAAATATTTATCCAATTATCCTTTTTTTACCGAATATCTGCAATAAACTATATACAAGTAATATGCAGTATTATAAATTATTAAATGTGCTACACCGACAAGTAGATTGTACACGAAAAGAATCCGGGGTGGATCTTGCACCCGTTATACCGCCACCATTCAAATACGCCACTGTAGGCCATATGCCCATATAGGTGTGTATTAATTACAAGGGCGGAATGGAAACTAAACAAGGCCGGAAGACTGTTTTTTTTTTATCCAGGTCATCCACCACACACTTACCAAAAAGAAAAATGTTCCCCCTTATTTTTTCTCTAATAGCAATTCCACTTCAAAGAAATTATGTTTCATTAGTTTTAAAACAAAATAATTGTCGAATTCTAAAAGTATATCTCTATTAGTATGAATTATTTTAAAAGAAACGAGCTAGTATGAAAAAAATGTTCGACACCAGGCCATCAGGAAAAATCCCATTTTCCAAATCGTCCACTCCGCCCCCTATTAAGTTCTGTTTTGTATCCTTTTTGAGGTTTTCACTTTGAGTGTTCCCCCGATAAAACCGAATAAACGATTTACACATAAATACTTGTACATATTATATTGTTTTGCTAAAATTTTTACCGACATACAGGTGTTGGGCGGTATGGGTTACGTGTCGGACATGCCGGCCGAGAGGTATTACCGCGACGCCAGAATAACGGAGATATACGAAGGGACGTCCGAGATCCAGAGGCTAGTGATCGCCGGAAAAGTATTCGACGAGTATGGAGCAATGGCATGAATCGCCATTTATAAGTAACAGTCTTCTACAGCGTTTGATTTTTTTTTTTTAATATGTTTTTTTTTATTAATTTTTACGTGAAAATAATATTGACACTACTGAAAGGGCTCATATCATGTGAGGGGAGCATAAAATCATGAAATCTAACACAACATATTCTAAAACGGTGTAACTTATCTATTTACATTGCAATGCGTATATTATATAATACTCTTACAATTGAATGTTATTATTACGTTTCAATTAACATTTTAAAATAATAATATATTTGTATGGTATTTTAATAATAATAATAATATATATATATATATATATATATATATATACATATATTTGTTTAACATAAAAATATAACAGAGAATAAAAGACTATGTGTATACTGCAGTATTTTCCAGATTATAATTATGATAAAATTTTAAATCGCGAAAATCTTGAATGACGGGACAATATTACATTATTATTTAATATATGTAATATGTATATCACATAATATATATATATATATATATATATATATATATATATATATACGCATATACGCATAAAAAGTGTAATAAATCAAGTAAGTTTACTTAATAATTTTATTTATTTCTTATTTTAATCAAATTTTCTTTTTCTTTACTCGCATATGAGAAAGTTTAATTATATATATATATATTTAAATAAGAACGTTAAATTAAATGTACGAGTACATGTTCATAAAATCATTTTTTATCTACCAAAGTATAATATACCCAATATACGTTTTGTATTTGTTTTCGATAAATATTTTTAAAATTTATTATATATAATTAAAATTTAAAAAAAGTCTAACGGAGATCGATTGTTATATCATTATACTTCACATAAAAATGTAATTAATTACAGAATATATATATATATATATATTTTTTTTTTTAAACTTGACTTCTTTGACCTTGAATTTACGTGTATTATCGTTTGGGATTCGTATTTATATAATAATTAAATGAAATGTAACATTCTGTATTGAAACTAATTAAATTTGTCTGCACAAAAATATCCAACATTGTTGTTATTATTAATATATGTATTAATTATTATTACTGCGATGAGTTTTAAAATACGTAATGCTGTAATAACGAAAATAGTTATAACACGCATAGTGTTTTAAAAATTCGATCGTTGTTGTTATTCAGTATTTAAATAAAATTCATAAAAATATATTTTACAGTTTTTGAATGATGACCGATGTGAATTTATATTTATAATTTGAAAATATATGATAGTAATATTTATTGTAAATTAAATTATAATTTAATTGTACAAGATGAACAAGTATGACAATTGTTCTTATTTTACATTAATTATTACATTCGGTTTTATTAACCATAATTTGATATCCTACCGGTCGTAAGTACAAAAACACTAATTTTCTTAGAAAGTATTGCATTTTTTACGATTAAATGTTTGATATTTTAAAAAATATATTATATATATATATATATATATATGTTTTATAGTTATATAAAATAAATTTTAATAAAAATTCAAAATTATTTACAAACATAGTAAAACATATTTATAGGTACAGGTAATATAAATAGAATTATAATACTTTTTACAAATATTACTAATAGTTACGCTAAATATTTTGTACCAAAGTCCAATTCATATAGTTTGAATCAACATCATCAATGTAAATTTTCATGCACAAAGGTCACGCTGATTTGACTTTGACATATTACATAATATGTATTAATTTCATACGTCGTATATATATATATATATATATATATATATATATATAGGTTCTTTTTCCAAAACAATCATTTTTTTCTTCAGTTTCAAAAAAGTTTGTGTCGTGTATACATTGCTATTATAATAATTAGAAATAATTTTTAATATCTACACAATTAATTCAACAACAATTGCGCCAATTTAAGATCTTTCGTCATATAAGAGTATATGTTCGGTATAGCGCTTGGATATTTAATGTAATCGAAATTTGCAGCAATAAGGGAGTATCAGTTGATATTTGTTCAATTCAATTTTATTTGGGGGGCTGAGGCTGATAATTAATTAATTAATATGTATAGACGGTACCCACTAAAAAACTGATTATTTATTCATTTCGGGGGCTGCAGCCCCATCAGCCCCCCCTGGCTACGCCACTGATTAGTATTAGCATTGATTAAATATGTATTTAATCAATGGTATTAGTATATATCTGTGGTTATCGTACACATAAATACGATAATTTTGATGTTTCTTATTATTATATATATATGATTATTTGACCATACCAATATACCATACTTATGTCAATAACCAGATACTAGAAATGATAATTGACAATAATATCACAGAATAGATTCAATTATTAATTATCACAATATTGTGCAGATAATTAATAATAATTAATAATGCGTATGCATAAGTGTGTTCCATTGCGTGACAATTATTCTCGGTTCGGTTGCCTCCGTAACCGGAGTGAGAAAGCTTCGCTTTCGTCAAGGATCTCCGAGACCCACACGTTTTTTTAAAAATTTATTAGGGGAGGGGGCGGTGTGAGATTTTTTGAAAATCTTAAAGGGGCGTTATGTAAAAAAAAGGTTGGGAAACACTGATCTACATTATGACCGGTAACGGTTAAAAGTTATTATTATTGAGATAATTTGTAGATATGCTCAAATATTATGTGCGGATGTGTAATATGAACAATTTATAATAGGCTGTAATTTCCCCGTAAAACAGGAATTTTTATATTGCGCGGGCTAAAGTAAATATGCAACCTCCGTGACAATAACGCCGGATGATAAATAACCTCACGCGGATTTTTTCCGTTATCAATTTTATCGCGCCGCTGATAAACAAGCGCCCGTATCCTGTGCAACACATTTTTTTCCCCGTAAAACGTCGTTGTAGTTTCGTAAAAGTCTCTGCGCGTTATTAATTCTCGTCTACGGTTTCTACGGTGTTTGTACAGTTTATAATTTAATTCGTTATATTCTCAAACGCTTCAGCGTCTCGGTGTATCCGACTTTTCCAAAACTGGTTTTGTTCACGCACGGTGACCGTGTACTGTATACGATTGGACATGTGGTCGGCGTGTACGTGAAGTTCAAGAGTAGTGGGTAAAACGATATAACGTGTTGTCCGTACGTTGTCACGATGTCCGACTCCACTGAATCATCGTTCGGTGCCCTGTCCAGCTGGAAGGTCGGTTTGGCCATCTGCGTACCGTGTCTTGCCGTGGGCCTGGGCGTTTCTTATTATTATTATTATTGCTCGAAAACGCCATGCAAAACCGACAGAAAGAATGACGTCAGTAAAAAGCCGTCGGCTACCAATGGAATCGATCAGTGCGATGTTAATAATCAGAAAAATGTCCGTTAATGCGCCACGAGACCCGTAGTTGGTTTCCCGTTCTCATTTTTATTTTCCGTAGGTACTGACCATAGCAGAAAAAGTCGAAGACTTCAAAAAACGAGGAAACGAAGAATTCTCAAAAGGGAATTACGATGCGGCGATTACATTTTATACACAAGCGTTGTCCATGTGTCCAGAATCTGAAAAAGGATTGTCGTCTGTTTTGTATCAGAATCGAGCTGCCGCTTACAGTAAATTGGTAATAAACGTTTAATTCTTGGTTAAAAGCCTTTTGTCGAGTCGTACCCAAATGTCTGTTCCTCCGACACGTAATGACGGACGTGTATAATTTTCAGAACGATAATGAAAATTGTGTGGCTGATTGTGATAAAGCCTTAACATTGGTACCATCGTACAAAAAAGCCTTGTCTCGAAGATCAAGAGCGCTTGACCAATTAGGAAACCTTAAACTCGCTCTAGAAGACATTACGGCCGTGATTATGATGGACGAGTTCAAAAATCATTCTGACGTCATGTTTGCGGACGCTTTAATAAAAAAATCGAGTAAGATGAGATTTCTGTTTTTAAATTCTTTTCACATGTGTAGTAGAATACATATATTTTCATAGTAAATACTAATTGAGGTGTTCTCCGGACAAAGGGCCTATATGCAAAATGGTGGTTTTGAGAAAAAAGAAAATTAAAGTTAGATGGAATATGTCACTATACAATAAGTTATTACACTTTAAATAAAAATAACATCAAATTAATAAAATATTAACATTATAACAAAATTATAACTTTTGTCATAACAAAACGAAAATTTCACCATAGATACATTATCACATGGAAGCTAATTTAAAACGATCTCTGGAAGAAAGGCCTATCCATCGATAAGCCCTTTGTCCCGAAAATGCCTCAATTAGTACTCACTATAATTAGTAAAAATAAATATATATATATAATTATAGAATGTGCTTAAATACTTTAAATTGCGCCCATTTAGGCAAGGCAAATGTAGAGGAGTACATGAAAAGTAATGCTTTCAATTTGCCTACAAAAACATTTATTGACAATTATATGAAGTCATTCTACGATGATCCGTTTAATGATGAATTTTCTCAAACATTAAGAAAATCGGATGTAAAGTAAGTGGATTGTTAAATTTGTATTATAGTTGTCACATTATCAAGATATTCGATATTAATTTACATTAATCATTCCCCATTAAAATAATTGGTTATTGGACATTAAAAACGTTAAACAATAGATAACAATATTATGAAATTATTATTATTTTTATAGCACGGGTTTAGAATTGGCGTTAAAATGTCTCAAGGACAAAAATTACGAAATGATTGAAGAAGCTTGTAAAGAAGAGTTGAAGAAGTCTGACAATAGTTTAATACGTAGAATGTTGACATTAAATTTGCTTGGTACATTTAGTATACTACGTGGTAATTATGAAGTCGGAATTGAACATCTTACTACGGTTATAGAAACACCAGGAGTTCCAAACCAGGTATGATCATTTAATAATAAAATTTTATATAATGATTTATTAGCGCATGCGTTTTGTGTGTATACACACTTTAAATAATAGTACATACATAACACGTATGAGGGCTGTTTTTATTTCAAACTCTGATAAGGCATCAGATAAGAGCAATGTCTGATGCCGAAACAGAAACTTTTTCGAATCGGGTCATTACTGAGTAATAAACGTATACCATTTTTAATACGATCCAAGCATTGGTCAGATGTGAACTGCGCACTGTAATTATGTTTCTTTTGACCAAAGATCATTGTGCAACCGATATTCATTGTAAAATCAGTATTATAGCTAAGGGATACTACTTCATATTCTATATAGTATAAATATTTTTTATATTCATTCTTGTTTTATTTCTGTTGCAACAGAGGTTGAAAAAAAAATTTACCAATATAAATTAACAAGTATCCTGGTTTTTATAGGAGTTTTTGAATATTTTAGATTATAAATAATAGTACAACAGTAATAATGCAAAATGTATACAGTTTTTTATCATAGTTCTGTAGATGATTTTTTTTTTCTTTTAATTGTAGTAATATTAAGTTTCTTACTAATAGTTGGTGATCAATTCATTAATCAAACGAGCCTCGGTTTATCATCAACAAGAACAAGTGGAAAAATCGTTTGAAGATTTAAAACGAGCAGAGAAAATCAATCCGAATTGTTCCGAAGTGTTTCACCACCGAGCTCAAGTAATAACTATATAAAAATACATTAAAAAAAAATATATATATATTATGAATGTGTGTGTGTTTTTATTTTAGATTTATTTACTAGAAATGAATGGCGAGAAAGCTGTAGAAGAATTTAAAAGAGCAGTCGAGTTGAATCCACAGTTCATTTTGTCAGGTGTACAGTGTTGCTACGCACAGTATCTTTATGCGAAACAAATGTCAAACGAGTTGGATGCAGAAAAATTTTTAAGAAAATTGAAGGGTTTCATTATTAAATATCCCGATCATGCTGAAAGTTATACACTATATGCACAAGTAAAAATCATATAATATATTTTTTTTATAAATTAAAAAAAAAAAATAGATTCATAAATTTTTTTAATTGATAAGGCATTGTCAGAAAAAGGAGCATATGAAGAGGCAGACTCATTATTCAAAAAAGTTCATGAACTCTATCCAGAAAATGGAACTTTCCTTGTACATAGAGGTAAAAATATATGTTTTTATCTTTTAAACTGAGCATAGTAAATATTTCCATTTAGACCAATACGTAACGTAACATTTTTTTTTTAGCTTTGGTTGCACTATCGTGGAAAAACGCAGTTAATGAAGCGTTTGAATTCCTGGAGCAGGCATTAAAAATTGATCCGAAATGTGATTATGCTTATGAAACATTAGGAACACTTTATATTCAATCGTAAGATATTTTTTTATAAATAATTCCGATTTTATTATTACTATTACTATTATTAAAATACTTCCTAGGGGTAAATATTTTTAATTGCAAACCAACATTGTTGTATTAATATAAAATGTCAATAATGAATATAATTAAATATGTTAATAAAGAAAAACTGTAGTTTCAAAATATTTATAAAAGTTACTGATATTAATATACAAAGTTGGACCGTAATTTACTTGAGTAAAGTCAAATTCATAATTCATATTGTATTATCATTTTCTTCATAATCATAAATAATATTTTCAAAAATTTATGCATTTTTGATCGATATTCATGATTTGTACTTTTTAATTTTATGGTGTTTATTTAATTTTGTAATACGTGTTTTAGAGGAAAAATAGAAGAAGCCGTCGAATGTCTGGAAAAAGCTATATCTTTGTCTAAGTCAGAAAAAGAACTGTTACACATATTTTCATTGAGAGATTCGGCGCGAGCACAGTTAGGAGTAGTCAAACGTTTGGGATTAACTCACAAAATTCAGTGAATTTACAGACAATTTACTGACATTATAATTTATACAATTAAATCAGGATTTTAGTTTTATTTTTTTATTTTTTACTTATTTTTGGTTTTTGATTTGTTGTTATAGATTCAAAGGGATAAAACTATTGTAATTTTTTTACATGAATAATCGTAATATACAATTTGATAATTATGTTGTTGAGTATTTCAGTTATTATTTATAGTTATATTTTTGTTTTTTTTTTTTTTGAAATTAATGTTTCCTACAAGTACCTTACCAATATAGTTTTATTATTTGTAAAATTGACATTTTTACCATCTTAATCGGTCTGAATTGTGTACCGTTGTTTTTATATTTTTTGTCATGATGTGGTTACTGGTTATAATATTATGTTTATGACAATAGGCTGTTTTTGTACTTATTTATCTCGTACTATAATGTCGTAATATGCTAAAGGAATGTGATTAATGATTATTGATTATAGTACATCAAAATAAGAGACACCACAATATAAAATTATAATATGTAAGAAAAAATAATAACATTTATACGTAGATTTTTCTCTCGTTTTACAGTAAATAGTACGCCTATATTATGTATAAGAATGTTGATTTAAAAATATTAAGAAAAATAAATAAATATTTTATCGCTTACATACATTTTTCCCTCGAAATTAGAAAAGTCATTATAGTTATAATTGTACAACGTTATGAACTTTTCTAGACTATTCTACACTTGCTTGTTTCAGAACGTTTGCCTGAGTATCTCAAATAGTGGAATGGTTTTCATGTATAGACTATTTTAAATAACCCGAGTATTTCCAAATCGATCTTTGTATTTTAATTTCAATGGGTAATATTTCCACAAACAAGTAGAACTTGTCGGGAATAAATTTTCACTATTATTACCAAATTCGACGAACAATATTTTCGACTGCAATCTCATCGATTGTTGTTATAAATTACCGTACAAAGAAGTTGTTGTTTTAAAATTTTTTTTTTAATAGGCGTAGTTTTTTAATTCTCCTGGAATATTTACAAGCCTAAATGCAGTTGTAATAAATTTTAAAATTGGTAAGACTATTCTAAAACTAGATTTAAAGAACAAATGTGTGGAATAATCAAAAAAAAAAAAAACGATTACGAATTTAAATTTTGCTAAACACATTAAAAGAAAAACAAATCATACCGTTACTTTTAACAATCGAATATTAATTTACTCATCAGTATTGATGTGTTAATTCATAAACGGAGGATTAAAAAAATATATTAAACACCACTGTGCGAAAATACATGTACATATTATTATTGATGACTGTTTTTGTATTCGTTTACAAATATTGAAAATATGTTCGATATTCGCGCGTACCTATTGCTGAAAACTAGTAGAAAAAAAAGTAAGTATTCGGAATAAAAAAAAAGTATTTTTCCAAAAAGTATTTGGTATGTAAAAACGTTTATTCTAAAAACACTGCTTTTTGCGAAGTAATCAAACACACTCGGGGGGGAATACTGTTTTCACGAAGTATTTTCGAATATCGCACGTATTCTGAAAATACTTCCCCCCCCTCCCACCGAAGCATTCCGAAACGCTTTTAAAACGCTTTTTTTGCCCGCGAGCCCGGGCTGCGAATCGTAATGACCTAGCTCCGCACGGAAATCGCTCGGCCGGACGCGCGGCACGTTGCTGCCCTGCAGACGTACTTTTTCATTTTCAAATACGTTTTGCGACACGCGTCGTAATCGTCTATGAGCCCGTCGTACCGACAAACGTATTGGCCGTCGCGGTCCGCGCGGCGCAAGTCCTCCAGCAGACGGCTCAGCATGCGGACCAGGCGAATCGTCTCGTCCAACACTCGCACGCGTATCGCGCAGCAACGCGACGACGGCCGTTTGTTGCCGTGGAAATCCGCGAACGTCTCGAACGCCCGGTCCAACAGTACGTTCACGGCGTACGCGATTCTGGACGCGGGCAACACGTCCGAAACACGCGGCGTTTTGCGGTCCTGCTGCCGCTGCTGTTGCGACGGCGGCGGCGGCGGACGACTGCACGTTCGGCGGACGACGACAACGGCGTTTCTGGAAAACAACCAAAAGAGGAATAAAAAAAAATTCGCAACATTCGACGGTTTATTTGTGCAGGGATCCCAGACGTCCGGGGGAGTATACCGCAAGGCGGGATGTGGGAGTCAGATTCCCACCATGATCTTTTTTTTTTTATATAAGGTTCCTTATTAAGGCCCATAGGCATAATTCCGCCCATAGGCCACCACATACCTAAAAATCCGGCCCTGATCCCCCCCCTCCATTGAAAATTCATGTATGCGCCACTGTAGACGTCCCGTACTTCAATAAAGCGTCCCGGTGTCCCGACAAAGTATTGGAAACGTCACTTTTGTCCCGTATTTTAGAATACAGTCGACTATGCCCCGTAATTCTTAAACTTCAATAATGGTCCGTTCTCTTTGTTTAATTTTAAATCGATACTCAATATATAATATTTTCAAAAACACAATATATTTTATACAGAATAAATGATTATTATTTTTATGAATACGTTTCAGGGGCGTATTTAGAAATTTTTTTTTTTGGGGGGGGGGTTGAGGCCATTGAGTAAATATTATTGTTGAATTATTTCTAAATTCTAATCCAAGACTAAATCTTAAAAATAGGAGAAATTACCAAATTCTCAACATTTTAAAAACAACTACATATTAGGAATTTATTAAAAATATTACATCCTATAGCCATAGGCCATAGGAATTAGTAAAGAAAGTTCCTTAATTTTCGGGGTGGGGGCTGGAGCCCCATCAGCCCCCCCCCATAAATACGTCCCTGATACGTTTATTCTGTGATATAATCTTGTTATTACGTTTGTCGGCAAGGAATATTATTATGAAAATCGCCATCAAATATTGTGTCTAGTATACAAGTTACCGAACACACACTATTATATGTTATTGAACTATTTGAATACATATTACGGAACTTTAGCTTCAATAAGAGAACGAATAATTGGAAAACTGAAAAATAACACTAATATAACTATATTAATATATGATATAATTCTCGTTACTTTTTTTTTTTTTTTGTCACCCCCTCGTATATTCGATTTTTATAAATTGTATCTCGTACAGAATTTATGATATAACGGGTGGGTGAAAATGTAGTATTTAAAAAAAAAAACAATTTATATTAACGTCAGTGCAATAAATTTTTTAATACGAAAATCCGTGTTTTAATAATACCGACGAGTGATGTCATTATTAATTTATGTCCGCGCGCTTTAATATGAAGTTCGTTTGGGAAGGTTTGCGTTGAACAAAACTCTCGACGCGCTCGGCCGAACAGTGAGTCGATAATTTCGATTGTTTTTGTAAAATTATTAGCGTATAGCGTATTTTTGTATGCCAATACTAGCCGGCCGGCTGTACTGTGCTGGGCACACTGATACAGCGAAACGGTTCAAGGCGAGTGCGTGCATATGCGAAATAATCGCGAGTGAATTGTATTTAAGCTCGTAATATTATTAAAATATAAAAATAACGCGTTTAGGACGGATTACTTGCAGTTTTCGCCGCTGTAAATACATTTTGGTTGTTTTAACGAAACAGGATGCGGTATCATGCGCAAACCGCGCCGTCAACGAAGGCGCACCTCGTATTTTTTTTTTAAAAGAAACCCGTTTGCTCTGGGTAGCGGTCGTCGTGACGTCTTTGTCAAACCTCGACCTCAAATCATAGGCAATAGAAGGAATATATATATATATATAGGTATACTGCAAAATATGCCGGACTTGAGAATTGTCCGTCCTTATCAAACACAGGCGCTCCTTTAAAAACGCTAAAACAGCGACGGTATAATTATTAATCGTGTTGAGAATAATATTATAAACTTACTGCGATTCCGTCTATAATAGTATTAGTATATGGTATACAGGTATATATATTTCGGTATTCGACACTGATTGATTGGATTTTAATTAATTTAATTCAATTTTTGACTGATTAATTAGGTTTGATATGAACCTAACAGTTTAAATGGTAAAATCGATATTTCCTACATTTTTAACGCTTCACTTTACAATAATAATAATAATAATAAAATTTGCGTCCTGGTCCCGGGCTTTTGTGCGTGAATCCGCCTCTGTATATAATAATATATTACTTACTTTAACTCGGATTTAATATAGGTTTAATTTATGAACCCCCTCCAAAAAAAAAAAAAACCGCGAAGTCGAATTATTATATATATATATATATATATATAAATTTATTATAATCATTTGTTAAAAATGAAAATTAAATTCTTGACCAATGTTCGTCAAAAACATCGGTAATCCGCAAAAATAAAATTTCCTATCTGAATTCGTACTACACTCTGAAACGCGTTTACATTAGGTACATTAACTGGGTCGCTTTTCACACTTTATATAAATAAGTGATCCAACATGATGGATATACGCTGCAAGTGCCTTGAAACCTGATAAGTATAAGAACAGTGTCGCAGTGGCATTACGGAGCTAATTTTTTGGAGCGATTATCCCGAACAAATTAAAAAAGACAAGGTCTAAAAAAAAAAAATTATAATTATTGATTTGTACAAATAAAATTAGCTCTCAGGCACAGCGATATGTTAAAAGCAATACGGTTGTATACAAAAAAAAATATATATATATATATTTTGTAAAAAAAAGTTAATTATTGATTTATAGGTCCTAATTTTTATTAGGCGGCATAATTTTAACGTTTACCCGTGTAGACGAAATGTTCGCGACGCCACTGTTCTTATTGGTATTTAATATATTATTTTTGACGTGGAAATTGCCATTTACAATACGAGTATATGGGAGAGAGCCGACTGTTTCCGACACTCAAAACACCGCAGCTTTGCAGATTACTATAGATACAACATCGTGTACCATTTGGACAAGACGCGCGTATTTCTTGCAAGGCGTATACTCGGTTTTATATCGCTCATACACCTACTTACAGGTGTCGTCCTTCTCGTTAAATTTGTCAAACACGTCTGTTGACTTTTGTCCACTTTTCTTGTTTCGACCGACGTCGACTTATTTTCTTTTTCACTCGAAACGTCCCGAACGTCCAGCCGTTCTTTCGGCTCGGCTACGGATTTCCGGACCCGATCGCCGACCGAATTGGTTGTTTTGCGCAGTCGCAATGCGACCGGCAGTCTGTAGTCCCATAACGATTCTGTGTCTTGGACCACCGAACCCGGGACCTTCGTCAATCCGTAAGCTCTCAATTCCCCGTCGCTGAAATTACTCTCGTATGACGCGTCGGACGAGTGACTCTCTTTAGTCTTTCTTCTGATCATTGCGTGCACGCGACGTCGATCCTGTTTTTGAAATCATTGCAATACGTTGCGGATAATCGCTGAGTACACTATCGTAATGCGTGCAGCGATGTGCATATCGTCTGAAATTCGGTTAGGTTAGGTTACGAATTTAATAAATTTAGTAAATTATTTTCGAGTTCCCGTTGCTTCGGTGACGAGCTTTAGCTATACGTACGTATAATATCTACGCGTAATGTAATTGTGATCAAAACCTGCAGAAGATGATCCAAGAGAAGCTACCGACCAATATCGCTCATCCCCGTTATGTCCAAATTAACGGAAAGAATAACCTTAAGGCGCATCGAACCCACGGCCGAGAAGGCTAGCCCGATGTTCCAGACAGGTTTTCGACCCGATAGAGGATGCTGCGACCAGGTCCTTGCGGTAACGTCTTACTCGGAAAAAGGGTACAACAATAATCGTATTAAAACTGGCGCAGCTTTTGTTGACCTTTCCCGTGACACGGTCTAAAAACATGGTCTATTACTCAATCTGGCTCGTCAACTTCTGCTAAGATATATCTAGGAAACGACCCGGGAAATACACGCATGTGTATAGAAACTTCAGAATACTGCTTAGACATAGGGTTAGTAAATCCCGCGTACTCAACAATAGACTACCACATGAGTCAGGTCTAGTCCCGATAATTTTTAATATTTTATACTCACGACCTCTCGAATACAATATATGTCAATAATTTGTGTATGCTGACGGTATACGAGCATAGCAACGCAAAGCACCAACGGTGAGACGCACATAGAACGTATACGCTAGAAGATGATATACTCGAAAAATTGGCGTTTAAAACCGAATCCTTCGAAAACCGCAGTGTCCTTATTCCGAACTTTAATAATAGAGCAACAAACCAAAAGCTTACAGTTAACTTCTGCGTCTATCCGATAAAACACGACCAAATTACCTGTCTACTTATAAGCGTAACTACTGTATTATATTGTATATCGTGAGAATCTATTTATTATTATTTCGACGTCAATAAAACATTTATCCGTTTTTTTCCTTCTAGAAAACTTATTAAAACGAAATTTGTAATTATTAATATTGTCTAGCCGTACCTACTCTAAAACGAAAGCCAAGGAAAACACGTATAAATCCTATGTAGGTGTGACTTCCGTGTTCTAAACGTTAATATATGTATACAGTAGAACCTTGATAAGTCGATGTTCAAGGGAAACGAAATTTTCTTCAACTTATCGACTTGCTAAGGATTTAGAAAAAATAAATCCAACTTAAAGAGGTTTTTAACAGGTACATATAGGCACTTGTATTTACTTATTTATCATGTGTGTTTATTATTATTACACGTAACCGACGGATCGCAATTCGCAACTGACAATATATACGAACCGAATGAAACGAAATACACGGCAAGAAACACACAAATAAGCGATTATAAAATATAATTATTAGCATAAACAAGCCGGTTAATTTTAAAAACCAACAATTTGTGTATACGCTCCGAGTAGAATGTGTAAGGGAGCCTCCGTTGAAAAAGTCCGAGTTTTTCTTCTGATTCATCGAGGTTTTCGTAGGGGAACAGCGTTTTTTTTTTACTTATCGAGGTCCCGCTGTATTTAATGTTTATTTTTTACGATATAATAATATAGTGATTGGCGTTTATTCTCCTAAAGCTATATTATTATTATGTAAATATACGTAATAATTATAATAACATGGAAATAAAAAAAAATTAAATGTAGTATATTACAATATATATAAAAACTAAACCAAAACGTCGTAACAGAGAATATTTTAAAAAAAGTTGGTTTATATAATATTTTGAAAATGCCTAAAAGATATTTGTGTTTTTAACTTTTCAGGTTTGATAACGATTTTTGTTTAGTACTTTAACTGTTTATAATCAATAGTTTTTTTAACGCTTTGCTAAATGTTTATTAATTTCGTAAAAACGTATGCGATTGATGGTATTATATATACCTTTATCAGTGACATATTTAGTGGGGGCGCAAGAGCTGCATTGCTTGGGTCCGGGGACTCCAAATCAGCAACCGAAATTTATGTATAAAAAATATTTAATGTTTTACGACTTTGAATTAAGATGACACGTATTACGCGACTATAAAAATTAAATTATTATAACGTTATACAGCCGATATAGTTTATTTCCATATATGTATATTCATGGGAGAATTTCAGTATATTACGTATATTCTGTCAAATCAATTAGAAAAATGTAATTTGTTGTTGTTAATTTTCTCCTACCCACCCGAATAATACACGATTTCGATGATAAAAAACTGAAAAAATGATGAATAAAATTCGTAAAATTCTTTTTTATTTTTGCAAGTGTATTTTTTACACGATAGGACCAACTGCAGCCAGCTTCTTTTACTAATATTCATCCCCACCAATTTTTCTCTAAAATATATTGACTAGAAGAATACAAGGTTAACAAAATGGACGTTTTAAAAATTCCACGAATTTTAAAAATGTACGTCATTAAACTAAAATTTTCTTGTAGGTCGCATCAACGCATTAAAAAAAAAAAAATTCAGTATAACGTACAGTCTGATAGTTTACTATTAATAAACATTAATATACATTAATTATTAAACAACAACGATAACGATAATGACAATAATATTTATAATGCGTGTGGGTAGTTCGCCCTTGGGTGAAACACGTTTATATAGTAATGACTTGCAGTCGGAAAAACACTAAAGCTCATAATGACGTTATTCTCGGATCCCGAGTGATTTGAATTTTTTGCGCACATAAAATACATGATAAAACAAAAAACAAATAGTCCGTTTTTTGAATATGCATTAAATATAATAATACTTCTTGCGGGAGTGATGCGTTTATACGCGCTTATATCATCATTATATGTACGTACATTTTGTGTCTAATATTATTATTTATGATCAGAGCCCGTAACGAAACCAGGAACCACTGTGCGGACAAAGCTGAAGAGGATTTGACAAACAATAGGAGTGTATACAATTATTTAGAGCATTTTGGTATTAGAGACAAGTGGAAAGAAATGTGCTAATAAAACGATGGATCTGCGAATGGCCACTGAAGCCGATAGAATAATAATAAGAAGAAATGAATACATAAGGGGTAGTGGCAAATCTACTGTGAAGAAAATGAGGGAGAACGAGTTGAGATGGTTCAGACGTGTTATGGGGAAAGATGATTCAGCAGCAGTTAGAATTTGTTAATTAATGTTGAAGGAAAGAAAGAGTGAGGAGCACGGAAGAAGAGGTATGGGTAGATGGAAATGAGAGTGATACGAGTAGAGTTCCACGGAGGTACAGGACTAGGGTGCAGGCGAACCTCTTGGATTTGGGAGTGCAAGGCGAAGAGGGATACTATAATAATAATATATTAAATTTTATTCGTTATTGTTAGTGTTAATAGTATTATTTATATGAATAATATAAAATATATAATGATTATTATCAGAAATTTATTATGAAACGATTATACGCAAAAGAATGATCGTGTTAGTACAACATTTGTCGCGTATGGTGGACAATTCTCACCATATATTTATACAATAATAATATGCATAACATGTAACAGTTAGTATTGGTAAAGTAATTATTTAATTGTCTTGTTTATTACAATTTTATCACTTTTTTGTTGAGTATGGCGTAATATGTTTTCCACAGATGTGTACACCATATTTACCTGAGACTAATACAGGATGAAAGGCATCAAAATTTGTCATTATGTTCAATCGTTATTTTGAATGTTCAAATTCTATATCATAAATTAATTCGTAATTTTTATTCAGTCGCAGCCAGACGAGACAACGACTTTGTGACAGGATACTCAAGATTTGAAGCGTTGAGAAATAGGGACGGTGGGTAAAAGTGCGAATTAAAACAGTCCTTGTTGAGTGCCGACCAAATAAAAATTATAGTGATCAGAGTTAAATACTACTTAAAAAAAAATTAATAATATATAAAAAACCAAGAAATCGCTAGTTTTATTAATGTTTTAAATTTTTGTTGGAATATTTTAGAACGTTCGATAACGTATAAATACAACGTCACCGTGACGAGCGGTATCTAGTACACCTCTGTTCATCCTGTACGCTTTTGTAGTATATTACAATCTGCATGTTTTTTTTCTTCCTTTTTGGTGTGTGTAAAAGTAATTTAGTAATAAGCCACGAAGCTGAAGCAATTATTTGTTGAAAAATTGTACATTGTTAATTGTCTGTAATGACCCGTCTCAGTATAATATAATATATAGTATATAATAACAAGACAATACAAAAATATATAGAGTATTTATTTAAATACAATTTTTATACTGAGGAAATGAATGTTGTGTGTCGAATAGTATCTATATGAAAGCTGAAATGCCAGCTGATATAAGTAAGGGGAGCTGGAGAAATGAATTATTTACTATTGTATTCATCCAAGTAATAGAAAATTTGAGACAAAAGCGAATACAAATTTGAAAATGTCATTTTCAGCTTTTATTCTATAGCTTATTTTTTAGCTTGTAAACCCAACGTGGTTTCGTTGTTGATAAATTGAGAATCCTTTAACGAAATTTAAGTATTAGCGTAAAATTACAATAACGACAAATATTGATTTATGGAAACGAATGCCTTTTAATCGGGAGACGACTTCTTGTATCGCTTCCTGTATGCATATTCTTGACATATATTTGATATTAAATAATTCGTTATCTCGTTCTGTAAAAGTTATCCTACCCATTAACAGTATATAATGGCCATTTTTTCATAAACTGTTTTTGAACAATAAGCAAGCAGGAACGTAGTGTAAGAGGAGAGCTCTATAGTTGGCCTCACAGTTTTTTTTCCTCCGAGAGTCCTTTCCAATATTATAGATTTGTGGTAGGCATAACAGGCGATAAAATATAACCGTTCGTAACAGGTATTTAATAATAACGGGCGATTAAATAATAATGCGTAGATACTATTAAAATTTCAAGACGTCGTATTTATTTATACACATACCACTCTTCACGCATAATACATAATTGTATACCATGTCAAATGTACAAAGATATTTTCATCTTTAAATGTTTCACTGTGCGGTGACGTTTAATCGAAACGGCAGAATATTCATATCTCGTGCAGAAGCTACTATAGATGGGTATGTACCCCAACGAATTATTCTTAAATATCAGTTATATTTTTGTGGGAAAAAAAAATCTACTGCAGGCTACAACGCGTGCCTGTAAGTATAATAATTATATAAAATGATAATGGTTTTTTTTTTCAGATTTAACTCGTTTGCGCGCGAAGAAACTATCGTAGGATTGTAAAAAATTTTTTTTTTGTGATTATCGACACGTCGCAGAGAGTGTCTACGCGTTTAGGTTGTTAAAATCGTATACCACAATCGTGATCCGGGTGGAGATGGTAAGCAAAACGGGTATAACGTAGCTCGATATAGTTGCTCGCGCGTATAGTATACGACGTATAATATATATTATTTAAATATTCGAATATATATATATATTTTAATAATATATACCGTGTGAATTGACTGTGGCTGGGAAATCCGAGATTATTCGCCTGACCTCAGCGCTCGAGAACGGTGTGCGAGAACGACATTAATACAATTATTCCAGTCGAGAAAAAAAACCGCGTGTTTACTTGCTGCGTGTTTTATACTTTTATTTTATGTAAGATTCCTGGGAGTAGACGAATACGAGAGCGTTTTTTTTTTGCTATTTTTTAACACAATTAAATGTATATTATTTTACGACTGGAAATCGATCGTTTTTTTATACGAAAATTGTGCGATATATTATAATATATTTAAACTAAAATTAGTTTAAAAAATCTGTACGTGCCATTAAATATGCCGCGTACAGATTTTTTTCGCATTACGTTGAATACCGTTTTAGCGAAAGAATTAAAACGCAATTATTTTAAAAATACAATTTCCGTATTGCTGATATCGTTTTCCTCTTATATTGACCGCATGAAAAATATAAAACAACCGATTCGAGGAGCTGAACGATTGGGAAAAAAAAAAAATAAAAATTTGATGGAAACACCACTGCGGGTTATATAGTATTATCGTCTGTTGACGATAAATAAAATCTTTATTGACGTCAATCTGTTATCCGTACGATTTTACAGAGTTCAACGAATGAAGTCTATATTATTATAATATGCGTATACGAGTAAGTAATTATTTTATCGCTGTAGCCTGTGCACGTTTGCCGCGGTAAACTATTAAGATGACGTCAGAACATAAACACGGAAAGCGAATTTAGAATTCGAATTATATCGAAAATGCCGAATTCTCGAGGGATTTTTTTTCGTAAAATTCTGTTACTATTTTAAAAAAAATCGAAAAACTTCTTCCTAGATAATATTATATATTAGTTCTAACTGGCTCAAATGTTTCAGGCGTGCAGTTTTAAATTACATAGAGAAAAAAAAAATTGAAAAATTAACTCGCCATGACCGGCGACAATTTCCGTTCCCTGCGCAAAAAACGGTCGGCGACTTCCTCGATCTTAATCGCTGCTACTGTCTCGTCAATGTTCTTTTTCTTTTATTATTATTCGTACTATTTTTCGTGTTTTGTAAACTGTTGTTGTTGTTTTCGTTTTCGTTTTTTTTTTTTGCTATTATTTCACAATCCCACGACCCTCGAGAACCGCAGCCAAACGCGGTTATTTTTATAGTGGGCAATGGAATAAAATTCGTTTTGTTTTCCCGTATAATAATAACAATAAATAAGTTTACGCTGCGTAGGTAATGCATATTAAAGTTTACGAGTAAAAATATGATTGACGATTATAATGTGTTTCGTCTGCGATATTATCGTAAACACACGTCGAACCGGTTTCCGCGTGTAGAATATTATAATATTGTCCAATGACATCACGCGAAAAAAAAACAAATATTACCTATACGGAGCGTCTCGCCGAGAGATCGGACAAACGCATTATTTTTTTATTTTTTGTTTTTCGACAATTATTATTGCCTAAGCATAACGAGTTATTATACTCGGGGGAAAAAAATTCATTCTATATCGTTACCGGCCGGTACCGGTCGATCGGCGAGAAAACTATTCGAATTTTAACGAACTCGAAGAACCGTTTGAAAGCTATAATGATTTGACTGTAATATTAAAACGCGCAATTAAAACTTTTAAATATTTTTTTTTTTTGTCTAAAATGTAAATTGGCTTTTTTTAATAATATTATTTAATAGAGTACAATTTTTTCGTTTCGAGTCGTTTATAATATTAAAATTAAATTAAAACTACGCTCAGGAGTATGAAAATTATTAAAAAAAAATTTAGAATTTCGAATAGAACAAAAGTTATAATAGCGTTTTGTCAGATGCTCGTGAAACACTCTGTACACGTGCGTTGTGCACGTGAATTGAACGCGTGGCCGATTATAAAACGGCAGACAACGCGGCTGAAAATCCGCTATAACAAAAAAAAACGCGTAAAAACAATAATTTCAAAACTGGTTTTTTTTTGTTGCGCATGTATATATGTATAGGAGTGGAAATTATTGTGTTCTGTACTTTCGAGTTGGTACAATACGTTTAGTTACAACGGTTAATCGCAATAATTTATTATCGTCTCTAAGACGATAATAATAATATTATAATATGTAGTAGTAGTCGTCTTAAAAAATAAAAATAACGCAAATAGGTATCGACGAGATGTGTAACTGTAAATAATCGCGTCAGCATCTCCTATTTCTTCGTAGTGTTCACTTATTTTAATATAGGAAAAAGTCGATTGTTGCGCATTTCTATCGAAACAACACTTTGTCGAAAAATTTTAATCGGTAAAAATAAAAAAATTGCGATTTTAAGTATTTGCAGGATTTTATTTTAATACAGGTGAAGTAACGTAGGTCCTATACAATTTTCAACACCCAAAAATAAACACTTTTTACGACTTGAATAGCTCTCGAAATCTATAATAATTGTGTAGTCACATTTTCGGTGTGAATTCCAAGACGCTGTGACGATTGTTTTCGAAATGTCGGATAAATACAATAACAAATTTCGACAAAATCGTGTTTTCGCCGTTTTTAACAAAAAAATTTCTTTTTTTTTGTTGGTCGCGTTAAAAAATTGTTGAGGAAATCGAAAAATTATCTCCTTAAATTATGTGAGCCCAACAAAATTAGTTTTCGGAAAATACGTATCAATCGAAGTACTATTACACTATAACTAGTCGAAAAGTTTTACACAGAAAAATAAAAAAAATAAGTAGAAAACATCTGAAAACAGACGGATTACGCGTATACGAAATTATATTTTAGGCTTGTGTTCCGCAGTCGTTTTACTCCAATCCATAGGTCCTTAACCTTTTTCTGGTTCATGGTCCCCTTTCAAGTATAAAGTATTACCACGGACCCCCCCCACTCCCCCGAAAATATACAATACACTATTTTATTTTAATTATTTTTTAATAATAATACCAAGATTTAGTTAATTCATTGTTGTGAATAATAATCACGTTTAGGATACATACGAGTGATTTTTATTTTTATTTTTTTGATTTTCAGTTCCAGTGCGACATTTCCTGTTGTTTCTATTGCTTCGAAATCTAAGATCGTATGGGACAGAGCAATACGCATGTCATCTTTGATGTCTACTTCGTGATTTTGTTTTGATTGCGAAAATAATAAATACACATTCAATAAAGTTCACAATAAGAATTTACATTATAAATATAACAGCTGCTTGTGCCTCGATTCATCGAAGAATTTCAATTTATTTCAAACAAATTTTTATTTTTAGTTTATTTTTAAAAAACTTACAGCCACTCCGTGGATCTCCGCATAACCACACGGTGGATGGATATGGGTGCATGGACCACCGGTTAAAAACTCCCGCTTTAATCGAACGTTTAATTATATAAGAAGATATTAAAAAGTATATTTGTCTACATTTTTTTCAGAAGTATTTCTAGGAAAAAATAATATACTTGTATTGTATTGCATATAAATTTAAATAAATTTTAAACTTGCGTGAACCGAAGAAATCAAAGTTTTACCTATTCGAATATTATTATATATTATATATACGTCGTTCTAAAGCTCTATATTATTATAGTATATATGCCTGCAGATACTCATAGTAAACCGTATCGCGTGTTTCGATTTTAATTCTAGAAACTTTTCGATATTATTTCATCCTCGAAACCACCTGCGGCGGGCGATTGCCTATAATATAGTGTACCTTATAATATGTAATATAGTTGTATGGCGTTGTACTGCGGTACATATAACGTTACTACCCGTAGGCGTAAATTCGTAATATTTATCGGGAATTCGGTCGGCGAATTTCGTTATTTTGCGGAAAACGTGACGTCTGGGTCGATAATATATATATTTATTTATATAAATATAATAATAATATATTTTATTATATTTATACGCATAAAAATACGGCCTGTCTCGTGTTGAACGTATACCATATTTAATATCTCTCCGTTAGACGACTTTGAATTTAAATTTAGTTTGTAGGCGTATAGCTAGAGAAATGTCGAAATATCATTTTTTTAAAAAAATTTCCCAATTTTCAAATCTTTTCTGAATCCAAAATTGTCCGAGTTACAGTAGTTATTTCAAATTTGAATAAATTGATTTTTTTTTTGATAAAAGAAGAGAAAAAATTTAAAGATTACGCACATTAAAAACTACCATTTTTCTACATTATTCTGTGAATTTATTATTTTATTTTCATTTTTCAAAAATTTAATTTGAACATTGTCTTGTTGTAACGTAATATTAACTTTATTAAAAACATTATCCATTATAAATTGATAAAAATTTCCTCCATTGTGTTCCAGACACGTTTCCGTCATAGTCGACAAATAATTTCGGTACGAGTTGCCGCCAAAAATTTGTTGTACGATGAACTGTCTACTGCAGGCTATTGTCATTTTATTTTCAAGTCTTGTAAGTTAATTGGACGATCTGAATACGCAGCAGATTCCCAGAGTCCCCAAAGAATAAAATTCAACGGTATAAGATCAGGACGCCGCCTTACTCTACCCAATGATTTCCAAAAATTTCATTGACATTTCGTTTTACGATCATGACGTTATGCGCAAGCACTCTGTCTTTAATTTTTACAAATTATTATTGGGATATTCTCTAATAAAATTGGAGGTATAGAAACTAAATATCGTCTTTTATTGACAACGAAAGGTCTGATATGTAGTGTTAAAATTGCACACAACGAAGAGAATTTTATAAGAAAAATTTTAAATAATTAAATAATCTGTAAATTATGAAAATGTATAAATTAATTACTTCTTACGAGTGTTTTAAACTTTTTGAAAAATCGAAAAAATTAATTTATCAAAACTCGAAATAATTCGGGTCAATCTTTTATTTAGAAAAGATTTTATCGAACAAAAGTGTTTTTAAAAAGTTCGGTTTATTCGAATCTAATGTCAAAAAAACATAGGTTGTCATAAGAAAAAAAAAGCGAGTTGTATTGCGTATTGCGCGCACTGAAAGTGGTAAAATTTGTGAATTTCCCTATAAAAACGATATTTTTACACTTCCCTAGCTATCCCAATAAACGTGATTTAAATTCAATGTTATCCAACGGAGATATTAAGTGGTATTATTCGAAACAGCACATACTGTGTAATATATGTAATACGAATAAATATATTATAATTATATGTATACACATGTTTTTAATATAAAACGTTACGAAAGTCGGTCAATATGACGTAGAATTATAAATGAAAATAAAACGATTTGCGGTAAATTAAAAACGGTATAAATATTATTCTAATACGGAGTTTCATTCGGTAATTTATTCGTTTTATCGGTATTTTACTGAATAACATAACGGTTACCAGCTATTAAGTATATTATATAATTTATATATATATATAAATGAATAAAAAATATGGTATGATAAACAGTACCGGTTCATAGATAATATTTTACATACAATTCAATACTACGATTGAAATATCTGTTCGAAACGTAACTTGAGACTAGGTCAACGTGTTTTTCCTATTTATTTTATAATACGTGTATACGTGCAGACGGTTTTTAATGTATTTTTCAATCGTGTACAGTAAACTTTGGAGCGATTAGACCGAGAGTACGCGGATAGGAGTGAAATTCTTAAATTCCTTTATATTTTAATTTTTCTCAAAATATTTGTGTTGAATAGAAATAAAGTCCTGTAGAATTTACCCGAACAGTACTGTTAAATATTTATATATAAATATAATTTAACAAATCAACGAGGATTCAATTAAATTTTAATGTAAAATCATAATTATTACGTCGTGAAATTATTACGCGCGTTATACAGAATCTATTTGAATATTAATTGTACGTAATTGCCAAAAATAATTTTTGTATTTTTATTCTCTTACCGACCGACCTCAGTCGTTTTTCTTCCGAAATCGGAACGCGCATACTTGTAACTTGTACTGTGATGAATGGTCTAACAAACGAAATCTAGAAAAGCATAACTATATATAGGACAAAAATATATCTACCATTATAATGAATAACATCTTTGTAAAGTCATTTTAATCTGAAAGCTAAAAATGTATAGATGTCGCTCAAGTGAATTACACGGCTATACATCACTTGTTTTAGAGTTTTATTTTTTTTTATGGATTTGATAACAATGCGATAAATAAAAAAAAATAAAACGATTCCGAGCTGATAGTTTCTGTGCGTAATTTACAAAACCATTGCTGTCTGTCAGTGGTCGTAATATTGATATACACAAAGCAGCCAAATTAATAGAAGGAAGTTTTAAAAAAAAATTTTTTTTTCGTTGACATAGTAATAACGATGCATTGAAAATTTCAGAATTCCAGGACCATTATTTTCGAAAAAAAACGAAGATTCCGCTTTTCAAACCGCTTACGCGTGTAAACAAAAAACGAGCGTGGTTTTAAATTCGCATTCGCCCATGTGATGTAACCTACAGCTTTACAAGAAATCCAAACGTGTATATTCGTCGGTAATCTTCGGCATTCTGGAAATTAAAACTACTCGACCTTGTGTCGTCGTATATAATTTTGGGGCATTTACCTTTCTCACGAGGACTATCGGAACGTCCGTTTTCGAGTCGAGTTTACGCGGAGGAATGACTTTACCTTGGTCAATAAGAGCGTCAGACTATCAGTAGAAAGATGTAAGTCTGTTGATGGACTCGAAACGGTTCTCGTCATTGCGTTTTATTTGTTATTATAATTCTCATAATCGTTTTTATTTACGTCACCAATCATCCGTTTTCGCCGAATTCTGAGCGACTCGGTTAATATCGATTTTACTATTAAATCGTCTATCGATTACTATTGCTATAGTCTACCAACACATTGAAATCGGCTGCCAACGTGTTGTTTCGCTTTTATTTTTATAAACATTAATATTATTCGATCGTTTATTAATTTACCGGCAATTACGCGCGAAACCTGCTTCGCGACGGATTCTGTAATTTTTTTTTAAAAAAAAAGAGCAGCCAAACCGTAGGAAATATGATCGTATACGATATTTTTTATACAATGTTCAATACACATGCCACACGTAAATTGCGCCTAGTTTTTTAATGAAGATTTTGCGATTGAAATATTATTGAACAATTGCGCGGTAATATAAGTTGCAGCGTGTCGATATTTTCCTCCTCGTGTTATAACAAAATATTGTTGACCTCGAACTGTACGGATAATCGACAATAATGGTCTGAAAACGCGGAATTAATTCGCTTTTATCCATTAGCTGTTATACGGATAAAAGCACTCGCGCAGGATCAGACGAAAACCGTTTAAAAAAAAATACGAATGTAAAACATTTATAATATTTAATAGGGTATAAATATTATTCTATTTGATCGGTTCCTATATAATATCATATCGGCACCTCGCGCGAGCATTAAATTAATATTAGCTTCAATTTTGAAACGTTTCCTGCAGGGAACCGGGAAAGTGTCGGGCAGGTGGTAATCGTATCTAAAATACGGTTTCAGTGCAATTCTCGTGTGGTCCGTGCACGCGATAATCAGTTTAAAAAAACATAAAAACGCGGCGGTTTCGGTACGCGAGAACGAAACAAATGAGAATGAAACGAAAACGGGAATTTCACCATATCGCATCACGCTTTGAACGGATTATTGTTGTACGCGAGCGTACCCATACACATTTTTCACGCGCACGAAAAAAAAAAAATGTAAAATTCTTTTCTTTTTTTGGCGCAAAAAACTCGGTGTTATATCACAACACGGATATCGGATTTCGAGCGGTTTTCGAATATATAACGTTTGTGTGTGTGTGTGTTTTTTTTTATTCGTTTCCAAACACGCGGGGGCTATAAAAGTACTTCAAAAGTTTTTCGTTAAACCTCTCGCGCGTCGTTCATACATAGGTGTATAACACTCGCGATTTTACGACGCGAAAGCGTATTTATATTTTCCCAAAAAAAAAAAAATAACGCTATACGACTGTTCGAAAAACGAAACGAACGAATATAGAGGTACTAAAAACGTATTCGATTTATTTATATAGGTACTTATAAATACACGTTCGAATGAATTCAAAGATAAGTTCAACACTAAACAATAATAAAAAAAAAAATCTCTATAACGTAGCGTCTATAAATAGTAGACTTAAGTACATATTTTCGGAGTTGTCACCATCACGCGCGCTTTATCTTTCCGACCGCCAGTCGTCGTCGAACGGACAATAACGTTTTTTCTTTTACCGCAGTATTTACGCTGAACAATAAAATAATAAAACGTATCAATATTTTAATATATCAGGGGCGTCTCTAGACAGTTTTCAAGGGGAGGGGGCGAACCTAGTTTTTAAAATAAATAATTACCCTACGCGTATTTTTCAAAAGTTTGGGCGAACTTAAGTCAATTTTACTGAATTAATTTTTTTTATAACGCGATTACAATTACAAATAAGCTTACGTAAAAAAATAATTTATTAATATAAATTTTTAGTAATTTTATACATTAAAAATTATTATGGGGGGCGGCGAACGCTCCTTCGCCCCCCTTTGGGGATGCGCCTGATATATATTTATAATTAATATTTCGATTGACCGAGAATCAAATGACACTTTGATTTTTACATTACTATATTATTATTTTTTTGTATCTATATACGTACTCGTATATATATACTTACTTATTAATACTATTGCTATTAAAAATTACCGAAACGTTCGCTATAATATGGCCGAAAAAATCTTAGAACGTGCAAATAAAAAATTACGCCTTAAAAATAGAAAAAAGTAGTAATAATAAAAAAAAAAAAAAATGTTTTATTTATGAATTATAGTAAAAGTCCGCGCACGCTGTCGATTTGGTACCTAAAAACAGATTATAACAACGACGAAAATCCAGTGAAACGGCAAAGTGGGTAATTCTTTTTTACCTTTTTAAGATCACGAGATTTAAGAAAGACACGAAAATAGTTATTTAAAATTTAACGCGCATTAGCAAAAAAAAAAAAAAAGATAATAGCACAAAACTGGAAAAATAGAACTAAAGATCTGAAACGCTTAAAATATGCAATTTAGAGAATTTTATACACACCGAATTCTAGATGCGCAAAACGAATTTATAACTTATTCCGCTATATGTATAAAGTTTTATAATATTTTTTTTTACTGTATTCAATAATAAATAGCAAATGCTATAGAATCCGAGACCTGCGTATAGGTATATTTCGAAGGTTCGCGAAAGTAAAAAAAAAAAAAAATTCTGTCACAATATAAATAACAAACATCGGGCACAATTTGTTGGATTTTTTGATTTTTTTTTTGCGTCGAATTTTACCACCATTTATTCCTGCAGGAAGCCTACGCGGAAATAACAATAGGTATTATTTTTCCGTACATACTGTAACAATGGAAAGCGGTTCCGGGTACGGATTTCGAGAGACGCGTGAGAATGTTCGGACAAGAGATTTTTATCAGGTAATTAACACGAATATTACTCGCGAACATATTGTGTTATGCGTTTTTTTTTCGGCTGTTTAAGTATACAGCAGTGGTTCCCAACTGGTGGTCCATCGTCCGCGGGCTTGTCTCAAATGGTCCGCAGTGTCGAAGTTCTTTTTTTTAAATTTACATCAATTTTTCAAATTTAAAAAAAGAAAAAACTTTAAAATTAAAGAATAAACGATGTCGCGTTGTACTTAAAAAAAAAAACAGCGTCATTCCAAGAACGCCACAACCGGTCGAAAAAGTATTAGCTAATAATAATAATAGTCACGTTGACTAAATAAGTATAGGTACCCGTAGTGATTTATAAATGTTCTACTAAATTAGTGTGCAAATGTCAATGAACACCTCGTATGAGTTTCGAACAGTTTTCCTCGATATTTATTGCGGTATATATTTTTATAATATTTTATTAGGCGCCCGGGGTATAAATATATCGAGAGTAGCGCAGGTCCGCGGCTCGAGTCGAATAGGGAACCGCACTGGTGATAATCTTTTTAAAATTCTACTTTCGGATTGTGTACAACGAATATTAGACGGAAAACGTTTCAAGTATTTCGACGCGTATAAGGAAAACGAAATTCAGACGTGTAAATATTACGAACTATACTGCACGCTATGTGTTTACGCGAATAAGCGATATTGTGTCGTAAAAGTCCCGTTGTATATTTTTTTCTTCGCGAATATAATATTATTTTTAATGCGGTTTTTTTGTTTTTGTCTTTCGTCGCGATTATCGAGCAAAAAAACAAACACACCATCATCGCGCAGAAACACGTGTGGGTGATCGGTTCGCAATAGATGGAAAATTCGCGTAATAATAATATGTTTTCATAACATTTGTTTACGAACGTTTCGCGGGGGAAAAAAATATAAAACGAGGAATATTAGCCGTGTGTTTTATACTACCAATATTATTATTATTATTATTCGCGTAAACAGAGTACGCGAGTCGTTATACTTGTATATTATTAATACGAACGCGGGTTAATAAACAAAATATCGTAATTAATCGTGTATTTTTTTTTTAATAATATATACGGATACAATAATAACATTATTAGAAAAAAAAAACGGGCGGAATTATTGTAATCACGGGTTTATTTTATTATCAGTGTAGGTATATACGTATTATGCAATATTGTTTGCAAAAATGTACACATATACGTTACCCGGAAGCTGTCCGAATATCCAAACACGCAGGGCTGGAAAATAAATAACGAATTTATAAATATTATATTATTTTCAATCGCGTTGTACTTTAACGTACTCAATCGATTTTCACTCTCGACTCATTGAAATTTTTTTCGACAGGTATCGTACATTAATTGTCGGACGCTCTCAAAACACGGTCTTAATTTTTTACGAAAAATACAAAAAAAAAATATGGTCAATAATAAAGAATATTTGGTCGGCTTGCATACACTTAATTAAAGTTAAAAAAGAAAAAAAAATACGCCCATACGCTGTATACGTTTTGCGTACAGCGCGATACGTTCGCGTCCACCATCATGAAATTTTAGATTTTTCACGAATAACAATAATTTATCAAATAACATGTAATAATATTACCGTTAATTATTATAAATTATTATAAGTATACACGCGGTGAATCATCGTGCGCATTTGCAGTTATAGTAAGAAGAAAAAAAACGTGACCGTCCAGTATTAAACAGTGTTTTATACGCGATATTTATCGATGGACCGGCGTGTTTTTATTTTTATATTCTACTACTGTGGCGCGAACAAAAAAAAAACTTTAAATCATATCAATTAAATGTTTACCAAAAAAAGGAATTATTTTAAATACTGTTTTTACTGAAAATTATCGCTATATATATAATATTTATATATAAATTACGGAGTTCAAAATTATTAATAAAAGATTTAATCGCGAACACGGTGAAAACATATTTTTATCGAATTCATTCGTTCCACGGCAAAACGGAAGACACACAAAAAAAAAAAATCGGTTTTGTGAAAAAGAGTATTAAAATAGATTTTGATTATTTAAAAATTTCTTCGGTAAATATAAACTAAAACGTTTTTTATTTACAATTATTATTACGCGTCTTGTAATAAACAGTAGGTAATAATATGATATTATCGTCCTTGTAAAATCGGACTATACCAAAAATAAAAGTAATAAAAATAGCGCTTGCGTCATAATATCTATAGACCAGTTTTTTTTTTGAATCCTGTAGGTTTCTACTGTTGTAATATCGGTGTTTTAATAAAAAATTTTTTATTAATTTGTATAGACTATAATCCTATATATATATATATATATATATAACTACTAACGAGAAATTTTATTGAAAATTAAAAAAAAAAGAATACTTAGCCATACGCTAAGCTTATAAATATTTATGGAAAACGAGTTATTACGAAAATCCTCTCGCGTTATTATGTTCCAGGTGTATTCAGGTTTGCGAATTAATCTCAATCGATTTTATTCGCGAATCGTGTTACACGTGTACAGTTTCGTAATGTATTATTATTTTTTCGACGATGATCGTGTACGAGGAGGCGAATATCCTCGCGTCGATATTAAACGATAATAATAATAATAATAATTATTATAATAATCGTCGTCATCGAACACAATACAATATATTTCCGCGTAGGCACGTAATGATGGCGTATCTCATCCGAATAATATTATATGTGCAGTGTGGCGTGGTAAAAATTAAAATTTTTTAGAAACAATATAATATCTACGAATACTCCAACAAACCGCGTACATTTGTGCGCATAATTTTCTTTTCGTTTTTTTAATTGAAAATTCATTAAGTACAATATTATTCTCGACATTTACACAAAACACAACCGAATAAACCAAATAATGTAGAAATCGAAGAACTAAATTATAAAACCAGACCGACAGAATGCGTATAAACGGGATGAGAAAATGGATTGAGAGTTAAAACGAACGTCGAACGTGTATAAAAAAAAAAGAAAGGTAAAAAGGGCTTGAGGTTAAGAAAACATGAAAGGGCATCTAAATATAGTGTAGGCGAGAAATATCGCCCACACAACCTCGGAGCCGTGCACATATGGGAGTAGTTTAAAGGTAGTCTATATAAGAATGAAATGGAAAAAGGGTGACCAATACGGGGAGACTGTTACCCTTTAAATTAATGAACCACGCGGTTGCGAAGGGACGGACGATGCTTTTAAACCGAGTAGAGAAGTTTGGCGATAAATTTGACCAATAAGTAGACCATATAGTTTTATAGGAATGATTCTTGAGAACGGGACAGAAATCGATACAAGGAAGAAGACCGGAATGGGCACAGCGTAGTAACGAGGAGGTTAGCCGATGAGCCGACGGCAAATTCATCGACTCAAATTCGAGAATATCCAGACGCCCATAAAAACTGTACGGTTTCAAAATCGGATTGTGCCAAAGTGAACAGGATTTTAAGGATCAGAAGAGAATTAATCAATTTTTATGCGGTTTTTATTTTTTTGACCAAACGTATAAGAAATTTTTTGGACGTTTGGTCGATGCGGGGGGAATGAGACGATAATTTTGTATTATCGATCACGAAAAATTGATTTTCATTAGGAAAAAAAAAAAATTATGCGTATTTAAACGGATAAATATTGTTTTATTGTTATTTAATACATATATATATATATATATATATATATATATACTGCGAGAAGTTTTTTGGTTTTATCTTAGGCGACGGCTTGTAGTAAAATAATAATATTGTATAAAGGCCACGGTGCGCGGTGATAATTTGAAATTCAAAAGCTATAAATCACATTGGCGCGTTCGCCAGCAAACAGTAATAATAATATGTTCCTGGCTGATAATTCATTAACCGCGGTATAAATCATATTATTTTCGTTGAAAACTCGGCCAAACTTCTGCAGAATATAATATGTAAAATTCGCGAGAGCGTTTTCACGTCTTGTCTCTTTAAGATGCGTAGCGCACCAAACGAGTGTACAGCAGGCGGAGCGTATAATATATTATTATAAGATTTTTTTTTTATTAAAAACGCGTTATTGTCATGGTACAATATTCCGTTCGGAATCTCAAACCACACAATATATCTTATAAGCAGACGACATAAATATCTGTTAACCGGGGGATCATCAACGCGTTTTTTCCGAAACATTAAATCGACTATGTATCATTTTATATTGTAAATTATAATATAATATATATATAAAATATGAAGGAAAATAAATCAATGGCGTATTTTACGAAAACAGTCACGTGAGTCTGAGCGTGTTTTGGTTTCGAAAAACCGTACGGACGAACGGCGGCGTTTCGGTTTTCAAAACGCGTGTAACCTCGCAATCAAAATATACCTGTACATATATGCCTACGTATTTTATAATATGATATAATAACCGACATGAACAGGGCGAGAATTTACTAGAATTTTTTTTCATATTAATTATTTGCTTTTATTGAATTCTAGACAGCGGAAGAGTATACATTTAGGGGAATTTCAAATAAATATATAAGATTTTTATTTTTGTAATTTTCGTGTCTTACGTGTGGGAGAAAATTTAATGTGTTCACTCACCCTACACAAAACGTGATTTTTATTCATAAAATGCTGATGAGTTATTTTTTTTAAGTTTCCGACGTTTGAATTTCATTTGTCCATTTCTGTATTTTAATTATAGCTGATAATGTAAAGTTATTTGATAACTATGTATATATATTTACGCGTTTAACTCGATTTGAGTTAAAACTCATTCATAATTTCGACATACTATTGTTTGTTATTAAATTATCAGGTAAGTGTGCATATATTCGATTTTCATTTTAACAAAATATTGTTAAATAATTTATATAAACAACGATTTACTTTAAACTTACGGCGACGAGCAACGTTAAGGTGTATTAGACTTTAGGATATAAACGCACTTTTGCCTATCACTTTCGAATCGAATTCGGATAAGTAGCGGAAATATTCAATATTGAATTTTAAATTAAAAGTTACGATACGTTATAACATCGTAAAAATTCGAATATTTTGCGAACGAACAATGGAAATTAAAAATAATCTAATCAGAAGTATAGATTTTAAATATTATGTGTCCTTAAATAATAATCAATAACTCGTTCGACGTAAATGTGCGTTACGCATCGATGCATGTTTTCCCAAATGAATGTTTTTATTGTATAATATGTAACATCGAACTGTACGAGTGAGTGTGGAACGATACAATCGAGTGAAATGAAGGAAAAAATCGGTTTTTTTTTCTCGGTCCGTCAATGAAGGAATAATGCTCTTACGCCATGGAATTTTATTCGATTTCTATGATTTTTTTTTTAACGAGATGCCACGACGCACTCTAGCTTTTTATGTATAATAGAAGAGGACACGATTGACGCTGCGCGAGAAAAAGTTAGAAACTTTGATTTTTCAATTATTCAAATATTTCCCCCGTAATTTCGGAATAAATTTCTCGCAAAATTTTCAAAGGATATCCAGTATTATTTAAATAAATTTAAGTCGGGAACGCAATCATTTGTTGTTTATTACAAAACGCGTTCTATACTATAAAAAGTTTTCCTTTAAATGTGAGAAATGCGGGTATTTTCAGAATTTTTTTTCCTCCTATTATAATGGTTCACAGTAAAACGGAAATTGATTCTTTGATCGAATTTCAATAAAAATACACGATATTTCTTCGACTAGGTAATAATTACAGGATTAAAACAGAATTTCTCTGGCATTGACTTTGATGTGTCGAGAAAAATAGTGTTCCGATTAAATCATGTGGCCGGCACGTATTTAGAAGTATATATAACGCGTCGAACAAAAATCTTACCTGACGGCAAATGTCGATATTTAAATTCGAAATTCGTTACTGTCGTGCAGCTTTGAATACGTCACGCGGCCTTCGGGCCACATCAAATTTTTTCGTTTCTTTCGAAAAAAAGTAGTTAACATTGGACTTTTCCACTGTCCTGTAACGTACGCGCGCACTGTATCCTACAAAACGAAGCCACGAACACTGCGGTATAGAAGACGGTGAGGTCAAGTGCCGGAAACCGTCGCAATCGTTTTGATGGATGTAAACGCAAATCAAGTAGTATATTTTTTCAGACAATAATATTGTTTTCAAATATTTTAGATTTCAATGCCACGGTCGTCGTTTTTCTAATCGATCGCGATCGATTTTCTTATATTGCGATCGTCGCGTTGTCGACAATTAATATATAAGCGTGTGCATTACAATTATTTACTGGTTGGTCGACGCAACAAATACGTGATATGCGTTTGAAAATCGATCGAGAGAAAAAAAAAAAAAAAAACGTCCGTATAATAAAATATAACGTACACGCGGCTTCGAACTCGTCATCGATTAAAATTGTTTATAATTTTTCCTTTATTGCATAATATTTACTATTTGTGTCTTGTACACCAGTGGTTCCCAAATTGTGGGCCGAGAAAATTTTCGTACGGACTGAAAAACAATTATCCTTCGTATTATTGTTTGAAGACAGTTCGTCGACAATGAGTTTCAATTGTGAACATTTAACGGAGTCTTGTCACACAGAGACTCGGCACAGAGCTGTATTGAATTAGAGTTTACTGTAGAGTGAACGATTTAGAAAAAATAAAATGAAAAAAACCAGTTCCTTTTTCGTTCACGCCTTTATCGATTGAAACGACACAAAAAGCAAATCCAATAAGTTTCTTACACACACACACACACACACACACAAAATAACGCTTTTTTTAACGGGATAGGTGGACGAGTCCGATGTTCCGATGAGTAAGCGTTCAATATTCGGCTTGAAATTATAAACGTTCTCGGCCAGTGATTTCCGACCAGAAGAAGATTGGCAATCTGCACGCAGAAACCCTCTCGGAACGAGTCACGGAAACGTACGAATCACGTGTCGTGTGTCCCGAAAATTCATTTTTTCCTTACGTTAACCGCTCGGCCGGTCGGGCCGACAACCCCCTGCAGTGGATCGTTTCGGGAGAACCTTTGGTCCAGACGCGTACACACGGATCGAAAACAAAAACATAACGTTGCAAATATTTACACTGAGTTGATATTGTATTTCGCGTATCACACCTGAACTAACCCGAACCCGAGTGCAGTGTGAATGTGTTCGAGGGGAAGAAAAATATACGAAACCGAACGAGTGAATATTGTTCGGTACGAGTGACGGGCGTAACAACAAAAGGGTTTCGTAACGAGTTATTATGAGATAGGAAAAAGAAACGTTTTTCTCTTTAATATCGTTCGCGTCGTTTCTATTTGGAAAAAAAAAATCCGCAAAGAAACGAGTCTTCACTGTAAAACCCGTAACGGACTCTCGTAAGAGTCCGGTTTTCTTCCCGTTTTTTTTTTTTTTTTTGTGTTCTTTAGCGTACTCTGCGCGCTCGTCGCCGTGCAGTGCAAAACCAATAGCCGACATCAGAAATACGTACGCGCCGTCGCGAGTGGGAGACGACGGTCTGTCGCAGAATGCGCGCGACCTTGTCGCATGATAATCTAATGGAACGCGGTCTACGGTTTATACCGGACACAAATGTATTTGTATATTATACGTCTCCTGTATTGAAATTTCAACGAAAAAAAACACGTTTTGGCGGTTTTTTTTTCCCCCCGCGAGGAATTTATTATTAACCTTTTAATTTCGTCATGCGTTCGGGATCGTCAGCGATCGTTGCTGCAAAAATTTAACCGTAAAATTCGCCAGAAAACACCGCCACGACCGTAATATTCAGCAAATGCAGCAAAAGTTCGCGCGGGACGCAAATATTTTCAATTATCTCGTCTTTACTACTAAACGAACGGATCGAACGTTCTTTCACACGTAAACTGCGGACTGCAGGTCCGAGACGTGTTTTCGATCGATCGAAGATCTCTGTATACGAGTATATATCGGTTTTCAGGTTGGAAAATACACTTTTACGCACGCGTTAAGCAACTCGTGCGCGAAGAATTTCAAAAAACGTATTCCATTGCTAGACAAAGCGAATTTATAGATAAGCGAGAATTCGGAACAATTTGACGATTATTTGTATACGCGACTTTCACGATCACGCGGGAACGGAGTGAATAGGCCGAGACGTTTTGTGGCGAGGAAATGCGATTTTAGCGGGACAAAATTAATGTCACTCAAAATTTTGACTATTGAATAACAAAAATGATCAACACGTATGTTTTTAAGGTTGCTTAATTCAAATTTGACAAAAGTTTCATTTATATATATATATATATTTAAATATTTTAAAAGGTATAATATCTATATGACGATTAAAAGACTCTTCAACATCAATTTATAAATATAATTATACACTACAATACTCGTATATTGAAAATTCTTCTTTTGAAATAAAATCATTCTGAATCTGTTCCACTAGTTTCTGAGTATATATATATATGACAGTCTTCTGCTTCTTCATTGTTTATAATTAACAATTTTTTTCACAGACGCCGAAAATTTTACAATAGGCGATTTTAGAATTGTTCTCTTTGATGAAATTACCGGATCTGAACTGATTAATAGTGCACGCATTAAATCGGTATTTGTATTTAATCTTGATGTTTTTCGAGTATGATTTTCTCTGAACTCTGATAAATCTTTATTGCGCTTCTTCTGAAAGCTGTAGAGCATGGTTTAAAGTGGCACTGGACATTTCTTAGCGCATTGAATAAATCGTGGTAAGTAAAAATACCTATAAAAAAATATCATATCAACAGAATGGGAGATTTTGGGCAAATCGTATTTCATAATTTATTAAACAGTATGTTTATTAAAATATCTGAAAGAAAATCAAGTCGCTAATTTTTGCTATTTTTTTTTCAGATTAATTATTAAAAAATAATATTTTATCATTATTTTGTTAGTACAATTTACCATTTTTTTTTAAATTGAAGGTTTACATAAACTATTTTTAACTATACGTACCTCGTTTATTAGTTGTATCCATTGTAAAATATAAATTAATACAGAAATTTAACAATTTTATATCGTGTAATACGAAAAAAAAAAAAATTTACTGTGAACGTGCGTATCGCTAAGCAAATCGCGGCGTAATGATTATTTAGGTACGACTGTGTTACATAGACTTCGAATATTATCGATTTAATTGCAGATATGATATCGTCATTATCATTCCATATCAAGAAAATAATACTAAACTAGTATTTATCGCAATATTACCAAAATTTTAATGTTTTTATTTTTATATTTGTCGCCAGTAGAAGTCTAATTCCTCCCACTGTGATGGCGTTTCAATGGAGAAGGCAGCCGAGTATACGCTATATAATGTGTTCGTTAAGAAGGCGAGTCCGTTTGTCGTACAGCGGGAATTCGGAGGAGACGGTGAAATGTTGCGTAAAATATTAAAAATAATCGATTGTCGGATATAAAATTCGAAGCCGACAGTTTCGTCGAGAAATTAACACGTAAATCCGACTTAATCATAATATTGTGACTAGAGAACATAATATTATCGCATAAAATACAAATTACCCGTTGTTAAAAACCGGTAACAGATTCTATATTGTCTTGAAACGTACGATTCATGAGGTTTCATGACGGAAAAAAACTATTATGTATTTAATCAAAAGCCCATTCCTCTTGTGACTGCATGTAGTATTATTAATTCGATGTACAGCGTAAAGTGTATACGATTATCAAATAACGGGCGTCGAATATACATATAATTTCTGTAGGGGAAAAAAATAACGATTTGCAATTACTCTTTTTGTCGTTCGAACCGGATATTATTATACAAAATAATTATATTCTTCTTTATTTGATTTTTGCGCTTATAAATTCGTTGATTTTCGATCGATTGCTGCGGCAATTGTATTATCGTATAATAAGTGTTAAGTATACGGCGAGTTCAGTTGTCCTAATTCGGGGGGTTTTTTTTTTTTGTAAATAATTTTACTCTTTAACGCAAGATTTGCTTAAAACAGACACGTGATTTTATTTAAACGCAGTAATTTTATAATAATTCGAATAAAAAAGAAAAGAAGAGTGAATATTTCCAGTTTGACAATGAACCACGGACGAGAGTCGCTGGCGTAATCCGCATTTGAATAATATTCCTATGAATAATAATATATTTTATTTCAGCGTCGTGTGTAATGCGAAATAAAACGTTGCCCTTGAATACCCCGCAGCTGTCTTACACGGAACGCGAATATATCTTTTTTTTATTCTTGTTCGACCGCTATGACTGAAGTCGGAACGAACGCATTACGTGAACTCCTCCAGTATTATTTAACATAACACGTGCGGATTCGCGTGAGGTCTACGACTTAAATATTAATATAACAATATATATATAATATACAGGAGAGTATTTGTTTATTTTTATTGTGGGGGAAGCGGCCGGAGACGTCGAATAAAATTTAAACGTTGGGCATCTTACTGATCGGATTTCAGTAGAATCGGTAAAACTTTCTTCGTTCGCACGCTTCGGGAAAAACGAGATTTTGGGAAATCAGTAATAATAATATTATAAGCGGCCCGGATAAATATATTCACTTAGACGAATTATTATTATTTGTTGTATTTTATCTTGTCTAGACGGACTGTTGTAGGTGCGATTCATTTGCAATACCGTTCAAGTTAAATTTACGTTTTATCTAAATGAATTTATCCGGACGATTTTGTTTTTAATCGTTCGGCGAAATTGGTTTTTTTTATTTATGGGATTTCGATTTGATACAAAAAAAAAACTGTACGCGATAAATACTTTTTTCCGTAATATACTTTTAATTAAATTCATCATACGATATGTATATTGTATATATGTATATATAAATAAAGAAGAAGGTAATAATTTTGAAAATTGTCCTTAAAATATGCCATTATGCGTATTAACAGTTATCTTGTTTACTGTTTAGTGAATGCTCAAAAAGGAATATTTTCTGGTAAAACCTTTTGCTAATCTCATTCTTTTAACAAATTATTATTGTTTTATATTAAAAAAAACATTACACCCGTCTTGTATTAATCTACGCAGTATACCGAAGACCTACACATCAGATAAAATTGTTGCGCTATTACTTGTTATTGGAAATCATGTAATATAAAATAAATTTTATTATGTTATAAAATAAATTTTGTAATATATACGTATAATTTAAGCGTTACTTTTAGCATTCGCCTATTATATGTACGATTAAAAGATACGAGTTGGGTATTAATTATTATTAGATAAAGAGTTTATAAAAAAAAAAAAATCGAGTATAACCTTTTAATTCTAAATTACCTTTGTCTTGATAAAAAAAAAAAAAAATTCTGATCCAACACTGTAAATAATTCATTCGCCCTGTGTATAAATCAAAAAAAAAATGTTGAAATTTCGGTAATGGTTAGGGGGGTTTAGCTCTTCCTACCCCTCCATACGAAATACGTTCTTATCGAACGTGCAGGATGGTTGCGAAATCGCCAACGGTTTCGGATGGAGAATAAGACGACGCGGTTATAACAATACGATGTTATAAACGTTACAAGTTATAACAATATATATATATATGTGTGTAATATGCCGATGATCTCGCATCCGTATTCGCACGGCCAATCGTCTTCTGGAGGGGTGGTCGGCGGATCGAACAAGACGCGCGTCTCCGTTCGGTCCGCGCATTGTTCCGCGAACCGGTGCCCCGAGTAAGACCGCCGCTCTGTGTAAACACACAAATAGCAGTGTACTCGCGCGCGCACGAAACATGTCCGGTTTCAGCAGCACTCTGACGATTTTCTTTGCGGCGCTCGCGGTTTCGGCGTTCGTGCACGTCGCGCCGTCGCCCGTACAGACGACGGCGACGTATTCCGTCGCGCTCGGTAACGTCACCCGGGACGACCGTAGCGAACGCGTCGCCGTCGGTCCCGACCCGAAACGGTCGGACGGCGGCGGCGGCGGCGGCGGCGGCGGCAATACGACTTCGGCAACGGCCACTGGCCGATATCCCAACACTTGGGTGGCCAACCTGTTCTACGAGACTCTAGTCGATTTTGCCGTGCACGCGGACGTCGGCAGTTCGGCCTGTCGGCAACAGACAAAGATGTACACCAGGCACTTGGCCAACGATTCGTACTGGGCCGTACAAAGTGAGCGGTACAATTATTGTTAAAATTATTAATAATAATTATTAAATTATTAATAATAATTAATACGGCGCGGATTTATGCGCAATCTTTTACCGTTTTAGATTCTGAGCGGAGCGAGGAGTGTATTACGATGTATTTTACAGTCATACCCGGTTTCCGGTAGCAATATGCATTTTTATTTCGTACTTTAGAGAGGAGGTCGTTTTTCGATTTTCTCAAAAAAAAAAAAAAAAAAACACGATTTCGTCGAAATCGATTTTTTTTGTAATTTTAAAACTAACGGTTTTAGGAACGTGAAATATTCACCAAATATGTATTATACTTTATGTCAAGTATATTGGGGAAAAATATTTTCAAGAAATTTCTTTCAATTTTCGACTATTTATAGCGATTACGTATTGATTTTGAAGTATTTAATCCGTAAAAGGAAGTAATTTTTGATTTTAACGCTTAAAACGTTAATAAAACGTCAGACGTACACCCGCGGTGCTTCGACTATATTTCAAAAAAAAATATTGAAAATCATTTTACACAATTTCGAATTTCCGGACAAAGCGTATTTTATTTTTTGTGGAAAATTACGTTTGTTCAAAACGAATTATCCTAGAGTCTTGAAGTTTTCACCAAATACGTGACTTTGTATTGTATTAACGAAAAAAATTGTTGAAATTTTTTTTTTTTTTCAGCTACTTATAGGTTTATTGTAAGCAATTATATTAAAACGATGTACTGTAAGGTTAATCGTAAGTTATGCGTATTCTATATACACACTATATTATATATTATTAATAACAAATAACATTACACCGAAGCTCCGCTCACAATCGTTTTATCGAATGCAATGATTTATATAATTGCTTTTAAATTCATAGCAATAATAACAAAACTCTAAAACATTTATTCGATATAGTAATTCGTTTAATCGACATACACAACACCCCGCGGCTCGCTGTCTTTCTTTTTTTTTTTTAATTCAAATGTATTAAAAGTTCAAATTCAAATTCATACGTATCATAGAATTTTCCGAAATTAAACACTTACGGTTTTTAGATCATTTTTTTTCACCTTTTTTTTGGAATTTTTAGAATATTTCAAAATTTCAATAGCGTTTGACTAATTCGAAAGTAGGAGGGAAAAGTTTTCTTAAATGACCCCCTCCCTTTTTTTTCATTAGTTCGTGCTAAATACAGTGAATACTCAACAGTCAAAGAGAAAATAAATAATCATATTCGAAAATTGAAAAAATATTAAAGTCTAAACTCACGCTTCACTGTTAACGGTACTTGTCCATATTTTCGTGTTTAACGTAGAAATAAATAAATAAACCTAAGCAAACATTTTAGCGTCGAATAAAAATTCTGGCGAAAATTTTTAGTCAATCTTATCTTCTGCTCGTCTTTTTTTGTAAATTATTTTCAAAAATGCGGAAAGTATAAAAGCGTCAGACGTGTTATGAAAACATTTTCGTTTTTCTTAACAGACGAATAATGTTTTGCAAAGCAAGTGAGAATAAATAAAACGGAAAAAAATTGCTACGTCTTTACCGATCAACAATAATTTTATACGTATAATATTTAATTTAAAAAAAAGATGTATTAAAAATATTTTTTGGGCCATTATAATGTACCATTGCAGGCTGCGAGCTAGTTGACAGCTAATATTTTAATTCGTTAAGCTAAATGAAAAGTTAGAAAACATTTGAATTATCTATACCTCTGAATAAGACGCCGAAGAACGAACGATTTTTGTGTGTCTCCCACAACACAAAAAAACTTGGAAAACTTGACAACAATGAACAAATAACAAAAATTTGCAGGCGGACGGCAAACTGCAACAAAATAAACCACTTTTTTTTCTTCTTTTTTTTTTTTTTAATCACAAAAAACGTTCCAAAACGGTTCGTTCGTTGACGAGTTCAATATTTCATACCTGTGTAACTCATAAGTCATAACAATTTTATTTTACGTTACACGTCGGAGCAGAAAGTTTCGTCTAGAGAAGTGCACAATATATTTTTTTACGGAAACGTTTCCCGGGGACGGCCGTTATTTCCGTTAATTCGCAATTTCGTAGTTTGTAACTGTATCAGACGGAACGCTTGTATTTTTACTCCTACATAATATAGTCATTCGTTTTTTATCGCATATAAATATTAAATTTATTAGCCGTTTGTTAAAAGTCGATTATGGTATTACAGCGGTAACGTTTATGCCTGCGCTCTAGTGAAAAACGTTCATTTCATAACCACCGCCTGTATAGTATAATGTATTGCGCTCTTCGTTCGATTCGATGAACCTGAACTTGAACTTGTCCGTATTTAACGATTTGAACTTGAACTAGTTGATTTTTAAAAACAACTTTCTCATCGCTGTAAACTGAATAAACGAACACCGGGCGGCGGATTCCAGTTGTTTTGACCAGTTTTCGTGACGAAGAATGACCTGACCCAACCAGTGGCGTAGATACGATTTTTTTTCTGAGGAGTGGGTTTCGAAGGAACGTTTTAAAACAATACTAAAAACGTTTTACGTATTATTTATTAAGTAATTTTTCTTTTTTTTTTAATGAAAGAATCCCCCGTAATTACAAAACAAATAGTTGACTCTCGGTTTGTTGTATCTAAAACTTTTTTCGCATCAATCGTTACTGTATACGCGGTTTTTACGAAGAGTAGATTTTTCAAAAGATCTTGGACTCACTTTAAGAAACTATCGAATTTCGTTCGAACGGGATTTCGAATTGTTTTCTACAATTAAGTACAAACGAAAATCAATATTCCTTATCAATTATTTATATCTTGTGACTTGTATATACGTTCACACATTCTAATACTCAGTATAATTATAGTATTATTATATATGCACTGAAATTCGATACTATACTTACACTATCAACGAAATACAATTCCGAGAATAATTTTTTTTAGGGGTTTTGGGGGAGAGTGGTAACTTCTTGCACCCACGCCGTATGAGGATAACGGAATAATTTTAAACTCGCAACGAGTTTAAAACGCGTTGAACGGGAAAAAAGTTTTTATCCAGTTTCGTACGAACATTTTTTCATCGCTCGGAAGAGAACGAAAGCGTTCATTTTGTCCCGCAGCCGAGATTTAATTCGTACTTAAGCGTTTGGAATGCGTACTATTTTCCTCAGTCGCGTATTCAGGATTTCTTTAAGGAGGGAAAGAAAAAAAAAATTTTTACTACAGCTATATATATATATATAAAGATAAACCTTTAATTTTCATACGTTTACAATAAATTTATAACGTTTACAAAACAAACTCTATAGTCTCCTAGATTTTTTTTTTTAATGATTTCGTCGATTATTTTCTCAACATCCAACTATTAATGTTATTACGGACGGATAACATTGTACGAGCTCGTTCAACATAAAATTAATACAACGTTCAAAATTTAAATCGATATTATTAAATAGAAAAAAATATTTCGTAATACGTAAGCAGTAAAATAACAATAATAATACCTCCTTCGTATAGAGTTTATTTTTAAATCGTTTTGAACACGAAAACGTGCGTTCAGGAGTTGAACGTTACAAACGTGCTAGCAGCAATTAACCTTTTCCCAAATGAAAAAAATAAAAATGTTTGTTAAGAAAAAAAAAAGCAAATGGACGAGATATAATCTCCCTAATCTCACGCCCCGCAAATACTCCATTGAAGTGATTCACAATTTCTTTATAGGACCACGAACCGAATTCTCCGCCGAAAATCTATCGCGACCCACATGTACGTACAATATGTACACGTATGTAATTTTCGGGATTTATAATGCTCTATAAACACACTAAAATGTATTTTATTCGATTGTATAATAATAGAATATTTTTTATTGAATTATTATTGAAACATAAAATTCTTTAAAATCTATATAATTAAAAAGAAAAATTTGACTCGAGCCCCGCAGTTTGAGAAACGCCGGTCCGCTGTATTCCTTCCCATACACTCGCCGTACATTGGACATATTATTTTGCAGTGTCCGATTCTTGGAGTCGATATCCGAACGGCATACTCGTCGGGACAACGCACCAGATGGGCGTGTACGAAGAGTGCGTGGAAGTACACCGACCCGTCCAGGGGAAATATTGCATATCGAATGTCGTGATGAAATCGACGACGGGCGAAGATTTCACTGTCGGTAGACCTGCTTCAGCCGCGTTGCACAGTCACGATCACGCGTGGCACGAGATACTCGGAGTACGTATAAACGTGTAATACTTTTCATATTATGTTTATCTAAAGAAAAATTATTACAATTAATAATGTCATCGTCTTATTTTGTCGTTAGCATATTAATTCTCGGGGTTCGCTCGTGTCCCTTACACCGCAGTGTTTCCCCCAAAAGGGTAACGCGCTGTAGTGTACGGTGAAATTTTAAGAGCGTGCCGTGAGAACTTACTAAAAAAAAAAACCCATTACAACATATGAAATATTATTAAAAACAAATGAAAAAAAACTAGAAAAAAAATTAGCTTGTTATGTTATATTCTTAATTAAACGCGTGGAACGTGTGCTTGACGCCGTTTGTATATAATATATAGTTCATCAATTCGAGGAGGGATCGACGATAAACACACTCGTACATCTTCTTGTTCAATATCGATTCGTATTTTTAATATTGGTTAGTGTTGAAAAACCGATTTCGGCGAGGTACGCGTTGTAAAAAATGGTAATAACGTGGTGATATTTCATTGCTTTTTCTGTAATCGTCATCGGATGATTTTCGGTAATAATTACACTCCAAAAATGGACGAGTTCATTAGATTTTAATTTCGATGAACGAACGGACCGAAAAGTTCGAAAAGTCGTTCTTGTTCAAACTAATCCTTAACATTAAATTTAGCGTGTTTGATAAAAGTATTGCGTACCCAATCATATTCGTCAACAGGCAAAGAATATTTCTTCATTTTTTTTTTTTAAATATTACGAGATGGTTATTTCTCCGCCTGAATCAATATATCTGCCGTTAATGGAAACATTTACTAGTCGTTTTATACGTGTGATATTCAATTTTTTTGTAAAAATCTATTCGGTTTATCACTCGATGTCAATATGTTTTCATCTCTACCTCGCATACTTGAATTAAGGTTATTTAAAATTGCTAAAAATATCAGCTATAAATAGTCGAGTTTTGCACAACGCCGTGGATTATTTTTCAATTGAATTACCAAAATCGTTGTTTGGCTTTTCATTATCGAACAACTGTAATAATTCGTTTTTAATTTCATAAAATCGGGTTAACCATTGAATTTCGGTGCGTAAAACTAAAACTTTATAACGACAGCCTGCTTCTGCACACTATATATTTTTTTTTTTTGAGAATTCTTGTTTTTTTAGAGCTCTTGATTCAATACAATTTACCATTTTTAATTTCCGATTTGTGTATTCACGTACGTGTTTCCCGGTCTAAAGTACTTGATTTTTTGGCAAATAGACAATGTTCGTTAAAAGTGTGCCGCGAGTTATAATAATAGTAGTAAACGAAAAAAAGTTTGGGAACCGCTGTCTTAATACCGAAGACGATTATTTTTGGATGATCTGCTGCAAACAACGAGACGACTCGGCGGCACCTTGAGCAAACGAAGTTTTCACACAAAAAACACAGAATTTACGCTTGAAGTGTTAACGAAATAACAATATTATTGTTATTTGTTTTGATTAGCATTCCCACATTATACAAAAACACTGTTTTAATTAATAAAACTGTAGAAATCGTAACGAGTTTTCGTTCTCGATCTGTCGGCGAACGGTAAAAATTAGGTTTATGCTTCGCAGGCTTCGATAACCATCGACGTTATACGGTTGTTTACAATAATTTTTGCAAACTCACGAATTATATTTGTGAAGGTCGATAAGTTTGTTTGTTATTTTACAAAAGTTGGTTGAACATATTATTTTTCCGGGTCTCGTCGTCGGTTCGAAGTGTGCTCCTCGGGTGAGTGACGATTCGATTTTCTCGTGTATTTTTGTGCATTGTGTGTGTGAGTGTTTGTCGGTGAGTGTAGAGTAAGAGGTTTGATGTATTTATTTAATATTAATCGATAACGGTAATCGGCAAAACAAAATATCGATTTAAATTTAACGTAATGTATTATATAAATAAATAAATAAATATATATATATATATATATATATATATATAATCGCAGTATTTTAAAATATATACGATGTAAGAACACAATATAATTGTTTATTAGTGATTAGAAACCAAATCAAAAATTGTCAACGGTTTAAAAACTGTGTTATCAATAAAAATATATTAGAAATATAATAAACTACGGTCGTTCCTATTCCTGTATAAACTTAGATGTGAATATAAGTTATTATCATAACGTGCATCATAATATGTTTTATTATTGGGATTATCGAAATTCATTTACGAATTGTGAAAGAAATAGGGGGGGGGGAACTAGTTTTCTTAAAAGATGCTAAAAAATATAAATATAATATTTGTGACTATAGCGAAACACGTTTTTCTCAGTGAAAAAATATAGAGTGAAACGACCCGAATAAAAAATTCTTAATGTAAATTTTATCGACAACATCACATAATGTTATTCAAATTCGAATAATAGTCTCGAATTACAATATTACATAAATTCGTGGACAAGTTACGCGTAGTATTTTACAATTTGTATAACGAATAATTCTGTACAAAACTAAAACTGACATTGTATTCAAGGCCGGGCGTTGACAAGTTCAATGTTTTATATTTTAACGTGTTATTAACTTCAAGACGATTTTAAATTAAATCTAATTTTGAACTAAGAACAATACAATTTTTCCGAATACGATTTTCTTGCCGATTTATTTTTATAGACGTTAATTTGCAACTTTTTTTTTTTTTAAACAACTGTTTTCTATAGATATTTTTATAATATTTTTAAAAAGTTCATTTAAAGTTATTTTTATTACTCACATTTTTAGTGTTTTTTTGGAAAGCGGTGTGTTTTAACTTTTTTTTTCAATGTTTATTTTAGATACTGAGCGGGATGAGGAATACACCATTGGTTTTATAATGATGTAATTTTTTTTTTTTTTGTCTGTACCCAAAAATTCTACCAGAAGGAGTGCTCCCCGATCTTTATATAGTCGCAATTTCTTTGCGATAGCAAATTGCATCTAGTTGGTACTTTAGAGAAGTCATCATTCAATTTTCTCAAAAACGCCTAATAATAAAACTAAAAAACTGCCGAAAAAAATAAAATAACGATAATAGATTCGACGAAATCGATTATCGTTATTTCGTCGTAATATTGAAGCGAATAGATAGAAACTTGAAATATTCATCAAATATGCAACTTTATATTATATTGAGGAAAAAAATTTCAAAATCTTTCTTTTAATTTTGGACTATTTATATCAATTTATAGCAGTTTTAAAAAAATGCAATGGTTTGCAATTGCTTTCAAATTTATAGCGATAACAATAATACACTATAAAATATTTATCTAAGTAATTCACCTATAAGCGACATTCACAAAACCCCACGGCTCGCTAACTTTTTTAACATTTAAATTTAATAATAAAGATAAATTTAAAATTAACTAAACTCATATATTTTTAACTTTATTATTAAAAAAGTAAAAACGAGTTGACTTGCCCGGCTTTGATTACACACAGAACGCGCATAAAATACATTTATTATTTATTTATTTCGACGAAATAGCGTTTAAAGTATTAAATAAATCGTAAATTTTAAATATTATAATATATATATATATATATATACACATTTTGTTTTACGCTCGTTTGTAAGCCTTGGTTTGTTAATTTCGTGTTTGAGTTCATAAAAATATGAGCACAAAAAATTTAAGCAAAACATTTTGCCACTCTACTTTAACTCGTACACAAGGACATATTTCTATTTATTTATTTATTGTTTTAACACGTATAGTTACGCACTTGTGATCGGCGTATTTAATGTAGGCACTGTACATTTTTTTAGTTTGTCGACAGAGATAACCGAATTCCCAGAAATTTGGTGAACTTCGGAATTTGCATACCGGATTCGTGTACGGCCGCGGACCTGGAGGTTTCGTTGCAAAAAGATTTCGACACGCATTTCCTTCCGCATCAGATTAAAGCGGTGGTCCAAGTCGAGTCGATACTGTGCTCGACGGACAAAAACCCGTATCCGTACGACGTAGGATTCTACTTGACCAGGTATATTTTGCACGGTTATTATATACGTAATATCGGGTATTGTAACATCGTAGGACACGAATCGCCCGAACACACTTAAATGCGCGGAAAAAAAGATTAAAACTCTTTTAGAGAAAAAAAGCGATGAGAAAAAACAATTTCGGTCCACTCGTTGATCCACCGGCTCGAGGATTCGAGTCCTGAATTTGAAAATACAACGGCACGTTACCTGTCGCGTTCGAGAAAACGATTCTGTTTGCAGAGCTGAAAGTAAAAAAAAAAGCACTTTAAAAAACATCGTTTCGAAAATAATCTTCAACATCTATATGTACGCGAGAGAAACAATCGAAACCACATTTTTATGTTACCGAAATTTTAATTACGCTTTAGAAAATACATAAACCGAACAGTTTATTTTTTTTAGATTAATAATTAATTAAACACAAGCGATGGATATTTACGTGATACTTCTTCTTACTTTAAGTTCACTATTTTTTATGTATTTTATTAGGAAAGATAATCCGTGAGCGCGGAAATTTTAAAGACTAATTTCGGGATGTTTTAAATACCGTTAGAAACTTTGAACAATATTATGTAAAGCTTGTATTAAGTTTTCAACGTTGAGTTTTGAAAGTTTTGAATGAAAAACGTAAAGAACGGGACTTTTAAAACTTTTGAAATTTCGTGTTTGCTGTAGCCTAAAATATTGCACGTTGAAAACCATAGAATATTTCATTTATAAGTTTTTATCTATATACACATAGCAAACAATTGATCAATATATTACCTTATATATTATTTAATATTTATTAATATATATATATATATATATAAATTGATAATATGATATACATATTATATGGTGGCGTAACGTAAAAAAAAAAAAATGGGATCCTATATGGGATTTTTCAAGGTAATACACACACCGAGTGTAGCGTAGAATTCTGAAGACGAGTATAACAAATTTATACTAAGACTACGATTTTAAAATGTTTAAAAAAAAAAGATGTAAAGCCTAATTTCGATCTAAAAGTCAATAATTTAAAACAAATCCAACACTATGTTTTACAATACGGACATTTGATCGATATTATAAATGTCGGTAAATTTGAAAGTCAATTTACGATACAGGATTTCCTTGCTGTTGTATACTTAAAATATTTAAGGAAATTGTGTTGCTATTTTCAATTCGTTCAACAGCATTCATATATAATTTTTGTCGTTGATTCCGAAACACCTGTTGATGATTTATCTCAAGACAACAACATCAGGAGTAATTAAGAAGTTCGTTCTCACAATTCGTAGTAAATCACATTTTGATTTTGTTTAACCTTCTCCGTTTTTGAAACATAGACGTAACCGTTTTATCATTTTCTTGATAGCACAATATGACTCCGGCATGGTGAATTACGTACTCGGAAACGGTTCTTTTATTTTTAATTTACCGGAATCCGGGAAGTATAACTGTTTTATTTTGATTTCCGACCGGATATTGAATTTGAAATTAGTCAATCCATCAATACTTTTTTTAAAAATTTGTTTTCTCTGATTTCTATTGAATTTAGTGGTGTCGAGCGACGGCCACAAATTTATGCGACTCCCTCACGACACGGGGTCTGCGGACCCTCAGTCGTTTCACTGATAATATGATCCAAAAATCTACGTATACCTCCTACTTACTTCGAAAACGCCGCCGTAAAAACGATAGGTACTCTCGGAAAAAGTAAATATATTCCAATGTCTAAATGAAAAGCGTAGAATTTAAAGAGTGCGTAATTTTTTGAAATTCTTAAATCTCGAGCTGAAAAAGGAAAATATTTTGAATTTTTCATCCGGACGTGTGTATACGATCAACCAGATGGCGCTGCAATTACCGTATATATCCGTTAAAATATCATATAAATTACAATATTTTTATATCAGGTACCGTTAGGTATGCCGACGATCGAATTGATCGAAATGTACTTAACGGCGTAATGTTTATTATTTTATTAGGTACACAAAAACATGTCGTGTAAAATTATATGACGTACAAATTCGTATAAATTATTAATGTAAATTATTTAGTGGGTTATTCGTCGGAATCATCCGTATAAAAATATGACGTAAATAGAAAAAAAAAATTTCTAAATTCAATTTTTACGATGTAACGTGGTCGACATCTGATTCATCGAATCACAAAAATAGTTCACGAACAGGATAATTCGCACTGTTATTATCGAATAAAATTACCGTAGTTACGTGTATATTTATCGAGGTCACTTCGCTTAAAATCAATATATTTTTTAATCGATCGATTTTTTTGTGTTCATTTAATATGATTTTCGAGTCACGAATTATTTACGCCACATTAAAAATTAACTAATTAAATTTGAATACGCTTATATAGATTATACATCGCTTTATTTTATCATATGAATTGATTAGGCGAATCTCGGTTAATTATATTTATTTGCAACGCAGGCGTGCTCAAATGTTTTTAAATTATAGAAACGGACGATAACGAGTTAAGGATTCGCCAATTCATTTCCTATAAGCGATTTTAAACTATTGTCTAGAATCTAAACACGACTATATTTTTTTGTGTTATAAATAAAATAAAATCGTAACAATATTGCGTATAAAAAAAATTGTGACGATAAACTGGTTTAAATCAAGTGTTCCGAAATAATCCGTTAGAAATGTCGAGAGTTTGATATCTAGAGATTGATATGCAGTTCAGACGAGAATCTACGATTTTAATAATAATAATAATTGAGCGATTTAATCATTATAGTTTTACCGATACTTTTTTGCATTATTTAAACTCGTTATCTGTAAAGATATTATTTAATCTACACGCAATTAAGGTTAAATTTAAAAAAGTTCTATATAGAATTTTTGTACTTTTTTTTCTCCCCAACGATTATGCGCGGTTATGCGAGAACTATCGGTAAAAATCGATACAAAATATACACGAACGTGCTATCCCATAACACTTTCGAAAACTTGATTTTTCGACCCGTTCGGCCATTATACTTTTATTGACGACTTAAATAGATACGTATTATATTTTAAGCCGAAAAGCTGCTTCGTAAATACGTGTTTTATTAATTACGCAAGTACTAGTTTTTCTTTTTTTTTAAATATCATATTACGTTTTAATCGGCGGTGTTAATTTATTATAATTAAAATTTAAACGTCTTACAGTTATCTCCTGGTGTTGTTTTTTTTTTTACTTTATACACTATTATTGAGTAACGTACTCGAACACGCGTTTTAAGATCGAAATTAGTTTATAGTCGCAACAACTATTAATAAAGTTTACCCCTTTATACGTATTCGATGTAGCGTCGAATAGGTCGAGATAGTTTACAAAGTTTAAGTATACAATACAGTAAGTGTTCGCTCCTACATACGTGTAGATAAATCTAATAAGACCTGTATTGTATTATATTATCGTTAAGTCGCGTCGAATAATACAATATTTATCGTATGCGCTATATAACTTTGGTCCGTAAGCCAACTATTATAATACGATATGATGTACGAGTTTAAATATAATTTTTTTGTTGCGCTTTTGTAAACGTACATCGATAAAAATATTATAACGCGACGAATAACGATTCGTACGCAAATGCGTAACAGGAAAAGAAGAAAAAAAAAAAAGAACAGAAACGAACATTTCAAAGAAATAAGTGGGCGATTGAAGAAGGATAAGTGGCCTGCATGTGTAGGACGACGTATATAAGACGTATTTCGCAAATAACAGACGCGTTCCGGAGGTCGCGTGTTAAATTTTCAAAAGCAAGTGTATAATATACGGTATGAAAAATAAAAACTCTTCGACGAGTCCTGTTTAAATTTTTTTTGAAAAAAATCACTGTTTTATAAAATATTTAGGAGTTCTTGCGTAGAACGTTAAATAAGGCGACACGTACGTCAGCTATTTTTCGAAAAGAATTTTTTAAAAAACGCGTGTCTCGTGGGAAAATGTCGTGGTTTTCATTTTTTTTCACTACAAAATTATATTATTGCGGCGCGTAACGCGTCGGTTGGAACGTTTGACTTCCGCGTTATAAACGTGTTTACCCATTTATTTTTCTTCTGTTTTGACAGCGTGCTGGCCGGAACGATATTTTTGGTCTGCTTTTTGTCCACGGCGTACCATCTGATTGTCATGATACGTAGTAGCAACGGGAAAAAAACCTGTAAGTATACGTAAAACTTTTTTTTTTTCCCCCCGAGCTTTCGTTAATAGTGTTATCGTTTGTATTTTTGAATTGAGTACGAGTGTATATATATATTTTTTCGTTAACACACCGTTACACGTATTCGTTAAAAATAATATCACACATATTATCGTTTTAGTCAAATATTAAAGTAGAAACGCGATTTTTTTTTCCGCCCTATTATTGTCAAATAAACTTTTTTATTTCTTCGCGATAAACGGCCAACCGTATGATTTCGTAGTACCGTTTTTGTACAATTTTCGTTTCGATACGCCGCCGCCGTATAAAATTATAAATTTGAATTTTCCTATAGACAGCTATTTTTATGGAAAAATAAAACGCTCGAGTACACTTGCCACGAGTTGAAAATTTAGCGGTATTCGTACATTCGTATTATATTGTAATACAATTTTTCTAAAATATTGTGTCGTGATTTTATACAGTCTACGTATGTATTCTGCCCCACCCACTCCTCCGTAATCGCAATAGTATTTCGACTTTTGAAAAAAAAAAAAATTCAAAACGCTATTCCTTTCGGGGGAAAAGAAATCGCATCACGTTTTACCAAAGAGACAATTTGTATGTAACCAGCGCGATTGTATTGTTGCGCAGATAAATTGCCGGAAATGTTGAGGGCTTTCTCGATAATTCGCAACACCAGAGATCTGATCAAGTACAACAGCAACAACGATCTGAACATTTTCAACGGGCTGAAAGTCACCACTATGGTTTTGGTGTTGTTCGGACATAAATTCTTGTATTTCGCAATAAATCCGATCATGTACGGGAAACGACTAGAACGGGTAATGCGTACGACATTATCGAAACGATAAAAACGTTGTTTGTACACGCGTATACGTTTTGTGCGCCAACGCCAAGCGTTATAAATTATTATTATTATTATTATTTTTTTTTTTTTTTCCTTTTGTACACGTTTAGATTTACACGGAAGGGCCGGATTTTCTGTTGACGTGCATGAATCTGGTCGATCCGTTTTTCTTCATTACCGGCTATCTGATGTACGTCATGTTGATCCCGCAGTTAAGCAAACCCGGCGCGAACTGGTGCCAGATACCGATGATAATCGTGTACAAATACCTAAGGTGCGTTTGTTATATACGTGTTATTGTTTATGAGCTTAAGAACACTAGAAATTGCGCGCGAATACGTCCGATAAATATCAAAATATGCCCTTAAAAAAAAAAATCAAAAAAAAAAAATTTTTAAATTTTATTATCAATTAAAAATACACTCTATAACAGCAGTTGCCAACCGGTGGTCCGCGAAAAAATTTTGGTGGGCCGCAGAAAAATTTGAACTTATACTAAAATTTAATTAATTGCGTAAATTGTGTCAGGTAATTTATTTAAAATATTTATCTTTAGATTTTAGACAAAATCTGTGAAATAAAATACCTACCAACCACCTTATAAATTATATATATATACACATATGTATAGCTCGTGTTTAAATATGATCAGCTCGCGTATGAATACGCGCCATGTGAAACCTATCATAACACGCAATAGCCGGTACCATAGGCGTTCCTAGGGAGCTTAGCCCCCAAACATATTCCTAGGTTAGTGTAATGAGCGAGTTAATTGAAAGTCGATGAGCTTATTTTTTTTTTTTGCTTGTAGCCCCCTACTCTAAAAATATATATATAGTATAATATGTGGTCCGTAGAATTTAGAGTTATGGATTTAGTGGTCCGTGAGGTCCAAAAGGTTGGCGACCGCTGCTGTATAATACAATTTATACGCATTTACACTGATGTCGGGTGTATACACACACGACCATTGGGGGAAAACAATATTTTTTTTTTTATAAATAATACATACGATTTTGAGGACATCAATGCAAATATATATTGTGTATTAACAGAATATGTTTTTTAAATTTTAAATTACGCCTATACGATTCTCTATAGGGGTTTTATAGAACGCCGTTGCTGTATTATAGGTACGAAGTACGAAGTTTTCTGTACACCTAGTGTAAACAAAAGTACGTTTAGTGTTATGGTAAAGCCATTAATGTGAGGCTTGCTACCATGTCATTATTCACTCCTAGTTTTTTTTTTGTTCTCCCATAATTATTGCTTATTGTACGCGTGTACATATCGTAATATTTTCAAAATAAAGTCATATTTAAAAATAAAAAATAAAATACGTATATTATTGAATATTATATTTTATTTATCGCAGCGTACAGTCGACGTGTACGGCATTTTGAACTGCAAACATTTTTTTTTTTGCGAACTAGACATTTTTTTTTTGGTTTGATATTTTCACTTGCATCGTGTGCATTTAATCGAACAATACGAGTAAAATACGATATTTTTTTCTCCAAAATTTCGGTGCTTTAATATTTCAATAATTTTTTCACGAAGAATCGGATTAAAAAACAAAAAAATTGAATTGAAATACCTTTGAAACATCCGACAATGGCGCGTGAAGTTTTGGTTTTTCTTCTGACCATTTTTAAAAAGTAAAACTTCGCGTGTTCGTTTTTGGAAAGCAAAAAAAAAAAACGTCATTCAAGCAAGAGTAATTCTGTAGAAATACATTCCGAGATTTTCATATGTAGCGTACGTGTTAACGCGACGACAAATACCGAAAAAATTAAATTTTTTCTTAAGACGTATATTGAATGTTCTCGCACATACCACGAACAAAATAATAATCGTAACGATGCGAAATTTTATATGCACTTCCTACTTGAGGTTCGGCTTTCTGTAGAATTATTTATACTTTTCTCGCTCGTTTCTGAAATTCTATAGAGGAATATAAGTATTTTACATAGAAACACTTTGCCGGTAACGTAAAAATAACGAAAATAAATCTGAAAACAGATCAAAATCCGAACAGTCCGTTGTCGCTATATACACACGGCGCAGCAACAAATTTATTGTATTATGAGAACGGGGTCTTGTCCGAAATTTCGTCTCCTGCAAACTTCCGTTTTGAGCGTGAAAAAAATGGCGATCACCGCCGTGTAAGGAATTTCGTGATTTTCTTTTTGTCTGCAAATATCACTATACACGCGTTTGAATCGTGGCCGAAAAAGAAAACATTTTTTTTTTTTTAGTTTCGAATGTTGAAAGTTTAAAAATAAAATAATAATATAGTAACGAGAACAATTTTTTTTTTTTTTACTTCCAACATAATGAATTATATATAGTGATGGTGTTGGTGGCGGCGGCGTGGCATGTAAAAAATCACTCGAGGCCCGACTTTTTACAGACCCTCTCGCATTTCCGCGTTGTTTATAAATACATCCGCATTTTTATATATACGCGCGATTGTTGCCTAAAGGGGGTCATAATATAATTTCAGGAACGCTAATCTCACCACCGCCGCCGCCGCCGGGGGATATTTTAAGCCGAGTAAAAATAAAAAAATACTACCGACAATTTCACGTCCCTTAAGTCAAGTGCTCCGGGACACTGCGGCTGCATCGCGATAATGCGGTCTTATCGAAACTCCGAGTTATACATTTTTATTTTTTTTATATAATAAACCTACGGCAACGATAAAACGACGCTATACTCGGGCGTTCGTTAATGTTACGAAATTAAAATCTAATGCATAAAATTACATATTTGTAGAAAGCAAAAAATATTTCTGGTACTTATAACTTCGACTTGTGGTTTCCGAAAAATAAAACGTGTAAAAAAAAGATTCATCCAAATCGGTGCCGTAAATGATGGAGTTATGAGGTAACAAACATTGAAAAAATATTCAACCGAATTGAGAACCACCTTCTTTTTTGGAGTCGGTTGAAAATGTTTCGAAGCCGCGAAAAACAATTAATTCGATATAAAAAACAAAAAAAAAACGTTTTTTTTTTTTCGAAACGTGTGTCATTCGATTGTCTTGGAGTGCGAAATCATTTCTGTCGCTCGACCGTTTTCGATATCGGCAAACGCAAACCGAGGAAATAAGTCGTACGAAAACGCTACGTTTTTTTTTTTTGTGCTATTGTTTCGTCGAAAATACCGAGGAAAATTTTTTTCAATAACGTATAGAAAAAATAAATCATTTTCGACGTGTAAATGTCGTTTAAGAAGAATATTTGTTGTAAACAAAAAAAAACGTATAAAATATTCTGTCTGCGGAGATTTATTTCTCGTGAATTAACTTTAAAACCCATAAATAACTTAACGCACCGAAGTTAAAAAATAACGTTTCATATACATACAGATGACATCATTGATGTCTAATACGCAGTCTAATAAACGTATTATGTTTAATTTTGGTTTTATTTTCTTTTGCAGGGTCTTGCCGTCGTACGGGATGATGATGTTGTTAACGGCTTTCGTCATACCGCATCTGGGCAGCGGGCCGTTTTGGGCGTCGAGAATGTTCCCGGAGGCGGACAAGTGTAAAAACTACTGGTGGGCTAATATATTGGCCGTCAGCAACTTCATCAGAGTCGAAAACCAAGTATTAGAGACATTAGAATATTAAACAAAATACAATACCGAGATTTATCTACCTAGACTTCGCGCACGAATAAAAACGTCCGGTCTTAATATTACATTATATTATTTGAAATCGTTTTTATTTTGTGTTTTTATCTACACGTTCGTCGTACACAGTAACAACGATTTAATTTTTTTAAACGAACTAAAATTTCACTGATTTCCGTTTTCTGCTCCTCGAACGCCACCTGAAAACAGACGAGTACATAAAATATGTATTATAATAATAATAATAAAAAAACTATACGCCGTACGCGTACGACAGTAAATTCACGCGCGCAATTTAATCTGATTTTGTACACGCATTAAAAATAACAATTTTCGAAATAATAAAAATGCCATTGCGTTTTTTAAATATTACACGCGCTTAAACTATAATAAATAACCGTCCATAAAACAAATTATGTACGCACGTCATGAAAGATTCGAGCGTTTTACAAATTGCGTATACAAGTTTTTCAATTCATTCCGAACGAGTACTCGTCTTTTTCGCGAAATCTATCCACATAATATACTCCAAGTCGACGAGAGAAATCGCGAGCAATTTATCTGAGCATATATGCGCGTACGTTAGTACTGCTTGGAAGCACGAGCGCGAGGACGTTCGAAGGATATACGAGTAGACACGCGCGCCATCATTTTTATATAAAAAAAAAAAAAAATAGAGAGTTTATAAATATCGTAACAAAAAGATTTTTACTCGTTCAAGTCAATGTGGACAAAAAAAAAAGATCCGTTTTCAGCCTTTTACTCATACGTAAACTCGTCTTCTTCTTCCGGCCACTGCTACCATACAAGAGTTTTTGCCGTCATCGCACTAAATCACTCCGTTCAATTCTGCACTCTTATTAGATATTTTTCCACTACATCGATCCACCTCTTCCGTGATCTTCTTCCTTCCACTCCGTCATTAGCCTATTTGCTTATTATGCCCAATACGACGCATTACTTATGTCCCAGCAGTTGTAATGCCTACGCTTTTATTTTTCGAAAGACTTCAGTCTTCTCTCTCCGACACTGGTGGTGGTCCGTACGCCACAACCGTATGTGAGTGTGGGCCTCTTATTATTGCTGTGGACAATCACGCTTTTTTACTCGTTTTGACTCGAGGAACGTTAGGAATGCTCTTTCAGCTATTGCTATTCTTGTCCATGTCTCACGCGTGACGAAAATCATTGTAAAACACTATAGACTCGTTGTAAAGTACTTAAAACCTATTTATACCGTACGATATTTACACGCATTTTTTTCTCTTTCTTTTACAGTGTCTGATCGCCGGCTGGTATATTTCGTGTCTGTTGCAATTTCTCGTCATCGGCACGATCGTCATGTACGTGCGCGTCAAAAATCGGAAATTCGGCATTTACTTGATCGCGACGCTTTTCGCCGCGTCGTTGGTCACGCCGTTCGCCATTACTTACATGCACCGCGCTTACGGCATCATCAGAATAATGGTTTCGTGAGTACAATATTCATAACAAAAACACGGAATATCACATTGTGTACACACGTCGAGTTTGCCAAGACAGTAAAACGTAAAAATTATGTTATTCTTTTGTATATATATATATATGTGTGTGTGTGTGTCAAAGGACGATCTTTGATACCTCTTAGTGAGAATTCGAGGATTTCCAGGACGAAAAAACGATTTCATATATTTTACGCGGTCCATATTTCGCAATATCGCATTTATAGCGTTAAATAATCATTATAATTTTAGGCTATATATTATCATGCGTTGGTACGTGCGTGTAAGTGAACAAACATACGAATGAAAGAAATAGAGAGAACAAAAAAATAATTATTCATAGTGTTAAGATTTACATTGCCTACACACAATATTGGGCACTGTCAGTGGCGGTTATACGTAATGTTAATAAAATACCCACATCGACGAGTAATAACCAAGAAGAAAAATCTATTAATGTACCGATACATGTAACACCGAATGTGATACCGAATGTAACAATAAAACGAGAAAAGAAAGTAGGTCACCAGATAGCGCTACGACACAACATAAAGGGCGTGGCAGAAAGGCGCATATAAATAGCAGTCAGTCGTCTCGAACAACACGTACACACCGCAGTCAGACGCGAACTACGTTGTTCACGTCTGACCGTCGCGACTACACTGAGCGGTCCGATGGTTTCGGACCGCTATTTATAAGCGCATTTCTGCCACGCCCTCTATGTTGTGTTGTAGCGCTATCTGGTGACTACTTTCTTTTCCCGTTTTATTACAGTCGGCTGACCCGCTTTGTCGGTATATGCGGATGTTTAGTTTGATGCTGACCGAGCGACCGTTCGTACGCGCGTATTATTTACTTTTATTATTATTATTATTATTATTATTATTATTATTATTATTATTATTATTATTATTATTATTATTATTATTATTATTATTATTATTATTATTATTATTATTATTATTATTATTATTATAATAATATTATTATTTTGCGTTTTTACACGTTTACTATTTATTTAACGTTTACTCGTTTACTCTTTTACACTATACACGACCGACCGATTTTGTCGTCAGCTAAGCACTAAACGCTCGATCACGACCGATGATCAGCGTGCACTGTCAACGCGTACCGTACGCGCTGATCGTCGGTCGAGCACTAATTCCAGCTCTATACATGATATTCAAAGAGGGGGCGGTGAAAACGGAGCATAACCATAACATAATTAGACCAACTTACGTGACACAAGTCGGTGTTGTTGGGTCAGAGATATACTAAATTTAAAAATATCAAGTCAGATGAGGGGGCGATCCACCTATCGCCCCCCTTATATACCGTCACTGAACAGCGTACACAATGCCCGGGCGTTGTATTATCATGCCCGAAATTATACACTTTACCGTAACAAGTATAAAGTACGTAAGGAAATTTGAAAAAAAAATCGTTTAGGAACATCCGAATTCGAAATAGCAAGGAGATAATGTATCTTGTTTCTGCGTATCATTGTCGTTTCGTTTTACAACTATTATACTCAATATTATATTAATATTCAAGTACATTACGTTTTATTCGACTGTTAAACACGACGAGCGCCGACAATTTGATCGGAGTATAGTGTAAAAAAAAAAAATATATATATATATATATATATAGATAGCGTTTTGTCAAGAAAAAAACACTAATATATGACGGATACTTTATAGGTTTTTGGTGAGTCCCAGCAACTCGTTCGAGTTCAATCAATTGTACAGGCCGTTTTACTTACGAGGCACGCCTTATTACGCTGGACTAGTTGCAGGCGTCGTGGTGGAAGAGTTGAGAAAACGAGAGACGAAATTTTCTCCGGTAAAAACGCCGTTTCTCAGAAACATATCATCAAATCGATTTGTTTGTCAAAAACCGTTTTTGCGTATACGTTATTAATGCGTTTTTCTCTCCCGGCGCTTTTAATTTTTAGATCACCGTGTACTTGGGCACTCTGATCGTGTCCGCTGTCTGCTTTTGGGTACAACTGTACGGAGTATCGTTCTACGACGTGGACAGACCCTACGACGTGTTCGAACAATCGTTGTACGCCACCGTCAGCCATTGTACGTGGACCTTCATATTGTTTTGGATCACATTGTGCCACGCCACTTCGGGTTACGGTAAGCGATTGTCGTCGATACCGCGGTTAAAGTATTACATCGTACAATACAGTTGGAACTCTATAATTAGCGAACTTGATGGTTCTTTTGAAAAAATTCGTTAAATAAAAATATAAAGAAATGACTTCCCCCCTCTTCACTTAAAATCTCCTATTTATAACATAATATCAAATTAATTTATATAATTACTTATATATTATACTTGAATAATAATAGTTAAAACAAATAATACGTAGTGTGTAGTAAATTATAAAAATTATACGTATAGAATTTATTTATTTCAATTAATATTTTTACAAAGTGCATAGATCGATAACAAGAAGGTAATAAAGTTTAACGAGGCAGAACGTATCTTTAGTTTTGATGATCGAATTATAATGTTACAAAATGTTAAAAAAAAATTCACGGTCCTACCTCAAAAAAAAAAAAAATAAATAAATAAAATCATTACATAGAGAGTTTCGGTAAATAAAGATTCCTTAAATAGAGGTTCCATTGTATATGTTTAGATTGATCCGCTGAAAATCGCAAAGTATAATAATAATAATAATAATAATAATAATATCGAGCCTGCGAATTTGCAAGAAACGTTATTAGACGTAACTTTCTCAGCACATAATTCAAAATCACGTTTAAAATAATAATATTATTCGATTTCTTTGTCACGTTGGAATTCTTTTCTCATTTCGCTTGTATTTAATTGTATTACATTATTTTTATCGACCGTCCCTTGTCTGTTGTCACGTATTCCACGCGCTGGCTCTGTAACCGTTAAAAGTTACGAGAACTAACAATTTTTTTTATGCAAAATATTAAAAGAAAATTGTTTTCGCATCATTCAATCATAAGGTTTGAATTAAATTCAACGTATAAACATATCGCTATATTAATCAATTTTCACGCGTGTTCTATTGTACACAGGGCCGATTGAAAAATTGTTCAACAACAGGTTGATAGTGCCTTTGGGCCGATTGTCGTTCGCCGTCTATCTCGTAAACATCACCGTGATGATGATGATCGAGAGTAGACAAAGAACAGCAGTGTCTCCTTCGCCCGAGTATTTGGTAAGCACGTTTATTATATAAACAAATATCATTTCACGATTATTAATAATACGTAATATATAATATTCAAATTTATAATTTTTTGATTCTGTGTTTGGCACAGATTTACCAGCGGTCGCAGCGAATTTGTTTTACTTCTAAATATTTACATACGTACCTATCACTCGAATTTGACAATATTATATTATTTATTTCGTTTCGTAGCGAACGTTTTTAAATTTTAAATTTTATTTTACCGCTCGTTGTGAAACTATTTTCAATTGAAATCGTTATATACAGATTTTTTTTTTCTTTTTCGGCTATCTTCACAAGAAGTATTCCAAATACTTTTAGATTACTTATTTTACTAGTTTTCAGTAATAAGAATATCACATATAATAATTATATTATTATTTCATCGAACACAAACAATTGTCAATGTGTAGGTATTTAAGGTGTTAATAATTTTTTTTTAAATTCTGTGTTTTAAATTAACACAATAACCAATTAATAAATTAATAATACCAATTCGTTATAAAATATATAACACAATTATAATAACGTAGTGTAATCAAATATACTTGATTATTTTAATAAATTTGAGTTCAATCACCAAACGTAGCAAGAATTTTGATAAAATAATAATTGATATTGTTTTAAATATCTACTGACGCTTGTTGCTACTCATACTTTTTTCCGAAATAGTTACTTTTTATGTTTAAGTAACAACTTATTAATTTTATGTAGGTACTATTTAAAATATGTTTTTTTTAAAATGTATTCGCAATACTTTATTCAGAATATTTTTAGTGATTATTTGAAATACTGTATTAAGAATCTTAATACTTTCAAAAAGTATTTAAATAATATTCAGAATACTTAAGGAGTTTCCGGAATACAGTTGTAGCGTGCAAAATTTTAAACGCAACAATTTATTATTTTAATATAATTTAATTAATATACGAATTTAATAATCGCCATAAAAGGCAACTCGGGAACGCCGGTATATAGATAGCAAAACGATAATCGTTGGCGAACGAAGACGAGTCTTAGTTTTTTTTTCTTCATTTCTTGGTGTACTTAACATGAGGGGCTATCTTAAGCCAACCGATCACGTCTCCGGACCATCAATGGACAGGGAGGAGATGTCGGCAACAACAACAACGACGGTATCAACATGTATATATATGTAAAAAAAAAAAACCAAAATAGTCTCTATATCAGTGGTTCCCAACCGGGGGAATTCCCCCATGGGGAATATAGTGATGATGAAATAACGAAAATTTTGTTATTAAAATAATTATGCCAGTTAACAATCAGTAAAATTGAAAACAATAAATTCAAATTTAAAGGGGGGGGGCGTGAGATTTTTTAAGATTTACAAAGAGGGCGTAGAATAAAACAGGTTGGGAACCACTGCTCTATATGTATGTACCATATCTCCTTTTTTTTTTTTTTTTTGTAAATTGTGTAAATATTTATGTATAATTGTATGCATAACGAAATTTTCTTTCCACTTTAATACATTTAAATATGACCTAATTAACGCTTTATCATTATTTCTCTTTTTGTTCAAAACTACATGTATAAATTTAAAAAAAAATAAAATAAAAAAATTCATATGGCTCCGGCTTTTTAAAGGTCTCGGCCTACGGTCGGCGAAACATTCGGGCTGTCGTAGTAGTACTGTCTTAGAAGAAGTGATACGTTACAGAGTATTCTTTCTCAGAATTCTATATTTATGAATACATTAAAAATTAAATCTTTTATTATTTTATCCTTGTTTTTACACTAAACATATACATAATATTAAAATTAATTAATGAAACATTAAAATTGTATAACATTTTAAAATTTCAAATTGTGTAAAACATAAAATGCAGCTTAATTTTCGTCTTATTACTACATTTTGTAAATTTTCTCTGTAAGTTATTTTGTAACTCCCACGTGCCATTATATCTCCGTACATATGCAACATAATGCCCGGTACTGTATCCAACTGCTCCGAACAACTTATACCTAAAAAAAGAAAATAGAATAATTTAGATTTACATTAATGAATAATTAATATAATATTAATCAATATTTTTATAAATAAATAAATTTGAAAATGTAAAAATATTTATTTAATAAATTTATTAGACCGATAGTAGTTATTAGCAGGGCTCGGGACTTAAAGGACTTGCATATTTTTATGGATTTACTTAAAATGTAGCAGAGTGCTATGGAAGTGTAGGTCATGTTACACGTTCAATTATGAAATTTGAAAGTGTTTTTTTTTTTTTCAACGATTTTTCAAAAAAATGCTTATTTCCAGTTTTTTTGATTATTTTTGTTTTTTACTACGGCTATTTAAGGCCATTTACTTGTGCTACACACAACCTCCACACATTCGTCTCTGTTCATTGCTATATTTACGGCCGGATCCCGTACCCCGAGCATTTAAATCATGTTTATCGACAATATATTACAAACCTACTTTTTCATTGGCTTCCCTAGCGGGTTTTTGTCATGTGGTTTCCATTTCAGTGCTTACTTGCTATACTATCTTATATATTATGCGTCCCAGCCAGCTATGCAGTCTTTGTCCTCGGAGAGTTTCTATACGATATGTTATTCGCCAAAAAGAATTTTTTTATTATTGATTCGATTTTATTTCATATTCGTCTGTCTCCCCGTATTTCTTCGGTCCGTGAATTCTCCCGAGGAACTTTCATTCCAATACTGCCAGACTCTTCTCATTCGTCCTTAGCTATCGGACACTTTTCACGTGCATAATTATATAATAATAACTTGCCGTAGCAGTCTTTTAAACGGTCTTATTTAAGATTGTTACAGATTTTATTGTATTCAATGTTTTTGCTTTACAATTTTGGAGAATTCAATTATTAGTTCGACGCGAACAATATTTACGCATAAGTACATGTATAATCGTGGAAAAAGGGTGAGGGGAGGGAGAGGTGTTAGTTATCTTAATGTAATACTGTTTTAATTTTTTTTGAAATTGTTTATTAAAGTGGTTATTAAGAGGTGAACAATTGGAGTTCTGATAATAGTATATAAACGATTCGATTTTGAAAATAGTTTACTTAAAATACTTTTCTTCTAAACTTGTAGCAGATATATAATATTCGAAATTTTTAACTAACAAGTAAAAGACGCATTACGAGTATAGTTTTTCGGTATTTTTACCCGATCTATCTTACTTAAAAGCTCCCATTTTTTATATACGGTAGTTCGTACTTAATTTATTTGCTGATATACGTCTAAATACATGTTGAACGGAGGGTACCGTATAGGAATCAAAAATATATTTCTGCAGTTTAACCGGTTCAATATCGTGTTATTCAAATTGACGTTATTGTTTGACACGAGTATTAAAAATTAAAAATATAAAAAATATATTAAAATTTTAAATAAAATTTTGTTTTGATGATATTAACAATATAATCGTTTTGCGAGAAAAAGCGTCAATATAGACAGTATTTTATACGCTTTTCAGGTGGACGGATGGATTTTCGGCACGTTTAGAACGTACATGGTCGGCGGTGCGTTGTATTTGATTGTCGAAGCGCCGTTCGGTTTGTTGATCAAAAAAGTGTTGTACGGAAAGTGAGTATATAATATTATCTTTATATTATCCTTGACAAAATAAATTACCGCGCATAAATATCGTTTTTTTGATTTCTATATATTTAAAATAATAATAATAATAATAAAACCTAGATGTATATTAAATCGCGGACATAACACTGCAGTAGTAAGTCGAGTTAGTTTGGCAGCGGTGAATGTAAGAATCTGCGAGATTTTTTTTTCATTATTTTATCCAGTACTTTTATTTAGTTTACCCGAAGCATTTCAAATATTGATGAAATTTCGGGGTTCTCTGAAAAAATAAATAAGTTTACGGTCCCTTTCCCCGAGGAAACCACGGTATATTATGATCAAGTCGATGTTTTTATACGAACCGACATACCGTACACTTATAGTCGAATATTTCGCGATATTTTATCGGATTTTGGAAAAAAAAATATCTGACGCGTTTCATATAACGGTATTGTTATTTAAGTCGATTCGATCAATTTTATAGTAGGTATTATAAAATAATATATATTTTACGTATATTGGCATACTGCAGACAGAAAATACTTTTTCGTTTACCGAAACTCGGAGTACTTACGGATTTTTGCACTACATTGCAATTTTTATAGACACGCCTATAACTTTCGTCGTCTGTAACGACCAGCATTTGTTTTCTTATTTTTACATGTTATAACTTTTTGCCAAGTACATAAATACGCATTTATTAATATTACTATACGAGTAACGTTTTTTTTTGTGTACACAAATCAATTGGAAAAATTATTTTAAAATTGTGGTCAATAACGCTTTTTGATAGATATATGTATATTGGTATGACGTAGAAAAAAAATGTAAAAGAAAAAAAATCATTAAATTCGGTTTTTTATACAGGTACTTGCTAGAAATTATATTAGTACCCTCTATAAAAAAAAAATTCAGGTTTTTTTTTTTTTTTAAAGTCCTATAAATTATTGTTTATTTCGCTTTCGAGATGACACGTATTGTAAAAATATATTTATGTTTAAAAAAAAAAAAAATTGGGTCACTGCTATTATAAAGTTAATCGTATATTTCGTGTGGAAATTACGGTTTTATGATGCAAAAATATAATAAAATATTTATCGTGGTAAAATTTTCTATAATTTCATTATTATACAGAAAATGTGTATGTCGTATGCTATATACCGTGTATATTATACACTATACAGGTGTAGCAAAATAACACACCGAAATAAAACGTCAAACGTTGAATTCTTTCGGTTATTACGAGTTTTTTGGTTTCGTTTATTTTTTTTTTTTCAATCTTAACTTAATAACATTAAACCAAATTTAATATATAATCACGTCATATGTACTGAAGTACTAACCGTTTTATGTTTATATTCCATCAGGTTTAACGAAAGCAACGATCAAATCTCTGCGACGAGTAGTAAAACGACGAATGCTGACACGGAACAAAAAGATTCGACGCGTCTATAATAAGAAAAAAGAAAAACACTATATTTCGGTGATTATATTTGTTTTTTTTTTTCTGGAGGGTAGACTCTCGGTGATCGCATGTGTATATTATATTTATTATGCGGACGACTAAACTATTATTTTGTCGAAAGAAATATTGACATTTTCATGCAAAAAAATTGTAGAAAATCAACGTCTGTTATTCTTTAATGCGAATTTATAAAGCAGACAATTTTTTTTTTCGAAATAGACGCATAAAATGGATATTTTGGAATTCGCAAAAAAAAAAAAAATTATTATTGTGAAGAAGAATTCCGCAGTCATTATATCTGATTTAAATACGTTGAATAGAAGAAAAAATCTTAAATTTGTCAGATCTCCGTGAGACTGTGTATAATATATATATATATATATAAGCATAATATTATATCCACTCGTATGCAGTCGTATACACGTAGTTACTTTACGCGATTTTCTCTGAATTTTGCCGTAGAGACCGTAGTGTGTTCGTTTACTTTAATATAAATCTAAATAAATATTATAAATCATAATTACAATTTAGATTATTCGTCCGCTCGATTTCAATAAAATATGTGATTACTATATTATTATTATAATAAAAAGACGTAATTTTAATTGTGAATATATTATAGGTATATATAATTATATAAACATGTATTTTTTATTGTATGTTTTATTACTATGATGTGCTTATTTTGAGCAAACGTGTAATTAATTGGAACAAAATACATTTTTTTAAATAATTACTTTTTTATTTTATACAAATGATTTCCCTTTCTATCTATCGGCGTTGCCGAGAACGGAGTTTTAAACGGAATTGTCACGCACTTGTCCTTAAACTTTTATCAGTATTTTGCCGAACAGCTCGTCGGACTAAATTTAAGCTCTTTGGTAGGGTTTACCGCCTTCAGTCTTGCTAATAAATCTTCAGCCGTGGCTTCTTTACACTTCTCCCACAAATCACCTGCAGGTTCGGATGTACTGCACGTTGGCAAGTGGCAACATTATAGCAAAGAGTTTTAAGAGAAAAAAAAATACGATTTAATCAACAATATTCCAACGACCTAAACCAACCGAAGAAGCCGATATTATTTAACTGTGCCGGGTCACCGACGGAAGAACCTGAAAAGTTACGTTTTGTTTTTAATGGATCGACGTATTTCGGAAAATCGTTGTAGCCCATGATTATAGTTTTCATTTTAACGTGTAAGCAATTGCCGAAATCATTTGCGACAGTTGTATTGACTGATGATTTATTGTTATGTATAATTCGTAGTAGCTTTTTACATCTAGAATTGTTCATTTCAGTATTACCTTAACATTAATAAATTAATTTCATAAAGTAAAAACTAATGCTTAAACGTGTAACAATAGGATTATGTTGAATTCTGCAGTTGTAATACAACGATATACGAGTAGATACCCCGTAATCATTTTTAATATTTTGCCGGGGAAATTGTTTACACGCTAAACGCAGCAAGATTCTTTAACAACTGTACTGGACGATCTGACGTTTAGAGACAAAGTTTTAGTGTCCTTAAATTTTGGTTTTGATAAAATAATCATAGAAAATTTGTTAGAATGTTGTTCGATACAATGTATAATATCAAAAAAAAAAAACCGATAAAAGGCATTTTATTAAATTTCCATTTTTTCATTATTATTATTTTATATCAAAATTAACTAGATATTTGAGAATATTAAAAATATGATGTAATATACGAATGTTATCGTAATAAAACTTCCAACACCAATAAAACGCTCGATTAAAAACAAATTAAAATTTTTTAAAAAACCAAAAAATTATATAATCCGATTTAAATACGTTTAGTTGTTCGACAATCGTTATTTCGATAATAATTATTGTCGACGGATTTCGAATTTTGTCGCGAGTTCGTGTAATTATTTATATTTTATATCATAGATATAAATTTATGTTAAAATAGATATTGCTACCGCGTTTTCAGTATTATTATTATTTCGACGAAATAAATTCACGTACACGGCGGTTAATGTTTTTTATAATCTCGTTTCGCCAGCTTCGGTATTTCGAAAATTATTGTATTATTAAACACACGCGATCAAAAAAAAAATTGTTTTTAAATCGTATCACATTATACAATGCGCGGAAATAACTTCGTATAATTAACGGCGAGTGGTATTGCAAAATTAAAGTGTACTGCTCGTACAAGGCGTATATAAATATATAATACACTGCACAATCGTAAATTAAGTTTACCTATATAAGGTAAAAAAAAAAAAAACGCGACGAAAAAGAGAAAAAAACGAACTTATAAAATCGTTTAAAAAAAATAAAGTACGAATCCGAAGCGTGTGTTTTTAATACGCGTGTTGTGTTTATAATTTACGACGAGAGTACAATCATTATACTTTTATTCTAATATTTTCTCGCACGCAACACATACACATTGTGTAAATTACTGCGTACCCACTCGTATAATAACGTTTAATGTTATATAGGTGCGCGTATTAAAATAAATACAGGGTGAGTGTAAAACACTGGCGCAGATCTCAAGTAAATCATATATTATTGTAATTGAGTTTTTATCTAACGCGCGTACAGCGTTTTACAATCGCCAAACCGAAACGCGTGCACGTCGTATAAGACCAAGACGACCCGGAAATAATTGACAAAATGATAGGTATTGTGCTTCTCTATGATAATATGACAATGCGCAATATTGTGCGACTCAACATTCAGATGACACTACAACAAAGTTTGGGGGCCTCGGGGTCCTTGGACGCAATATCATTATTCTGATACTACTTCCTTAAAATAATTGAAATTGTTGATATATCTAAAAGTGAACGTTCCAAATCATACGTGTTAAACCCAGTCACAATTAGTATTAGAATAATAAGACGCATAATAATATATGTTATAGTAAAAAACTGGATTTATTTTTACTTTGTATTTTTATTAATTATCTGTTTATTATTTCAATTTATGGATTCATTGTAAATATTTTCACGTTTGAAACAATAATATTATGTGTACGTTTTGAATTTTAATAAAGGTATAGTACAAGTAAGTGGAGTCTAGTTTATTTATCGCCCCGGGGCCTTTTCGCATCTAGTTACGCCACTGCTTCAGAGCGACCGTAAACGATCTTCTTTGGAAATTCGAATGAAACGTGTGGCATCACACTCTGGAGTACCTGGGCACGGACGGTTCAGTGATTTTCGTGAAAAATGAGCTGACCAAGGAGTGTTATCATTGAGATGACAAAACGAATGAAAACGCTACACGCGGCGATTGTTTATAAACTGGACGGGAATTTTTTTTCGAACGCGCCTAAAACTCGTACAGAGTTTACGAAAAGTGTATCAATTTGTTTTTGGTGTTTATGTAGAAAAAAAAATAGGTTATAATTATTAACGTGTACTAAAAAAAAAACATTCGTTTTTGTCCTGAATATCTTAGTATTTATTTTTTTTTTTTTATGACTTACTTACTTTTTGATCGCAACTCGTATACACAATATATATATATATGATTGACGCATGTCGTTCCACTCCTCGGACGTGCGGTAATATAAAATATACATAATCAAGTACCTGGATAAATGCTGGACGAGGTAATAAATTAAAATATTGAAATTGGTTTAACGTTAATGACTTAATTTTTAACTTTACGCGTTTTAACTCGCATTAACGTCGAATTAATATTATTTTTATTTTTTGGACGAATTGATTTAATTTTGAATTTTCATTGCTCCGGGCTATTATTCGTCAACACATTCAGTCGGAACACGGTCGAGGTGAACGTAATAAGCAAGACTTGGAAAGGCGTAAAACAAAGACTATTTCGGATTTCATATAAATTGTGGAGTAATGTGTTTGCACAGAGAATATTATTTTCTTTTATATAAGAAAAAAAATCATCCGGACGATTAAAAAAAAAAAACTTTAGTCTATCTGATATTATTTTGTCAGTTTCACTGATTTATTTACATATTTAATATTGACTTCAACTTTTCACTCAACTGATCAAATTTGGTTAATTTAATTTTAAAAATTAGAAAAATAATCAATAACTCGCTAAACTTTGTCTACCATGTAGACACGGTAAAATACACACAATGACGGACCTACTAAGACCCCGTAAAAAGCGTTTCAATTAAAAAGATATTATGACAGAAACGGTCCATGAACATTTGAACTGTTCTTCTGTTGTACCGTTAAAATCGGCGCTAAAACTATAAAAACATAAAGAATGAATAGCTAAAGTCATTTTTGAAACATTTTGTTATAATAATAATTCGTTATTATATCAATTCGTACTATTTATACATTCTAAAAGTATGAAATCGGTCGGCTGAAATGACACACAAATATTTTATATAATTAATTTCAATTTTATTTACAAGACGTGTAAAGATTTTAATGCAAACGAACGAGACAGAAATCTCAAAAGGAAGGTATTAAAAAAATATATATATACATATATATTTTAAGATTACGTATTTATCAGAGAATATTGTTACTGAAACTTCTAGTTTATTATACGTTACGTTATAATGTTATTACTCGAACTTCGGTATGGAATTTCTTTCTCTCTATTCGTCGATCTTGTATTCACGTGCAGCAAAGTACGAGTTTTAGAATTACATACGAGTCTACATATTTCGTGACCGACTATCGTTAACGTTTTTTCTAGTGTTCGAAACGAACAATTTATATAAAAAAAAAAAGTTTTGAAAAATTTAAAACGGTATAGAGGAATATAATATCGTTTAATAATTCGACCCGGGCGAAAAATTAACCGGAGTATACTGCGGAAGTACATGGAATTATGTATATATATATATACGTAGAGTATATTTTGAACCGTAAATTATTTTTTTTTTAATTTCGACCCGAACACATTATAAATATTATTCCGCGCATTAACATTAATTACGCGTTTTAACCGTTTATGCGCTCGCGTAATTACTGGAGTACCGGGTGGAAAAGGATTCGCATTTGCCCGCCGAATAAATGTGTCGACTTCGTTCGAGTTCAGTTTAACAAACGCCTATTTATTCGAAACGCCGCAGTAAATGCGCTGCTGCTATAATACACGCTGTACACGTGCGCACTCACGGTTTTCATTTTATGTCCAATACAGGAGTCAGGAGACGTGTTAATATATTATATTTTGCCGGGTTTGGCAAGTTCAAAAACGCTCTTTTTAAAAAGAACTTGGGGAATTTGGCGTTTATCGTTGTTGTCCGTTACACATCGGTCTGATGACGAAAACGTTGTGCAGAAAAAAAAAAACTGAAAAACACAAAAATGTATTGATGACGTCCGTAACTGAGGGATTATCGGGCAAAATCACACTTTTCCTTTTCCGGCCACATCTATAATGACGGCCGATTTCATTTTTGCGTCGAATAAAAAGTCTACTGGTCCCTTTATTACATATTATATTATAAATTAGTGCTTAGCTCGTCTATACCTCGAGACCGAGAAACTGCGGTTATATTTTGCGGTTGAAGAGTATGTTTCACGACACGAAACATTTCACGTCGTGTTTCTCTTTCCATTATCAAAGACGCATCACTCGCGCACCATACACGGGTAATAAATAATATTTTTAAAAATAAAAAAGAATTACAATTATAAAATTAGTTTTTATAACGACTTCCCGGCCTCCCGGTGGCACAATCCGCCACCGTATACACTGCATTACAAAGTACAACAGTTTGCGTAAGGCGCTCAACGTTTTAAGCCTTAAGTATATATCGTTAAGCAGGTACTTATTATAATTATTGTTTTCCTTGTATTTTCCTTAATGGGTTTTTGCGATAAAAACAAATCCGTTTTTATTATGTTGTTTATTACTTAACGTTAAAATCGATTGATATATACGTTAATATAGAAGTAAAGAAATGCGTGTGCTTCGACGTCCCGTTCGAAATTTCGACGACGAGTATAATAAAATAATGTCGTTCCGCGATAAAACATCCTCGCGAACATTTCGCGCTTTGAAACCTATAATTGTTCGGTATTAGTTGTCGGAGTGAAAATCCGCACAAGAAAATGCAAAACGATTTGAAAAATGTCGGTTTTCAATTTTGTTCTAAAAGAAGTATTTGAAAATGGCTCGTCGGAAGTTAGTTACTTCAACAATTCTTATAATATAATATATCGGCGAAAACATCAATTAAAAAATGTTGCGACTTTTAGTCATTTTATACACTATGTAGGTGATGGTATTGTATATAACGCTTATACATACACAGTGGTGTATTGGAGGGTATACGCCGTATACCCAGATCCTTATTTTCGGTTTTCTGCGTATACCCTGCCGTGAAAGAACATATTATGGACATACGCTGGTTAATTATTATTCATCTTGTCGCCACCAATTTGTAGGTTTTTTTATATTTATATAATTTGTTGGTTACCCGTATTTACATATTTTTCTTTATAATTTTAATGATTTTGAGCGAGAGCACACCATTGCAGTCCTGTGTGTGGTAGGAAGCAACGTACACATGGTTAGGTTAGTATAGTTGTGTTCTAGTATATGATTTCTTTTTACTATATTTTTATTAGTGTTTATAAATTTACAATAGTATTGTATGACAAAAAAAAGGTGAAAAACGTATAATATGAAAAATTCACAAAAAATTACAAACTTTTTTCAAACAAATTTTTTTGGTAACCTAACCTAAACTATGTGTTTAGAAATGTGCGTATACCCTTAAATTTATTTACCAATAAACCACTGTACACACAGTTCATTATTCTAACAACGAATTTTTCGAGTGTAATTTTTGCACTTTTTGACGTTTTAGTGCATTTTAACGTCTTTTAGCAATTTAAAGAATTTTTTTTTTTTTTTTGAGATAATTCTTAATTTCTTTCTAGTAATATGAAATAAAAATAAAAATTTAACAATTTTTTTACTAATAGAACGCATTATATAGGTAAAACGGTTTTTAAATAAAACGATTCTCAAACTTATCTCAATGTCACACCTACCTATATTTGCCGATTACATAAAACTTTCATCTATTCGTTTCCTTATCGTATTATAACATCACGCTAATTGTCAAAATCAATCTATCGATTAATTAAAATGATTTTTTTTTTTTTTTTGTACAATTTTTTTAATGAATCTTTTTAGGACGTTTCTTGGAGTATTTACGAGGTTAATAAATACAATTTTTGTAAAGATGTTATTCGATATTTTTAGAGCATTAAAATCCGGCTCTACTAATAATACTTAAAAACTAATTAAAATCCGATTATTATTAAGGACGGAAGAATTAAGTTGTCGATCCCCTCGCTGCAAAGACGTCAAACACGATTTAGGGTTTGAAAAATGCGATTTTTTTTTCTTTTAGTAGTTTTTAATCGGATAATCCTGTGAAAAAAAGTTAATCGAAAATTGTATAATAAATATTACGGTCACGTTCGATGAAAAACCAATGACAAATATATATATACTCGATGAAATTATAATTAAAAATACGCTATACCTAAGCTGTTTATTATTCATTTCAGTGCATTTTTTTTTTGTTTTAGCGCACATTTTGTTAACAACTTTCGAAACCGTTAAAAGTGTACGAAAATCTGAATTATCTTAATATTCGTAAAAGCGTTTTGTTCATAATATTAGGTACCTACATAGTTCTGTACACACAATATCACGTTAATAACTTTAATAAATACTGAAAAATAAATAAATACAATTTTAGACTTATCACTAAGCGTTTTGCGTTATTTCCACGTGATCTATATATACATAAATATAAAAACATTTTTTTTTTGAAAAAAAATCTGAGCACGCCGATATAAACCCAAAACTTTGCTATTTTTATCTATTATCCAGTCAAGTAACAAAATGTAAAAAAAAAAAAATTAGTTAGGTACATTTTTTTTAACGCTGCAAATATTTAAATAATAAATTTACTCGGAAATACCGTAGACTGTGAAAAGAAAAGAAGTATATTATGTGTTGGTACCTGCAACACGAGAATGAAATTTGCATATAAATATTATAATTATACGCGACTCAACGTGAATATTTTAAATACGGACAAAAAAAAAAAAAAATTTAATAATTGAAAAATAACTCGGTGTTGCCGCATAGACGGTTAACACCAAAATTGAATCGTATTTAAGCACCGTATAAGCAATGGCAAATAAAACTCATTCGTTAAACGCAATTTTTAAACTCTATTAATGTCCCAGCCTTATCGTACAGAGCGGTGTAGTAGTCGCGTAGAGAAGAGTTGGTGTTACATTTTCACGTGACGCGGCATAGCGAAATCGTCAAATATTTTTGATACGCCATTTGTATGCAATCAGTTCGCACGTTCAATATTAATAATTTTTCACGTGAAAATGAAGTCAATGGTGAACTTTAAACGATTAAACGCGGACGAGAAATATTTGAATAGTTACAATAAGAGTCCATAATAACACTTCTATATATTGTTACAACAAGGCAAAATAGTACAAGCGACGAAATTCGTAACGGTTATTATAGACGGTGAAACGGACGTATTTAATGAGCGAACGTTGAATTTTCTGCGACGATGTTGTACCTATCCTTAAAAAAAAATTTTATTTCAATATTTAAAATATACACTTAATATGTGCTAAAATGTACACACAAAAAGACAATGTTGTAATGATATTATTACACGCGAGACCATCATATCAGTTACCAGAAAAGTCTTCGGCGTATTGATTCACACACTAAAAGCAACAGTTTTGGGGTTTACTAGACTTGAAAAATCTAGTCGAAGGCGGCGTCCAAATTTACTCGTTTTTTTTTCTCTCTCTCGCACGAGTTATGGCCTAGTTTACGCGCCGTCCGAAAAATGCACTTCACCGTGAAAATTTTCGTTCCAAGTGGAGACGGGGGTGAGGCAAGCATTAGTATACACTGATAGATATTTTTATTGTTTTTTCGTCTTCCTAACGATTTAAAAAAAATTTCAATTCATTTAAAACGATTTTAACGGTTCTCGCGATATCGAAACTTTCCATTTGTCGTCAACCAGGGTAGTAATAGCTAGGCGGCGTTACTATGAAAACGTTTACGCGCGATTATAGTATCGTTTTATCATTATTTATTATTTTGGTCATTACGCGATACTTTGGGGAACAATCACGCAGTATAGCATTATTTATTTTATTATAGGTTTTTTTTTTTTAAACGTTCAATTTTCGAAAACTCTTTTTTCACTTCTAGTCGAAAACCGTCGAAATCGCGAGACTTTTTACTAAATTTATTTTTATTTTTCAAAACCGTAGTTTTAAGGAAATAACCTTATATATATATATATATATATATATATCCCATTTTGTTTCACAGAATTTAATATAGCGTACACATATATGTGTATACATAAGTTTATACGCGAAAGTGTTTTTTTTTTCTTCTACTTAAATGAAAAAACTAAAAAAATCCGCGTACCTCGTAGTACTACGACGCCGCGTGGTTTATTTTATTTTGTAACGCGTATATATATATATATATGAACGGTCCCTAATTATGCGCTGCTCGGGTCCCCGGCAACGAAGGCCAAAGCTTTTTGTCTTAAAAAAAAAAAAAAATCTACGCACTGCTTTATTATTGTTATACGCGAGGTTTTGCATAGTCGAATTAACCCTCCGAACATTCTCAACACGATCGTAAAAAAAAAAAAACATCCCGTGAAAAATGTTAAATCGAAAAATCCGACCGACTCAACACAAGAATTAACACCGTCGCAACCGCGATGAATTACATTACAAGACTAATAATAAAGACTATATGTAAATAGCTGCACGTTAAATAACTGTACGCTTTTTTTTCTTTTTGAAATTAATATCTCGAAAGATACTCTTATACAATATACGGTATCGATTAAAAACCAAAGTCAGTCGTCGATATAATTACAATTTCGACAAACGATTCGGATGATCCGCGTGGTGGTGGCTGCAGCAGAAACGGAGTGTTTAAGAGTAGCGCACGTTTTTGTGCAGGAAATCGTTCCTAATACGTTGTCGTAATAATGTTACGAATATATTTCACAATACACAAAACCACGGACACATAGCGATTTGTGTTGCGAAATCCTAACTGCTTTGTATTTTGTTATAAATTAAAAACGACTTAGAGCGTTCCGAATTAAATTATCGAAAACTTTCCTGATGGCTTTTTAGACGGAGTGTTTAAAAAGCGGACAAAAACGTCAATTTTGATCATCTTTGATGTTGATTTTCTGATAAATGTACTAACCGATAACAAGTAAGTACTGTACAGTGGCGTATTTGAGGAGGGGAGCGACGGGGACGAACGCCTCCACCCATTAACTTGTTTCTTTGTACAGGTATTATTTCCTATCTATTTATTATTAAGACAACATTAAAAATGGTTATTAGATTGGTTTTACAATGATGTATGTTTTTTTTTACTCCTGTATAGGTACACAAAATTTTACCAGAAGGAGTGCTCCGGTCTTTAGAGTCATACCTTATTGTTTCCGGTAGCAAAGTGCATCTAGTTGGTACTTAAGAGAGGTCATTTTTCGATTTCCCTTTTACTTTTTTCAAGCGTACGAAAAATTACGTGAATACGCGAGTTCGTCGAAATCGATTATCGTTATTCCTTCGTGATTTCGAAATTAATGGTTAATCAATTACATAACATTGTATATTATATTAAGGAAAAAAATTTTCAAAATCTTCCTTTTTATTTTGGACTATTTATAGCAATCATAGGTTTTAACTTTTTAAGTTATTTAAATCATAAAAAGGGTCAGTTCTTGTTATATATTGAAAATATCACACCGAAGCTCCGCTCAGAATCGTTTTATCGAACGCAATGATTTATCATTGCCTTCAAATTTATAATGCTAACAATACACTCTAAAATTTTTATCCAAGCAATTCACTTAAGCGACATTCACAACACCACACCGCCCCCGTGGCTCGCTAACTTTTTTTTTTTTGTTTGTTTATGTCTTCCATAATACGATGGAAACAAAGTAATGCCACAGTATATATATTTATTATATAATATAATAGTTAATAATATATATTCTGTGGTAAAATCAAATAATTGTGAAATTTGCAACGATGAAAGAAGAGCCTAGGATTTTTTAAATTTAGAAAAATTATAACAGGATTTTTTTTAATGTGCAGGTTTAAAGAAATACAATTATTAATTGTTTAAAAATATTAATTGGAACAAAAATACTGGGCTATTGGACCAAGCATGTGTATAAATCATTCGGGGTGCTTGAGCCCTATACCACCCCTCCCTCACTGACCATTGGTTTGCCCAACTCCATAAAGTTAAGTCAGATACGCCACTGGTAATGTATATAAATATATCGCGTTAATCGAATTAATTTTTATTATTTTTTTTTTTATTAAAAAAGATCTATAATTATTCAATTAAAGGAAATTTCGATTTTCGGTTATGACAATAATAATTTTCCCGAAATAATGGCGGCGCATTATTTATTCTCTTGTGGCATTTCAAAACTGTAAATGAATTTAAAAAAAAAAGAGTAATATAATAACAACAACGCTATAATCGATAGTCGTAATATAAAATAATAAAAAAGAAGCAAACTATAAATTTTAATATACTCTAATTAAATAATACGCGGAAAGTATTAATAAAATTAAAACGCCAACAACACGTGTTTAATACTACCGAATCATGAGTTATTTTTTCAGCTCGGTACTCGCAGGTTCGGTAGATAATAAAAAACACGTTTTTCGGAGAGAAAAACCTAATATAGGTATTGTTTATCGTATCTGTATGCACTCGAAAAAAGATATAAATATATTCGTTACAGTGAAATAATAAACGATAAACAAAACGAATGAATACGGGGAAAATTGATTGCATGAATTCCGAAATCGAAAAAGCAACCGCGACTATTATAAATAAATAGGCGATTACACTTTTATATCCTTCCTATAAAAAACTGTGTAATAAATATTGTACGCGAAGTACACAAAGTATTCGCAGTATTTTGTATTTAATTTTATCCGATACGTAGTAGTTATCTCGGCAATGGCCAATTTTCTAGAACCAGTAGAAAAATATAGGAATTTATTAACTTAATAGATCAAAATGCTCAATAATCGCTATTGATAGGACAAAAACGTAACCGTCCACGTTAAACCTCACGACCGATAAAGATCGTGAAGACGGCATAAAATATCTAGGCGCACTTTAAACAAAATAAAGGTGTTTCGGAAGAGGAAATCAAGCCAAATGTGGGTATGGCTGAAACCGCGATTACCAAACTAGTTGAAATATTAGAGCATCATGGTATCAGGAAAGGAACGAAGTCGTATCTAATGAAAACCCGGATATTCCTTACGTATGGCTCCGAATCACGGACCGTATCGTTCATCATGTCAACGAAGAATTGAGACATTTGAAATGACTGCATATAGAGAAACGTTACGAGTCCATGGACCGACCGTAGAACCAACGTATTTATTAATACGTGATCTTTACATACAAGTCCAAGATCACAAATGCTCAAATTATACATCGTGAGAAGAGACGGTATTGGAAAGGATATTATACAAGGAAAATTCGAAGGAAAGAGGAGCAGGCGCCTTTTAGACCAGATCAAAACACTCACACAAATATCAATAACAGAAAGCATCCGGAATACAGAGTACAGAGCGGTCTGGAGAAATTTATTCAATCGGAATAATATATACTTGCATGAAAGTCATGACGTTCAACATCGAACAACGATCGTAGTGTCTCGAGTTTTTACGAGAACTATAACACGAGCACCGGGCGAGTTTTACGTTTATTTTTTACTAACGCGGGTACACATCATACGTTACATTTCATATCGCAAGGTAATACATTTTTTACCGGTCCGCATAAAAATTGTTAATTAGTACATTTATATAAATGAGTATTAATAATAATATACAGTTTACTATGTGACAACATAAATTATTGAATTAAATATTTTATCACGCGTCGTGTGTGCGTTGAATTGTCGCGATAAAAAAAAGTTTTTTTTAACGTTTTTATTACGCGTGCGAGTTTCGCAAAAAATCTCCCCCCCCAAAAAAAAAAAATATATATATACGTATATTTATATAAAAAACACTCCGATAAATAACGGTAACAAAATAATTATTATTAAAAAAACTATATTATATACACGCTACGAAACGACTTACAAGGATTCCAAACATTAAAAAAAAATGATCGGCTGTGTTTGCCCACCGAAATTGCTAGCGTTCCTTTTCCGACCGCCGTTTTCTACCGAAATCTTTGTAAAACACTAAAATGCCGCGAATACCTCTTTGTTCGCCGATTATTTTTTTTTTCTCGATGTTTCCTCGGAAACGGGTTTAATTATTTCAGAAATGCCCGATAGAATTCATACAAAAATTGCACGTATTACGACAGCGGACATATATATATATATATATATATGTGGAAGTAACGGTCGTTCGCTTATTCGATTATTTAAAAAAATATATGTATAAATACCAAATATAACAACGTAATATTAAACGGAATACGTATAACGCGTGCGTACTACGTACATAACGAAAAGTCAGAACAAAAATATAATTATTTTGTGTACCGCAAAAGTGGCCTTATAGTTATTTCACTGGAAAAATCATTTTCTATTTTTCTCTACTCTGCAGTATAATATATATATATATAATTTAATTTTCATTTTATGCCACTTTGGATAATTCAATTAAAAATATAATATGTACGATTCTAAGTGTAAATACATGATTTTTTTTGTTTTTATTAAGAATAAAATGACATAAAAATAATATTAAAAAAAATAAATTATACGAGTTTGAGGAGTTCGAACATTGGAATATTACTATATGGCCAAACACTGTTGAAACGGCTTCGTGAATGGCTTGTTTAAAATATATTGCGATTGTTGTAGAATTTAATATAAAAAAATACATTGTCATCGGGAACGGGCTACGACGTTTCTATTAACATTATTACGTCTTGAATAATGTTGACGACGAAATTCAAGTTATTAACCATAACTGGTTCAAATAAAAAAAAAAAAACAAAAATTCATATTAATACGAGAAAAAACAAGTTAAGATATTATTAAACCGACAGTTCAATTAAAAATGTCAAGTTAATTTTAACTGTTTTATTTAATTCTAAACGTATTGACTCGTTAACGTGCAATATTTTATATAAATTTGTATTTTACAAATATTGAAATGTATAAAAACATTTTTTTATACATACACGCAAATTTATTATTATTCACTAGTGTTATTTATAGTTTCATTATTTATTTCCACTTCTTTCACATAATAATATTATCCTTTTAATTTTTTTTTTATTTCCAATTTGTTTTTTTTTTTTTTACCGATTTATCGTTGAATTATAATACGTTATCGGTATATTCTATTCTCTGGGTGACTCATCCCCCGTACAGGTAATAAATGTGTCCAACATTATGTGTTTACTCGTGATGGAAATACGAACAACAAGTAAGAACATATTATTTTGCAATAAAATAATTTGTTTACTGCCCAGAATCGAATGATGAACACAAAAAAAAAAAAAAAAACCCTTAATGACTATGTATTAAATATTATATGACGCGAGAAAAAGATATTTATGTTTCCTAAGGTCACGGCTGACGTTCACCAAACGCGACCGACACGTAATGAAGAAACTAGTAAACACGATTGTTTGTTTCGTGTAATATGTAACACACGAGACTTTCCGGACGTACATTTATGTGTACACATAACGCGTCCGTTCGAAAAGACGTGTAAAAGAAAATTTTCATTTGAAAACCCACGTGACCGATGCGATTGGTTTATAAAAATTTAAAAGAAATTCTTTTGGAAAATACAACTTTTATCGATTTTTACAGAATAAAAATAAATATTTATAATCTAATATAAAACAAACGCGATTTTTTTTTTTTTTTTATAAGACGCGTGTACAAAAATAATTGTTAGAGTATTCGTTAAGTTATTGTACACTTTTCAAATTCAAATAATAAAACAATATTTTTTCATAGCTCGTGTACACGCGGAACTTTTCGGTCCGATCGCGTAGGAAACGGGTTATTATTGAGAAAAAAAAATTATTATCCTTCACAATGAACTCTGACAAAGGTGAATATTGCTTCAATAAAAACAAGGTATATACTTGTACATACTTTATATAAATATACAAGGTTTGTTTATGTACGATCATAACCTCTCGGATCGATCAATGACCGTAAACTGACCACGCATTAACCTAAAATATATTTTGAAAAAACTGAAATTTGTAATAGTACAAGAACAAAAAAAACAATTATTTTTTCAAGGTTTTGCTGAATAATATCAACAAATAAGTATATTATTATAAGACGTTATATAGATATACACGTTTTATGTCGGAAAATTGTATCGTGTTGATGTTATCCAAGCAGATAATTATTATAATTTATAAAGTACCAAGAACAAAACATTGCGGCAAACAGTTATTTACAGCTTAAAAATCATTGTCCTTAGAGAATATAATATATATATATATAAATATATCGTCGATTCAATAATATTATCATTGTACCAATAGGATGTGTACCGAAGCCTATAACATTGTGTCTTTACAATAAATAACTAGTTTTCATCTTATTTTATAGTTTTGTTATTAATATGCAGATTGCAGATACCGCAATATATTATAATATATTACCATACATAGTTTTGCACGAGGCAACAAATAAAATAAATAAATACGAAGCATACTATTACTACAATCATGCACATGACGTCTTCTCGATATTAATATTGTTTTTTCCCCCTATATGAATACTGCCGTCTATATTATTTATAATATTGTAATATAGCAGAGGTCAAGAGACGATGCATCTTATTTTGTCGTAAATATAGTGAAGAATTTTAACAAAACACAGTTTTTACATTGGCGGCGGTCCTTGACAAGTTCCAAAGGAGGGTCACATTCATTTGCACAATAATACACACGATATCACTGACTCCCCATGATCTTGACCACGTTTTTACTTTATACTGGCAAAAAGCAAAGTTTTCAGTCTTATATTAGGATAGTATTATAGAATTTTTTTATTTTCTGAGTTTGAGTCATAACGCGTCAATTTTAAAGTAGTTCTTAAGTGTATCGAGTCTACTTTGAAACTTTATACATGCAACTAAAGTAGGCGTTTTTTTTTAACGAAAGCGTATGGAAAATTTTTTATCGTTAAAATTTTCTGATACTTTACTCATCGTAATATTTTGGAATGACACTTTTTTGCTACGTTCCATCGTTTCCCGCGGTGACTAGTAAAAAAAAAAAAAACCGCAAGTAAAACCACAAGGAGTTTTGCTATCTATAATGTAGGAATATTATATTATTTTATACTGTCGAACATATCGTGTTGTGTGTATACGATATTATGATTCACGAGAGCATAAACCTCTAAAAACAAAATAAATAAACCTCACAAGCACGACGACGACTCCGGGTGTATTCTCGTCCTTCGAAATTCCCGAACGATGTGATATTACTCACGTTCCATAAATAATAAGCTTTGTCTCGGTACCGAGAAAAAGAGTTGTAAAAATAAATGGTCGCATTAAAATTAGAACAAAACGATTTTCGCGATTTTCTGCCGTTTAAAATAATACGAAATGCGTATTTATAATGTCTATATCGGTGAGCATTTACCGTGACGAAACGTGGAGCTTAATAATATCCCAGTAGAAAATGTTAGAAAAAAACCGAAGTACTTAACGTGTGTCTTATAAATGTATAATGTGATAAAATATTTTTTTTTTTTTTGCATGTTTTTAGTTACAGAATTCCGCGACCGAAGAGGTATTAAAAATGCAAACTTAAACCTAAATATAGGAAATCGGTAATTTTGAAAAATGAATTTTTATTTTTATTCAACACGTTTTGACGTTTAAAATTAAAATTTTATTCAACCCGTTTCGGGCTAAATAAATAAAATCAACTTATCTGTTATAATTTACAGTTATTTATTAATATTTAATTATTTTTCGTAATATAATTACAAATTTTGATATTCATTGAATCACTGCAGGTCCTACTCGTCGCGTCGTGACAATTACTACTGTTGTAATTACGCCGTATGATTTCTCGATTATCGCGGATCGATAATAAACATCACATATAACATTCGTTCAACTATAATAATTATATACCGCTGTACAGACGTACAGCCGAGTAGATTCGATTGAATAATAAAATAATTTAAATTATATAAGACGTCTAAATTACTGTTTATTGTGTCGGAATTAAAAATCACAAAATATAAACGATATTAAATCTGTATATATATATATATATATAAACAATAAATATATATATATATATATAAATAAATGTATATAATTAAATATAAAATATTGCCAAAGAGTATTACGTAATAAAAGAAAAAAATATAAGGTTGTTGTATAAAATACGTTTATTACTACCGGTATCGACTAAAAGTCATCATCAGGAATATAAATACAGTGCAAAATACAATATATGGTTGTATAATATTGTATACATTTATATATATTTATGTATATTTATTGTTTATATATATATATATATATATATATACAAATTTATTATTCACGAGTATTAATTTATAATTTTATTTTATTTATTGATTTTTATTTTTACATATCCTTTGTATTTTTTATTTTTATTTTAATTAATATATTAATTAATTAATTTACTTTTTCTATATTTTATTATTTATAAACGAAATTGTCAATATTACTGTTACGACGATTTTATTTTTTCTCTAGTAATAAAGAATAATAAGAACAAATAATTTTTACACATTATAATAAATACACAATCATTTTTAATTATTCTATATAATATTCAAATACGAGTTTTTTTTTTGTTTGTTGTCGTGTTGCCTCTGTATGGCCGTTAACCGCGTACGCTCAGTGGTATACACATCTACGCGAAATAACATTGTGTTTATTATTAAAACGACGAAAATTGTTTTATTAATTTTTCTATATATATGTCGTGTATATATATATATACGACTTTTATGTTTCTATAATTTATTACGATAAACAAATTATATTTGACATTGTTCGTCAACGATAACGCGCTTTTATCCGATACGTTTCGTCAGCGATTGTTTCGTGTTTTGACAGCTGTAGTAGTTTACTATAAATTTCAAGTGTCTATAAGTGTTTATTTTTGGAAAAATTCATAAAAAAACGCTTTCCAGTTCGAATACAATATTGATTTAAATACGCGGTTTTCGCGGGGCCCCGCAATGGCCACGCGCCTCGACCGCGTTCAACGGCAAACCAATTTCTGATTATTTTCTTGATAACTACATTGTCGTTTTTTATTGATCGTCGTTTTTGCCCTAATAGACGAATGAACGTCTTGTCGTCATAGAACATTACCGTGTGTGTGTGCGCGTGCGTGTTGAATATTGTTTAACAAATATAACGGATTCGATATTTCCGGGGGAATATTTTCTCATATAAAAACCGATTTTCTTACTCGTAACACTCGCTCGCACGCATTATATAAAAGGTATAGTGAACCGCGAGTGCAACTGATGGATGTCGATTCGAGTGGATCACTTGATCGAGTGTTTTAGAACTATATACGATATGTGATAAATCGTTAGGAGGGGGAGGAGAAAAAAAAACGATTTCATTCGAAACTCCGTATAGTTATTTATAGTTTTTAGAAATTCAAACTTCTCAAACACTCGCGAGTAAAAATGTTTGCAATATTTTTCGCAAACGAAGCGAAAGGGGAAGGGTGGGGGGGGAAATCGAAAACACCGTGTCGATCTAAAATAATTGCCGTCCACCTGAGAGTTACAAATAAAAAAAAAAATATAATAAAATCTCGTTCTTAAATCTCGTTTCTAACGTCGTCTCTGCTGCAGACACACGTGATTTTATATATTTATACGCGATTGTTTCATCGTCGTCGTCGTCGTGTGAAAAACTATTGTGACGACTGCCAGTGGCAGTCGACGGGAGGACAAAGGGTTGGTTAAAAAATTTTGGTATAATTTACTAGTTTTTTTTAAACACTTTTTTGACGAAAAATAATTAATATGCTCTCGATTTATAGCGGACCAAACTAGAAGAAATCCGTTCTATACAAAGAAGAGTTAAAAAAAAAAAATTTTAAATCGCATATTTCTTAATTTTAATGTATTCTCGTGCACATATATATATATTTTTTTTTCTGTAAAAAACTATGTTTTTTCACGACATAATTTTAAAGATAATATTATTATTAACAAGGAAATAGTGGCGATTCAATTCACAGACACATCAGGTAAAATTAAACATCATTTACTTCGCAAAATATTGATAATGTATTTATATATACATTTTTTTACTACGGTTCACTGGTACGTTTCTTTACAGTTCAATATTGCCGCCCGGTTTCCCATCACCAGATACATATACGTATCCAGCACCTATACGTATTGTAATGTAACGAATAATTCATTTTGCGCGTTTAATAACAATTTTTTTTTTCGCGTATTTGGTCTCTTTTAACTCCTATAACTTCCTAATAATAATACTACTACCACAGGACAGCAGTTGAACGGCACAACGTCATTTCTTGATAGCCTTTCAAATCACTAGTATGGTATTCGATAAGCGAAGACGACCAAAAATTGTACGATAATTATTGTGCATCGATCAAATAGATCTATATTTTGTCACGCCGCCCGCCGCACGCGTTATTATAATTATTATTAAATTTCTAAAACATTCGACTGTAAAATAAAATAAAAGACACGGCATCCAATAGTACCAAAAAAAAAATGTAATCGATAAAATATTATTAATTACATATTATTATTGATATACATAAAAAAAGCCCAGAAACAGAGGGGTATTTGGAACCCTAAATCCCCTGCTCACTCTGGTTACCCCATTGAACACGAGTACGTTCATAGCCGTCCCAAGGGGGGCAAATGGGGCAAGTGCCCTAGGGCGTCCAAAGTATTATAAACGCAGGAAGCGTCAAAAAAATGAATGACAAAAAGAAAAAATTTGTTGTTTTATTTTAGATATTAATTTCCCTTGTATCTATATGATGATTTCTAGGATGAGTGTATTTACTATTAAAATATATAAAATCATGTAATTAGATATTACGTTAGTTGTACATTTTTTTTTTTTGGGGAGGCGTCAAATATTATTGTCCTAGGACATTATTGGTGTTTAGGACGGCACTGAGTACGTTACGTGAGTATCGAAGTGAGTTCCGGGTTAGAGGATTCTAGGCGTACAAGAAATTGTACGAAATAACTTCTTTGTTCGTGTATACCACACTTATATAAATTCACATTGACCGCCGATGCATCGAATAGTAGCCCAAAAAACGGTATCCAACAAAATATTATCTCAACTATTATTATTACTGCACGGGAAAGCGTCAAACAGGAGTAGGGGGTTTGAAAACCCATCTGCAGGGCCGGATTGCGGTCATGATCCGAGATGGACTATACGCGAGGCCCTTTTTTACCCAAAACAATTTTTTTATTTTTTTCAAATTCAGATCAATAACCTCGATATTCATTAAAAATATACAATTGTATATAGGTACTGTATAGTATCGTAACAACTGACAAAACAATTATTCAACGATTATAAAATAATAAAATTTGCTATAAAACAATTAGGTACATCGTTCTGATTTTAATAAAAATTTGTTAATCGAGTCAACGTTTAAAAAACTTTTTTCCGCATGTTTTTATACTAAAAAAAAAAAAAAAAAAAAAAATAACACGTTGTGGCCCCCTTCAACTCGCGGCCCTCGTGCTACAGCCCCATCTCCCTCCCAGACCACACGTTCCCCTTGATGAACCAGCTCTACTCCCCACCCTGCGGGCTACGTATATAGCTGCACGTATAGTGGCGTAAAAACGCGTACGTTCCAAATGTGGATTTTTAACGATCTATACATACTATAACGTAGTCCTCCCGCCGCACTGGATACACAGACATTAATATTATTATATGAATAATTAACGAACGTAAATTGCATGACATAATTTATATACGCGCTATACAGATTCCGTGATAACAGCGATAATAATCGTATTTAAACAATCGAAAAGTTTCTCGTCTCGCGAGTCAAGGTCCTCAGCGCGGAGAATTGTATTCGTCACACGCGCGCTAATAGCGTCTCGTCGCTGCAGCATTGCCTTGTGTTCCTCGAGTTCCGTTCCGGTCGTCCATTCGCGAAACGACCGTTGGAACGTCTCCGTCGCATCGATACACTCACACACACACACATTCGTTCGTACAGATTTTTAGGAACCGTTTCGCGATGATCGCGTTCCGGGCGTTCGCGGTTTTCGCCGTCATGGACGCGGCGGCGTTCGCGGCGGACGACACGCACGGGTCGACGGCGGAGCGGCCGGAAAATCGGAACGCGGCCGTCGACGTGCCCGGGCCTTGGGCGGCCGACATGTTTTACCGGGCGCTGGCGAATTTCACGGTGCGCGAGGACGCGGTGCCGCCGCTGTCGACCGCGTGCCGGAAACAGACGCAGGCGTACGTCCGGCACTTGAAAATCAATTCGTATTGGGCGGTGAAAAGTGAGTGTGACCATTTTCGTCGTGCGGGTTTCGGGTTAAAACCCCGTCCTCCCCACCCCGGGACCGAAGGAAAAAAAAAAAGGTTAAAAATTCTACCAAAAAGGATTAGCGCTATTATCCCGGTAGCGAATCGCATCGTCTTACCGTTCAAAGGGGCAATTTTTCCATTTTCTCGATACTTTTTTTTTCTTTTCGAACGTCAGAAAAAAACTACCGAAAAATTACGGTAAAAAAAATGTCGTCAAAATCGATTGTCGTTTTTCTCTTCGTAATTTTTAAAACTAACGTTCATAGAGAAATCTGAGATTTTCACCGAACGCGTAACTGTGTATTAATGACGAGACAAATTTTTCATAAAAAAAAAAAAAATCTTAAACCCGTCAAGTCACGATTTCTTTTTTCATAACCATATTAAATTTTCAGACGAATATATATTATATATTTGATATATTTTATTTTAATAATACCATCGAATTCGAAATGTTATTGGGACGAAGTTTCAACGTTTTATACAAAAACCCTCATTCCCAGAGAGAAATATTAAAAGTACGCCGCTGCCAGTGCTCGTGTTCGGCACGCCGTTAGGTACCGCGAGTTTGTTAACGCGGCGGCGACGGAACTCGCGGTGGACGCTGCACGGCGTGCCACGGCGGAGGTGTGAGAAAACGTACACACGCAGGGTCGGCTCGAGGCAGGCCCGCGCTGATATAACGATAATCGATTTCGCCGGAATCGCGTTTTTGAGTTTTTTTTTTTAGGCGCTTTTGAGAAAATCGGAAAGGACCTCTCTAAAGTACCAAACAGATGCGATTTGTTACCGGAAACCAGGTATGACTGTAAAGATCGGAGCACTCTTTCTGGTAGTATTTTTAGGACTTAGGTAGAGGAGACCTAAAAAAGACACATCATTGTTAAACCAATGTACATTGCTCGTTCCGCTCAGAATCTAAAATAGATATTTTTGACGTTAGACACGGAGTCGTTGGACTTTTTTTTTTCACTCTAAGAACGTGTCCGATTTCTTCGCCTGTACGAGAAGACGAAGAAGTTTCGCCCCGACATCTCACTATAGTCGACCGACATTGAAATTATAAATAATATTTTATCCAGGTGATAAATAATAATCTTCGCTATACGATTCCACAATACATTTGATTAATCGTTATTCAATTTTTTTTTACATAATCTGAGTAAAAAAAGTACTGAGAGAAAAAAAATTATGATTTTCGACAGATAAAATCCACAACACCGGTAATGAAAATGGAAATGTGACAAATAGATGGGTAAAAAAAACAATACAGTTATATAAATTTTCGTCCGTAAATAATTAATGAAATATAAGTTTACAAAAAAATGTTCACGTTTTCATTAACTACGATGTAATAATACTGTGTTGTCAAAACTTGCAATAGCTTTTATGCACCGACGTTTTGTCAATAATCTCATTTAATTAAACTTCAAAACATCCGAACTATAAATAAATAATAATTTATCTGTCGGCGAATCGAGACGGTTTTTAATAATTAAAATGACCGGTTTTATTTTCGACGAATTATTCGGATGTCGGTCGGCGAAAAGGGATTCGGCGAATCGGGGATGGACCATACGAGAGAAATCAGGGTGGTCAGCAAAACGATACGGACGACTAGGTTCGTTTCGACGAGATAAAACTACCCTTGTGAATTTTCTAAATTAATCCCGGACACTGCTATTTATACGAATTACTCGAATTATAAATGTATTAAACATAAATATGTATAAACGTATAATATTATACGAAATACGTACTTTTAGGCAAGATTGACCTAACCGTATGTGCGATATGTTCTCTGTATAAAATGACTACATACATAATATTATATGGTTGTGAAATTGTTGCGAACGTATTTCTTCCCTGCGCTTATTTTTTAGACATAATTTTATTTGTATAAAATTCGAATCGCACGTATCGGAGCGTTCAGTTTCGAAACTATTTTATTTTGCATGTTTTTAACGCTTTTTGACATTAGCGATTTTTTTTTTTTTTGTATCGGTTATTATTTCTTTTTTATCGAATATTTATCGCTGTTCGTATTATCAAATTAAAATGCTGTAGAGTTCAGAGAGCCAAGTCGATGACGATGGTTTTTATAACATTTTTTAAACGCTTAATATAAAACGAAAATCGATTTGTAATTTGTAATCGCCCATACACGAATATGTTAATTCGATATAATAATAAAGACTTCGATTGACTTGTTCATTAGATTTTTTAAAAATTTTCAGGAATTTTCAATGATTTGTTGAAATTTTAAATATATTATCGTGTAATACGCGTTTTTGAGGATTGAAGTGTGTTTTTAGTGTATCGAATTATTTTCAGTCAATACTAAAAAAGCATTGAAAAACTCAATTTTCGTTAACTCTTGTCACACGTGATGGCACTTGAATGACATTTTACCGCTCGCTTCATATACGCGTAGACGATTTTTTTTTTAGCCCATTGTTACACGTACTGGTTTTCGAAAAATCACTGTCCAAATCAAAATGATATAATGTATCATCGGCTTAGAATCAAAAGAACTGAATTCGACTTTTTCGGAAAAAGCGAAATTCAATTTAAAAAAAAATAAAAACCTCTTATCACCTTAGAAACAATTTTCCGTTTTGACACAAAATACGTCGTTATAAATTAATCGCTACTTTTTATAGTTATAGAAATTCTTTTCTGCATTTCTAACAAAAAAAAAAAAAATATTGAATTTTGTCTTGAGTCTGGGTATTACATAAATGTAAACTAGTTGAAAAATTGACTAAAATATAAATGCAACCGATTAATATAAATAATCAATGATTTACATTGTATATATTTATTTGAAAATCCTTCTAAAAAAAAAAAATCAAAATTCATATTATAAAAACGATGGGAATCAATAACATAATTTCCCATTTAAGTATTCGAAAAGAAAAAAAATATATATAATAATGATTTTAAACGTAAAATATCCTTTCGCGGTACGTTAGTTGTTTTATCGTTTTTATGCTTAATTTTTTTTTCTACAAAAATTGATTGCTTCGCGTTAAAAAAAACCCTTCAATTTTGGATCGATTTAGGTTAGGATAGGTTGTCCTAACCTAATACGCTAATATTATACGAATGTTTTTCTAAAACGGCAAAAAAAAAAAAATACTGTGTGACTCAGTGTGTTTTCCCACGCTGTGTTAGAGTCCTGGGCGACTGTTGTAACAGAGCCAAGTTTCCGTTGTTACAAAATACACTCTGTGACGAATATTTTAATCAAAATGTTTATTTCCGTCATTATAATTTTAAAAAAAAACCATATGCACAGACGATTGAAATTTATTACAAAACAATTTTCGTTTAATATTTCGCGTCTTTCTAAAGTCAAAGAAATTGCTTCCTGGAGTTAATAGGTTTTGTATTAAAAAAAAAAAAAAGTGTAAATGTGTAAAATATTACATAGAAATTGAATTGAAAGGCGACAAAAAAAAAAATAAAAATAATAATCCGTAAAATAAAAAAATTTAAATGCGTCCTATTCAGTAGTGATAAGTATCAAAAAAAAATACGCCAAATAAATTGTTGTAAAATTCAATAGGCTAATCGAAATTTCGTACTTAGAACGTTATACGTTTGACAAAAACAAGTTGTAATAAATGAAAATCCCCCGTTTGCAGCAAAGCGTTCAAAGCTAATAATAATCGACACGAAATACGTAAACGATGCCGCAATAATACCATACGAGTATATTTACATAAACTATAAGGCGTATTATAATGTCCCATTAGGATTGAAATGTGTGTTGTTATTTGATGGAATATTCCAGTCACTGTTATGCAGTAAAATGTGTAAAATTTGTTTCAGACGCGACACCCGGACGCAATCATACGTGTATACGTTATTATAACACATGTTTAGAAAATCGTTATTATAAATTAATTATTAATAATAACGCGCGGTGTCATACGGCGGTTATGCGCGTTAAACGACAACGAAATATGTTAATTATTACACGATATATTATTATGCAACTATAAACATATAGCCGCGCGAGGTCATTTTCGAGTTAAGTCGCATCGATGGATTTGTGAAAAGGCAAACATAGACAGGCAGCTGCCTGGGGCGGTAAAATTTCAGTGTGTTGTAACTCCTTCACGTACGGGAATTGTAATTTTTTGTAGTTTACTTCTACATGAACTTGTAGTGATATGCAAGCAAGATATTAAGATATGCCGAAAGTGCATTATTTTTTTTCAAACGAATCGAGAGTTATCTGCGTTTTTTAATGCTACAAGACCAGGTAAATTCATTGACAACTGTATAGGACTATAAAACGAGATCATCGATAAATTTTCTAGGAATAAGCTGGACGAAAAAAAACCGTTATATTTCCCGTTATTTTTATTTTTATAATTTCGACTACAATAATATTCTCCGAAGAAACAATAATTCATAAAGTACAATACGCGTGTTATAAAATTTGCGTTTACTGTTTGAATTTAGCCGATGATTGACTTGCGCAAGTCTTAAGACGTCAAGGTGCTAAATCTTTAATTCCCTATCAATTTTTATTAGTTTTATGTAAGTATATAACCGTACCCAGTTATCGTTTACATAATATCGACACGTTTTCTTTTTAGTTTTCCGATATTTCGCTTTGCTTTGCTTTGATGGGATGTCTATGCCGTTACCTATTCCAGGCTTTTGCCTCTACTAGGGGATGGAAGTGAAGGATTTTTTAGTTAGTTAAAGTCGGTCTGCCCATGTTATGGGTACGGTTTGAGTAAGTGTTTGGTGGTTGGTGGGGAGTGTGTTTTTCCAAGGAGGCGGATGTGTTCGTGATCTGAAAGGGGGTTTTTGTAGAACGTCGTTTTGGATTGGGTTTGAATTGAGTCTCGGATTGATTTGAAGTTCGTTGATTTAAGAAGGACCGAATTTTTGACGATAGTAGGTAACCCCGTTATCGTACGGATGCCGATGTTCTGGACGGGTTCAATGCGTTTCCACTGTGAGGAACCAGCATAGGTAAGGATGGGGGATATGTAGAGTTTGAGTAGGTTGAGTTTTGTTTTTGTCGGTATTGGGCTTTTTCTGTTTAGTATAGGGTAGAGCATACCGCGAGTCTGGGTAGCTTTTTTAGTTATGTTGGTGACGTGTTGGCCGAAGGTGAGTTTGCGTCCGATTGTGACGTCGAGATAAGTGACTTTTTTGGACCAGTTAATTGTGTGGTTGTCAATTTGTAAAGGTTGTATGTAAGTTGTGTTGGTTCGTCCGAAAAAAACGCCTACAGTTTTAGTCGGGTTTATTTTGATGCGCCAGCGGTGAAACTATCTGGACTTCGATATTTCGAAATTCGACAATGTCGTGTTATTCGATAAATGTGCGCCGGATTCGGGAGAGTTTTACACCTTCAACAAACGCAAAATACACTTAATTATAACGCAAAGAATTTTGGGCTTTTTCTTTTACAGTGTACGATTCTTGGAGTCGGTATCCGATCGGCATACTTGCCGGCAGCACACACCAGATGGGCGTTTACGAGGAGTGCGTGGACGTGCACCGGCCGGTGCAGGGCAAGTATTGTATGGCGGCCGCGAGGCTCGGCCCGGTCGCCGACACGGTTTTCAAGCTCAACAAAAAGGACGAACAGGAAAACATGGACAACGCTTGGAACGAAATACTCGGGGTAATATTATACTTTGAATTCAAAAACACGCACTAGAAAACCCGGTAACATTACGCTGTATACACGGCGCATTCGGGGGGACTTCAACGTTAAGCCCCCAAAAAAACTATATCATTTATATTATATTACTTGTAAAAAATATGACGAACATGAAAATTTGCGAGTCTCTTCCTCGAACAAAAATATTCTGAGCGAGCGCCTGACGCCTGACGATCCAACCAGCAAACTAAACGGAAAAATATCCGTACGCGCAGATAATACCGTAATTTTCTGATTTTTACACAACACGCAGAGGAAATGTTTGTAATTTTTCCATAACTATTACTTTATCTTTTTGTGGCGTGGTGAATTTTTTTCTTTTACCTATAAGGCCGAATACGTTTTGAGACATCTATATCGCCTAGAAGGAGCTACTAGATGACTATTGTGGGGAAAATAATTATTTTCCTATAACTTCAAGTTGAATACGTAACTATATAATTAAATGTTAACTTTTCGAGATAACTCGTTTACCTTACCCAGCCACCCGAAAAATATTAAAATAAAATTTATTATTACTATTATTTCTCATTTTAAAAGCCCCTTCATCACGCCACCGCGGTTACCACCGTGATAATAAAAAGCACTCGAGAGACGAAAAAATTCTCTTCTCTATCGATTTTGAGAATTTACCGCATAAACGTGTCGGAGTACTCATTCGCGCAAAACAATTTTTTTTTTGACATCAGAACGTAGGTACACGTATTTTAAAATGTATTATTGAATTATCATTGTTATTATTGGTTAAAACGAGCGACGACGGCGGCAAAACACCGAACAGTCCCCGTTCTTTCGTTTTCCTGCTTAGAGCAACCTCTTAAAAAGTACAACTCATATTATATTTTCCTATAGAATTGACTCAGAAAAAAAAAATCGCTTATATAACAGTTCTTCGGTTATACACAAAATATTACAGTACTGCGTATACTGTTTTACAAACCGATATATTTTATAATGTTACCTAATTTTTTGTTTGTTATGAAAGAAATTTATTCGACTGTTTAAGAATCCGAATTCCAGCATTGTAAAAGATACTTTTTAGAACACATTTTAAATAATACTTAAATATTGGTCTCAGAAATGTGTAATAAACGAATAATTAAAAATATATATATTTCGTTTTACACTATACACTATAAATATAATGTTTGGTATGACGTTTTTCTTTTCAATAGCAAATAGTAATAATGTTATACGGAGTAATAATGTGTAATACTGTAAATATTAACACGTCGTACTCGAGTTGTAAAACGAGAAATTCGGTCGAAGCAAAATTATTCAATATAATTTGTGTTCGATACAAAATAATTGCGTTTAAAGTACTGTTTAGTGAATAGTAATGAAAAAAAAAAGTGTTTAAACTAATATTATGGGTTCTGACAAAAGTATTTGAATACCGATACTCAAACGCAATAGTTACCTAAAGGTTGTGTAAAAAAAAACAATTGTTTTGAAAATGTGAAAACCGTCCGTCAACGACGTTTTACACGTGAAATGCACACACGTTCAACGTCATAGATCGAGGAGATTTCGACTCGGCGTTTTAACTTTCTTGAAAAAACAGCAATTATTTTTACTCGATCCGTGTTAAGGATAATCGTTATGCAAATACAAAATCATTATATAAGATAATATTTTGTGTTTTGAGGAAATCGCGAACAGACGCGATTACAAACAAAATACGACTCGTCTCGCACGGAGGGCCGTGGCCCACCCGGCCCATCCCGTGCGCACGCCTACGGTTATTCGCATAGACGGATCTACGGGGTTGTGCCGGGTGTGCCAAGGCACACCCTAAAGTAAAAACAAAAAATATATTATACAATAGGTTATAGTATTGGATAGTAAACAAGTGTTGGATACTTCAGATATTTTGACTTTAGCGTATGGAAGAATATTATGAGCTGAAAATAACGCATAAAACGGGTGAATTCGTTTATAGCCTCACCTCTGTATTATAAAAAAAAAAACTACAAAAAAAAAGGCCGGGCACACTCAAACCGTAAAACTCTAGGTTCGCCTATTCGTTATTCGTGTTATGCGTCTCGCTCGAAAAACAAAAAACAAACAAAAATCACAATTTTATATATTATCGCGTGTCGTTTTGCACAGTTCGTCGACTACCAAGACCGGTACCGGCGAGACGAAGTCAAATTCGGCGTGTGCATACCGGAATCGTGTACGGCCGAGAACTTGGAGGCGTCGTTGCAAAAACAGTTGGACGAAGTGTTTGTGCCTGACCGGTTGCAGGCCCGAGTCCGCGTCGATCCGACGTTGTGTTCTACGGACAAAGACGCGTACGCGCGCGACACCGGTTATTACGTAACCAGGTACGTGGCGAATCATTCGACGGACGTCAAAAAAACGTTTAAAGCGCGAATTTAAATTGTATTTATATTTACTTGGTAATTTGCTTGTAAACCAGTTTTTTTTTTTTTTGCGTGGGAAAGTTACGTAACACGATAGCGTTTTTTTTATCCTTCGAATCATGTCGATTTTTTTTTTGTAATAACAATATAAAAAAACGATACACGCGGTTTTTATTGTTTTTTAAACTGTTCAAATTGCTATATAACAATTTGTAATTCAATAAATTGTTTTTCAACGCGAGACGGTTACCCGCATTTTCCATGCAAACAATCGAATTATCGACAAATCTTATATAGAGTATTTTTTATTTTTTTTATTTCTATAATCACAGTGATAATAATAACGCGATATTATTAATCACGACGAATACTAGCACAACACGAAATATCGAAACTGGCATTTTTTTTTTAAATTAAATTTTTGTTTTTAATTTTTAGGGGCAATTTAAAACGTTTTCCGCGATATTTCAATAAATCGCTCTACTTATATACATCGTATTTTTATATCGCAATAAAAAATTATTTTTTTTTAAACATCACACGAAACAAAAAAATACGCGTACTATTAATTTCGATTCCGATCTCTATATATTTCGATCGTCGTCATTATTATTATTATGCCGAACGCCGAAACGATAATTTTGAAAATAATCCGATTCTCCGCGTCGAGTGTATGTAATAAAAAAAATACTTGTTTTTTTGTGTTATTATCGTGATTACGACAATTCAAAATCAATGTCGATATTTACGGGAATTAAAAATAATAATATTTAAACGCTTTTAATTTTCAGAACGATAATGTATATGGTGTTGTTGGTGTGCTGTTTGTGCACCGTATACCATTTAATAGAGATGACTCAAAACGAGGAAAACAAAAGTGAGTGTATCGCGCGCATTCCGTTGTGCGTATTTAAAAATTCAATTGTTTTTTTTTCGATACGTTTTTACGTACGTTGAACGCTTAATAACAACGATAATGGTGTTTCCAGAGTTTTGTTCTTAGAGACTTTTTTTTTCTCACTCAATTTTCTCGATTGTAGTAGGAAATTAAATTGGGTCCAAGTAGAATAGAAAAAAAATGGTGTTTTTTTAAGAAAAACTTAAGAGAGACGACATAAATAAAAGTGCGAATTTCATTTTGTCGTTTGTATTTAAATATAATTTTTCTTTTACATATATGTGTAATATAATATAAAATATACAATTTCAAAAAACCACTGCAATCGTAAATGTTTTTTTCGAAGCGCAACAACACCCAATTTATTTATTTAATAATAATTTTCGCGTTACGCCACTGGACTGCAGGCCTCTCCTCGGACCAGCGTGTAAAATGATAATCTAACTATCGGCTAAAATAAATGTTTTTGGCCGAGATAAATCCGAGTGAATATACGCGTTGAACCTTTAACGAAGCCCTGAAAATTTACTTTTCGTTTGTGTACAAACTTTGAAAGCGTTACTCTAATGCAATAACAGCTTATTATTGCGCCGTTTCCAGAAAGCGTATCGGTGTTCGTCGGTTGGTTTTCGATCGTTTACAACGGCAAAAAGCTAATCAAATACAACCGAAACAACGATTTGAATATTTTCAACGGTTTAAAAACGGTGACGATGATATTGATATTGTTCGGTCACGTAATCCTCTACAAATCGACACATCCCACGCTGTACGCGATGCAGTTCGAAGAGGTAATCGAGGCATTCGATCGACACTTCATATTTTTACGATTATATTAGTTTTTTCGCGATCATTTTATATTCTGTCGTATGTATCAATATTACAGTTGTACAAAGTCGGACCGGACATATTACTGACGTGCATGAATTTCGTGGATCCGTTTTTCTTCATAAGCGGTTACCTAATGTACGTGATGATCAAGCCGAAGCTCATGAAACGTGGCACCAGCTGGACTCAGATACCGAACATCGTGTTTTACAAATATTTAAGGTACAATGAACATATTGTAAAAAAAAAAAAAATTTTTAACGCATTTATGATCTAAAAATTACATCGAAAACTTGCCTTGACTATAAAAGCATTCAGGATTTAAAAAGTGACGGTGTTCCAGGCAAATCCTCGAGATTCGTTTTTTATTTAAAAAACAGATGATAATAGACGATGTTATGGTACAAAATTGAGAAAAAATATCTATTTAAATCTGGTATACATATTTATAAGTTAAGAATAACATGAAAAACTTTAAAAGTGCAGCGTTTAAAAGTATTTGAAAAATGGTATGAATGCGCATTACAACGTATGTTCTATAATTATTAGTACGCCATTACAATTCACAGATGACAGGCCTAGGGCCATTCTGAGTATTTTGCCACTCATAGACACACATGATAAATTTACCTTTAAAATATGCTCTGGGAGGGACTTCTTAAAACGGTAAATATGGAATAAAAAATATAAAATATTTTTACTTATACAATTTCCGAAAAATAGTTTAAAAAAATAACACGATATAAAATATTTAAAAACTTATATTAAACTTGGCGGTTTGCATTCCTACCGAAATAGTATCAATATTTTCTCGCAAAAATTGATCTAACATTAACTAACCGCTAATCGTTCTCGACCTCTCTTAAATCGCAGTGCCATAGGAGGATTTTAATAAAATTTTCAACGCGATCTATAAAAGATTTATAATTTTCTTCGTATCGAGCTTACGTCATACCTATATATATCGTGTCTGTACTTGTGGTGTTTTAAATTTTTATTTATATACATATGTGTGTAACAGTGGCGATTATAGGGGCGGGGGCGACAGGTGGATCGCCGTTTTATAGAGTAAATCGATCGTTTAGTGCTTAGCTGACGACATACTCGGTCGTTCGTGTACCGTGTAAACAAGTCAACGTGTAAATGTGAGTAAACGAGTAAAAGTTAAATAAATAGTAAACGTGTAAAATAAACGTGTAAATGAGTGTACAACGAGGAAAGATGAATTCTTACGTTCATTTCATGTCATTGAAATACGCGAAATAATATTATTGTTAATAATTATAATTATAATAATAATAATAATAATAATAATAATAATAATAATAATAATAATAATAATAATAATAATAATAATAATAATAATAATAATAATAATAATAAAATGAATAATAAAGATTGCATACGCGCGTACGATCGGTTAAAAATCAGCGTCAAACTAAACAACCACATATATCGACAAAGCGCTGTCATCCGACCGCAATAAAACGATAAAAGAAAGTAGTCACCAGATAGCGTTACGACACAACATAGAGAGCGTGGCAGAAAGGCGCTTATAAATAGCGGTCCGAAACCATCGGACCGCTCAGTGTAGTCACGGCGGTCAGACGTGAACAACGTCGTTCGCGTCTGATTGCGGTGTGTCTGTGTGTGTGTGTGTGGTGTTGAGACTGACCGCTATTTATATGCGCCTTTCTGCCACGCCCTCTATATTGTTACGTAGCGCTATCTGGTGACCAGTTTTGTTGTTGTTTCGTTTACGTTCAATGCACATTGTTCTTTCTTTTTCTACATCTGGATTTCCTGTCGGTACATTAATAGATCATTCTTCTTGGTTATTACTCGTCGTTGTAGATATTTCATTGGCACAGGGGGCTGGTTCCATTTCCCCTTTCCCCACTTTGAATATCATGTATAACCGCCACTGGTGTGTACGCATTTCATCTGTTCTATTCCAGGATGATGCCATCGTACGCGGCGATGATGTTATTGATGGCGTACCTCATACCGTACTTGAACAGGGGCCCGTTTTGGGCGTCCAGGATGTGGCCCGAGGCGGAAAAATGTAAAAATTACTGGTGGACCAATTTTCTCGGCATAAGCAATTTAGTCGATTCTAAAAATCAAGTACGTGCAAACACTACGTTATTATAATATGTACATATTGTATTTCTTGTATACTTGCTGTATTAAAACACTGCGCCGTGTAGTGTATTACACACTTTATATAAGACATTTTTTTTAATAGTAGGTAATATTTACCAAACACATAACTGAAAATTATAATTAAACGTTTGAAATGAATGACACATAAATGGAAAAGAATTATTGCAAATATTTCTTTGTACGGTTGGAATTCATATTACGTCCTGTAGGAGTCCGTGAAATATGGTTTTTTCATTTATGAAAATATGCCCTTGAAAATGTTGTTATTTATTAAAATTCATAAAACACTTAAATTTTTTACTTTAGAAATATACGCGGGTTCATATAATATGAAAAATATGTTCGCTATATAAAATCTATTTAGTTTATGAAAACCGAATAATGATTTTCGCGAACGAGAAACGTTTAAAATACGACCACTTCGACATCGTTATTACGATTATTGCGGGATTCGATTTAGATTTTTCAAAATCAACTCGAAACATTTAAAAAATCGTTACGAAATATTTCGAATATAGATTTCGGTTATGGTTTCGGAGTTAAGAAATTAATTTTCCAAGGATTTGGCCCAGCTTTGAGGTTTTTTTTCTTGTCTTTAGAAATCCTTAACAATTACGAAATAATAACTTGGAATTTTTTTGCTCCTCCTCCGATATTACAGTGTTTAATGGTCGGATGGTACGTCTCGTGTCTCCTTCAGTTCTTAGTCATCGGGACCGTTATTATATACATTTGCGTGAAGAGCCGAAAAATCGGCACGGGACTGATTTGCGTACTGTTTTGCGCGTCTCTGGTCGTACCGTTTGTCTTGACTTACGTCAGCCGGTCGTACGGCATAATCAGAGTGACGATACCGTAAGTCGACGACATTGATATACAAACAACGAATAATAACAACACATTTGAACAGTGCTCGGAAATAATAACGTTATCGTTGTCCGTTTTCAGGTTTTTAGACGATCCGAATAGCTCGTTCGAGTTTAGGAACCTGTACAAGCCTTTCTACATGAGAGGTATACCGTTCTACGCCGGAATGCTGGCGGCCGTTATCATCGAAGAATTGAATAAAAAAAAAATTAAACTGTCCAAAGTAATGTTATATAACGAACGCGCGTTCGTGTTATTACAAAAAAAAAAAAAAAAAACAGGAACAAAACCGAAATATTTGTATAATTTTTTTTTTTTTTCGTAGATCACGATTTTCGTTTGGACGTTTATCATAACCACGGTTTGCATATTCGTTCAATATCACGGCGCGAGGTTTTACGACAGACACAGACCATACAACGTCATCGAACACGCTTCGTACGCGACAATCAGCCATTGCATATGGACTTCAATGCTATTTTGGATCGTGATCGGTCACTTCACGTCGGGCTACGGTACACCGAGTTTTATATTTTATATACATATGTGTACAATCGTTGTAGTTGAACATAATTTAATATTAAGCACTCGGTTTTGAGTACACTTGGAGTAGCTTAAATACGCGCATGCGATACTAAGAAACTAATAAAAAAAAAATTGCCATTTTACATAAATAAAAGACCTAAAAAATATTGCGAAGACTTAAAAAAAAAAAATAAAATTTCGTTTTACTTTACACAAAAACCCTTGCTTACTCACTTGAGATTAATTATTAATTGTATAATTGTACCGATATATGTAAGGATCAATTTAATCAATGTATTGCGATTCTGTAGGAATATAAATATTTTTTTTATAATAAATATAAAGTAATTCAAATATTTTTTTACGAATATTCGAAATATTTAATTATTGATATGAATTCGAATATATATGTATATATATTCGGAATGCCTTTTTTTTTATTAAAATATTTATTCTAAATACTTTCAAAAATATTTCGCCCAAAAATGGATTTAAGCAGATCACATCCAAAACATCCCGTTTACATATTATAATGTATTACTATCAATGTGTTTCCGATTGGTTTCGAATGAACGGAAATATTTTACCAACGCGTATATTGCGTTTGTTACTGCAGGTCCCATCGAAAGAGTGTTCAATAACCGACTTTGCACGATCTTGGGCAGATTGTCGTACTCGGTGTATCTCGTCAACATGCCGGTAATGATGGCAATAGAATACAGAGACAGCGCGTCGAGTACACCGACCGCGCCGATGTATGTAAGTATAAGATTTGACAATAATTAACGTTGTGAGGCGCACTTGATTCCAGAATTTTCATTATATATTACTATATGCACGTCAATGCGTTTTCAAGTCGAGTAATTTATATCAGTGGCGTTTATTTTAAACAATCGGGAAAAGATTTTGACTCTTTTTCACGTGTTTTCATTAATTTTTGTGTGGTTCCTTAGACTCGCGTCTATTTCCTATTATTTATGTTGAAATTTTTAATATATAATTATAAAAAAAAACCTATAACATCGGAATCGAGTTATTTTAAAATATATACGTATTTTTATTAACTTGTAAAAATTAACTTTAAACAGTTTGATTTATATATTTTTATTATATGTAATGGAATTTTCTCGACTAAGTTACCCCCCACTCCTCTCCCAGAATAAATCGATTGATAAACGAATGATCGAACATTGCGTGTATTTTTGGAAACACATTAAAAAAATATATATACATTTCAAACAAAACTGAATAAAGCACAAAAATTCATGTATAAACAGAATCAAAGTTAAAATTATTAATACTCATATAGGTCATAAACGCGCAATTCGACGTAAAAATTTCTTAAAAATCGTGAGAAAAAATTCGTATATCTTTTTAATAATTTTTTTTATTTACTCATTTATTTTGTTTTGTAAAAACGTTTTATTTCGCTTATTATTCTGACCATTCGACGTGTCGGTTTAAAAAAAAAAAAAAATATGACAATCGACGTTTAATCTTACGGGTGCCATAATGAAATGTAAATTTCCTATAATATAGAAACGTACAATTTTTTCCGAATTTTCACACCTACATAATATAATTAAATCGTTTGGTATTATAAAGTTCGGTCAAAATCGGAGGAAAAGCGTTAACGTAAACACAAAACTTACGTGTTTATTATTTTCCTACAAAATGCTTATCATTTTCAGATCGACGGATGGATCGTCGGTGCGTTTAGATCGTATTTAGCCGGTCTGGTGTTGTACTTGGTGGTCGAAGCACCGTTCAACGCTATAATAAAAACGATATTTCTCGGCAGGTGAGTACACGTTATGTATATACCGAACAACAAAACAGACGTTGAACGTTATCGACCTGTATCGAAAACGGTTCATAAATATATTATTTTCATTCTGTGTTTTCAGCAAAAAACAAATCAACGCGGAAAATGACGGCGAACGCGCGGACCGGAGCAATTCTAAAATCGAAAATTCACATATAGACTCGAGACTATAATGATTATATTTTAATCTCCCGTATACCTGCCGATCAGCTATACCTATATAAATATATATTATATGTTCGTGGAAATTCGGCACATTTCACGTAATACGCGAGCGTAAAACTGTCAAAAAAAAAAAGGGGGGGATGGTTATAAATAATTTCTTATAAAACTATTGATAAGTTTATGGGCGAAAAAAATATTGTTTCATTCATTTGTTTATAACGACAATAATAATATAATATATTATTATAATGCACGGTGGACGTAATAGTAAAAAAACAGTTCGTCAACACGATATGATTGTAACGCGATTTCGGTGACAATATTTTCTCGTCACGCCGCGGTGGTCGGGGGGTGTCGATAAAGACAGGTTTAATAATTCTGGAATTCGAATAATCCGAGTGGCGCAAAAACGATCGGAATCCACCACACAATTCAAGTATATATCGTACATTAATGTCTGTGACCGGAATCGAAAAATATCACTTGTATATGTATTACGTACCGACGACGTGGCAAACCCGCAATTTCATCTCGTTTCGTTTTCGACGAATAGCGAATAGTCTAACGAGTGTTTTCCTACACTTTCGATTTACAAGCGAAAACCGTTTAAAATTTAATCCCGTAAATACCTTTAATATTTATTACGCGTATTAGTGTTTTTATACGAATATACTTTATAACGTTTACAACACGCCTATTATGACACGAGTAATCCGCCGTTTTTTTTTTGTTAAAGAATAAAATTTAAAAATAATATATATTAATTAGATTAGATTTTTGCGCGTTTCTGTTACTCCGGCACGTACCCGTCCCTGCGACTTTTATACAATAAAACAAAAAGTGTAGCCGGTGTTATGGAGACGTCGCTTAAGCGAATTGCTCAGACAAAAGATGTTTTGTATGAATTCGAATTAAAACACTTTTTTTTTTTAAAACCATTTTAAACGCACTTTACGCACCCGAAGAATCGTTTTATCAAAAGCAACGATTTATCGCGTTCAAATTTACACAGTAAAAACAAAACTCTAAAACTTAATCTAAGCGATTCACTTAAACGAAACACCAGCAGCGGGGCTCGCTACCCCATTTTATTTTTCATTTCTACGTTGACATTTAAAACGTATTCCGTTATTGCCATTAATCATCGTGTACGTCGGAAATAATAATATTATTTCAAACGCGCCCTGCTACTCGTGGCACGTCGCGTCGATGCGCGTATATTACAATAATATTATACGAGTTTAGGTATACGTGTATTATATACAGAATTGTATTGCAGTATTAATAAAACGCAGCGTTCTACATTTTTAATCATACAGAGTGATCGTAATAATAATAATAATAATTACAATAATTCGTTTATTTCGATCGCGTCATCGGTACACCGTTCTCCGTTCGTGATTTACGTTTTATTAGCCATTTACTGAGATAACTGCGGAGAGGGTTAACACTGCGGCGCAGCGTATAGGGCGATGACGCGGACTGCTTGATTCAGGGACGGTGTGTTATACACATCACGTCGTACATTTTTTTATCGATCGATTTTTTTATTATACAAAAAAAAAAACGACAAATCCACGTTATTATAATAAGAGTATTGAATATTGGGAAACGTTTCGGCAATACAGTGGTTTTAAAAAACGTGCTGTTTGACTATTATAATTTAGTTTTCTTTTACGCGGAGAATCACTGTCGGTCGAGTTACTTTTGAACGATTACCGAGAAAGTGACTCGCACTCGTTACACCAATAAAATTTTATTTTACTTTTTAAAAAAAATAATTGACCGCCTACGTTATTTTTACGCGACAAAAATAAATAGCTTGAATATAAGTTGACTTTCGGCGAAAACGTTGGTTAATCTTATGATTTTTTTTAGGAATTATCGATTTATGTACAGAATTCTAAACTCTTATTTGGTCGCTGTATATATTATTTAAGGAATATTGAAATATTATTAATGTTAAATTAACTTTACATCGGTATTCGAAAAAATTATGGTATAATTTTAACGTAAATATTGTACAATATAAATATATATATATATATATATATATATGAAACGAGTTATATCTGTTGTTTAACATCGTTTCCGAAATACATATATTGGTTAAATAGAATCACTTATATTGTTGAATTTGCGTTTTTTATATTTTATTTAAATATTAAATCCAAAAGTCACTCGCGATCCACCAAACAATATAATATATTAAATTATAATATATCCCTGTCATTAGTAGTGATCCACTTGAATCGACATTCACCGCCCACTGTAGAAAACGCCTTTAATCAATGCCCAATTTACTTGGTTGTTTTTCTAAAAAAAGTAAATATAAATATAAGAATTTAAATATAAATTGGTCGAATTCCTAGTCAGTACCTAATATTGAATTTATAAAATGTCATTTGTAATTAATTACATTTCCCTATTATAATCGTTAACTGTTTTTTTTTACAAATTACACGTATAAAACATAATGTATGTACACACAACATACTAAAAGTCAATTTAAAACCGTGTCTAAAATAATGGATATGGCTATTAAGTATTAATACATACTAAGTGGTGCGTTGGTAAATAAAATCGACGGTATACTTACGCACATTTCCAAATATTTAATTACAAAAAAAAAATGTTTTTCGCTCCCCTTCGTAACCATAAAAATAAACAGAATTATTTTTCATACAATCTTATATTAAATGAAAATTGTGGAATCGTTTTTTATTATTATATATAATTTATGTAGTATATATTCTATACGTATATTAAATTTTATAATTACAGTGTTTGTTGGGGTCTCTCTTTCAATTTTAATTATTTTAAACTGTCTGTGATCACTGGTAGTATCATCAGTTTTAGCATAAGCAATGCAACTTGATTTTCATATCGAACTTCCCTATTTTTTTCATTCAATTTTTCTTTTTTTTATGTGTTTTAACACACAAATCAATTTTCTACGTTGAAAACGACACTATATTTTTTATAGTAGCAACAGCTGCAGTTTGAATTTTCTTCTATTTGACTTATATATTATTTACATTGCATTTTTATATTATTATAAATTGTAAATCAAGATTGACAGAATTCAAATCGAGATCTATATATTATTATAAAGTATCCAGAACAGAAATGATTGTGTTTTTTTTCTCCAATAAATATACAATAATAAAGGCCCAGATAATTTTAGTAAATTATAATTATTGTCATGTATAGTTAAACAATAAAAATGATTGAAAAACTATAAAATTAGCTTATCAGCTGATGCTAATAAATCAAAATACTTATATTTTATATTAATTTCGTAACATAAGTGTCGTGAATTTGTGACAATTTCTTTTACGTATAAACGCAAATATTTTTTTCTATTTTTATTTTTGATTAGGTAATTACTTTACCATATCTAATAATACATAACATAGTTTTTTGAGAAACTTATACGATTTTCTTTTATACGATAATATTATTATAATTTTACGTCCAAATGATGACTTCAAGTCGTATACCTGAATTACATGTGAATTATGAATAATGATAATAATCAAATTAGGCGTATACAATACTCGTAATGTATATATGTAGATAATGTAGATCGTTGAACACGGATTTTCTTTTTGGAATGTGAAAACCAAATTTCTGATGATGTTCCAGAAGAATTTTGAAATGTCTCACACTACACACCTACCACATACGATAAATTTTCTCGAGTATATTTTTTTGGAGAAAAATTACGTTTTACGAACTTCGTTGTAGTTATATTAAACACGGTAGGTACATGATATAATGTCAGAAATTCGCGAACACGTGAATTTCCGACGAAATTTCGTCTCTGCAGTTTCGTTCGTAGTTATCCGAATATATACGAGTATATTATGTAAGTGCACAGGATGTTTAAACTTTTTTCTTACAACGTAATATCACCGTAAAATTAAATTACGCATTAAACCGTTCGCGAAAAGGAACCGTGAGAAATCAGCTGTAAAATCGACGGCGGTAAAAACAGCGAGACGTCGTTACATAAAACGTTTTCATTTTATATAATATATGTACGTACATAGTGTGTGCTGCACTGAACTCAATACATGGACGCGTATATTAATCAAAATATGATCCCATATAGGAGGCCGCCATATGCATTCTATAAGGTATAAAATTCATGGAGAATACGATGAAATATAGTTTTTTTTCCATGATATTTACCGTGTTTTTATTATTTACTTTGAGATAACAGGACACAAACCGATGAGTTATCATGTTTTATTATTTACTTTGAGATAACAGGACACAAAACGGCGTGTTCATCGTATCAATGTTAGCACCAAAATCAATTATTTTTATATAACGAAGGTGGTAACAAAAACAGGAAAATAGAAACGAAATGCATATGCCGGCTCACTATAGGGGTCTATTTTTCATCTAGGAGAATTATACAGAATGCGCGTTCCATGTATTGAGTCCAGTAGTGTGCTGTACGTCCGCAATACTTTGAAATATATGTACGCGTCAAATACAAAAAAATATTTCCAATTTGGTTTTTCGACAGTTATACACTAATATCAATAATAGCCAATTTAATGATATCAATTAAAAAAAAAATTAAATTAATATTTGAAATAGTTATTTTGTCGACGTCGTTTTTCTATTCGATTTAAAAACAAATTACGCATATTGAATAAAAAATACGAGAAACTGAGCGGGTTGATTTTCGAGGATATCTTCATGAAAGTTCGCAAAAATTAATCTCGCCTATATACGTGTGTGTGTGTATTAGGTACTGATTTTAGTACAATTTTTAAAAGCCAGTAGCTTATACCAGATATACTTTTAAAAATTAACTTTTTTGAGTCATACAATTAATTATTGCACTGAATACGACAAATCTATGTGACGTTCGATGGCTATAGAAATTTACTGTCCAAAGCGAAAATTCTGTTAATAGACGGTGCAAAACGAGTAAATATACACTGCAGATTTCATGTAGTATTCAAATGTATATTATAATTCAAAATAAACTGATTTCTGACTGGAAAACGAGGAAAAAGATCAAATAACGTGATACTGAATTTCATATCGAGAATCGATGATAACTTTGACGCGTGACGGTGAAAGAGAAACGATTTGATTCACAAAACGAATACCTACGTATTATATTATGTAGATAAAATATACGCAAAAAAACGTGTGTTATACGCATATCATCGCGGTAGAATATTATTATTTAGTGCTGAAGACTAAATATATTTCAAGTTAATAAAAATCATTTTTATTTTAACACGACGTCTCCTTCTCCTCCATTAGAAATAAAAATCCAGAGAAGAAAAATTGTATACACATATATGTACATCATGTACGAATAGTGACGAGTGATCGTACATATAAAATAATTGCGAATAATTTGCGAATATAAAATAGGATAAAAATAATAATAAATAAACGGTGAGTGTTATTGATGTTAAAGAAGCGCGAAACGTTTGGAATTTGAGTAACAACTTTTCATAGCCGACGACACGTTCACGCGCTTTCTTGCCGAATCCCGAACGTTCTTTCCATACGAAACGATCACATTTCGTTTCGCTTAAACGGGACCACCTGTTTTGCGAAACAATCGTGAATTCGGTCGATTTTTCTTTCTGAAAACACCCGGTGAAACCGTCTAAATATTATTTATATAACGGCAAACGACTCGACGGGGGAGGAGGGCTTAAAAATATGGTAACTGCGTGGTTTTTGTTTTTTTATTTAAAAGCTTTAAGTTTTCAGGAACGATTTCGCGTCAAAGGTGCGTGTGTTGTAAGGAGGGGGATGAAGGTTTTGTGTGAAAAACAACGGCTTATTCTTTGTAATTCTTTTTTTTTTTTTTTTACATAAAACCAAATACTTTCTGAAACATTAAACTTAATGGACTCACGTTTACGCTATTATATTTGACATATATTTGCACGCGTCTAAAGTCGCATCGATCATATTTAGTAATAATAATAGTAAATAATAATAATAATAATAATAATAATAATAATAATAATAATAATAATAATAATAATAATAATAATAATAATAATAATAATAATAATAATAATAATAATAATAATTATAACGTAGAAATAATTGCAGATATTTATTGTTGTAGCAAAAGCTCGTCGTAAATGGTCGTAAATTCCCTCACAATATGAAATAATGTCTTGTATTCATTAGAGCACTTAAAACATTTATAAATTATAGTGGAATGAATTATGGTTGAATGGGCAGGGAGAGGCAGTAAATAAATGGTACCTATATAATGAGACATTAAGGCAATAACACAAGAAACCTATAAAATAAGGCCACTAGATGCACGGCGCGTATACAGAGTGTTCAAAGTCAAACGATTTAAAAACATTTTCTCCAAAAAATATTATAAATATAGAAAATTGTTTCCATTTTTTAAATGTTTTTTTTTTTATGTTTTATTATTTCTATAACAGTAAAACGTTAATTATTGTTAAACCAACTAAAACAGTTTAGTTGCTGTTTTTCGTACATCAATCAACCGATATTTTTATGTGATTTTCGTTACTGTAAAATCATGCACGAATTAAGATCTAGAAAAAAAATATGATATTTATGTCGACTACTCGCAAAATTAAACTGTATAATATCGCACCATTAATGATAATTTTTAAACGTTAAAGTGCGAAAATTATTCGAAATAAATCGATTTTACTCTTATTTTTTCCCTAATACCGTACTACATAAATCTACAAAAACTGCGAGGAGCGTGAATATCGTTGGTCGTTTAATTACATTCAATCGAATGACAAATGAACTCGTCTATATTTATACAATCACGGGCGTTTACACAAGCCTTTGCTATCGGCACGAACACGAAACAATTTCGACATTTCGAATATATATTGTCCAATTAAAAATACACGTATACTGTGCTCGTTTATAAGATTCATAATAATAATTATGTTCATTTCATTACAATACGACGTATAAGTAACCGAACGATTTGCAGACAACGAGATTTTCCGGCAAATTGCGTTCTCAGTAGTGATAAAAATAGTATATTCGCCGTTGGCTCCGGGGCTTTCGTTATTCGTACCGATATACGATGTAAGAATTGTACCAGAAAAACCGTATTGTAGTAGATATAAAGTTTGTATTAACCGACAAATTTCTAAGTTATATTTAAAAAATAATTTATGCGCGTTTTGCGAATTGCGATCATGTGGAATTTAATTTTTTAAGCTTTAAGTAAGGAAGTCGGAATATATATATATATATTTTTTTATAATTCTAAACAGCCATCGAGTTAAGCGGAATTTCAAAAAAAAAATTACGTGATATGCACTTTTCTTAATATCTGGTTCTTCATTGTCTACGATATTTTATATTACGAACACGCTGAATTATTTTACAACGATATTTTTGTCGTGATTTGCGATGCTATAAGTATGCGTAGGTACCTATAGTAAAACGGCTATTATCCGCACTTTTAGAAACACTTCAAAAACTCGAAGAAAATAAGTTACCGAATATTAGGAACATTTTATAACCTCTAATTATTTTCCTAAAATTTAAATTAGAGGCATCGGAGCCGGCTATTTGTTAACAATAAGTAGCATTTCGGCGTTTTTATCACAAATCATAATCCGGTTTTCGATTAAACGTTAAAACAACGCCGGAAAGACGCATTCGAAAAATACCGAAATCTGAAATTATTCGGACGGCTTTCGAAATTCGAATTCTTAAAATCCAAGTCCAAAGCGACGAGATGTGAGAGTTTTTCGCTTAAGTCGGAGTTTTCGCAATAAAAATTGAAAATTTCACGAAAAACGTATTTTCTTATGTAAACAATTTAATTTAAATAAACCTTTTTCTATAATTAAAACGCAAATGTGTAAGTGTAGAAGTCATAGAATACAATTTTTTTGTAGCGTTCGTCGGTTCCGCCTGATACACAAGCTCCGTGTAATAATATTATACACGTATTTTGATATTTGTATGACAGGAATTTGAAAAAAAACGTGTTTTTCAGAAAAAAAGAAATAAAGACTATATAGTTTTTTCCGTCAGCGATATCGAATTTCCAGCCAAATAAAATAAGAAAAAAAAATTGCGCGCAATATCGTCATACAAGACGAATAAAACGTAACAACATATTATTATAATGTATTTAAATGTCCAACAGGACGTATAGTACATATTAATATATGTATTATTAGTATAACACGCATTGTGTGTACCAGCGCGCGTGTATATAAATTTCGGAGAAAATGAGAAGATCAATACACGGCGAAGCGAAGGCCCCGAAGGTTTAGAAAACGGAAAATTGAGATGTAAAAGGGGGAAATAAACTAGACATAATTATACTGATACACGCGTGCAGACTGACTATCACGTTTATTGAACATATACTCGTATATTCGTTCGACGAGCTAAATATTAAAAATTTTATAAAAAGCGATACGATTCCTTTCGCGTACTGTTTTGGTTTGGCAAAATTGTTATTTATATTACGATATAAATATTAATATTATTATATTAATTAATAATATTTAATTAATTTTAATATTTAATTAATTATATTTATTAAATTATATTAATATTATTATATTATTTCGTATATCAATAATATATAATTATATGGAACATAGGCGTAGAGAAGGGAGAGATTGGGTCGGGTGTTCGAACCCCCTTCATCGATAAACACTTATTAATTTTTTAAACATAAATACTAGACATTTATAAAAAAACATAAAAAAAAAATAGTATCAAATATTATAAATTCACTTGCAAAATTATGTAAATATTAAACACACGCTTTATATTTTCCTTTACGTCACAAAATTTCAGCTCAGAAATAAATAATCTTGCACGCGTTGTTGTTATAACACACACTACACTACTACTATAGTATATTATACGTGACATTTGTATACGACATACTTAAAGGAACACTGTGATAATCCAAGAGCGTTTTACCGGTGTTATCCTTCTGAATATTTACTATTGGATCGAAAAGAAATAGGTTAAATTTACTTTCATAATAGTTAAACGTTTTGTAATTGATTTAAAAAAAACTATATATATAAATAATATAATCACCTTACGACGTTGCACAATAATTTCAAAATTTTTATTCCAAGACATTTACAAAGTTTCAGTAGATAATAGAACATGTTTAAGCATTCATCTATATTTACGTCTTTGATACAGGAGAAACGAAAATAATGTTTTTTATTGTTTGTCGTTCTACGCTAATATCGTAGATTACATAAATTACACATTATGCAGCGTATTCGATCTACGGTATAAATTTATTAAAAATGAATTTCTCCAAAAATTCTACAATACTGTAAATACGGCGACCACTATAGGCAATTTCACAGCACTGAAAAATGTTTCACGTCCGGAGAGTGCAAAACAGTCCGCCGGCGTTCACATGTTTGTCGTTGATATATATTATTATTTTGTGTATACATAACGCATTTTAAAACGTCTCCAGAATTTTATGACGTATTTACATTTTTTTTTGTTTATCTAAGTTATCCATACAAAACATAATATAACAACTTGTGTATTCATCATAGTCACAACTAGAGCTTTATTTGTGGAGCCACGCTAGAACTATTTACAAGTTTAAACGACCAACTCCCTGATGCAGGAGTAAGCAACATACGAATATTTTTCAAATTTCTAGCATATTAAATTAATAAAATAAAATAAATAAAAATTTAGATATATTGTCTATTTTATATCGATTCGGAACGGGGAAAAAAATGACTTTTTTTGTGTATTTTAAGACGACAACAGAAATATCAAACTTGGGTTAGGTCGAAAACATTACATGAAATTTCGAACACGGAAATAATATATATATAACGTGTTATAACTCGGGAAATGTCTTATATTTATCGGGCGTATAGCCGTGAAATGGAAATACGATACACTTCCGCGCCACGGACGCTATCGGTTGAGAACCCTCGATCGAATCCGACCTAACTAGACCCTCCGAACTATTTATCTTTATAATTTTGTTCCGTAATTATTAAGTTTAGGTACTTAATAATAATTATTAGCAGCGCAACGTAATTTATAGCTTTATATACTATTATTATTATTATCTATATACACCGCGATGAACGAAATAAGGCAGATGGCGTCCCTGTAGACCAATTTGTTATGAAAGAAGAAGATTAATGAATTATTAATTTATGGATAATAGTTGCACGTAACTTGCATGAAATTATCGGGTGTTAAAAATTCAATAATCGTCTACTCCGTAAATTAAAATAGGAAATTAAGCGTAAATCGTCATTTCAATATACTATCACATCGCGTAGGTATGTCACGGGAAAATAATCCATTTCAGCAGAATTCGTATTTTGAAAACACTTTTATTGCTAATAACTTTCGTAAGAGTTATCTATGATAACGATTTTAATAAATGCTCAGGCGTAAGCGTAAAAAACAAAAATGTCAAAATTCTGTACCGTATATCTCAAAATTCAATGAAATGTGCTATGGATAACACACTTATACAAATATATATATAATACAATATTGTTTGTTTTTGAATACATTTCAATTTACATATACAAGACAGTTAAAATAAATATTTAAAAGATCTATAATTTTGTTTAATAGTTTGTAAAGTTTTTTTTTTATATTTAGTAGTTGAAATCTTTTCTGCAGAGATAATTTTAGAGAAACGGTTACATACAAAGTAATGCAGAGAAACGGAAAATGTTGAATGCAAAATTCGTTACTCTCTGTTGAGTAGCGAGAAGGAGTTTGACTTGTATGTATAAGAGGCGTATATGAAATTCAGTTATCACGGAGGAGCAGTGGACAGGTCAAGAACGCGTCAAACGTCAAAGCGTTTTACCGGACGGCGATTGCGCAACGGTATTCCTTCCCGGGGTCGTGTTCCTTCCACTACTCTAAAACTTGGATTTGTAATTCTCAGCCGATTAGTTTCGTTTCTGGATAGCAAAAAATAACAGCTAAACATCTACACCGTCGTCCGTTGCGCATCGTCCCGAAACATATGGTTTCGAGTCGTGTGGACCGGTATTTGTGCAAAGTGATTTCCTATAGGAACTAACTATAACGTTATAACGTTGTGTAGCAATGCTCGAAACGTTTTCGGGTAACTTGACTTTGAGAACACCGGGTTTAAACGAGACGGAGTGATTTCGCGTACGGCCCAAGTGTCAGACGGTAGCGGTCAGACGGGGTTTTGCGATTTTATTTCACGAAGGACATTTTGAAGACTCTACAGTATTCGTCCCTAAAAACCATTCTCGACCTCAAAAGACGGATCGCCGAAGAAATCGACAACATTCCTACAGCTGACACGTTGCGTTTCAAAAATCGACTTCCCGAGTGTGCACCTGTCCAGAGAAACGATGTCTAATTTTCTATCGTTTAAAATATGATTGTTTTTCGATTTCCGACAAATAAGCTCATTCGAAACACGATGTTTTCATCCGTTCCTCTCGGTCAAAAATCGTTCAGTTTTCACGCAGGGCCGGTGTGTACAACAGTTGACTGATGTAAACAGGAAGCAGAGCAGGGGAAAAAATCGAAAATCACTTAAGTCTCTTCGTTACCGTGTGTGTGTGTGTGTGTGTATAGCGAGTGTTAAATGTAAATACGGAGGAATAACGCGCGCGTTGTCTTATCGGCCGCGTGACTCCCACGAGAGACTATACGGCTGTGATGGAGCAATTTAATATATCATATACAAACACACACATATATATATTTATGCCACTTTTAACCCGACTTATGCATATATATATTATATAGGCCGTGTGTGTACGTGGAGGTTATATATCGCTGTTCCGGTGAATTAAACGATTTCGTCGACGACTTCGTATATATATATATATATAGTCAGCTCTCCAGGGGAAACCGCGCGCGCACGTCACAGTCCGCGTCCAGACGGAGAGCGATTTTCGAGAACGATAAGTTTTAGCCTTTTTTTTAAAAACGTTATGCGACTTTGAGTGTACACACAAATCGCGTGCATATCGATTAGATTAAACTATTTAAAAAAGTTCCAGTCAAGTATTGTACATGGTTGCAGAACTTTCTAAAAAAAAAAAACTCCGCGCAGCGCATGTTTTTGATAGAACGAAAACGACACTTAAGATACGACACGCATGGAGAACGGTGATAGTGAAATCGCGTTCGGGTCTCGTATGACATCTGCAATAAAGAACGAGAGAATTTTAGTGTGAATTTATTTTAAAGAGTTACGACGGCAATATTTTTTTCACGTTTCCTAATGTAAATATTCGTTTAGGAAATTCTTCTGGATTCGCTTTTCCCGCTCAATTTCCTCTCTCTAACGATAGCACAGCAAGCTTTTCCCGATTGTTGTAGGTTCTCGTTTTTTTTTCGTCTTTATTGAAGAACACCTTTCAGCTGTAGCAAGTGAAACTGGACTGATTATAAAATGCACACTTTTTCTAGCTGCAAAAACAATTGATTCCATTCGTTTTGGACATAACGTCAGCGGTAAGTGTACTCGACTGCGTACAACTAAAAGCCAGCAGGGACGATCTCAGGAAAAAATCATGGTGGGGGGTGTAGTCTTTAAAATTGCCGACTAGAATTTGAAATTCCAAATTTTTGTTAACTAATAAATTACTTTTAGTTACATATATTATAAATTTATAATTTTTTTATTACCTCATGTTTCAATTAAATTTGAAGTTAAAACTTAGAAATATCTAACTTATTATTTTTAATTTATATCAGAATGGAATAAATTATAAAGTCGACAAACAAATGAAATAGGTAGTCATTATAATTCATCGCTTATTATTTATTATAAAATCGTATTAAAATTAGTTACAGTGTTTGAAAACTATTGTAATAAGTGCCTCAATTTTTTATACACGCAAAAATATTTATTTATCTATATACTTTCTTCACAATTGAACCCTGCGATGCTTCAGCATAGCCCACTTTTGTACAAGATCATTGACATCCAAACTATCTGTTATTTCTTTTTCGCAACTCAACATAACCAGTTCATTTAAACGTTTGTCGTCCATTTTGGATCTTAAGTGATTTTTTTTTTACTAATTTTAATTTGCTAAACGTCCTTTCGTCAGATGCAGTAGTAACAGGAGCAGTTGATGCTAAATGACAAATTCGATTAGCCCACGGAAGAATTGATTTTGATGACTCAGCTTTTCCAAAAATAATGTCAATTAAATTTTCTCCATCACATTGATTTAACAGAATTTCAACTCCTGCGTGTATCGCATCGATATCGTGAATTTTCGCGCTATTTGTCATTTCGGGAAACGATTTTACAGCACACGCAACGTTTTCTAACGAACAAGTATTTTTGTCAAATGATATTTTAAAAATACTTGATCCACACTCTAAACACTCTAGTTTTACACGCTTTCGTGACAATGGCCGACATTGCATACAAATATTCGCAACAAAAAGTAAAATAAACGCTTTGCACTGGAAAAAATCGCTCGCGGAGTAAACACTATTTCAAATACCGAATTGATACAGAGTTGGTACAGTTGTCAACACTGTACAAACGTCAAACACATGATATATTATAATATTACAAAATAATCGGTTATCTTCGTCTGTCGAGTGTTTCTTCAAAACGCGATTATGGCGTATGTGGGTATATTCCAAAATAATAATTTTATTGACATTATAATATAGTAGCTGCCGCCATCGACGCACTGCTTACGCGATGACAAAAATAGACGGTTAATCGATTTTCTATTGTATATTATGTTATTGGGTTGTAATATTGTGCCGAATCTCGCAGTCTCGCTACGCTTTTGCGACTCCGCTCTATTATAACTCGTTACGGAAATATTGAGTTAATATAATATTAACATTTGACGTTTATTTTCAATTTTCCTCTCTTCGTTTTAAAACAGTTTGGTTTAATTCAGGCGAAAATAATTTCCATTCTGCCGACTGAAAATCAAATATTTCCGAGTGGGGGTGTAACACCCCCATGACCCCCCTTCGTTTCGTTCCTGAAAGCCAGCTCACGCTTATCGCACGCTAAAATCGCGTTCTGTCTGGACGCAATAGGCTTACTTACAACAGTGGCGGTTTTTAGGGGGGGGGGCGATCGCCCCCTGGACGTTACTTTTACACATAATATTTATATTTTAAATAAGTACACAAAAATTAATATTATTATGACAAAAGGTAAAAAAATTCAAAAACAATAGAATAAGTCATCTTCACTATCACAAATCCCAAAAAATTGTATTTTGAAATTTACATATTTATGCATAATTTGTCACATTTGTCTATATTTTATTTAATCAGTGAAGCTAATGCCCGATTCCGCAATTTGAGGAGTACTGGCGGTGCATTAGCGGAAATCGGGTTAAATTATTGGGGGGCCTTATTCGCTATAAGACAATATACTAAATTGCCATTGAAAAAATTTTTTTCTCGCTTCGCTCGATATGTGTCTACATATAAATACATTTAAATATAATAATAATTTTTCAAACCATTTTTGAGGGGCTAACTAAACTTTTAGGGGGCGAAGTCCTCCAAGCCCCCCCATTTTCTACTAATGAACTAAACTACACTAGAGATATACATGTGAGAAGGGGTTTGATATCTTAAATCGCCCCCCCCCCTAAAAGTTTCGTCAAAACCGCCACTGACTTACAACAACGCAACGTAGCTGCGATACTGAAAATAACAGCCTAAACGTTTTAACGATATTTAATATAATTCATCGTATCAAAGTAAAAATCTCCAAATTCGACGGTAAAACGAAAAATAAATGGTAAACGGACCAAAAGCGGCGAATTATAACGGCGGACTCAATAGAAATCTTACGGAATCGGATGAACCCGTTGAAAAGTGTCCCAAACGGTGCCTGAGAATTTGTTAGAAGAAGACACAAATTGAACACGAAACGTCTCCCGGATCCGTCGAACAAATCGATAACTACGAAAGCGGATTGTCGATGACGTTGACGAATAAATCGATATTAATATAATCGGCAAACCCTATCGTTTCGTGTGTGTGACACAGTGTAATTATTGTGTTTCGCCGGCAGTATTTTTCCGCGATCTCTCTGTATAGACAACGACACACACACGCGCGCATATCGCATACACGCCACCGTCCAGAAACCCTTTCGCACCCCCTTCGTCCATATATTATTCAAAGCTGTCGTCGACGCCTTGTCTACGACCGATTTAAGTATCGCGTATTTGTATTATAAAAAAATAATAATACAAATATATATATATACCATTCTCGCGTCGTGTCTCGCTAGACTATATATATATATATATATATATATTATTTTTTGCCGGCATATTACCTATAATAAACGGGTGTATTTTGAGCTAAAATATAATTTTTAGTACGCCCCGAACGGAGAAACAAACGCTTTATTAATTTCAAAGCGTCACTCACTTCACGGTCGAAACGACAAGTGTTTTAAATTTGTTCATTCCACAAATTTACACAAAATATCGTGTTGTGTCCAAGCGCGGATCCAAGGGGGGGCTAAGGGGCTTTAGCCCCCCCTTGGGCTGTAGTCATTGCTTAAAAATTATACATATAACTACCTAAATAGGTATAATTTTAGGTAGCTGATCATCGTATAGCCCCCCCCTTCTGTGATTTCTGGATCCGCGCCTGGTTGTGTCCAAACTTTTTAAAGCGACTTTAGGATATTGGCGAAGCGTTAATATCCTTGACAGTGTTCGGAACGTTTAAATTAAAAAGTAAAATTGAATTCGTTCGCCTCCGCGTTTACGTTGAAATTCTGTTAAAAGAACGCGATCTTCAGAAAAAAAAAAATGAACCCGCCCATTTCAATTATAATAATATATATTATACTTGACCGTTTTCATTTATCGAAAAGAAAACGTTTAAAAACACTACGAGTTCGGCACGTATTTGCAGTGTGTTACCAACCGCGGTAATACTCTGAAAGTATTTCGCTACATTCCCTCGTAGAATTTTTGACTTTTGTCGTTTTCAACACATTTATAAACTGTAGGTAGGTACCCAGCTATTGATTTCTAGCGTTCGTTGTCGTTTTCCAGAAAACTTTTAGACGTAATCTCGTGCCGGTTGTCTCAATACATCACATTTTTTTTTTTTGCATTCCGATTTAATACCATCGACACTCTTCGAACGAATTTGATAACGTTAGTTTTTGGAACACATTTACAATATCCTTGTTTATATGTGTCGGAAGTTTCGCCATACGCTGCATAATATTTTCAATGTAACCGTTAGTATATATATTATATTGCATAGATTATAGGCTTTTGATATTCCGTCAACGTTTCGGCCACTGCTGCCACTTAATATTTTGCTCACAATTAGAAACTATCTTTTGAAAGCACCGTTTGTATAATATAAGCACATGAATAATTTACCGGTATTTTCGTTTTTTTTTTTCATTTTATTTTCGCAGAATAAATATGACGTGTTTCGTATGCGCAAAGGACGCGGATCCACACTTTATAGGTCTGCATGTCGTAATAGAAATATTTTTTTCCAAACGTCGATTTAGTTCATATTCGACGAGATTTACCAGAATCTGTTGGAAAAAAAAAATTATCTCCAACCTAATATAATAAATAATAAATATACGAAAATGTATATTTTTTTAAAACGAAACGTACACATTATTATTGCGGAACGGGTAAAATACGAATTTCGGCAAAAATTAAAAACCGTTTTATTTACGCGCGCAAATCTACTTTTTCCCCATGAAATCCGCAATATTTAAACAATCTAAACAGCACACAAATTGGTGTATACTGCAGATCTAATAGCCTACACTAATTATTATTATTATTAAAACTGGGCGGTTGTTAAGTAAATTAATTTACGACTTTAATTAAAACGAATGCGGAGTAAATCTACTTTTTAGTGTGTACGTTCGTACAGGAAAATTTAAAAATTTCAAGCAACGGCGCGGGTGTGCAAGGGGAGCCGGCAAACTGTTGGGTGATCTGCCCTGTGGGACGGCGAGGGATTAAACCGGAACGACGTGTAATCCACTGTAGCTCTGCCGGTTAATTTTTTTTTTTCAACACACAAATCAGCCTCGAAAAAAATATAAAATACAAAATATCTACTTATGAAAATATAATATTCTTTTTTGAACGAATATTTTTGCTCGTCGAGTAAACAAAATAAAACTATGCCTGTACAGCGTTTTGTAATAATATAGTATTTACGAGTAAAAAAAAACTATTTAAAAACTTTTGTCGGTACGTCGAATGCTTATTTTCAATACGATTTGCTACAAGTACTTTTGTTTTTAAAACATTTTTTTTATATATAATATAACTTATTGGTACATGAAACTTACACCGTGTGCTCGCGGAAAGGGACGAATCTCCAATAATACAATAATATGATATACAACTGCGTTATGATCCTTGTTTTAGATATTCACGTAGTACTTAACGAGATAAATATGAAAATAAAAGTACAAGTGTTACGGTGAAATTATCAAGTGTAAACGAGACAAAAGTTACGACCATTGCGCGCAATAATAGGATTTTGTATATTACATAAAACGGATTAATTTTTAACACCATTTAAGCCGTTTCGAATTTAAATGCGTGTATACCTATTTGAATGCGCGTCCTAAAGTTCAAATCCGAATTAAATCTTATTTAATTCAATTAACTCTATAGTACGTATACAACTGCCCTTTTTCCGCGTAGCGAATTACCTCTCTTAGCTTAACGGCGACAAATAGCGTATTAAAGTATGTATTATATACATATATATATAAGCTTAAATGTAAAAAATCAAAATTTATATCGTGAAATTAAAGTGTTTTTTAGGCATTTGACAAGGTTATACACGTTACTATTTTCATTATAATGTCAAAATTTAACGCCATAAAAAACACACCTACACACCAAACACGCATCTTTAAATGAATAACAACTGCGTTACCAAAAGGAGCTCATAACGATTAAAAAAAGCCAATAATCGAGTTTTTCGTTTTTATTTAACAATCGGTTTTCTTCATTAAACTATTTAGACAGGTTATTGCGGGTCAAGATTTCGGAAAACGCTAAAACACTTTTCTTCGGCTATTTATATTTTTCTGAGCAACGTTTTAGTATTGTTCGAAATAAAATAAAATATATTATAAGAACATGTTCCGGTAACGAGCGAAAAATTAAAAAAAAAAAATAAAAATAAGTAAACTTCAAAACGACTAAAAATGCAAAACAAAAGTTTCATTTTTGAACATCGTTTGATGTAGTTTTGTCATGTCGAAAAAGCAAGCATTGTTCTGCCAACTAGAGAGAACCTAAAAAAAAATAAATAAAAAATTATGCGTTTTGCATTCAAATCCGGGCTGTAAATAATACATTTTTTATTCAAACGAATATTTTGCGTTTAAAAAAATGAAATTGAAAACATGTGTTTTCAAAGTATTTGACTATTTCGAACACTGTAGTGATGCGACATATTCCTGCAGTGTGGCTGCGTTATAGCTATATACTTATGTGTACAAAACAGGATTTGGTATGCTCGGGGAATGGAAGCTCCATGGGCGAAAAAATTGGTGGGGCCCCGAATAAATTAAGCATAATATACGTTATTTTACTTACACACGAAAATTTATTGTTGAGTTATTTTTAGTACTTATTTGATTTAATCAGCAAATTTATAAAATAAAGCTTAAATAGTAACTTAGCGTAAACTTCAAATTATAATTAAAATAATGTAAAAAAAAACGATAATTAAAATTATAAACCTGGAACTTCTCTCGGTTTTATTCAAAATCATCTATAATATTATAAATAAGATTAAAATCATGTTTTCTTAAAATACCGCACCCACAGTTTATTCTAACAAGTTATGGTTTTAAGTCGATCGATTTGCCACTTTAAGCAGGTAATTTAATTTTTAAGCGTTTTAAATTCAGAAATAATCTTTCGCGTCTTCAATTCGTTACCATAATAACAAGATAATTACAAAATTGTGGAGGACCTATTGCAACCCACTCAGCCCTCACTTCGGCTTGGCCTTGTACACGTATAATATATGCATATTATGACTGCTACAATAATGCGGTAATAACTAAATGGCACGATACTTACTAATACGATTACAAAATATTACAATATAATATCGGTATTGTGTTTAACGCGATCATTCAAAAGTGTACACGCTTTCAACACAAATTTGTCGAAGATTAAATGGCCCAAAATACGATCAACAACAACAACTACTTTAACAACATTAATAATACCTGGTGTTTCAGAATTATCAGAAAACGTTCGTTTTCAAAAATTCATATTTATTTTAAAAATGAAGACGTAAACAGCAAAAATGTATTGGAGTTTTGAAACAGGGACTTGAAACTTCACGAACGTTTAAATTCTGGTCTTAACCGGTTTTAAATTATTTTTTCTCTCACTGGTAATTAATATATTATTATAAGTTATTAGCTTATTGAGTTCAATGTTAAAATTTAAAAATAAAAAGTAATAACGTTGAGTTGCACCTACTTATTGTAACTAACTGAACTATTACTTTTAAACAGATGATGCGTAACATTTTTATTATTATTTAAAAAAGTTTTTTTCAAAATTTTTCTACAAATATGTATTTACAAACTCGGTAAAATTTAACATATTTTAATAAAATTAAATCAAAAGATTAATACGTGAATAAACGTAAACATTATTGTTCTTCATAATTAATAATATTTTATAATTTAACAAAGAAATAATAATAATCAAGGTTATTACTTCGTCTTTTTAAATTATTTCAAACGCAATAAAATAAATCTGTTTATTTTGTATTGTGATTATAACGTATATATATATCTATGTGGTTTATTTCATTGTTGATACTTGTTTTAAAGCTTTCATATTAACTGTATCACGTCAGTAATAGCGCAGACACAATACTATATATCGAAATGTAAAATACTGAATTTATCGAAACGTAATGTACCGATACAGAATCCCTGTCTCAAAATATCGGTTCCGGTTTCAAAAGATACATAAATAGAAATAAAATTATGGTTAGGTTTCGGATCCAATGATTCAAAGGTTTTCGGTTTCCAGAAAAAAAAAAAAAATTAACATTCCTTTTCTCGGTCAATATTTTTATTTTATACTCGTATGTTTATCAACTTGAATAAAAATTATAATATACTTCATTTTTACCAGCAGCAGGCCCCCCACATGAATTTTTCAACTACGGTACTGTAAATAAATCCGGGCCCTCATTGTATATTAATAATTATAATCATCTAATAATTATAAATTATTCTAACATATAATTTTTTATTTTTACAAAAATTACCTATATATATATGGGTTACACGGCTTCTTTTGCTGTTATATACACCTCTATAAAATATCAGTTATTTTAGTTTAAAACACAAGTACATTAATTTAATACAGTTTAATATAAAATCAACATTTTTTTTAAAAAGTATTTATGTGTAATGAAATACAATGTAAATTATTCAAAATTAAAAATAGCATTTGTACATACAAAAATACAATTGTATTGTACATATTTTTTACACGTACATTTTGTGGGAATACTCGAATACGAATACCTATTGACAAAATTAAATATATAAAAACCCATAATTATCTCATTTTCGACCAGCAAAATAGTAATAATAGGACAGGCGGCACAACATTAATATTTCTATAGCGGCGGACTAATTGCTCTTATCTTCCAGGATTTTTTTCCCTTTTATTTTTTCCAAGAAATGCTCGCGCCGCACGCACCACCCGCCTACAAATTTTGTTACAAAAATGATGTAGTAAGAAATCAAATTATTTATATACCAATATTGGTGACATGACTCGTGTCTCATTTTATTTTTCTAATTTAAATTAATAATATGTATAGGCATATTATGTTTTTTCACCGGGCCCCCAGAGAGCCCGGGCCCCGGGACCATAGTACTCATTGACCCCCCTTTGTGGGGCCCCTGACCAGCAGAAATATACGTACATATTTTCTTTCACCGTTTTTTATCCCGACGATTTTTATTCTACTTCTTTTATGTTCTAAAACTTTTCTGAAAAATCAATTAATTGTTTTCATACTATACGTCATAATGTAGTTCCTTTAAAATAAAACTGATTTATAGCAATACTAAATACTGCGTTCTGTATGAAACACTCGACGTTATTCGAGAATAATATCGAAAAATCGCCTACGACTGTTAACGGGACCCGTAAGATGTTTTCCAGCAAAATAAATGGAATTAGTAGGTTTGTTATAATAACACTATTCGTGTGGTATGGCGAAACACAATAATAATAATTAAATACGAAGAAAACGGTCCGACGCTGCGACGCGCTGCAATAATATAAATTAACAAAAGTGAGACAGTATTATTAAAACAATATAATTAGCAGCCGCGCGCGCCCGTAAACAAAACATTATTTTAATTGGACAAATATCTCGGCCGACGCAATGACGACGACGAGGACGACGATTTAAGGGGCGGTGGTCGAGTGTTGTAATGCTAAAAAGGAGAAAAAAATTGAGAAAAAGAAAAGAATTCTAAAAGTATCGTTCGACGAAATTAATTAATAATTATATACCGTATACAAACAACAAAGCGTATTCTTGGAAATATTTTTGTCACCCCAAAGAACTACTACTAAACGGTCATTGTTGTTTTTTTTTTCAGGACCGTCAAGTGGAAAAATCGAAACCGCGGTTTTCTCCCACCCTTCACCACCATATTGACTTCGCGACAAAATTTCCATAAAATTTTCTATACATTTCTTTATAGAAAATTGTAAAAAAACAGATAATCAATTTTACATGATATTTCGCGCAAGCAATCATAGTTATCACGAATTTCTACAAAACATTTATTGCGACAACATAAATTCGAGCGGAAGTAAAATACACTACGAAGTAAAATAAATGCGCGACATAAATGTAAACAGTGATATAGCGGACACGTTCTGGAAGTGTGGATATCATAAAAAAAAGAGAAAAACTTGCAAGTCTAAGGTTTGCACTGAAAAACGAGCGATATTCAAACGCACATATAACATGGACATGTGCTTGGTACGAGTGTTCATTTTACTTGTAACCGTAAAATATTTTTACACGCCACTGCAGCGAGGCAATACGAATTTTTCACAAGTCCTTCGATCGTCCTCGTGCTTTGTTTATGGCCGTCCTAAAACATCGTTTTACTATGAAAATCATTAGGTATATTCATCAGCATCTGGACCGGAATATCTGTCGGCATATCCGGAATTCGCGATATTTATGCACGTCGGATTGCTGCACAGATGTTATCGTTAGGTTATGCTAAAAAAAATGTTTTCGGCAGTGGCGGCGCCAGAACTTTTGCAGGAAGTAGGCCAGGCTGAGGCTAACCACTTTTAGAGGGGGGGGGGACCGATATTTTCACTCACAACCAAATAATAGGGGACTATCTATGTCCTACAACCCAAAAATTAGATCCAATATCATAAACACACCATAAATTGTTGTATTATTGTATTACATAACTATACTTGAATACTTTTCGATACGTTTAAACCTCTGTTAACATATATTACAATTTGAAATACCTGTACATTATGCTACAACTTTTTATTATTTTTAAGATAATATTTAATGACCTATTACGATTAACTTAAAATCCATACAAATTATAGTCAAGAGTCTTTACATAATTTACATAAATTTAAGGGTGGGCCATAGGAGGGCCAAAAATTTTTGGGGTGGGTCCGGGCCCACCCTGGTCCACCCCTGGCGCCGCCACTGATTTTCGATTTTGAAAACCGAAGTTTTCTCTGTCAATATTTTTATTTTATAAAATGGGGGTTTTCAACATAATTAAAAATTATATTAAACTTTATTTTTACAAAGAAAAGTGCATTTTTTTTCACTATTTTTTATCTTGATGATTTAATATTCTTTAATATTATTATTATTATTATTATTATTATTATTATTATTATTATTAATATTTTCTGAAAATTGCGATGTATCGATAGTGTCGAACTTTATTAGTTTATTGACATTTATGTATTTTATAATAACGTTTAGAATCGTATATTTTCATAACAACATTACCGCGCAACGTGTTTGTTGATATTTTTGTAATCGCAGTCAATAACGCCCACGAATAAAGTAATCGTCGAATTAAAACCGTAAGAATTTCTTCTGTTTATTGTTAAAAAAATTAATGATAAAATCTTCGTTGTTTTCTAACTGTTCGTCAAGAAATCTCAATACTAAAGTCAGCGGAAAGCATCAAGTGTGAAGTTAGTATTATTTTTTTAAATCTTATAATATTTACTATGACAAACATATATTAACACGTTGATGGACATGACTGCTGTAGCATTGCACCTCATAACTGATCTTTTAGTGTCACTCTGTATCTCTTTAAGTACATGAACATTTAAAATAACGAATGCTATAGCAGTCATGCGCAGCCGCGGGAATATAAGCAGCACGCCATGGCATGCGCCGTCCATCAATGTGTTAATGCGTTTTCCTATGGAATATACGGTATTATATTATTACACATGTCAACAATATTATCGGCACAGACTGTCAACCTTCACTGTTCACTGGCGGTCATACGTTTTCTCTAAGCATGGGTTAGTCCGTGGGTTTCGATAGGTTTTAGAATTAATAGAAGTTAAAATATAAAGGAAATATGCACGAGAAAAAAAATCGTAAAATATGCGCGCATGAAAAATCGGTAAATACGCAAAATATGCGAAAATGAATTACTATATAAAATATAGGTATAATGTCAATATGGGTTATTGGTATGGGGTGGACTAGGCGCTAATATTTTAAGACCGCTTCAAAGTAACCAAAATAATATAATATGAATTTGTCTGGAAATGACATGTATATAAAATAGTTAAAAGGATCAATAAGGCAAATGACATGAAAAAAAGGAAGAATAGAAAAATAGTTATTCAACTATTCAAAAATACGTATATATATATTTTATTGAAGGAGAAAAATCACAATTTCAATTGCCTATCAAGTCTCAAAACGAGAATTTCATAGAATTCCGTGTATAATATCGAATATAGTCAGAAAACAAACAATGAAACGATATTATATAAAAAAAAAAAGAGTAACTGCATTGTTTACCGAATCATTATTATTTTTTTTTTAGATTTTGTCGAAAATATTGATTCGCTAATTTCTAATTAAAATACATTTGTCCTCTATGCGTATACGTAAAAAAAAACATTAATAAATTTGTTTGAATATTTCGTTTAGATATTTTTATCGAAATAATATTATGTTTTTTTTTCTCATTTAATATACGGATTTTATTTCACATTATTTCGATATTGTAAAATAGCTTTCAAAAACCATCCACAAACGGAAATTTAAAGAGCACGCGATACGCGCTTTGGAGCGAGTGGTTATTTTTTTTTACAAATAAATACGATTTACAGATGAAACCGCGACTGTATATGATTAGTTTTATAATAATATATTAAATTGTATATGAACTAAACAATAAATTTCCCGCGATTTCTTTCCGGTTTATTGATGTGCCGCCGCCGGTCCAGTGAACGCAGAATTGGCTGATATTTAAGCATTGATTTTATAATATATTATAAAACCAATGATATAAGCGAACTCATTACCATATCATTTACGGTAGTTATTTAGCACGCATGTAATAATTAAACTGCTCAAGTAAACTTTATTTACTTTTAAGCTCCCAGGAAAACCAGGAACCCGCAACTTGGGGGGGGGGCCTCAAAAAAATCGAAATTCTGCGCTGAGAAAAAAAAGTGTCTGAAAAAAAATTTCATCTTTCTAACACCCAATATTGTCGGTTATAATATTTTCGTCTTTTTCTAGTGGTTATTATTATTTTTTTTTACGGCCTTCTAAACCACACATCCAAACATAACCGTCTCCGTCTATCTCGATTTTGCGCCAAAATATGCCAATTTTCATCCGGATAAAAGTCTGCTACGTCTCTCTTGACGCAGTCCTCCCATCGCGTTCGGGGTCTTTCCAAACGTCTATTCCCTCTTGGATTCTCTTGTAGAACCGTTTTTATCAGGTCTTCAGGTTTCCTGCACGCGCGTGACTCGCCCATTCCAACTGTTTTCTTTTCATATCATTTACTATAATATCTTGGCCGTTATATAGGTCATATAGCTCGTTATTACGCCATTTCCCCGTTTGTGGATCACGACATGGGCCGTAAATCCTTCCCAGAATTTTTCTTTCACAAACCCCCAGTCTCTTGACTCCTCAGTTTTCCTTATACAGTCCGCAACATCGTGCTCCGTACGATACCATCGATTTTATCAGCGTAACGTATAGCTGGACTTTTAGCTCCTTTGAGAGTGTTCTCGACTCGAATACGCATTGCTCAAGGCGTAACAGCACTCGTTGCATCCTATTTAATATCCCATATTGTTTGATCGGGCGATCATTGCGCCCAGATATTCGAATTCCGTTATTTCAGCTAGCGATTATAAAAGCGTATTACTGACCGATTCCAGGTACCAACGTGAATCGCAGTAACCCGGTCGGTCAATCGAGCACGGGGAGAGGGCGCTAACCACTGGCTGCGAAGCGGTTTCGTGTCGTGGTCGTCGTTAAGTCGTCGTGGTCGTTGTCAAGCGCGGACGGAAACGGTCGGTGTGCAGAAACAGGAAATTCTGCCGTTAGAAACAATGCCGAGCGGAAAGAAATCCGGGAAATCGGCGGCAAGAAAGTCGCGGTCGTGCCGGGCCGGATTAGAATTCCCGGTGGGCCGCGTGCACCGGAAGCTGCGCAAAGGCAGGTACGCAAAACGCGTGGCCGCCACCGCGCCCGTTTATCTGGCCGCGGTCCTGGAATATCTGACCACCGAGGTACTGGAGGTGGCCGGGAACGTGGCGAAGGAAGCGAGGCACTCGAGGATCGCGCCCCGACACGTGGAGCTGGCCATCCGTAGCGACGAAGATTTGATCCCGTTGCTATCGAACGTGACTATCGCTTGGGGCGGCGTACAGCCGCACATCCACAGTGCGCTGTTGAAACCAAACAAGCAATAGCACAAGCGCCAAAAATAAGTCGCCTGTAATTTTTTTCAATCGGTACTTTTTTTTCGCTAATTTTCACACGGACGAAAAATGTAGTGGCATTTTTTTTCAATTTTTTACACTACCGTTTCGTAATCGTTTTTTTTTTTTTTTTTTTTTAACTCTAAAGTTATTGTTACGTACAAATATATACGTATGCGGCTTCTTTTTCCATCAAGAACACTTGTAGAACAATTCTACGTTACTATGGAAACACTAACAAATATGTACTCGAAATTTTTTTTTTGTTGATATTTTGTAAAATAAACGTGATTATTGTCTATATACGTTTCGTATATATTATTATTTCAGTGTATTCGCGTGAATCGCGCGATTAGAACGCGCGTGATCGCTGTCAAGGGGGGAAAAAAATGGTAAAAATAACGTATTTTTTAAAAACGTTTAAAAATTTTTTACAATTAAAACTGTCTAAATTATGACCGTAACCTTCTGTAATCTGTGTATTCCGTTCAAGATCGTAATTAAACGCGATTTTCTATACGCGTACACTTTTAACGCGTTTTCTACAATCTTTTGAGAATCCACTTGTAGTTTATTACTACAAATTCCCGTGCAGGTTTTATTCCTAATGTTCTCGCGCTGTTAAAGGTGAATTCGATTTCATCGTGTTCAGGCTGGGCTAGCAGGTTTCAACTGGTCGAATCTTTTAAGCGTGCATTTTAACATCTTCCTTAAGACAGTATCGATGACATGTTCAGCTGTTGAGCACGACGACGAACCGATTTGTTGTCGGTGCTTACCGTCGCGCTCCGTCAGCAGACGTTTTCAGCGGTTCGCCCAGTACGCGTTGCCACTCCGTTTCTCTGACGTTCTTCGCGCAGCCCGTGAGCTCGAACCAGGGGCGTATTTATGGGAAGGGGGGCTGATGGGGCTCCAGCCCCCGAAATTTCAGGAACTTTATTTACTAATTCCTATGCCCTATGGCTATAGGATGTAATATATTTAATAAATTCCTAATACGTAGTTGTTTTTAAAATGTTGAGAATTTGGTAATTTGTCCTATTTTTAAGATTTAGTCTTGGATTAGAATTTAGGAATAATTCAACAATGATATTTACTCAATGCCACAGCCCCACAAAAAAATTTTCTAAATGCGCTCCTGGCTCGAACTCTCGGATTAATTTTCGAATCGCCGAACACTCGGTGCACCATGACGTCCGAGTTTCGCGCACGCAATGTACGAACGGGCCAGCCGCGGTCTTTCGTTGTTTTTGTAAAACGCTTTTTTATTATTATTATTAATAATATTTGTATTAACAATTAAAGGAACGCGTTCGAATGGCGTACGAAACTGAATTGTCAACATTTTAACGAGATACAGTGAAATGAAAAGTAGCTGCCTATATATAACTGGCGAGATCTGTGTTGAAATTTCATCGAAATCGGTTATCGAATTATAATAATAACGAGGAAAGTTTCAGTTTTTTTTTATATATGTTTTTGCGCGTTTAAGGTGTTCGGGAAGTCGTCGAAAATAATATCACTGAACGCACACACACCTGTGGATCATATAACGCGATATCATTAAAACGATCATTTATTCCGGTTATGTTCTCCGACCGCGCGGTGTAACACGCACACGTGACACGAAACATTGCCTATATAAGCGATCCCTTATTATGACGGGCGACAAACGATTTTTACCTAGGACGTATTACAGGATGTCTCAAAACGAACGCCGGATTTTAATCTGTTATAAATCAAATTGATTTCCGTAAAAAAAACCATACCATTCTCTTCGGGAGAAGTTTAGGATTAAATGTGAAAAAAAAAACAATATCGGGCCCCTTCTCCCTACTAACCCTACACGCGTTTATTCGGTCCACGAAATTCATCCGATCACACACTACTCCGTCAAGTTGAGCGAGGACACGTCGGATTCACTCTTCGAGTTCCAACACATTTCGGAGTTTGTTCTGATGAACTCGTGTACACCGATAAGAAAAAAAAAATCACACGGCGTCAAGTCGAGGCGAGTAGGTTTGGTCTCCTCGCAACGAGATCAATCCGTCCGGGAACATCTCACGCAGCAGACCGATTGTTTCCCTTGAAGCGTGTGTTGTAGGGCTAGTAGGAGGCGGATGTGATAAATTGTTTTTCACGTTTAAACCTAAACTTTTCCCGAAGAGTACGGCATGTTTTCTTTTTACAGAAATAAATTCGATTTCTAACAGATTAAAAATCCGGCGTTCTCTTTTAGACACCCCATATTATTATATAACGCGGAAGAAAAAAAATAATCGTTAATACGACGTATCCGAACTTACCGGAACCTTACCACCATCGTGCTTCATCCTCCGTATATAAGGAATTTCGGCTATTATTTCTTTTTTCAGCTCGTGTATGTAAGTGTATAAAGTATAAACAATGATGTGTTCTCCACAGGACAACAACGAAGGTATTATATATATATATATAAAACACACGTTTATTCGACCTGTATAATATATGGGATACAGGACATTAGACGTAAAATAATAAAATAAAGGTACGAGAAAAGAAAAAAAAAATTGTTTTCGTTTTGACACAATTACGAGAAAATGTATTTTCAGCGAAAAAATATATATAATATAATAATAGGCAGATGGGTTTATATATATATATATAATATTATGCTTACAGCCGAGACACGTACAATATAAAATATGTATTATCTTTTATCGATAATATTATAATCAGAATAATAATACATTATCAAAATATAATTGTATATAATATTATTTACACAATATAATACGCGTTGTTCAAATGAAAAAGCGATTAAAAATTAAAAAAAAAAAAAAACGCGCATCGTCAAAATTGCATATGATATAATATATATATATAGAGAGAGAGATTATAAATATTACTTTAATAATAGATCAAATAATAATAATAAAATTGTATATATATATTACACTTATAATAATTTACATATACATACGTACATATATATTATAATATTATATAAAATGAGACGAGCAAAAAAAAAAAATTATAAATATACTCTAATTATAATATGAATGTTTTACACACACACACACACACACACACAGGGACAGAGGAGAGGGCCAACCCTTTGTTGTTCGATGGCGAATAATAATATACACGAATAGTGGTGTACGCGAACCCTATGGCATTTAACCCGTGTGGAAAAGAGAACAAAAAAAAAAAAAACAAAAACTTTCTAGAGGAAAAAAAAACTCTTGGGTTTTATTGAATTCAATAATATGATTTTCGAGGTTTAAAACGAGTTTCGAGTACGTACCCGATTTTAAAAACGATCGTGTACGTACGTACGCCGTCGTATATATTTATGTGCAAAAGTTCGGAATATTTTTTAGTAAATGCATAAACCACAAACACCGTTGCTAAGAAAAATAGGAGTATATTAGAAAAATAGTATAGCGATATTATTTGGCGAAATCTCCACAACGGTTTTCGTTTTCGTAAGATCGTATGTCACGAAAATCGTTACCATTTTCAAATACGCACGCACATATGGAAGATTATTGATTTAAATAATTTTTAACTTTCGTTTTTGTAAAGGGATGGTTTTTTTTACTTTTGTTCTCCCTTTAATCCTTCCACTTTTTTTAAGGTTTTCATCGAAAACTGCGAGAATAACGAACGCACTTAGTACACTCACTTAGTTGGTAATCTACTTGTACACGACCTATAATATACTATTAAATTATACGAAATCATCAACGGCACAATATTGTTGGAGATTCAGAAAGCTCGCGGAAAATTGTATCCAATACGCGTTAATATTATTGTGTATTTATAAGTATATAATATTATAAAAGTACTTAAAAACCGAATAACACAAAATTCACACGATGAGATACAATATGCACACACACACACGATACATACGTACATGTATGTACGTTTTAATTTATTCAATTTAGAAAAAAAAAAGAAAAAATCCTTTACCCATATGTAGGAACAAAAAAAATTATTAAAAAAATAAAATAGTTTTCGGTCTGCAAGCGATACAAATTAAAAAAAAAAAACACACACACAATATACAATATTTTGAGTATTCGCGTTATTCTCATCTGAAAACATTATAATACTCAGCGAATCTCGTCTGTATGAAAAATGTAAAAAAAAAATAATAACAAGAACGTAACACAATTATTTTTACACAAGTCAAATACGTATAAAATAATATCTGCGTTTGTATTAAGCGAACGAAAACGGAACGAAACGAAAACCCTGCAACGTGTGTACGTAAATAAATGTAACTTGTTCAAAATAACGGTTATAAAAAAAAGAGAGCTAAAATAAATACACAACTATTTTTAATTATAATAATGTTTGTTTTTTGTTTTTAAACTAAACGTACGAATATAATAATAAAGTCACACGCGATTTAACCGATATTTTATCGTCTCTCCGTTGACAGATATCAATAATACTATAATTATATCAGTCACAGCAGCAGCAGCAGCAGTAGTGTAGGTGATCATCTTTCAATATTCTCCTATTGATCGTCCGAACCACTTTTTTTTTTTTTTTAATTACGCTTAATAGTTTATCGGAAAAAACAAAAAATTCCTCGTACTTCGTTACACATATTGTAGACTTAATATAATAATATTATATAAATACGATAGGATATAATTTTGAAAGAAAAAAATTCGTTGTTCAAATACTATATATATTATTATAATATTATATAACCCTATAGCGCGTCAATCATACGAATTATGATGTATAAAAAATAATTATAATGAAATACTTAAAAATAACATAAATTATCAAATACACTTAAGTACATTAATAAAATTATTAATATTCCACATACACATATATATATACACATACGTATATAGTAATAGTAGTAAGTATATGTATATATAGATAGTTATAGTATAATAGTAAAAAAAAAAAAAAATCTACGAATAAAATAATTACACGTTAAATGCCAGCAAAAACACAGTCCTTTCTCGAATAATTACCGTAATAATAATAATATATATAAGTACTTATTCATATCAAATTGTTATGTTCGTTTCCTTCTTTTTTTTTTTTTGTCTTCGAAATCGTCAAAAGAAATTTTCAGTCGTCACGACGCTCTTTTTTGTTTTTTTTTTTTGTGAGAGTTGAGAGGAGATTTTTTTTCCGGTTTTTTTTTTTGCTTTTTGTTCACGCCGTAGTGCGTAGGACAGACAAACGTTTTCAGACGGCCGAATCTTTGCCGACGAAACGCGTCTGCGACACGGACCGTTTGACGTCGTATTCCACTTCGGTGTCCTTTTTCGGTCTGCGGAAACGAAAGACAGAAAAAAAAAAAAAACGATATTATCAATTGAATTTTAGCGCGGCTAAAAGAGTGAGAAAGAACAAAAAAAAAAATCAAAAGAGTATAAAAATAGCGATTAAATTTTTTATTTTTTTTTTCATTATTATTATTATTACATTTCGGTCGGTTCGATGCACATGTTGTTGCTCTGGTACGTGTTTCCGTTGGTCAACAGTTCTTTGCCCTCGCTAAAAAACAATAAACACACACACAAAAAACACATAAATATTTATGGTTGTTTTATCGGTTTCTTTAAAATAAAGATTTTTTTTTAGCTGGTTTTTTTATCCTCGTTTCAGCGTCACTGTATACTTATATGCGAAGAGATGACGACGTTATACGAGGCTGGCCCCAAATTAGTTTTTAACAGATTTTTTTTTCTTTTTCTCGCACAAAATATTATACACGCACGAAATTTTGGACAATTTCTCGCGGCAATAACAACGGTTGTCTCGCGCTGAGAAAACAACTGCGTGTAATCCACAAATTTTCAGATACAAGCGCGGCACTCGATAGTAAAAAATTTTTTTTTGAAAATCTATACGTTCAGTTAGATCGTTTTCCGATTATAATTCGTATTTCGCACATAACATTCGGAATATTCTTCTATTTAAAATCGGCGTTTGTAAATGCGCGGACATATAAATGGACGTATTATTACAATTTCAAAAATAAAAGTTTTCCCAAATCTTCCATTTACTACGTTTACAGTTTCTTTTACGAATTCAAATTGTATATTATTATGTAAGATCTCTAAATTTCGTAGATATTATATTCTATTGTACCCATTACGATAATTTACGACAACTAAATGGCGCGTTTTTTTTTTTCATTATTATTATTCATAAGACAGATGCGCTAATCGCACTGAACGAGAACGTATTACGTTTTTTTTTTTTTACGCCAGCAATATATTCCGAACACTGACATTTATAGTTATAGGTATTACATACACACGCTATTGTGCGTCTATTTAAAATATATTGGGCGACGTTTCGGGCAAAGAAAAAGAAAATGTTAACAAAAATAAAAATCAATAAAGAAAAGCCCATTTATTTATAGACCGCTGAAACGAGTCGAGTAAACCTGAAGTCAAGTATTTCTAATATATAGTTTTGTATGCATATAAATATATATATATATATATATATATATATGCATACTAAGCGAATGTGAAAATTTTTTGTTTTTGTTTTATACACTCGTGGCTAAAAAGCAAGAAAAATTAATGGTAAGCGAGTAATTAGACGTTATAAACATATTAATGTATTTAAGAACGTACACCTAATATTACATAATATAGCTAAAATACGGCTTAAAAGCTTAAACATATATGTATATATGTATATATATATATATATATATATATATATATATATATATATATATATAATGTAATAAAATGCGCTTGTTCGCACCAATTTACATATAATATATGTATAGTTGTCAAGATATTATTATATTAAAATAATAAATATAAATATAATATACAAAGCCGTTCATCGCGTTAATTACACACACACACACACACAACGTTGTTAATAATAATATCAGTACGACAAAATGTGTATAATATACTTGTAGATATGTTGCTCACAAAATAATGACGAATATACATACATATATAAATATATATATATATATATATATATATCATTATTATTATCGTGGCATTATATTTTCCGAATCCCACAAACACACACACGTGAATAAGAAGAAATCAAACAATATACGAACAAGAGGAAAAAATAAATAAATAAAAAAATATAGGCGTACACACGAAAATAAAAAATAGAACTGAAAAAGGGAGAGTACGTAATATTATGTTTAGATTTATATCAGACACTGCGCAGTAGTAGTATTGTATAGTAATAACAATTCATAGTAGTAATAGTAGAACATAAAATTATAATACACAATATAAGCGACCAAACCAATCCAAAAGAAAAGAAAAATTAAAAATTAATTAAAGACGCAACACGTTTTTCTTACAACACAAAGTTCATATCTGGCAAGGGGACTTTCTCTACGTCGGAAGTGTAAGAAGAACCGTTTCCGTTACTGGACGATTCGCCCGTGCTGTTGTTGCAATACGGCAACGGAAAGCGCCAACCATACAAACTGAAAACGGCCCTCGGTTTAAATAATAACAATAATAACAATAACAATAACAATAACAATAACAATAATAATAATAATAATAATAATAATAATAATAATAATAATAATAATAATAATAATAATAATAATAATAATAATAATAATAATAATAATAATAATAATAATAATAATAATAAAATTATAAATATATATATATATATATATACAGTAGTACAGTACAAGAAAATGTTCAAGAGGCTTCAGAAGGTACCTGTAAGTTCCTTTTGTATTATTTTATAGAAAATTCAAAGTATCCATCATTCCCCATTTTTCGACTAATTTTATATTATTATTTTTTGATAACAATATTTGAAATTTATCGTGTTAATTATTAATTACGATACCAATTCGAAGTCGAATCATAAAATAATACATCAAAACCAATATTTTAACTTGAATATCTATCATCTATTATCAAATACTACGGATTATTATTGTTATTATTATTATTATTATTACAACATAATTTAAAATATCTATTTCAACGCCAATACATAATAAATTGTAAAAAGAAATATATAAATATAAAATAAACATAAAAGAATGATATCATCCAATATACAATATATCTAATGAGTTCATTGTAATAACATAGTAGGTATCTACGCATAAAACATATTATTTTAAAAACGGATTTTATGCGATAGTTATTTATAAGGAAAAATCCACTTTGATGTCGAAAATATCAAAACTGCAATTTCATGAAATTACATATTTTAAATAATAATTTCGTAAATCTTTCAATTTAAAAGGAATTTTTTTCGAATCGAGTTAAAATTAACTATATATTATAGAGAGCATGTAAAATTTTTTTTTTTTTTAATATTACGTTGAAATTTAAAATGAAAAATAAAAATCATATATAACGCGAGTTATACATGGATTATATTTATATTTACGTTCAAATGGATATCAGGCGATTTTTTTTTTCTATATTCATTTCGGTTTACAAATATATCCGTGTACGTTGAAAAAAAATGCACTCATCGTCAAGTAAGTTCAAAATACGTATCAATTAGTACACATAAAAACATACGATATTATATAAAAGAAAAAAAACACATCACGGTTTCCTTTTTAATTTTTACGTTGTTTAAGTCATTTTTTTTTAAATTTACATATTTCAAAATATTCTGCACGAACTATTTGAATGCATAATGTACTTTATAAATTACATGACTTATAAGGAATAGATTGAAAAAATGCTAAAATAAAAATACTTATACTTTAGGGAACTTCTTTACGATTTTTTCAAGGTACATCAATTTTTATATGAAACTATATATTGTAAAATGTTTAAACATTTTATTTTGAAAAGCACTTAGTAATAGTTTTTTTTTCTTTTAGAAACGTTAATATTTTCCACGGGTAAGCTACGATAATTACAATATATTTGTATGTTTGTAAATAACGATGAAAAAATTACTCGGCTACACAATATATTATGATATTTATACGACCACCAACTCTAATGTTATAAGTTATAACTCATAATATTATATATGATGAGTGGTTGTCAGTTATACATGATTATTTCAAGAGATTTATGTTTATCTAAAAGGGTGTCTATAGTATACGTTAAAAATAAAAAGTATAATCGAAGAGAATGGGAGTGGTATAAAAAATCTAAAGTTTTCGAGCTGATTTTCGATTTTTTTTTTTTTAATAAAAAATATTATTAATAATTATATATTCATTTATTTTATATTATTTTTTGTAAATTTAATATATATATAAATTATTTAAAAAGATCGAATTTAAATTACTATTTCGATTTGCATTCGGTTTTAATGCGTTTCGTTGTACGTGTAACGCTACAAAATAGTAGAAAATAAAATAATTATTCCTCCTTTCTCCCCCTCTCCACCAACAAAAAAAATTAATAACTTTGAAACCCGTTCTTTTCAGCTGATTATATATATATACGATAATAATAATAGTAATAATTATAATAATAAAACAAATAATAAATAAATAAAATACGCTTGTCACATATAATACTGCAATACTATAATAGTAATAATACGAACAAAAACGATAGTGTTAAAAAGGTTAGACTGTTAGAAGTTGACATACACAAATGACGTACACATAAAAATAATGTTATTTATTACGAATGCGAAAATAAAAGTAATGGACGACGTGTGAAATGAACGAATATGATAAATAATTCGATACACGGGCAGACAGCAAAATAATCTCATAACGTATTCATTTTTCCATAAAAATAAATAAATAAAATGTTATATTTTATCAAAAACGATGGGAGATAACGCGCTATGTACAATATATTATAATATATGATTATTTTCTGTGTCGAAAATTTGATTCTTTTTTTTTTTCTAATTTATCATTGACAACGATCGAAATGAAATCAGAAGGATAACATCCTCTTCGTTATTTCGTTAGTTTAATCATTTATAAAAATGTAATAAATTTGTGCATTGAAAGTACGGTGTTCCAAATATTAAGACAGTGTTGGCCAGAATTTTGCTGATATTTTTCAATTTACTTTCTATACGCGTAATTCGAAATGTAAAGTACTGGGGATTTGCCGCATGCAGATATTTTAGCAAATTACCGTAACCGACTCGAGTGAAAATTCGCTGCCAATCGTGATAAAAATTTCTAAAACGAAGTACGAGGACCATGTGGAATTGGCCCTTCGAAGCGAAAAGGGTTTTTTTTTGGCGGAATAAACGTCTCGCAAGTATTTATTTTTTATACGATAAAAAACGTTTAAGCGTGTATACATAAACGTTTAAGTACATATGTATATACATACTCGTTTGAGTATTGGACGCTGCGCCCTATCGCCGAGATCATAATAATTTCTCGTTTCTGCAGAAAGTTCCCAGATTTATTTGTTACAGAGTCCGTATACATATCTGTACACACGACTTTGGTCGAGATGTGTACTTCTCAATAAATTTCCTACACCGCCTCAATCCAACGAAAAAACTTAATTCATTCGACAATTTTATTAACATAAGAAAAAAACGAATTGGAAATAATTGAACACTTTTTTAAACCGCCACGTTTATAACTCGAAATCGATCGGATCATTTCAAATTTGTGTTTCGTTCTGTGAAAATCGTACGTGTCGCCGTACCAAATTTCATCGGAGTCGTTCGTGAAGTTTTTCTTCGCGCTTTACGAAAATCGAAAAACGCGTTAAATAAACAGCGTCAAACGCTTGGATTTTCTATACCGGAAAGCGGAATCGAAACGAGTTAGTATAGAGAGCCCGATCGAAAGTTCACACGGAAAAAAAATATACGCGCACGAAATAAAAATATTTTAAAAACGACTATCGTCTCGCTTTTCGTCCGAGTCCGCCGCGTTCGATATTATAGAAATAATAAATACAAGACGATTTTTACGCGGCGGCGTTTGAAAACATAACAAATTATTATACAGGGTGGGCCGGGGAAAAGGGAAAATTTGAAATAGCTCTCACAAACGTTTTGAATAATTATTTTCAAGTTTTATTATGGAAAACACAGAGTAAATAATATGCCGTTAAAGGTTCAAAAAATTAAAATCTCAAGTTCGGAAAATAATGTCAGTAAAATGTGGTGTCCGTTCACAGTGTATGCATTCCTGGAATCATGCGCGGACGTTTTACAAGACTCTCTGTAACATCTTCATGGGAATCAAAGCGATTCTTCTTGGATTCATCGTCTTCAACTAGAGAAATGCTGTTGGGCGAGTGCTGTACACTTTGATTTCAAGATGGCCGTATAAGAAAAAATCACACGCTGACAAATCGGGTGACCTTGGGGGTTAATGAATGTCGTCGAATTGTGACATGACCCGATTACCAAAGAGTTTGCCAACTTGAAAACCTTCCTGGTCTTCACAACCCGCGGTTTCAGCAAGATGCAGCCACAGCTCTTACTGCCAGACCATCAATGGCAGCCGTTCGACAGCGCTTTGGTAATCAAGTCATCTAACGGTTCGACAATATTTCGTAGTCCCCGAGGTCACAAGATTTGTCGGCGTGTGATTTTTTTTTTTTCGTGGAGCCGTCTTAAAAGCAAGGTACAACACTCGCCCAACAACACTTCTCCAGTTGAATACGCACGAATCCAAGAAGAAATTGCTTTGATTCCCACGGAGACGTCATAGTGACTAGAGAGTACTGCAAAACCTCTCCACGCTGCACGATTCCAGGAATGAGTACAGAAGAACGGACACCATCTTACTGACATTGTTTTCCGAACTTGAGAGATTTTAGGTTTTTGAACCTTTAATGGCATATTATTTATTCCACGTTTTCCACAATAAAACTTGTGAACAATTTCTTTTTAAGTTCGTGAGAGTTATTTCAAATTTTTCCGTGTCCCTGGCCCACCCTGTATTTCGCGTACAACGTATAACAGTCACAAATTCGCGAGGTACCGAACGGGTAAAATGTGTACGCGTATCTATAAAGTACACGATAAAAAATGGTTACGTCAGGACATATACTCTCGTATTAACAATAATATGATATTTTATAGAGACCTCTTATGTATAATAACTCACGCGGATAACCACCTGACGTCGTTCGTGAAACCGTTTTGTGTGTAGATGATCGTAAACTATCGAAAATTGAATAACGACTGCTCGGTGTCAAAACGTCGGGGGGAAAATTTTTTGGCGAATAACGCAATATTGATGAAACGGGCGCTGTGAATACACACGCTCGTTTTAATAAAAATAAATACCGAAACGGCCGGCGTAAATAACACTACACGTTTTAGCGAATTTTCTCCGCATTAATACTATTGTAAACACGATTATTATTTATTTATTATCGAAATCTAAGTGGTATTCCTGTAAACGTGTCCGATACAGCTGTTTGTAGCGAATCTCCGTCTCGTTCGGCTCGTCAATAATATTTTACACGGTAAAATCGAAAGGGCGTTTGGAGAATTCAACAAACGCAAACGAGGGCGCGGCGTTTCGAATATCGATCACGTGTATCGATGATAATTCGATATTAAAAAAAACAATAATAATAATAATTATATTCTCTGTGTTTTCGAAATGTATTATTTTCATATGTTTTACGCGAAAAACTGCTTTATTTTCTCTGCATAATATTTTCTCTTGATTTCGGAAACATTTTGAAATCGTGGGTTACGCCCTTTCTACAAAACACCGTCGAATTATGTACACCGCTCAAACGTCGATTTTGCTGTCTGTTTCTATGTATTTCGAATTGAAATGATTAGATATTCGGATGACGACCCAACACACACACACACACACATAATTTACACGCACGCGGACCAAACATATATAATATGTATATTGGGCCCGGCTGTCGATGACTTGAAATGTAAAAAAATTACTCTCGAATCGCGGAGCCTTTCGATATCGCTGACGGTTTACTCGATAAATTACATCGTGTTGTATGATTCTCTCGTACGGAATATCAAATTCAATTGAAACGAAAAGAAAAAAAAATAGTAAGAAAATCGGTTCGTTTTTATTAACGTATAGATTCGTAGTATACGTTAATGTAGAAACACCGCGTTCCTGTATCGATTATAATTTATTACGGAAAGCGTCGTGTACCTACGAGCGATTCGAAAAAAGAAAACCAAAAAAAAATAATAAAGTCATCGAATACCGGGCTACAGACGTGTAAAAACGAAAAACCCGAGACGATTAGTTTTGCCCCAAAAACGTATAATATATGGTACCCGTTAAAAAAAAAAAAAAAAATTATAACAAGTCACAAATAAAATCCGTACCTTCCGAGCTTCGCGTCCTCGTCCCGCTTCTTCTTCCGGCAGCACATTCCGAACAGTATGTACAGTATACCTGTGGACCATGGAGCGCGATGCGTGTAAATATCATAAGTACATTATTTTCGTTATTTCGAGAAAGGTTATTTCGAAAAACACACGAAATGTTATTATTTATATAAATATGAGGCGATCGAATGTAAACGGGAGACTTTTTTTTTCAAGTTTATCGAATAAAAGAACAATATTACTGTTTTAAGGTCTATTCACATATTATGCAGACACAGTGCGTGTCAGACACGGCACAGACAGAAGTTTTCATATTATACTGTACCCCGCAGACAAACTATAATATACGGATGTAGTATCTTATCAGTTCACAATAGCAGGCAGGCGCGTATCGACACGGACCTGTACGGACACGACAAAATATTCACCTCGAGATTTGTCGGTCGGTGCTGGCCGTGTCTGCGCGGACACATCACGTTCATAAACGTTAGATGTGAACATGTTCATAAATAATATTATGTACTGTAATTTCATCTTGTCTGTAACGTTACGTGTCTGACACGCACTGTGTCTGTATATGTGAATAGACCTTTAAACATATTGTACGGTCACTCGACGATTAATTCTCACGCGATACGCA